>CM044438.1:84680551-84817026 GCA_024363595.1 Xenopus borealis | reverse complement strand
TCTCCCCAGAGTGGCTCAATGATATTGAGGTCAGGAGACTGAGATAGCCACTCCAGAACCATCACTTTAATTTGCTGTAGCCAATGACAGGTTGACTTGTGTTTTGGATCATTGTCATGTTGGAATGTCCAAGTACATCCCATGCGCAGCTTCCTGGCTGATGAGTGGAAATTTTCCGCCAGTATTTTTTGTATTTCACCTTACAGTTATTTGTGGGGGATTCCTTGTATCCTGAACATTTTTTCTGGCAGTTGGTGCTGAAATTTTAGTTTTATTTGGTTTGGTTTCAACAGAACCCCTAATTTTCCATTCTTAATTAGAGTTTGAACACTGCTAATTGGCATTCTCAATTCCTTTGATATTTTCTTATATCCTTTCCTGTTTTATAGAACATCAGTGCAGCACTGGATAAAAGATGTAAGGGTCTGTCAGGAGTCCATAAAGTCATTGACCTTTTATACACACCCAGTAATTACAAACAAACAGATCACAGGTGAAGATGTTTACCTTTAATAGCCATTCTAACCCTTTTGTGTGAAGTTGTGTGCATGTTATCAGACCAAGTCACCAGGGTATGTAAATTTTTGATCAGGTTTATTTTGGTAGTTTGTAGTGATTATGATTTAAAAAGAGTAAACACAATTGTTTGTCAATAAAGGGCTTCAGCCAACCACTAACCATGAGTGAAAGAAAAATGGTTAAGAAATCATAAATTCTGCCAGGGTATGTAAACTTATGAGCACAACTGTAACATTCAAGACATGATCTGAAGAAAAATAGCTGTTTGAAGCAGTTTGTTTTTATTTTAAATCTATAGTTTTAGTTCTTAATATCTCTGTAAATCCTCTTTACATATATTGGTTGCAAAATAGACTTGTAAGATGTATATATTGATTTAGAGTGTGAGTATGTGAGAAAAATATTGTCGAGATTTATTTTTTCTTCTTTACTTCCGTGTAGGGATAGTTTGCTGATGCTTCTCTTGTACCTTTTGTATTAATATGCCAAATATCATAACATTCTTACAGTCTGCATAGTCCATATTCTTAAAGGAGGAGGAAAGTAATTGTCTATTATTTAGTATGCATGGATACACACAGCAAGAGACAGAAAATTGCAGTAGCGGTATAGGGTCTGCTATCCATAAACCCATGATCTAGAAAGCTCAGACTTATGGGATAGCCATCTCCTATAGACTCCATTTAATCAAATCAAATAATGCAAATACTTACTATTGATATCCTTTTTCTTCTGACAGTACTTGATCCCAACTAAGATCTAATAATAGGCCCCATGCTTGTACTGAATGAAGTTGGGCTAGTTTTTTTTATTGTTTTTATTTCAGAAGAGGCCCAGGATTTTGGTTTTTTTTTTTCTTTAAAGGGATACTGTCATGGGAAAACATGTTTTATTCAAAACACATCAGTTAATAGTGCTGCTTCAGTAGACTTCTGCACTGAAATCCATTTCTCAAAAGAGAAAACAGATTTTTTTATATTCAGTTTTGAAATCTGACATGGAGCTAGCCATTTTGTCAATTTCCCAGTCATGTGACTTGTGCCAGCACTTTAGGAGGGTACTGCTTTCTGGCAGGCTGTTGTTTTTCCTTCTCAATGTAACTGAATAGTATGCAGTAGGACATGGGTTTTTACTATTGAGAGCTGTTCTTAGATCTACCAGGCAGCTGTTATGTTGTCTTAGGGAGCTGTTATCTGGTCGCCTTCTCATTGTTCTGTTGTTAGGCTGCTGGGTGGGGGAAAGGGAGGGGTTATATCACTTCAACTTGCAGCTGGGAAATTGACAATATTATCTAGCCCCATGTCAGATTTCAAAATGAAATATAAAAAAATCTGTTTGCACTTTTGAGAAATTGATTTCAATGCAGAATTCTTCTGGAACAACACTATTAACTGAAATTTCCCATGACAGTATCCCTTGTAATTAAAGGAGAAGGAAAGCTATCTAAGCAGTTTATTGCCAATAGATTAGCCACAATAGTGCAAGCTATATCATATTTATACTGCAGAACGCTTTACCATACCTGAGTGAACAGCTCTAGAAGCTCTCTCTGTCTGTTTAGGATAGCAGCTGCCATACTAGCTTGGTGTGACATCACTTTTTTCCTGTGTCTATCCGTGCTCACTAATAGCTCTGATCTTAGATTACAGCAGGTAGGGAAGGGGGAAAGGGAGGGAGGACCAAACTGAGCATGCTCACTCCTGGGGCAAAATGAGGTTTAAGCTGAAAACAGGAAGTCTGACTGAAACCTATCTGTACACAATAGAAGGAAATAAATGATGTGTTTCTTTTGATGGAGGACTCACAGCAGCATTACTTTGAGGGTTAACAGGTTATATACACCTTTCTGATAAAGCTTAATTAATTATTGCCTTTCCTTCTCCTTTAACTGTGGAGGCCTAACATTGCTAACCTGCTGTGAAATATTTATGTTTCAAATCACATGCTTTTGCAATCCTAAATTTAACTTTGGTGTAGACTTTGGGGTTGTCCAAATTTAGCAATCCCTGTTGTAAAGCCCAAAGCTTCAGATAATCTTCTTTTGATTCTGTGGTAAGATTTGTACAAAATTACTTTGCATTTGACATTAGTCCAATACACTGGAGTTGCATTTGACATCTAGTAAAAAGAAAAGTAAAATGGAGCTCACCACAATCTGTCAGTGGAAAACAATTCGACTCTGTCTCTGCTTGTTTTCTTTTTCAATTTTGGAAGACTTGCTTTTAAACTTAAAAAATAATGCAGTTGTTACACCCAGGCCCAGATATGTGGAAAGGCCATCAAGGCCCGGGTCTAGGGCTGCAGGATTTTAGGAGGCAGCATGCTGCCCAACCACACCCACATTGGTTCAGAAACACTGGACATATAAAATCGTTTAAATTTACCATGTGCCAATACCCATGTGCCTGATGAAAATAATAAATAAAAGGAAGGGGACAGGTGACAAACAGCAGGCCTAGGGGTGCCTGCTTTGTAAATCCAGCCCTTGTTATTCTCCTAAATATCTCATATCATTTTGATAAATATTCTCTGAAGTCTGCATCAGTGCTAATGCATGGAGCTGTCTTTAACAGCATTTGCTCTTAATATTTTATAGGCATAGGCACTTAAATACACTCTCTCTCTTTTTTTTTTTTAATTCAGAGTCAAGAGATGATTCTGATTACATTCCAGTTTCTAAGAAAAAGATGGTATCACAGAAAATGCATAGGAGTCCGTTTCCTTGTCCTGTAATTGCAATGATGCCCAAACGTACAACCCTTGTTCCCTTGTCTATCATTCAGTCAAAGACTTCTAATTCTGCATCTTCTGGAAGCAAAGTAAGTTGACATGATCTACAGTATAACTATGTATTTGGGTCTCTTTACATAATTTAGATATTCGTACCTGAAGGCTACTTAGATAATCAGGTTAAAATTAAATAAACCCAATAGGATGGTTCTATTTCCAAAAAAAAAAGGAATAATTATATTTTAGTTTGGATCAAGTACAATCTACTGTTTTAAATGTTCTTTATTTAAAATGGAGTATATGGAAGATAGCCTTTTGTAATCTGGAGCTTTCTGGATAACTAGTTTCCAGATAGCTGATCCCCCTACCTGCACTTATAACCCCTCCAAATGAAACCCAGCACACATTCATACACACACACTCACATAAACTATGACATATTTATACCCATATCTATATTAATTGTAGATTTTGGCATCACTATAGCCTTGAATATTATGCCTGTCCAAACCCCTTTCAAAGGAGAATTCAAGGCCCTAGGCACAAAAATACCTCAGCTGATTAGTTGCACTTTCTCCAGCTCATTATTATCCTTCTGAAAGGGGAACTATCACGAAAAATTCTGTAATGTGATTATGTATTAAGAATAGAATCTAGCCATTATGATCTGATAACTGTGGGGAATTCTCGATTTCTTTTACATATTGTAAATATCTGTCCTGACAACCCTTACAGTTATCAAAAAAAATTAATTGCAATAGTTTATGGAAATAGCAAACATGTTTAATTTATACTTCTAACATGTGCACAGTGCTTTAGACATTATGTTCACCAGAAGTGAGAAACTAAAACCTGACAGCTCATTAAGGAGTCAATCAGTTGCTCTTCAGAAGCCTAGCAGTGACTTGTGATCGCTACCCCACCTCCCTTCCAAATCTTTGGAGTGGCCAATGTGCACAGCAACCATTTTTCCTAAATCCCCCATTGCTGAAATAAAAAATACACCTGTGAAAAGGAGAGGAAGAGCTCAGCCAAGGAGTTCATCACTATTTAGAACAATATATTAGCCCAGGGTGGTTGTTCTGGGGGCGTTTTATTCCCAACTGCATTTTTATTTGATTTTTTTTTTAATTTGTTTTTATTTTAGGTCAATAAAGGAATTAAAAGGAAAGCTGATACAACAACTCCTGCCGTATCATTCACTGCAACCAGCTGTGAATCTTCTCCAACTTTATCTGAACCAAAAACAAACAAAATAATGTCTGGAACAGAGAAAACTAGGTCAGCTGAAACTTCATCTGTGGACCTGCCTGATTCTCAGCATTACATCCACCTCATCAAAAACAATAAAATATGTGAACAGCTAAAGCATTGCAATAATATACTCAATGAGATGATGTCAAAGAAACACACAGAATATGCATGGCCTTTCTATAAATCTGTGATCCCTACATCCTTGCTTGATTATAGTGATGCTATGAAAAACCCCATGGACCTTGGGATGATCAGAGTAAGTTTATTTGATTTGAAAGTCTGGTCAGTATTCTTCTTCTCCTAACAAGATGTTTTAAATAGTCCATGTGTTTTTTTTGTAACTTATCCTTTTACTACTAGATTTTGCTCTGCTTTTGTTCTTTGACAAACCTTCCCATCCATGTACTAGTATTAGATCAGAGAATCCTATGTTGCATTAAATAGCTTATAATGCTTATAAATAGGTTATAATGCTTATAAAATTTCCATGATGCCTTACACAGAGTAACCCTGAAAACCAGTTGGCCATGCACATATTTCACGTGGCTTAGTAAAACCTTACAATGCGGTTTATGTACACGAACCCACACCCAGCACCTAAGGAATCTCTAAAGCCTGCTTTTGGTTGCCCTAATCTGCTCCAGTGGGCTGCAGGCAAGAATTGTTTTGCTGATCACTGGTTTGGTACCAATCACACTCCCTTGTTTACTTTTGCTCTTATTGGTTAACATTACTCCCCTTTCCCCTTCTGCAGAATGCTTCAGAGCAATTTGCAGTGTTTCATGATTCATTGTCTATTATTTTTATGTATCCCAAGTTAAAGGGTTAATGTGTCATTGTAGTACATTTGTAGTATATTGTTTTTGTGAAGAAAATATTTTAACCCTACCTGCAGCAATGGGGCTCTAAGTTTTCAACAACTGCCATCAAATTAAATTTGTGTATCATTAACTAGTACCCTTGAAAAACACATCTCGCAATCCTGCAAACAATCTTTAATTCTCATTACTGTGTTGGGTCAATGTGCACAGAATACAGTATTGGCATCTGTATACATAATCAGTAATTGATTCCACATGAAAAAAGCTTATTTTAGCTATTCACACTCGGGCAGAAATCTTTCTTCTTCAAACTTGCAATCTGTGTCAAAAAAGACTGAAAGACCAGTAACACTAGAATCTAAATACTGTGTCTTTTACAGGTAGTAAATTTTGTCTATGCATTCAAAAGGTTTGTCATTTCTAGAAATCAAGTTTTTTTCCTTTTATGAGCACTTTTGCAATTTCAAGTTTATATCTGACATATATGATATGTTTTTGAGTCCAATAATAGAGGATACACAGTGGAGTAGAATATGGTTAGTCCAACTATGTCCCGCTGGTGTTCCGTCCACACACCAATATCAATTACTGAAATGTTCAAAATGCAGGACAAACAGACAAAGATGCAGTTTTAACTGCTAAAGTGCATGTTTATTCCAGTCCACTTGACATGTTTCGGGCACCATATGCCCTTTTTCAAGTGTTTATGAGTAGATAGTGCTATTTCTAAGCTAGTAACCACAAACAGCAACAAAAATATGAGCAGTGTTTCAGAACTGACCTAAATAAAAGATATTCGGGCAAACTTAGTGGCATTGGTCTTAATGTTGTAAGTCTGCTGTATCTTGAGGCTAGTATAGTAAGCCTAATTCTTTTGGGTTCTAACTTCATATTGCTTATCTCTATTCATAACACATTCTCTCAAAGAAATGTTTGTTTGCTTGTTTGTTTTTCTAGGAAATATATATTGAAGGACATGTTACTATATCACTTACTATAAAGTGATTAACACTTTTCTTCCCTTCCAACACTTTTATTTAAGGACAAAATGGAAAATGGACTCTACAAAGACACTCAGGACTTTGCTTCTGATGTCCGGTTAATGTTCATGAACTGTTATAAGTGCAATCCTCCTGACAACGAAGTGGTAAATATGGCTCGAAAGCTGCAGGTAATTGAGAACCTTGAAACCTGTTACTGTATTTACTTTAAGCCACTTGTTGTGTGTATTTTTACATTCTAATTGGTTTTGTAAGAAATGTTGTTTTTATTTGCCTGTTCCACACATACCTGCAACTGTCTGAGAACTTTTAAATATCTTTTGTATGCCCAGGATGTTTTTGAGGGGATGTTTGCCAAGATACCAGATGAACCACTTGCTTCTCAAAGTGTAGAGAGCTACAAGTCATCTACTGATGAAAGTAGTAGTTGTAGCTCTTCTGAACAGAGTTCTTCCTCTGATTCTGAAGTTGAACGGGCAAGACACCTCGCTTTGCTTCAAGAGCAAGTAAGTATTGGCTCTGTAAATATATGAACGCTACAAATGCTAAGTATTCACTCTATAATTTACTGATGTGGTCTACCTTCTTCCCTTTATCTAGTGGAAGCCAGTCTTTAAACTTGTGGGAATTGGCCAATTTATTCATCCACCCTGCAACTGCCCATTCTCTGGGTTCTGGTCTGCCCATATATATTTCTACCACAGTATCCACACGATAACCAAAGCAATTATATTCTGTTTGCTAGTAGCAAAATCAGCTTAAAAACAGGGGAAATTTTAAAGTAAACTATAAAATGGTTTATTACATGTTAATGTTAATTTTTGTCTTTCAAAGCCTTAATGTGTTTCACATTTACAATTTTAATTATTTTTATTGTGACTTCATTGACAAAACTCAGCTAGTGTATTTACCCACCTATACAGTATAACCTGAAGTGTGTAGGGACAGCTGTCATTACTGGAGTAATTGCAATTTTCTGGTCTTTAAAGGAACAGTTCAGTGTAAAAAGAAAAACTGGATAAATAGATAGGCTGTGCAAAATAAAAAATGTTTCTAATATAGTTAGTTGGGCAAAAATGTAATGTATAAAAGTTGGAGTGACTGGATGTCTAACATAGTAGCCAGAACTTCTTGCTTTTCAGCTCTTTAACTTTGAGTTGTCAGCGACTTGAAGGGGGGCCACATGGGACATAACTGTTCAGTGAGTTTGCAACTGATCCTCTGCATTCAGCTCAGATTCAAAAGCAACATGTGGCCCCCCTCAAGTCAATGATTGGTTACTACCTGGTCACCGGGGTAACCAGTCAGTGGAAAAGAGAGCTGAAAAGCAGGAAGTAGTGTTCTGTCATATTAGACATCCAGTCACTCCAGCCTTTATACATTATATTTTTGGATAACTAACTATATTAGAAACATTTTTTATTTTGCACTGCCTATCTATTTGCCCAGTTTTAATTTTTATACTGAACAATTCCTTTAAGTGCATGCCTTTCAGATCGCCACAAGATGTCACTTTATGCAAAATTTTTAGCACACACTACATTTGGCAAATGTTTAAACTATGCTGGTTCTGTAAAAATCATCTGTAATCTTAAAGCTCAGGGCAGTTCAAGAACAGCTAAAAGCTTTAACAGAAACACCGATATCCAAAGCAAAAAAGAAGTCTAGAAAAGGAAAAAAGAAAAAGAAGAAAAGGGAAAGAAAGAAAATATTGAAAAGAAAATCTTGCCAAGGTCAGAAAAAGAAAAAAGTAAAACAGAAAGAATTGAAGAAGAAGTCTATTTTCAAGTAAGTTAAAATAATTGATGTCAATTTCTGAAACTTTGTAGTGCATTGGCAATATAATGGTATTGTAATTGTCATTTTAAGTCTTTACTCTTAGATTATATACCTTAAATATATATAAGAAAAGTTTTGTTCTATTATACAGACAATTTAAAAAAAAACTACAGTTCAACTACCTACCTGCTGGCAGCTTCCCCAGGCTGTGCAGGAGTCAGTCATGATCATTTACCCACATCTTACTGTGCTTCTCGACAAGCACCTTAAGTAGGTGGCCCACCACTTTTATAATATAAGTGCAGTTGTAAGAATCTTTTTAATTCTTTAATGCAGTGCTGCCCAACTTCTGTAGTACTGAGTGCTGGAATTTTTCTGGCCTACATGGTTAAGGGCCAATAATGGCAGTCAGTGTTGACCACTCCCCCTTTTAAAACCACTCACTTTAATCCACACCCATATTATCTCAAGAAATGTTTACACAATATCCACAATAATGGTGGAAGCACACCAAAAAAAACAAATGGCTGGAGCTCACAGCAGGAATATCACTCACAAAAAAAGTAAACTATACCCTCCTCAAACAATGTAGGTCTCTCTAAAAATATATTGTATAAAACAGTGCATATGGAAAACCCTGCTTCATGTAAATAAACCATTTCTCTAATAGATTTTTATAGTATGTGCTATTGGCATATAAATAGAAAATTGCTGTTTTTTAAAAAAAAATAGGGGCTGTTCCCTGGGATCCTACGATTCAAGGTGCACACACAAACAAACCATACAAACCAAACAAACCATACATGCTAGCATACATGAGCCAATTATTATTATGAAAAGACGCAACTGAGACAACTAAATGATGTAGATACATATAGCCTCCACAGAACATGGATCCCACTGAGCAGTTTCTAGTGAAATTAAATATTACAGGAAGAATATGACATGGGGTGATTACTAAGGATGAATTTTAATTTATGAGCTCTAAAAATTGTGTGGTTCTGGTGTTTAATATTTTACCCAATGTACACAAATCTTTAGTGAATGTGCAGGGATGCCCGTTGTAGCGAAGATTAGTGCCTTGGGTGAAACTTTGTAACAATATATTGATCAACTTTTCATACCATTTGTGATGGTACTCCCTACTTTTCTAAGAGATGCTGCCACGTGTATTAATAAATGTATGGGCCTTGAGTGGAAGCCCACTTATAGTTGATTCACAATGAATGTGAATGCACTTGCACATTCTTCCATTGATCTCATCCTCCTTGGTTTTCAAAGCCAATTCTTTTTGATTGCAATATACTCAAAAATATCTCGGTATTCAGAATGAATTTATAATGCAAGCTTTGTATATGCATTCAAATAATTTTTTATTTGATTTCAAGTTTTATCATTGGAGACATGGAGTTGCTATGGGTGCTTTATTTGCGCCCACGTATGCTAACCTTTTCATGGGTTGGTGGGAGCGGCTTCATGTCTTTGGGAAGAACAAAGATAGAACATATTTATCATTATCGATGACTGCATTGGAGTGTGGGATGTTGATGAGTCATCATTCACGTCTTTTGTGAAATACTGCAATAATGTGCTGGAGGGGATAGCTTTCATATCAGAGACACATATAAACATGATTGCATTTTAAGATGGTCTTTATGGCTCAAGCTCTGTTCAGAAAACCTATTTCACACAATACGTTAGTGCATTAAAAAAATTCATCCTGGTGGGACAGTTTTTCCATCTTAGACAGATTTGCTTCAGTTGGGATGCCTTTCAACATCAAGCGATGGTTTTATGGGACAGGTTTGTCCACTATGAGTTATTATGGTGGACTATGAGAAGGCACGACAGAGTTGTAGATCACAGTTATGTAAACAAGAAAAAATGCTTTAATATAAAACCGTGAACAGCTTTGAGCAGGGGTGTCCAACCTTTTGGCTTCCCTGGGCCACATTGGAAAAGAAAAGTTGTCTGGGGCCACACATGAAATACACAAACACTTTTGATTTGTAAAAGTAAAGAAAATGCACAGAAAAGAATAACCAGATGGTGATATACACTGGAATATGGGGCACCTGGATATTAAATAGACTTATTATAATATTATTACTACTACTAACTGGGCAATGGGCAGAGTCCCCCCTCCTGCCCTATATCCTTTCAACATGACGTTTCCTCGGGAACCAAGCCTTTCAAGCTGGGCCGCATTCATGTCCATCCTGGGCCGCATGTTGGACACCCCTGTCATTGAGGTTTTGCACCACTTTTCATAGGGGGTTTTTATGCTCTGAAACAAAGTGTCTTGTAACATTGGGGTTTCCTGTTGGGGGATCCTAATTTAGCTTTGTTTTAGAGAAAACACTTTTGTACATGGTAGAAAATGGGAACTCTCCTGCTTTTATTGACTCATAATGGTGTGTTTTAAATGCTAATGCTCTAGTTCGCTATGATGGGTGATGGTGCTGGGACCAAGGGTTCTCAAGGAAGTGTGAGTTGCCACAAAATGCCTAAGCACTGGTGCTTATGTGGATCTATGCCCTGGTATGGTTTTAATGTGTTACAATAAGAGACTACTTTTAACTTTACAGCATAAGTTCTGGTGCTCTGTCAATTGACTACTTGCTAATTGAATAGCTACACTGAGAGTGAGGCATGCGGTGCTCCCAATTCATTGTTTTTTGGGAAATGTGGGTTGGGAAATGTTTGACAGTACAATCTTTGTAATGTGTGACTCATTGCTTAATAATTTGAGAATTACTGTAGATCGCTAAAGATTAATGTAGAATATCTATTACCTGTAAACTTCTTAGTGATGCAAAGAAGAAGAAATTGCATGTTTCTGATGAAGAAGATGATGTCAAACCAATGAGTTATGATGAGAAAAGGCAATTAAGTTTGGATATCAATAAATTGCCAGGTGAAAAGCTTGGTCGCATTGTTCATATAATACAGTCCAGAGAGCCATCGTTGAAGGACTCTAATCCTAATGAGATTGAAATTGATTTTGAGACCTTGAAACAATCAACACTGAGGCATCTAGAAAAATATGTAATGGTGTGCTTAAAAAAGAGACCTAAAAAGCCAAACAGTAAGTGCATTTGCTGAAGAAATATCCTGATTGCTACAAAAAGTTTGTGAGTACAACATGTGTCCATTTTATTTTAGGCACAAAATCTTTAAAATCAAAGGAGCAGCTGAATAAGGAAAAAAAACAAGAATTAGAAAAGCGTCTTCGGGATGTCAGCGGCCAGCTAACCTCTGCTAAGAAAACAAAAATCCAAGGTATCATTTTTTTTTTTACATACAGTTGTATGTTGTTCAGAATAATAAGTGTGTTTAAAAAAGTGAATAAAGCTCCAAATCCTTATAATAGCTTTTATCTTTTGGTTTGGGGATTGTGCTGGCCTCTCCATAATGTCAATCTTGTTGGTCTGAAACTAAGATGTTGCTCGTTTACTGATGTTTGGGGTGGTTGAAGCACATTTATTGAACATCCAGCACAGTTTAGTGTGTTAAATTTTTTTTTTTAAATAATTGTGATGGCTCCCCTTCAGACAGTACCCTCCCATTTGTTTAGTACCGTATATACTTGAGTATAACACGAGTTTTTCAGCACTGTGCTGCTTTGCTTATACTGGAGTCAGTACCAGACCAGAACCTGCAGACAAGCGAGCAATAAAACCAATGAGCACCCGATACCCGTGGACGGGTTGGGGTTCAATATTGGGGATCTGTGGCGAGTATTGGTCAGGTGCTGGTTATGCTGGGGCACTAAAATAGTGAATAGGGTCAGACAGGACAATGTCTAAGCAGTTTCCCTGCAGAACAACACACAGAAGTGACTGGCCCCTCAGTACTTGGGATTGTGTTACGGCTGCTCCTTCAGGCAGCGCTCACAGAACCACATAAATCCAAAACAGGCAGCTTCCAGAGCTTGCATAAATCCCCCCGTGCCTCTTCTCCTCGCCACTGTCTGCAAACATCCCTGCCACAACGACAACGTTCTCCACCAGATCCTTCTGGACTCCATTTTCCACTTGCCAAAGTTAAGAACAAGTTACTCTATGTCCACTCTCACTCAGCCTCTGTGCCTCTAGCAACACTTTCATTCAGCTGGCAAGATGGCAGTGGAGAGGGTGGTATGGGTTACCATGGTAACAGGGCAGCTTCGTAATAGACGCTAACTCCTTCCCTGCTGAGGGGGGGGGGTGTGACTGCTGAATCAAGGTACAATGGAGACAGCTGTTCTTCTAAAGAAGGTATTTGCCATACATTTATCACATACATTCTAAACAGTGTTATCATCACCATCCTGTTGTTATATGGCACCTGAGAGCCGACAAAAAGGAACATGTGGGTGGTACAGAGTAAATTTGAGGCGAGATTTAAGACAGTAGGGCAGGAGAAGGAATGCCCACTGTTTGATACAGAGGCAGCAGGAAGGCTTTATCATTTATGATCAGGCACAGGCAAGTTTACTGTACTGCTATTTAGGTAGGCTGCGGCTAGTGCTAGGTGACTAACTCACCTGGAATAGGTAGAGCACTGGAACTGCCAGGCTGCTTTGAACCTCAAGTGATACTAGGTGATGCTTGACAGAGAGCTCTGCCACTTAGGCGATCCTGGCCCATTTGCTTGCTGCTGCCCTCCCCCTCATCTTTTTGGCTCTGGAGGAGGTTTTGAGTTCCACAATGCTAGCCCAGAGAGGCACAATTGTGCTCTTTGAGCTACAAGAGACAAATTTAGAGAAACTTACCAGTAGCTGCTACGTTTCTCACCCTAGGCTTATACTTGAGTCAACAAGTTTTTGTAGGTAAAATTAGGTACCTTGGCTTATACTTGGGTCGGCTTATATTTGAGTATATATGGTATTAAAGGAGAAAGTTAACATTTTGTGGACTACCCACCTGTCCATATTTGCCAAATGAAACATTTTGCTTCTCTTTTTTTGGATAAACCACAATTAATACCTATGTTAAGGTGCTGGAGAGCACCTTTTTTTTCACCACTAGACAGTATGCACTTTTTGGAGACTACATAACGCCACCCACAGTAATCTCACCTTTCCTATGGAGCACTGGAGGTCAGGTTGCTGCTCTTTGTGGGAGGCATTCGGCAACCCTACAGGGTTTACAAAACAAAAACAAAAAAAATTCAAGTGGTCAGCTTTAATAGTAAATAAGTAATGCTTATCTGTTTTTTTTTTTTTTTGTTTGTTTTTAAGGGGAACTAACTACTGTTCCACATCCAATTGGAGGACCTAGCCGACTGAGTGAGAGTAGCAGTAGCTCTTCTGCCTCTGATGCGAGCAACAGCAGTGATTCCAGTTCTTCAGATAGCAGCGACTCTGAATCAGGTTAGATGGCATCCTGGAATTAAAGAACCGAAGAAGTGGTTTGTTTCTGCTCTGTACACATTTGCAAAATTTATAGAATAAAAACAAATTACTGCAGCTTAAAGGAACCGTAACACAAGAAAATGAGTGTTTTAAAGGAAAGACCATGAAATGTAGTGTTGCCCTGCACTGGAAAAACTGGTGTGTTTGCTTCTGAAAAACAGTTATAGTTTATATAAACAAGCAAACACACCAGTTTTACCAGTGCAACACAACAGTACATTATATCTGCATTACTTTAGGACATTTATTTTTTGGTGTTATTGTTCCTTTAAGGGTAATGTCATGTTAGGGATTTTGTTGCTTGAGCATTTTGCCCCCACTATGGGATGGAGACAAAATTACAGAAATTGCCATACCCCCCATTTAAGTCAATGGGAATTAGTGCCACGTTTAGTCTCCTGTACACTGACATTTGCAAGCAAAATGTGTTTGAACCTTACTTCATGCTGATTCCCATTGACTTTAAACGGGGATCAGTTTCTAGTGTTTTTCGCCCTCCGATGCAGTAAGAAAGCCACAAAATACTAGAAATTGCCCAGTTAAAACAAGAAAAAATTAAACAAATATTTTTGTGTTCTTGGCATGTATGCTTGTGTTTGTATTTACTTGTTTCTGCAACATCAGTGAGTGGGGCAGGAATTTATTTTTAATTTACGTCAGCGCTACGAAATACGTTGGCGCTATATAAATACATGTTAATAATACCTCCATGTATGGGATATATTATCCAGAATCCTTGGAAACTTGGGTTTTCTAAATAAGGGATCTTACAGTAATGTGGAGCACAATACATATGGCTACTAAAATAACATACATATATGAAATTCCTTTAGTATTATTTTGCTATCAATTGAATGTATACTAGTATAGTTGACATCATGGTGCTTTATTACAAAGACATTAGACATAAAAACGAATTCTTACTTTCGATAGGACTTTGTGAGAAATGGCATTCCTGTATTTTGGAGCTTTCTGGACAATGGCTTGCCGGATAATAGATCCCATACATCTATGAGAAGCACTATCTATGAAGTCCCACTTTTGCTGTGTTATGGATGATTTGTAAATCAATCTCTTGAGTTGGTTGTATAAAGATTAGCTAATATTGTGTGATAGTCATTGGAAAATAATTGCTCATGTATACAACTGCGCCTATATTGGGAAAATAAATGTGAAATTGATGAGCCTACAGTGGTAAATATTGTCTTTTTTTATAAACTTGTTTTAAGTCTATGCAGTTGCAAGGATTTATTATTTATGCATCTGGGGGAATCAAAATAATTTAAAATAAGCATGTGTGATGTTTACCTTGAAAAGTTCCAGTGCTAAAATGATTATGCCACAGAACGGCCAGTGTACCAGAAGCCTAAAGCTCGGCATACACAATAAAATCCACTAAAACATACTTGAGCTAATACTTTGCATGGATGCCATCATCAAAAATATATTGCATGTGAGGTTTTTAGAATATGTGTAAAATAGACATTTAGGGGAAAAGCGTTTTGATGAAATTTAGTTAAAATATGCCATTTCCTTCCATTCACTTTCAAACCTGTATTTTCACAGTAGTCCTCAGATGCTATGTTGAAACTGGGATTTCTGGTTTCCACATAGATGTTTTTTAGATTTTGAGCAGTAAACAGTAGGAAAGGGTAGTTCAACTTTAAAGGGATACTGTCATGGGAATTTTTTTTTTAAACGCATAAGTTAATAGTGCTGCTCCAGCAGAATTCTACATTGAATTTTGTTTCCTCAAAAGAGCAAACTTATTTTTTTATATTTAATTTTGAAATCTGACATTAGACTAGACATTATCAGTTTCCCAGCTGCCCCAAGTCATGTTACTTGTGCTCTGATAAACTTCAATCACTCTTTACTGCTGTGCTGCAAGTTGGAGTGATATCACCCCAGCAGCCTAACCAGAGAACAATGGAAAGGTAACCAGATAACGACTCTCTAACAAAAATTAACATCTGCCAGTGAGAGCTAAGAACAGAACTCAATAGAAAAAGCCAAGATCCACTGGTACATTAAGTAGGAGAAACAGCCTGCCAGAAAGCAGTTCCATCCTAAAGTGCTGGCTCTTTCTGAAAGCACATCACCAGGCAAAATGACCCGAGATGGCTGCCTACACACCAATATTACAACTTAAAGAAAATACACTTGCTGGTTCAGGAATTAAATTTTATATGGTAGCGCGAATTATTTGCAGTGTAAACGGTGTCATTTAGAAATAAAAAAAAAATACATTATAAATATCATGACTGAATCCCTTTCTGCAATTTTCCCAATTTTAAAATGGGGGGGGGTAAAAATGATTGCTTTGTGAAGCTGCAATTTTATTGTGGTTGTTAAATTACTGTATCTGTCTACTCGGGCCTTCTTCCAATCATATTCCAGTCTTTCATTCAAACCAATAGGTTGCTAGGGTAAATTCGACCTTTCCAACCACATAGCTAATGCCAAACCTGAGAGTTGCGAAACAAAAAATGTCAATTTAAAATCCACATCATATTAAAAGTTGCAGGCGAACTACCCCTCTAAAGGGTGAAATGCAGCTTAGCAAAACATAGTATGTACATTTGTATGTAATAGAATGTTACTACCTACACCGATAAAGTGCTGCAAGTGCACTTAATTTAGGGGTTCAGTCAGCGATGTAAATTTTCAACAGGACCCGTCAACCTACCACTATGCCTCTGTGTTACCCTGTAACAAGCAGTGTGACAAGTTACATTCAGTGGGGAACTTTATTAGAAATTAGAGTTTCCAGACTTTCTTGCAATAGAAAGCCCACAACAAGGTAAAACAAATAAGGTAGTAATCTGGATATTCTGCCCCAGAGTATCTTTGTTGCAGCAGAGTATTTTATGAAAGCATGTAAAACCTGAAAACAGCTTAATGAGTTGCTTATACGTTTAAGCTAAAGGGGAAACCTGTTTCACCTTGTTTTTATTTTCCTTGATTTTTGTTTGTTAAGTATTTGTCAGTTAGCTAGTGTTTAAAAAGCAACCATCATTACAAACCCAGGTTTTGTTTATTAGAAAAAAATTAGAAATGAACAGAAATATAATTTCCATGCATGGAGATGAACAGAAATATAATTTCCATGCATGGAGATGAACAGAAATATAATTTCCATGCATGGAGATTCCTCCATGCAGGCAAAAATACTGTCAATATATATATATATATATATATATTTTTTTTTTTTTTAAGGAAGACCGTTTTACAATACTATACTGATATATGAAATTGTTTTCACTCTTAAAGGGATACTGTCATGGGAAAACGTTTTTTTTCACAACGCATCAATTAATAGTGCTCCTCCAGTAGACTTCTTCACTGAAATCCATTTCTCAAAAGAGCAAACAGATTTTTTTTATATTCAGTTTTGAAATCTGACATGGGGCTAGACATTTTGTTAATTTACCAGCTGTCCCTGGTAATGTGACTTGTGCCAGCACTTTAAGAAGGAACTGCTTTCTGGCAGGCTGTTGTTTTTCCTTCTCAATGTAACTGAATGGAACGCAGTGGGACATGGGTTTTTACTATTGAGTGCTGTTCTAAAGGTGGCCATAGACGCACAGATAATATCGTACATAACAAATTTTTGTACGATATTCGGTGCATGTATGGTGGGAAACAAGCCGACCGATATCGGCAGAAGACCTGGATATTGGTCGGCTCGTCGTTCGGGCTGGACAGAAAATTTTTATCGGGTGCCTTTGAAAGCATCAGAGCATCAGCCATTGTTAGTGCTGAATCATCACCTTTAGGGTTGCCACCTTTTCTTGAAAATATTTGTCTTTTTTTCCTATTAATATCATTAGGATCAACCATCAAAAATACTGGCCTGGCCAGTAAAATACCGGCCGGGTGGCAACCCTAGCTACAGGTAGAATTCTATTGCTTTTATATGTATATCTGACGATTCAGCTCTACACGTGTGTATTGGAACAAACGTTCCTTCTTAGATACATCTTTTCCAAGAAAGATTGGAATTGTAACATCTATGCCCATCTTTAGACCTACTAGACAGCGGTTATCTTGTCTTAGGGAGCTGTTATCTGGTTACCGTCCCAATGTTCTTTTGTTAGGCTGCTGGGGGGAGGGGGGAAGGGAGGGGGTGATATCACTCCAACTTGCAGTACAGCAGTCATATGACTTTGGGCAGCTGAGAAATTGACAATATGTTTAGCCCCATGTCAGATTTCAAAATGCTGGAGCGGCACTATTAACTGATGTATTTTGAAAATCAAAAACATTTTTCCCATGACAGTATCCCTTTAAGTAAGTGCCTCTCATCCTGACATCAGTGTCTCTTGGAAGTATACCTTCCAAAGCTCATCAGTCCCAATTGCTTACACATGTTACACCAGATTTAAAGACCAGCAGTGTAATTACAGAGGCTGCAGAGCCTGTAGCTTTGGGGAACTCTTGATTTTGTGCATTAACCTTCCCAACCCCCCCCCCCCACACACACACACACACACACACAAAATCAAAGTGGGGGCCTGGAATTTTGCTGGGCCTCCCAAGTTATGATCCTGTTAAAGACCTTTTAAGGTGATTTCTATTTTTATTTCTAACCATTTTCCTAATTTAAAAATGAATTCACTGATTATTTCACAGTTGAAGCAACAGGCAGGTTGAATACATGTCTCATAGAACATAATCAACTGATTCATTAACCAGGGTTAGTAGTATTACCATATAGACAGTGAAGGCCTGTATGATGGGAGAGCAGGATAGCCCTTGATCCCATCATCAGTGCATGTGCAGTACATACATTTCTCCTGTGCATACATGATAGAGGGCTGGGGGCCACACTGAGGATTGGTGCTTAAGGTGGCAGCAGACCAAAAAAGGTGCTTGCATTAACCGTAAAAGCTGATTTTAGTCATGCTCGGGGAGCATTCACTGTAGCAGTTAAAGCTAATCGTGTTAAGAGTTAAAGTAATGTGTCTAATTTAAAAATGTTAACATTCAAACCTGCTTCTTGATAACACAAGAAGATGAAAAATATAACTTACAAAAACTGTTGAACATAAAAAGCAATTGCATGTGCATTTAATTTTTTTTATTTTTTATTCTTTTGTATTGCAGGCACGCATCACCAGCAGTATAATTCTAAAATGAACGGGCCTCCTGAAAAACAAGAAAAGGTAAAAGCAAATGAGACTTTAATTGTTCAGCTTTAAAGTAACTTTGGGTGTGACGTTCTGCTGCAATTTGCTGTTAGTTTTCATTTCTTATTAAGTCTTAGAATTTGGAATTTCAGCAGTTATCCGGTTGCTTGGGAGCAGTTTATTCTGAATGAAAGATAAGAGAGGGCCAACTAGAAAATTAAGTAATAAGTAAATACCAGTACGTTTGAAGCCTTCCATAGCAATAAGATGTTGGCTGCTTGGATCAATGACCCTGGTTTGAAAACTGATTAGAATAAAAAAAGCAGCCAAAATACTTTTAACACTTTGAAAACTAGTTAAAAAGTTGCCAGATTGTCCTAAATTGAGGAATGAGTCCCACTGAGCTCACAATAACTGCTCATCCTAATGTTAAATTATCTGCAAATCATTCAAGGGTTTTATAGTAAATATGTTGTGATAACCACACATCAGTAATTGATTCACGAGTTTTAACACAAATTTGTAGTCTAGTCTAATATCTGTCCAGTTTGGAAATGTAAATGATTAGCACTGCAAACCGTTTGTAGCCATATTGTTGGGAATATATTTTGTGACCCTTCTTGTTGGCTTACTTTATAAATACAGTAGGTCCCTGATTTTATGTCCCTAGATTTTAAGTTTCTAGAATTCATGTTGATGCAGTCCTGTGGAAAATGTCAACATTATAACTTATCTCCCTATCTTCTCTACTCTCACTATAGCTATCATATTACCTGTTTCCCCTTCAGTTGTTTTCCTTCATTTTTCCTTTCTGTTTTTGCACTTCTTTACTACCTAATTTCCCCTTTTAATTTTATAGTTTCCATACTACTAACTGCTAATAGCAATTTGTAATAGAAAGCAAGAGTTTTTTTTTTTTTTTTTTTTTTTTAGATACTGTTTGAAAACAATTGAACCTCTTTAACATTTCTTCTTTTTTTCCCCCTGTTATCTTAATGCAAACCTGGCACATGTTCTCCCTTGTGGCTTTTGTCAAGGAGTACATTTTATTTCAATGTAAACTGCTTGTTGGAGTTAATGACCTATCTACTAGGAATTGATCCCTGATACCCTGAAACCTATTATCCAAAATGCTGTGAATTACCAAGGGCAATTTCCCAGAGACTCCATTATAATAAATTAATCCAAATTTTAAAAAAGGATTTCCTTTTTCTCTGTAAGAATAGAACAGTACCTTGTACTTGATCCAAAATTAAGATATACTTAACCCTTATTAGAAGCAAAATCAGCCTATTAGGTTTATTTAATGTTTAAATGATTATCTAATAGACGAGCTATAGATAAAGATCCAAATTACGTAAAGATCAGTTCTCTGGAAAACCCCAGGTCCTGAGCGTTCTGGACAAACGGTTCCATATGTGTGCTGTGTCACTTGTCGATAACTTGTCTAATCAAATAATGCTTTTTTATTTGCTTTTTCAGTTTCTTCAAACTCAAGTATCAAGCTATGTTACAGAACCCAGTTTTGCAACCACGGTTCAACTGGACCTGCAAAAAGGCCCTTTGTTAAAAAATCCCAATGATTTTCAGGAGCCAGCACCACCATTAACTTTAGGTGGGTTACATAGTTTTCATTTACTAATAAAAGTGAATAGACACATGGTTTCCAGAGGGGTGCCTAAACCATTGGTCTAAAAGTAACTATTGAGCTTGTTGCTGTGCTAAAATTTCCAATCCTTTGCCATCCGTTAATGAAGAGGGCTGTAGTTCTGCAACAGGCAGATGTTGCCGAAGGAGAAATATATTATAAATGTGTCATTGTTCTGAACTCCCTTTAGTCGGCTTGCAGATAATGCTGTGATTTGTAAGCGAGCAGCAGCTAACTAAAAATTGTAGGTTCACGGTTGATGGCAATGTACTGTAGCTATCGGGCATGCACCATGTAGCTGTTATGGTTCCTAGTATCTGATGTTTCCACAAACAACAGGAATTCTACATACAAAACCAAGGAAATCAAAATTAATTTCTGTTGATTCTGAATTCAACATTCATACAAACCCACTTTGTTGAACACCAGTATAAATGGTGTTTGTTTTATATACCTTCATAACAGTGATAAGTAATTGCTACCTAATAATAGTTTGTGCATAAAGAATTTATGCACACATCAATTACAGCATAAATCCATTCATCAATAACAAGAAAGTAGTTTGCTGCTGTGTCCCACCCTGCTGTGGGAGTGGGACATAGGGGCCCTGTCCTGAGCTGGGAGCCAACACTACAGAGCACAGAAATGTGTTCTATAGATGGGCAATCATTAAAAAAAATATATATATTCCTGTACAAATCTGGAATGTTTTTGGTACTGAGGCAACAGCTATTTCTAGAAATTCCAAGATAAATTGTAACCGCATTTAATACGGTGAATTTAGGGAAGGTTGATCTATCAGGTTTTTGTATGAAATGTAAAATAAGTGAAATGTAAGTATGAAACCGAAGTGTTTGCAGGAATTTCCTTCTCCTGTATGGATTGCAAACTATATTGTCTGCTTCAGCCCTTTAGGAAATGTAATAGAAACGTCGCACCTACATACTATGTGCATCCAACATGACTGTCGGATGAATGGGCTGCGTTCACATCTGACAGTCATGTCTGATGTACGCAGTTTGTAGGTGCAACGTTTCTATTACTTAGGGCTGAATTACACAGTGAGCCTTCTTCAGATCCAACGTGCTTAGAGGAAGCGCATGCAACAAGACGGATGTGCCCAATATAATGTAAGTAATGGAAATATCGCACCTACAAACTGCATGCATCTGACACGACTGTTGAATGAAGACACAACAGGGCTTGCATCAGACAGTTGTGCTGTGTTGGATGCATGCAGTTTGTAGGTGCGATATTTCTATTAATTGCATTATATTTGGTGCATCCATCTTGTCGCATGTGCTTCCTCTCAGCGCAACAGATCGGAAGAAGGTGCGCCCTTTAGTTCAGCCCTTAAATTATATTCACTGCATCAGTCTTGTCGCATGCGCTTCCTCTCAGCACGTCGGATCGGAAGAAGCTGCACCGTATAGATAAAGAACAGTTAAGGGCTAATGTATTCCTTTAATGTTTTTTTTTGTTTGTTTTTTAAAGATATAATGAAGCTTTTGTCTCCGCTTCACTCTCCATCATTCAGTCAAGATTCATCTAAAAGACCTTCTACAGAAGGCTGTTTGCATCAACCCAACAAAAGTTCCTTAGAGGTAATTACATTTCATATGTTAATTGTTTCATGCCTTATTTCATACCTCAATAAGCAGTAGGGCGCTTGGAAGGCTTAACAATTAGCAGCTGAAGTGGGGAAAACATTTTCATAACTGAACCTCCTACTCTGTACTGCCTAGGAGCAATGGCATAGAAATTATTTCCTGTTATAACAATTATCTGCCAGAAAACAGTGCCACTGTTCTTTAGCCTACTTACAGCAGAGGTTGGCTGTCCTGTAGTTACCAGGATGACTCTTTCTTTGACAGGTCTATTACCTGTTAGTAGGCTTGTATAGCTCCTGAAATAACAAACACCAGTTTTCTTTCTGCTTCTTTACCTTGCAGACTTCCTGCCTACTAAAAAATAGTAATTTCATTGCTGATGTTCAACCCTTCCCAGCTTAAGAGCCTATGGTCACCAGAAAAATTGGCTTGGTTCTCTTAAACCAAAAGCCTTCTACCATATAATTGCCCCAAACCGTTACTTTTCCACTACTTCTACCCTTCACATAGTTTCTGCAATTGTTTAACTGCCTTTCCGTCTCCTGCTCCACTTTCACTTCTGCTTATATAAGCGACAGGCCCTGTGATACCCATTCTTCCCATCAATGGCTTACTACTTTATACAAGGCTTGGTTCTTACCAAGAATACATTTTAGTACAATATTTCTTTTCGATGTCTGTTGAATACAGGTACTTCTATTCTATATGTGATTCTTAGAGGCTACACAACGAGTGTTACATATGATTCATCTTATATCACTGGTGTGGTTTGAACACCCTGAATATATCTACGTCATTATTTAACATCCTCTGAGATTCAGTTGAATCTTTTTCAGGTGGATTTGATCATTTGTGCATCACTGCTTTTAACATTCCAGAACGGATAGCACTTGTGCATATATAGCAAATTCTATCCAGGAAGGGAATGCTTCCTATTATATTTGTTTACATTTTTGTTTTTATTTCACTTTTAGGCTTGCCTTTCCTCACAAACACAGCAGACATTTGCTATAAAAGAAACTTCAACTGCAAAGTTAGAAGGTAAGTTTAATTTAAAATTGATTGTAATGAATATACAAACTATTTACATGTACAGTAACAGCTCTCTTAGGAAATGTAGAAATCGTAGACCAAATTTTTTAAATTGGGCATGTCTTTAAGATAATATGGTAAAGCTTGCACTAGTTTGTATAAGAATTAAGCTATAAATACTCCACTAAGATATAATAAGCAGTTAATGGGAGACAATGGGGCACCCTGGTGGACGAGAAATGTCCTTATGAAATTTTAGCAAACAATATAGATCTGGAGATATTAGAAATTGGTAACAAGTCTCATTTCAGAGTTAATGAAAATGGCAATGCATTTATCTGCTGGCCTTATGATGATGGAATTATGATTATTAAATGTAGGAAAAACCAATCTTATGTAAATTAAAATACATCTTAGAGGTTTGCAAATTATTATTATTACAGCTAAATCAACTGTTTGCAAACAGGTTTAATTCTGATATTAATAAGAGCTGACATATTATTTCATCTTATCCACATCCCCATCCTCAAATTCTTTTAAAAAATTAACTTTGCAAACTGTTTAATACCATTCAATCACTTAAACTCATCATACTGTGCATTCAATACAAAGCTTACTTCCAACAATAGTCAACCAGTGTGAGTACGAGGTGAAAGAGGTTAGGGATCAAATACACACACAATATAATATATGTATTATAATATTTTTATAAATTATTCTTACCCTGTATATTCTCTCCAAGACATCCAAACGCTTAATAATTTGTTCATGTTATATATGTATTTGTGGTTATATGGTTATAAGTTATTTTCTGGTAACGATTATCAACAGATGAGATGGGTCTTGTACATTTTAGGTGAATTATCAAGCCATTCATATTCTCCAATCCTAGAAGACAGTACAAATATACACAGTATCCCATTAGGCCAAAGAGAGAGTACAGAAAAAGCTACAAAAGAACTGAGCGACGTAGAAGAAGTACAAAAGGTATTACTTCTTGCATTTCTCACAAATGTTTATTCTTGGGGTTCAGAGAGAAGTATTTTACACTGACTAACATTTGTTATTGGTTCCAACACCGCATATTCATAACTATTACTCCCATTGTGGTATGTCAAGAACAGCAGGAAATTGACTTACAAAAACAGCCACAATTAAGGAGGAGGGAAGGAAGGGTTATATACTGGCAATCTACCTTGCGAAGAACAAATATGGGGTATCCATGTTTGACCTGTTTATCTCAAGAAAATACAACCACCATATATTTCTTTCTAATGCTAAAACTATGTTTAACACAAGCCCAATTCATTAGTTACAGTTCCTAGTTCATCCCTTTCAAATCACCCATATATGAAATAAACACATTAAAAGGTTGATTAGTAATCAAGATATTTGTTGAAAGCTATTAAAGTAATAACAGAGCCATTTATTGTATAAATGTGTATTTTTTCAATGTAGTGCTACTTGTGTACAGCAAAACAATAAAATACAATGTTTACTATCTAAGAATTCTTCAAGTAGATGGGGTGGAATACCACTTGATTGGAGAAACATCATGCCATCACTGTCTGCTCCTATTTTAGAATGGAAAGATTTCATTATAACCTTGTGATATCATGATTTTACCTAAGGGATGGTTCTAGAAAGAAAAAAGAAAGTGGCAAGAGTAAGCTCTGTCTGGCTCATTCAGTGCTTGTGGTTTTTATGTCTAAACTTTTTATGCAATGCTGAAAACCAGCCAAGTTAAGCAATGAAACCTATAGTCCAGTACACTTTGTAAAATATTTTCTCTGCATGTGTAGTTAGCAGAAGGGCATTTAATTTATGTTGCTGTAGTGGACAATGCCAGCTAGCCTCAAAATATTATGAAGCCTTTTTGTCTGAGGACAAATCCTTCCTGTTCAGAGTACTAAGGGATTTCACCAAGTTAGATAACATTCTGGCAAATAGTTTAGTGGCAACATTAAATAGGGCAATTGTTCTATACTGTATTTAATTTAGGGGATCTTTTCCCTGGTGGCTGTGCCATTATTTTATTGGGGACCCCTTTGCTATTAGATACTATTGGTCACTGTGCTATGCGCTGTATGCTATCACTGTAACATTGTTGGGAGTTGCTGTGTTATTAGTTTCAAACCTGTGTATACTTTTTGCCTAATTTATAGATTTTGAAGCTAATGGCATATGTAGCAGTTTCTCCCCTGGTGTATTCCAGCCAGCAGAGAGTTGAACACACTTGAAATCTCCTGTGCTTACCATTGATGTAAATGAAAAATACCCCTAGACTTCAGGTACAGCGAAGTGTTCAGGCTAAAAAACAACTGTACTAGCAGAGTCACTGAGTTTCCATTAAAGTCAACTGGAGATGACCTAGAGGGTTTCAGTGTTTCTCCAATGGCTGAAGTATAGGTTGGTTCCCCTTTTGGTATGTGTCATTCAGAGTGCTCCAATTTCCAAGGCACAGCAAAGAGAGGCTGCAGCATATCAAAAACACAATTCAGGAAGCTGAGTGATCATGGGAAGGCAGTGGAAGGGTTCTTGTGATAAACAGATTTTAGCACAGGCTTTTGAAGTATACTTATGAATTGATGAATTTAAAGGAGAAGGAAAGCTACAAAGGCATAGATTAGCTGCAATAGTGTAAGCTATAATGCTATATTTATTCTGTAGAATGTTTTACCATACCTGAGTAAAAGGCTCTATAAGCGCTCTGTTTGTTTAGGAAAGAAGCTGCAGTATTAGCTTGGTGTGATATCACTTCCTGCTTATCACTTCCTGCATAAGTCGCTCCATGCTCACTTCTAGCTTTGATTACAGCAGAGAAGGAAGGGGTGGGGAAGAGGAGCAAACTGAGCATGCTCACGCCCAGGTCAAGGAAGTTTAAGCTGAAGGCAGGAAGTCTGAAACAGAAGGCCATATGCACACAATAAAAGCAAAGCTGTATTTCTTTTGACAGATGAATCAGAGCAGCACTACTTCGAGAGTTTACTGGTATATTTAGGTGGACCTTTCTGATAAAGCTTACTTAGTTTTAACCTTTCCTTCTCCTTTAAAGACCAGATAGAATGCACATGACCATATCCCTTTAAGCAATAGGTGACCTGATAGTAAATCTTTTAATATTCCCTAGAATGTAAAGGTGAAAACTTCCTTCTGCTGGGAGGTGTTTTCAAAATCTCTTGCTACCACCCATGTGACCATAAAGTCATCAAGCAACAGCTTCCAGCAGTTCAGAAAAGCAGCAATAGCAAAAGAAGAAAGAGAAAGAGCCTTAAAGGCGCAAGAGTTGAGACGTCTTGAAGAATCCAAAGCTAGTACGCAGGAGAAACCAAGGTTTGTATGGTCATTTCAAATAAAACAGACTAATTAAAGGATCATACACTTTCAATAGTCAATATACTCTTGTGTTTAAATTACATTATAGCTTGTAAATGTTTAGCACTGCAATTGTAAATATCAATAACCATGTGGGCTATTGGCCACCACTTTAATATTCTGGTCCTCCAAAATCCACATTACAAATCAACCCTTTTTTAACTGAAATGAATTACAGATGCTTCATGAAATGAAAATAACTGCATATATTGGGAAGTAATATACAACACTATGTTGAAAGTGATATGATAGAATAAAGCACATAAGCTGGGCTAACAAATTGAATGACACCAATGACAGGCTGACTAGTAAAATGCTTCTCTAGTTTGCAGCATCAGCAATTTGGTTTCTAGGATACAAATTACCCTAGCAACCCTGCATTGATTTGAATAAGAGACTGGAATATGAATAGGCGATGGACTGAATAGAATGATAAGTAATAAAAAGTGGCAATAATACATTTGTAGCCTTACAGAGCATTTGTTTTTAGATGGTGTCAGTGAACCCCATTTGAAAACTGCACTATTAACTGATTTAAGAAACAGAAGGAAACTGCAAATCATTAAAAAAAACTATGAAAAATAAATAATGAAGACCAATTAAAAAGTTTCTTAGAATTGGCCCTTCTACAATATACTAAAAGTTAACTTGAAGGTGAACCACCCCTTTAAGAAATCATAAATTCTGCCAGGGTATGTAAACTTATGAGCACATCTGTACAAGGTTCCTTAGCATGTGGTTACATAGCATGTTAAATAGATATTTTGTAGTTCTGTATGTTTGAGTTCTGTATGTTTGAGTAAAGATATTCTTCAGCTGGCTTATGCGTTCTCCAAGGTTCTCAGTGGAACAGTAAACACCTAGTGGTAAAATAGGAATTAATAAATGTAGTTGACATTTTGCAACCCGTATGATTCAATTGCTAGAGTGGGATAAATATCTATAATCTGCTAGCACACCATTAATCACTCTTTGCTCCAAATAATTAAAATGCAGATCCAGTGCCAGCACCAGGTTCTTAAATGCTGCAAATTTCCTTCATTTTTGATGATTCTGTTGCTTTCAGCATGTACCAACCTGTCAGATTGAGGGAGCACAAGCACCCAAGTGTGTGTGTGTATGTATATATATATATATATATATATATATATATATATATATATATATATATATGTATAGAAGTCCAGGATAATTGAGTGCACACTGGGAAACTTCTTGGCGGTTATTTTAAAAGCATAATTTTATTTGTTATTTAAAACATATATATATATATTTTAATATATATATATAATCCAAGTCAGAAGGGGCTTTTAACATTTCATAAGTGCAATTCCAAACCCTTTTTTTTGTTTTGTAATTTATTTCATTTTCCTTAAACACTATATGAGGAAAATGTCTAAGAGCTCATAGGCTAAATGGATATGCATGTGTGAAGACACTTTATCTATCTTTCTTTTGAATTTTGCAATATACTCAATGGTGCCCTGAGTACTTTGAGCTTGTTAATGTGTCCATAGATTTTATGGTTTTTAAAAAGATAACTTTTTAAAGGGATTCTGCCATGGGAAAACATGTTTACAAAATCAGTTAATAATGCTACTCCAGTAGACTTCTGCACTGAAATGCCTTTCTCAAAAGAGCAAACAAATGTTTTTATATTCAGTTTTGAAATCTGACATGGGGCTAGCCATTTTGTCAATTTCAGAGCAGCCCCGATCATGTGACTTGTGCCAGCACTTTAGGAGGGACACAATGTAACTGAATAGTACACAGTGGGACTATTACTATTGAGTGCTTAGATCTACCAGGCAGCTGTTATCTTGTGTTAGGGAGCAGTTATCTGGTTACCTTCCCATTGTTCTGTTGTTAGGCTGCTGGGTGGGGGAAAGGGAGGTTGTGATATCACTCCAACTTGCAGTATAGCAGTAAAGAGTGATTGAAGTTTATCAGATCACAAGTCACATGACTTGTGGCAGCTTGGGAAATTGACAAAATGTCTAGCCCCAGATTTCAAAATTAAATGTAAAAAAATCTGTTTGCTCTTTTGAGAAATGGATTTCAATGCAGAATTCTTCTGGAACAGCACTAACTGATGTATTTTGAAAAAAATCCCATGTATCCCTTTAACAAATTGTAGCACAGTGTGTGGGGGAAAAAAACTAGAGTGAAAGTACATATCTCCAAGGATCCCATATGAGCCACCACATTTAGGAAGAATAACAAAGGCTGTGTGTTGTGATAGCGGTTGGGTTTCCTGCCAATGAAGCAAGAAGTGTATGTGACTTGGGCTGAGGGTATTTTTTATGTGAAGAAACCCCTGAGAGAACCAAGGTTGTTGCAGAATGGGTATATATGGGATACCTTCCATAAGTGGGGCGAGGACTTTGCTGCAGGACACGACCTGTGTGGTCAGTATTTTGTATTCCGTTAACCTGACAACCCATATTATGTTTAGGGAATTCGCTCAAATGGCAGGCTTGGTAACTTTTCAAAGTAGAGGGCAGCGACATCCAGTGTAACTTTAAACAGAAATCTGCCTGTTTTATTCACAAGTTTTCATGTAAATGTTAACAGTAAATAACCATATCAGCAACTCTTCACATTTAAAAACAGTAACATACAGCTAAGCACATTGCAAGTAAAATGAAATATTTTTTTTATAAATGCCTGACCAATTTCTTTAAATAGCATCTATCATCCCAATAGTTGTATTTTTTCCCGAACTTCATTGTTGTTACATTTTACAGAGGAACGACTGGCAATACCACAAACACGTCATTACCTGTGGAAACTAAAGTTGATGAAACACAAGCACAGACACTACATGAGGCTGGCAAAGAAGAGCCAACCCATAATCCTGTACAAGAGGGAAGTACTGAAGAAGAACGAAACTTGGCAAGAATGAGAGAGCAGGAACGTCGCAGGCGAGAGGCTGTATGTAATTTAGCTCTGCCTAAAAGTTTTTACGTGTTTTTTTTTTTTTTACTTTGTGTGTGTTAAGCATAACACTTTTTGCCAATGCTTTATCTGTACATCTTTCCCAATAGAAACCATGTAAAAGTTACATTACTGAAAATTTTCACCATACCCTTCTTGTACCAATCATTCCTGCTGACTTCTTTGCCAACCTTTGTCTCTCTGTGTTTTGCACTGTAAGATATCATTTTTCATTCTTGAACCACAAAATGTATTTTTATTTTATTGTAATAGATTATAGGCAGTCATCTCGGGTTTCTAGTTAAAAAAACTGGCATTTGTATAAGGGATATTTTAGCTTTTTTATAAATGTCGTAAATAGTGTTGCTTTTAGCAAAGTTTTGCAGTAGATTGCATGAAGCAGATTGCGGAAAGACCTATTTACCCATCTGGAAGTTAACAGAATGTTTACTTTCCAAATGTATATTATTTTCTTGTGTAAACCTATTTTTACTGGCATTTCTCTGCTGAGTTTTGCAGAAGATTTTAGTAATGTTCTGCTCTTGATCTATACAAGTTAGCAATCTAAAAACATTACGCTTTGTTATTGTAGCACGTGGGAGACATAGGGCTTTTCAAATCTGTTGTATTTTTGTGGTAGACATGATTTTTTTGCTCTATTTTTTTATATAGTTTTCCAAAATCTTTTCATGTTTAAAGTCCTATATGTTGTTGCAGAATTACATAGGTTTGAATGCATAGAGTGGAACATTGATTAGGATACGTGAGCAAAGGCAATGTCTGGCAGGGTTAAAGCCAAAATCACTTGGTGGCGAAAATTCCACTCAGCTGCAACTACATTTTCAAGATGAAATCCACTCCTTGTGCATCCTGACAGGTTTATGCTTCATACTGCTGGAACATGGGGTGGAGGGCAGTAGATTGGCATGTGAAATTAGTCTAAAGCAGTGATCCCCAACCAGTAGCTCATGAGCAACATGTTGCTCTTCAACACCTTAGATGTTACTCTGTGTCCTCAAAGCAGGTGCTTATTTTTAAATCCCAGGCTTGGAAACAAGGTTTAAATGCTTACAAACTAAGTATACTGCCAAGCAGATCCTCCTGTAGGCTGCCAGTCCCCATAGGGGCTACCAAATAGCCAATCACAGCCCTTATTTGGTGCCCAAAGGGACATTTTCATGCTTGTGTTGCTCCACAACTCTTTTTACATTTGAATGTGGCTCATGGGTAAAAAAGGTTGGGGATCCCTGGTCTAAAGGATGAGATTACTTTTGGAAACACTGACACAGATGATCAGAGTTAAGAGGAGTAATGTGTTTATTGTTCGCAGAATGTTATACCAGGCAGCTACAAGTTGCAAATGTAATGCATTTTCTAGATCAGTGATCCCAAACCAGTAGCTCGCGAGCAACATGTTGCTCTCAAACCCCTTGGATGTTGCTCCCAGTGGCCTCAAAGCAGGTGCTTATTTTTTAATTAATGGCTTAGAAGCAAGTTTTGGTTGCATAAAAAACAGATGTATTGCCAAACATTCTCTCCTGTAGGCTGCCAGTCCATATAGGGGTTACCAAAAAGCCAATCAGAGCTCTTATTTGACATCCCCATGGACTTTTTCATGCTTGTGTTGCTCTCCAACACTTTTTACATTTGAATGTGGCTCATGGGTAAAAAAGGTTGGAGATCCCTGGTCTAAAGGATGAGATTACTTTTGGAAACACTGACACAGATGAGCAGAATTAAGAGGAGTAATATGTTTATTGTTCACAGAATGTTATACCAGGCAGCTACAAGTTGCAAATGTAATGCATTTTCTAGATCAGTGATCCCAAACCAGTAGCTCGCGAGCAACATGTTGCTCTCCAACCCCTTGGATGTTGCTCCCACTGGCCTCAAAGCAGGTGCTTATTTTTTAATTACTGGCTTAGAGGCAAGTTTTGGTTGCATAAAAAACAGATGTATTGCCAAACATTCTCTCCTGTAGGCTGCCAGTCCATATAGGGGCTACCAAAAAGCCAATCAGAGCGCTTATTTGACATCCACATGGACTTTTTCATGCTTGTGTTGCTCTCCAACTCTTTTTAAATTTAAATGTGGCTCACAAGCAAAAAAGGTTGGGGACCCCTGTTCTAGATATTTTGTAGTGATATCCAGTAAGTAGGCTAGTAGAAACTGTATGCAATGTAGAAAATCAGATGGCACACACTCTGGCAATCTTGCTAAATATCTTTTCTCCAGGTTGTACCTCCAAATCTTTGTGTGGAGACCTCAATAAATTTCAAATATTTAGCATGATTGCCAGAGTGTGTGCCATCTGATTTTCTACATAGCATGGATCATTGTAACTGAGCTTTGCAGAAAAGTGTCCAGATTGAGCACCACAAGAATATATAAACCGAATTGTGTACTACTACAGGTAGATACTGTAACATGGCCAGCGCTGATCTTATCAACTAAGGGGCCCAATAGGGAACATTTTGGTGGGGCCCCTAGACTGCTGCTTGGCACAGGCTTCCAGGGCTGGTGGGCAAATAGCCCCTGCCTCTCGATCTCTCCACTTGACTGCTGCTGTAACCCTGCCTTTTCACCTCTCTCTCTCTCTCTCTCTTGTAGTATTGCCCCCCCAACATTTCATGGCACTATCTGAGCTCAAGCCAAGCATACTATATGCAATATGAAATAGTAGTTACTGGTATCTTATTCATAGTAAAAGACTTTCCCTGCAATAGCAGTATAAATCCAGTGTCCATTTTGTGTGTAATGGTCGAGAAATGCCCCCAAAACACAGTAGTATAAAAGAGGGAAGGCTGTTAGTTTTAAAAAAAATAGAATGCAGTTTAGTTTTACTAAAAACAAAAAGTGATCTGTTAGAGATAACTTATAGGCCCCTGCTATTTTGTTCTGTCAGTTCTCACCCTGTCAGAAATAAGCCTTTGTGCTGTAATTTGCCTGCATTCACTTGCGAGTCAAATGGATTGAAAGTTGAATTTACAGGTATCCTTTATCTATCTGAGGCTCACAATTGTCTGGTGAGAAGAAATAGCACAAATGTTAAATACAGAGAGGCATGAAAGAGGTGAGAACTACTTACATTGTAGAACAAATATCTGCAGGGAATTACATAGTAGCAATATGTGACAAGGGTTGAGGAGACTGCCTCATACAGACTTAGATAAACAAAAGGAATTCTGGGAATGAATTCCAAATGTGCTCCAAGAAAATCCCATTTGCATGGGTTTATCCTATTGGCTAAAGCTCACCCAACCTGCACTGCACTGAAGAGCCTCAAGAAAGGCGAAACCGGTCTGCAGTAGGGAAATCTGATCAGCTATTATCCTGGCTTTAGTTTGAAAACCCAGTGGGTGAGCTTTAGCCAATAGGATAAACCCATGCAAATGGGATTTTCTTGGAGCACATTTGGAATTCATTCCCAGAATTCCTTTTGTTTATAGTAGCAATATAAATTGCTCTACCAGAGTGCTAGAAATCTGGCAGTGATATGGGTAATGGCATCACCATCATATTATTGGTGGAAAGTAGTAATCCCATTATATACATTACATAAGACCCAACATACAAGAAACTATAGAGCAGGAGCTGTCTAACCAGAAAGAGGGAGACCTGCACTATGACTGCAACCACACAACACATTCCAACAGCTGACGCTAAATCTTTACACGATTAAGTTATAGTTCCACTAACATGCCACTGCAAACAAGCACATTGTTATGAACACAGGTTACCCATGGGAAAGGCATACGTTATATGTGCATATATTTCTGTAAAATATGTTAAACTAACATGCTACTAACCATATATTTTTGCTGCCTGTTCTGCTTATTTTCTTATAGATCTGTCTTGCTTTCTTCTATTTCTGTCTTTTTTTTTCTTCCAGCATTTCTTTACTTCTATTTATATACTGCTATACTCTAGTCTAGCTCTTCCTGTTCTTCGGATAGCACCCCTCTTTTCTTTGTGTATCCCATTTTGCCTTTCTCTTCAGATAGTGGCTCCTGCCTCTAGAATCTTGTGGCACAGCTCTCCCATTTGTTTGTGCCCTAGTCTCTTCATATTTATTCTGTGCACTGCAAATAAATGACTGCAAAAGCTGCCCTAACCTTGCCCCTGGTAGCCTAAATCTTTTCAAAGTACAGTCAACAACAATAGGATAGTATCCTACCGCAATAACTTGTAATGTAACGGTTAAATTTAAACAGCAGAATAGATAACAAAACTATTGTCTTCTGTCTCTACTCCCCAGAAACAGTTCATTCTAAACAGCAGCAAGCATGGCCAATAACAATGCCATCTACATAAGCCCTCCCCCACCCCCATTTCCAGCAGTCAATAGAATTTACTTTAATTTATTTAGAGAATTTACGATGCGTCTTGTGACCTTAACCCCTCAGTTAACGTTAAACAGCAGCCATCCAATGTGCACTTCTCCAGAGCAGTATACAACAGGTGCTCAGTGCAGTCTAATCCTCCCACATGCTTTTATCGAGAGAAGTGCGCACTCTTACCAGACCGCTGCTGTTTAAAGTTAACTTGTACAGGGGTTTAAGGCCACAAGATGGATAGTAATTTATTGCTGATTCTATTTTAAAAGATGTAAGCTAATAGAAGAAAGTTTAGGCCCACGCATATGTGTACCTTTGATAAGTAAAGGAGAAGGAAACCCTCAAAATTAATTGGAATACAAAAGCCATGTTTTATATACTGAACATCTTTGAAAGTGTCTGTGACACTCACATGCTCAGTGGGCTCTGAGCAGCTATTGAGAAGCAGAGCTTAGGGGTCGTCACAAATTATCAAGCAGAAAATTAGGATGGCCTGCAAACAAGCTGATGTTACAGGGCTGATTATTAAATTCTGATGCTAATTGCACTGGTTTCTGTGCCATTACTAATCAGTGTTATATTGTGACATTTCTATTCTATGTGTACTGTATATTGTGAGTGGGTCCCTAAGCTCAGTAAGTGACAGCAGCACAGAGCATGTGCAGTGAATCAGCAGAAAAGAAGATTGGGAGCTACCGGGGCATCTTTTGAGAAACAGATCTTTACTGCTAAAGGGCTGTGATTGCCTTGGGCTGGTACAGAAGCACAAAAAAATGTACAACATTTCTAGCTTATTTCTTTAGTTTAACTTTCTTGTCCTTTAAGCAGGAGCAGGACATTGATCTGGGTAGGAGGTGGGCTTGGCCAATTGTGAGGGTAGGCTTGGGCTCAGTTTGTGGCTGATGGTGGGCTGGGCCACTGAGAGCTGGAAGCAGGCTTGCCAGCTTTATGTGCCTACCCCCAGTGCTGCACTGTTGCAGGGCCCTATTGGGGCCACTGGGTCAAATCAGCTTCAGTTTCAGTTCTTGCTGAAACTCTACAGTGTTCTTTTGTAATAATTCACCCAGCACTGATCAACTCTAACACTGCTCTTTTCATAGAGTGTCTATAGATGTAGGAAAAGAGCTGGGAATGAGTAATGAAAGAATCTTACACCAGGCATCTTAATTGCAAATGTAGTAAATCTTCAGAGAAGTGACTCTATCTAGGAAGTAGGCAGGTAGATACTGTACCATGGCCATTTGTTGTGGCTAATCCTGCTGAATCTCTGCAGCCTATCTCTTGGAATGATTCACTCAGTATTCAACCCCAACACTGTTCTTTTCATAGAGTGTCTATAGATGTTGGAACAGAGCTGGGACTGAGTAACTTTACAATGTTAGACCAGGCAGCTAGTAGTTGCCAAAGTAGTAAATCTTCACAAAAGTGAATTTATCCAGGAAGTAGGCAAGTAGATACTGTAAATAAGGTAAGGATATCCAAATTACAAAAAGACCCCTTATCCAGGAAAATGCCAGGTACTAAGCTTTCTGGATAAAATGACCCATACCTGTACCATAGTTTTGTTGCAGTTTTGTTAATGTGGTTATTTTTAAACTTTGATATTTACAAGTAACCTGTCAACAATGCCTATGACATGCTGATGAGCGAATAGGAACATTTAATCAGAGAGCAAACTGAGAATTTCCATCCCGTTCAATGTGACATTGCTTTGATAGGACTATTTAAAAATGATACAAGAACTGACCAATTTGTTTTTGTTTTTTTTCAGATGGCTGGGACTATTGATATGTATCTTCAGAGTGATATTATGGCAACATTTGAAGAACATTTGTGTTGAGTTATAGACTTGACTGATGTGGAAAAAAACTATCCATGTCATAAAATGAAAGCACTTTTGTTTCTATAAATACAGTATCATCTCTATTATATAATGACTATGAAAAAAACATGGTCTATCCGTGTCATAAAACTGAAGCACTTTTGTTTCTATAAATACAATATCGCCTCTAATATATATTGACTATGAAATAGTTTGTAAATTGGTGACAACAGATGTAATTTATGTAAATTTTGATTCAAAAGTAGTGTTTCCGCATAAATGCAAATACAACTTTCAGCTGCTGGGGCTGATTGAATTGAATGATTTAACTGTCTCTATCTGGATTTCAACATAGTAACCGTGTCCTTAGAGATGCTAAGAAATGTATTTCTGTGTATTGCTTTCTACTGACGAGAGAAAACTTGTAAATTATAAAAGTTTCATGGTTTGCCATTGTGGTTTCAGTTTCCCTTGGAAGTTTTGGGGAAATTTTTTTTGTAGTATTTTTGTTTTGTAATTTAGAACTCGATTTAATTTAATAAATAAAGTAACATGCTTGAAATGTATTGTTTATGTACTTATGACTAATATGTACTTCAGGATTGTAATTTCCTGTTTGCTTTGTCATTTTTTTCTTGAGACGACTTGCAGTTGCTCTATATTGGATTATTTCATGTATTATTTAGCAGCTTTCATTCTGATCTGGTTATTAGGGTCTCATTTTACTTGTCAGACTGGGGGAGTAAATAAAAATGTAAACACGTAAAAGAAAGGTAAAAAAAAACTGCTCAGACTAGTTCCTGGATCAACTTGTACTATGAGCTATCTCCCATAACCCTGTATTCCCTCACTTGCTAAAAAGCCACCCAACCCCCTTTTAATGCTATCTAATGTATCAGTCTGTACAACTGATTCAGGGAGAGAATTCCACATGTTCACAGCTCTCACTGTAAGAAAAATATTTAGACAGAACCTCCTTTCTTCAATGGGCTCCCTCTTGTCAGCTGCATGAACCTACTGGTGAATAAAGCATTAGAGAGATTATTATATGAACCCCTTATATATTTATACATAGTTATCATATCACACCTTAAGCATCTCTTCTCCAGCGTGAACATCACCAATTTGGCCAGTCTTTCCTCATAGCTAAGGTTTTCCCTACCTTTTACCAGATTAGTTGAACTTTGCTGCACCTGCTTTAATTCAATAACCTATTTGAGCTCTGGAGACCAAAACTGTACGGCATATTCTAGATGTGGCATCGCCAGTGCTCTGTACAGTGGAAGAATATCCCACTACTCCCATAAATCTATGCCCCTTTTAATACAGCTCATGGACTCATTTGCCCTTGATGCTGCTGACTGGCATTGCTTGCTACAGCCAAGTTTATCATCTACAAGGTCCTTTTCCATAATGGATTTGCCTAGTGCAGTCCTATTAAGGGTATACGTTGCTTGGATATTTTTAGATCCCAGGTGCATGACTTTACATTCATCAACATTGAATCTCATTTGCCACTTAGGTGCCCAGATTGCCAGTTTGTCAAGATCCTGGATGGAATTAATTGGTCTGGATAGTTTTGTGTCATCTGCAAACACTGATACATTACTTACAACACCCTCCCCTAAGTTATTGATGAACAAGTTAAATAAAAGTGGACCCAATACCGAGCCCTGAGGGACCGCACAAAGAACCTAACTCCAAGTAGAGAATGTACCATTAACAATCACCCTCTGTACCCGATCCTGCAGCCAGTTTCCTATCCATGTGCAAACGACTGCATTAAGCCCAACAGACCTTAGTTTAGAAAGCAGTCATTTGTGGTAGGGATGCACCGAATCCAGGATTTGGTTCGGTATTTGGCCAGGATTCAGGCATTTTCAGCAGGATTCAGATTCGTCACAAAACAAGGAAGTAAAAAAAATTTGGCCGGGCACCCTACCCCTCACTAATTTGCATATGCAAATTAGGGTTTGTTATTCGGCCAAATCCAAAATAGTGGATTTGGTCCATCCCTAGTTTGTGGAGCACTGTATTAAACACTTTGGCAAAATCCAAATAGGATCACTGCTCCCCCCCCCTGCTGTCTAGCATCTTACCTCATTATAAAAAGCAATCAAATTTGTCTGGCATGACCTATCCTTCATAAAGCCATGCTTATTGCTGCTCATAATGCCATTCACAAGGCACAATTTTGAATGTGATCCCTTAACAAACCATCAAATAATTTCCCACCATAGATACCAAACTTCCTGGCCTTTAATTGCCAGGCTGTAGTGATGGGCGAACCTGTTTCGCTTCGCCAAAAAATTCGTGAATTTTCAGCTAAATTTGCGAAACGGCGGAAATATTCGTGAAACGAGTCGCGCTGATGTTGTCGCGCGCCAAAGTTGACGCACGCTTATTTTGACGCACGTCAGAATAGTTTTGACGCACAGTGCAATGTAATAAAACTGCCAGGTGAAATGCATACCCCCAACGGTCCCTTTTTTTGGAGGGACATTCCCTCTTTTGACAGCGCAACCTACAGTCCCTCATTTCATTTGTATTGGAAAGTCCCTCTTTTCTCTGCACAAAATAGCCAGAAAAAGAAAGAAGTTTCTAACTTAATTGGCTTTTGGCAGAGAGCCTAGAAGAACAGCTAACAGGTGCAAAAAAGATGCTTTTTAACAATTTTGATATAATAAAATAAGTCCCTCTTTTCTCTGCACAGAATAATCAGAAAAAGAAAGAAGTTTCTAACTTAATTGGCTAGAAGAACAGCTAACAGGTGCAAAAAGATGCTTTTTAACAATTTTGATATAATAAAATAAGTAATTGATTGTATTTGTAACAGTTTAGATAAGGAGAAATATTTTCAAACTTTCATAACCTGCCAAATTTGGTAAAACGAACATGTTAATTAGTGAGTGTGGCCACAAAAATGGGTGTGGTCAAAATGTTGCAGCGCTACGTATCGGAAAAAAAATTCTGTTCCTCTTTTTACTTCCAAAATGTTGGGAGGTATGGAAATGTGAAAAAAAATTGTAAAAAATGGCATCTTTTGCTTTGTGTGTGAATGTGCTGAATAGCATTGGAGTCAATGAGAAGAGCAATTTACACGCGTTTCACACATGCATTGTTAATGGACTCATCTTTTCAAAAGAAAAAAAGGCCTCCCATTTTGACAGCTTCTTAAAAACATCTGTGATTTATTATTTAAAATAGTGAAACATTAAAAAGGCATATTTAATATATATTCATTTATTTTTAAAAATATTTTTCACTGCACAGATTGTGCTGTTTTGAAGTGAAGTGACAAACTCGACATGCGACGAACTCGGCGCGTGACAAAACGAGACGCTGCGAATTTTCGTGAGCGTTTCGCCGAAACTTTCGCCATCGGCGAATGTTGGAAATTTGCCGCAAATTCTCCTAGGGCGAATTTATTCGCCCATCACTACCAGGCTGCTATCGGAATCCCTTTTTAAATATTGGAATGACATAAGCTTTCCTCCAATCCATAGGTACCAAACCAAATGAAAGCGAATCTGAGAAAATCGGAAATGGGGACCGGTCTAAAACTGAAGTACAGTAAGCTCTCTTAGAACCCAGGGTTGTATGCCATCTGATCCTGGTGCCTAGTTTACATTGATTTATATTAAAGCTTGATGAGCCATGTCCCTAGTCAGCCACTGGCTAGACTGAGCTGAGCTAACAGTGCATATATGAAGTGAGCCTGGGAACTTTGACTCAGAGGAAAAGAACTGATTTAGCAAATTTGCCTTTTCTCTATCTGTTAGAAGTATACTGGTACCATTAAAACTTTTTGGGGTTAGTCTTAGCCCCCTCCACAATGAGCTCCTAATTTCCTATCTTTGCCTTCCGGGTTGCAGTTTTACAACATTTATTATAGGCTATGAGTAAGTGCCCCATCAGGCATGAAACGAGTCAGGCCATCTCTTAATATGTCCTAATAAACTTTTGAATTATTTTTACAAAATATTCTCAGTTTTTGTTCTGTTACAAACCTATCTCCCTCATTAGCCTCCACTGCCCCTTCCCCACCACCCCTCACTACACTGGACCTTGCCAGTGGTTGCTCTGCGAGCCTCCTTTTCTCCCCCACAAGGAGTTAAGATTAGTTTCAACTTAACCCTAAGGATACAGGTGAATCTGAATGTTGCTGGAATATGGCTTAATCCAGAAACTGAATCATAGATTTGGAATAAAGATGTACAGAGTTGTTACCCACCTCTACTGTGAAGAAATCCTAAGATTATTCAAGCCTTAGTGAAGCTGTGGATAAAGAACCACATCAATGAGATGAAGGTTGTAGCAGGTAGCTGTTATAGAATACTCAAGCAGAGTAATGCAACAGGTACAGGGTTTACTACAACTCTCATCAACTATAGCAACCAATAAACTGGTAGCATTTACTGGTCTCCTGTTTAAAATCAAACATCCTATTAGTTACTATTGGTTACTGCATCTGGGTGAACATTGTTCCTTTTATTGTATATCGGGGTACTGTGTTAGATAGAAAGTGCAGTGGCTGCAAAGATCTCTTCTTGAGGGGGATGGGGGGTCCAGCTGAAAAAGTGTAAGTTACAAAAAGCAGCTTTGTGTTCCACCGAAGTGTTTTAGTCTAGGTAATTACCCAGGTAACCCTCACCTCTCAATTGTATGGTCTGCAGTGGACAGGACTCCGAACATTTTAGAGCACACTGTAAATCAGCCTGAGACAATGGGGGTCAGACACCTGTGGTGTAACTAATAACCATTCAGAAATGTGAATTTATGTAACTCTGTATGGTGTCATATTGTGCCCCTAATATTTGGGGTAAAAAGTACAGTACCTCATCTCATGTTGATTTTTCAGGTCATATATACTGTTCCTGCACCCATGTCTATTTGTTGAAAGTTACAAATTATCTTGGAGAACCATCTGTGCTTCTGTGAGGGCTCAGCTGAAGTGCGAAGTTGAATTTAACCGTGCCATAGCTCTGTCGGCAAGTGTAAATGCACCCCCAAGTATCTATAGTAATACATGAAACAGTATAAATAATTCGGAATTATTCACACTATTATATAATAGTATACTGGTTGTTCAGTTGTTTTCAGATTATTCACCAGTTTTAACCTTTCTTCCTAAACTGAAATTTTTAATTTAATGTGTCTCTGGTGCTTTAGTCTGGCAGCTCAGTAACTCAGGTGCAGATTCTGAACAGTTACAATTTGTTGAGTCTGCTCAGCAGGGCCAAATATAAATGTACCCCTCTACCCAGAGCCGATCCTGAAAAGACACAAGAAGGTGAACATTTAGACGTCACAAATAGAAAATAAGTAATTGAAAAAAGTCTTTGTCTAGTGAATCGGAAACCAACTGAACTAATAAAAGCATTAGAAGGTGAACAATAATATGTAGAAAAATAAAATACAGCTGGTGTTTGCTACACAGTAGACGTATACTATGTAGGTGTCACAGTTGAACAAATACTATGAAGGGTTTTTTTGGTTTTTTTTACACAAAATTAGTATTCGAATTCCTTGAACCTTGTGTGTGATCTCCAAACTGCTTGATGACCTCTAGGATGCTTTTAATTTATAAAGAAGTTTGTGCACCCTTGCAAATGGTCACATTGCAGGTAACATCCACTTAAAGTGAAGGCATTGGTACTTGAATAGGTATTGGTAGGAACTTGAATGAACCCCCCCAGCATTTAAAAATCTACATCTACCTAAGATGGTATAGTGTGGGTACTCTATCCAGTCTTGTTCATGTCTGCCAAATGCAGCCAAGTTATAGCTTATGCTGTATAAACTACTGGTCCCTTTAAAAGGCAGCAGGAGCTGTCCATAGTGCTGAAATCACTCCCCTCTACTCTTCTCCTGCCTCCTCCCTCTTGTTTCCATGACTTCAATTGCTTAGCTTTCCCTGCCAGTCGAGGCTGTAGCTTCTGCTTGATGCTTGGGCACAGTATGCTCGCTCTGCCTCGCTGCCTGCGCGCTGCGGCGTTCTGGGGGTTTGTGTACTCCTACAGCCTACTCTGCACCTGCATTGCCCTCCTCAAACTTCTCTGCAGCATCCTAATGAGGCCACAGATAACGTTCCAGAGGATTAGCCGGGAGGTCACGCCAAGCTGCCTGAATGATCCTTTCCTTGGCACACACTGCTATGTGCGGAACAAGGTAGTGCATTTGTAGATTAATTAATAAAATAGGGTGATTTTTTAGTAGATGCCTGCTTGCAGATCCGCATTTAGAAACTATAAGGCGCATCTCTCACCTGGATAGGGCACATACAGGTTTAAAAATTCTTTATGTACAGTGGGAATGAAATCGCTTTGATCATTGCTTGCCATACTGTAAGTTATCTAAGTGGTGTATTATATAAGACGGTATTGATGCAGCTAGCGTCTTGCTCCCAGAGGAATCACCACTATAAAATTCACTGGCATAGACAGGGTTAAGCATTCCTGCTATCCGTTTGCCTACTGATATTGTGCAATGTGTGAGCATGGCAGCAAATATTCGTCTATCATTTCCACACCAGTAGCTGCCTGACAAGATGCTATTGTTAGATTAGGTACCCCTGGACCAGGCAGCACTGAAACACATATGTGCCCATAAAATGAATTCAATGCAAAACACCAAAAAGAGAGGCTTTTAAGTTCTGGAAGTCAGTCATTATCTGTGTATTTTTGACTTGACTCCCATGTAACAGTGACAGTTGATTGTATCCATAATATAGCTGAGATTTCTGTCAGTTCATTCTACTGGATAATATGCTGGTTCCAGGGTTCTCACAGCAGACACCTACTACATAACATATGCTCTCTCATTCCAAATAGAGCAGTGTTTATTTTTATCAAGAAGGTCCCTAAATGATATAGCAAATTAAAGTGTGTGATTTTTGCATCCCACTCAGTTATGAATTGTTTTCCTTCCCTTATGGTAACAAAGTATCATTGTACACTTGAAATTTGGAAGGTGCTGTAAAGAAATGTTTTATTAAAAACATTTGCAGGCAGCCTTCATCCTTAGAGATCCTTACCCCTGCTCATCAATCAGCCCATTTGGGCCAATCATATTTATACACTGCCATCATGCCTTTCCCATTATTGTGCTCATACTTCTCTGAGCACGTAGCAGTTTTGCAGGTCACCTTCTTTCCCTGTCTGTTCATTGCCACGTTAGTGGAATAACAATTTGATCTGCCAAGTTGACTGTAAACATGCAGCATGCCTTCTCATTCAGGCAATTACTACGCCTTAGTAGCAATTAGCTGTTCAATTGTCATCACAAGTGGAATCTGGCAGGGAAGCATTCAAAAACCTATTAGGCACTTGACCATCTTGTTAGCAATCATGATATGGCTTTTGTTCCCCAGTGACATTCAGGAAATTCCTCTCCTTTCTCTCAAGGTTAGACGTTCCAAGACCACTCCTTCAGTCTAAACAGCTACAATGCAATTCTAATTAATACACTAGTGAAATTGCCTAGCCAATCTATTAGTATTTAATGGGAACATAGTGTTTCTCTAGCCAATACCAAAGTACAGAGCACACTGCAATTGCCATCCAGATCTGGCCCTGAGGATAAAGCACAGGCTGGGCAGCAGACCAGATTATTAGAAATCATATTGTGGATTCATTCTGTGTTTCTAGGAAGATGCAGTTGGTTCTTCTTAATGCAGGCACCATACCAGTGGCATTTATTAAAGGACTTGATTATGGAACATTGTTGCAAAAAACAATAGTTTAGAATGGAGATTGTTGCTGATGTTATATGTTTTAAAATTCCCAATATTCATTTTCAACAATAATATTTAGAGATTAAAAATGAGGGCTTTTGCTATATTTTTTTTGTAAATCCTGCTCTGGTGTTCTTTACATCTGTGCCTGATATCTCCTGGGCTTTTGTACTCTGTGGTGTTTAGGGCTCACAGGGGTCTTAATAACCTTTTGTGCTGCTGCAGAATGCTGCGAAATATGTTGGCGCTATAGAAATAAGTTAGTAATAATAATATTGTCTTCTATCAGTTTGGAGCCCATGGTCCAGATGTCTTCCACCAAATACAGTACAATGCCAGACTACACCTCCTCCAAATACTTGAGGGAACCCCAACCCTGTCCTTTTTGTAGAAGTTAAATACAATTATTTTACTATCTCCCAAGCAGCAGTGTCAAACTGCAAAATTGGGGCCCACGAGAAAACCTGACCTAAATACATCCCATATACTCATGAAAGCGCATTATTATTGTTTCTTTCTGTACAATAACGGTTAGCCTGATAGTGGCAGATTAGGTCTCCCATGATCTAGAGCAAGACCACACGCTGCAGCACAATGTCCTGCACAAAGTTATCTAACCATGCTCCAATTGATCTTTGGTGGGCTGTTGCTGTAGCTGGGTCTGGATTAAGTTGGAAGTAGCCTGCAGTGTTTTAACAATAAGCCACATGATTCCACAACCACAGGTTAAGCACAAGTCTTGGACCAACTGGTTCCCCAGTGGAGGAGCAGTTTGACCCAGACAACCATCTACTAATGTTGACAGCTATTTAAATTGCCACCTGGCTGGCATTTCATTGACCTAGCCAGTAAGAATTTACTGGAGTTGTACTTGCCTCTGAGTTGTCTCTGGAGTTGTACTTGCCTAACCCCATTTCCTCCCATTACTTCTTCAAACCTGTCTTCTCACCTATTCTTGATCCATTTCCTATGCCAACATTGCAGTCCCATACCCTGTGTCATTGATCTGCCCCCTTTCCCACCCCAATAGCCTACATCATCAGCCGGTAAGGGCCCAACTAAAAGGTGGCAACCCAATTACCAATGCAGACTTTGTAGCCTTTCCAAAAATCTGGGGCTTCAAAAATGCTAAAGACCATTTTGTGTCATACCCTACTGCAAACGAAATGTAAACATTTCTTGGTATAGAGAGTGGGAAATCGCTTTAGTGTGAATATCACTTACTGTATCTTGATGGCTCTGGCGAATGTGATTTCCAAAAATATATGTGCAACCGTAGCAGTTGGAAATGTGCTTATTCTAACATGGACACATCCCAAAGGCATGGGTAGGTCATGTCCACTGTCTCTGTGTGGAAAACAGAATTTTAGCTCAAACGTAACCAATAGAAAGTTTGTGCAGCTGTGAAAATTCCAGGAGTCTGTGTAACCTCTAAAGTAATCAGGATATTTGCAGAAAGCGGAATAAACAGCTTTAAGGCAATGATTCCAAACTGCAGATTTCCTTTTATTTTACATGTTGCGGCTGAACCCCTTTTTCAAGTCTCTGTGTGTTCTCAACTCACAGGTAAATGAATGAATGAATGAATGAATGTAAAGTTTCCTGTGTACCTGCCACATAATAGGTAGAAACACCAAGGGACAGTTTGTTTTTGGGTTTTTTTTTAAACTCTAAACATATTATTAGTAAATTGTTAACTGTGTGCTTTGAGAGAATTTTATTTATCTCAATGACCCTGCCACATAGAACATTGTACAGCTGTGTTCAGTATAATAACTTTTTAAAAAAGTAAATAACGCTCAAGATATATATTGATTTATAATAGCTTTTATTTCCATACACACAAATGCATTGGGAATAGTGATGGGCGAAACGGCCGCGTTTCGTTTCGCCAATTCGTGAAACGAGTCACGCGTCGTTTTTGGCGGCGAATTTTTTTCGGCAAATTTTTCCTGACGTTTCGCGAATTTATTCGCCAGCGGCGAATCGCGGGAATTCGCCGCGAATTCGCCCCTGGCGAATAAATTCGCCCATCACTAATTGGGAACGCTGCACATACTATTCCAAATCAAAACATGCATTCCGTGTATTCAATTTATGTAAAAATGTATTCAGTTTGTGTTATTGATTTACAAAAAGAGAAGCAAATGGAAAATTAGGCTGCCACAAAAAAATAGCAGTGTCCTCATTCTTCTTTACAAACTCACAGATACACTGTATAAACTGAAAAATATTTCAAGATTTTGCTTTCCTTTGAATCACTGAACTAATATTTAGTTGTATAAGCAGTGTTTCTGAGAACTGCTGCACATCTGTATTGCATGATGTCCATCAACTTCTGGCACCTGTTACATTCCATAATTCTTCTGCATTTCTTCGTTTCGTCTCAGAAAAAGCATTTTTGGTGTCACCCCACAAGTTTTCTATTGGATTAAGATCAGGGGATTGAGCTTGGCCACTCCATAACGTCAATCTTGTTGGTCCGGAACCAAAACGTTGCTCATTTACTGGTGTGTTTGGTTCGTTGTCTTGTTAAAACTCCCATTTCAATGGCATTTCCTCTTCGGCAAGAGGAAGGCAACATGACCTTTTTAAGTATTTTGATGTATTGTATTGAAACTGATCCATGATCCCTGGTATGAGGAAAATAGGCCTAACACCATAGTATGAGAAACATCACCATATGATGCTTGTGACACCATGCTTCACTATCTTCACACTGTACTGTGACTTGAATTCAGTGTTTGGGGGTTGTCTAATAATCTTGCTTTCATCTGTCCCCAAAATGCTACGCCAGTTCTCTTTAGGCCAGTCAGTGTGTACTTTGGCAAAATGTAAGCTCTTCAGCACATCTTTTTTCAACAATGGGACTTTGCGTGGGCTTCTTGTCGATAACTTGGCTTCACATAGGCGTCTTCTAATTGTAACAGTATCACAGGTAACTTTAGACCATTTTTGATCTTCCTAGAGCTGATCATTGGCTGAGCCATTTTGACTATTCTTCTATCCATTCAAATGTTAGTTTTCATGTTTTCTTTCAAGTCTTTCAGGTTTTGGTTGCCATTTTAAAGCATTTCAGATGATTTTAGATGAGCATCCTATCGTTTTCTGCACTTCTTTATATGTTTTCCCGTCTCCAATCAACTTTTTAATCAAACTACGCTGTGCTTCTGAACAATGTCTGCTACAACCAGAGTGAAATGCACTATAACCAGCATGCACAACATTTTCTGCCTTCCTTCCTTAAATAAGGGCTGTAATTGACACCTGTTTTTTCACAGAATGAATGACTCACTAATTGAACTCCACACTGCTATTATTTGGAACATGCTGTTATTATGTGGAACACTATTATTTTGAACAATTCTCAAATAATGATTCGGTGACACAGAATCAGCAGTATGCATGTAATGACTGTTGGGTCTCTTGGTTTTCTATTACTCTAATACACCCAGGCCACCAAGAGGCCACCAAGGCCCAGGCCTTGGAAGGCAGGAATTAAGGGGGGCTGCATGAAGCCCAACCACAATCACATTGGTTCAGAAAAACTGGAGATACAATTGTTTTTTAAACTTCCTGTGCGCTAATCCCCATTGCTCCAAAAATTTGCGTGAATAAAGCGGAGGGGACAGGGGTGACAAAGCACAGCTGGCCTACTAGTAAATTATTTGCCATGTAGAAATGACATTTCTACCAAATACAGTGATTGATCAGGTTAGTGATGTTGGACTGCTATTATTCTGAACACAATTGTATAATTTTCATTGCATGCCTTTTTCAGCAAAATGTGAAAAATTTCAGGAAAGCGTAAAATATTGTCACTTAAAAATAAGCAAAATATAAAGAAGATACTTTGATTAATGTTTCCAACTCCTACATATTTACATATATTCTAAAATGTTGACAAATCAGGAAACATATAGGAAGAATTTACCAAATGAAAGGTTTGTTAAAGGACAACTAAACCCTTAAAATTAACATGGCTAGAATGTCTTGTTTTGTACACTTAACTTTCTGCACCAGCCCAGTATGGATCCAGGGCTTCAAAGTTGTCACATGAAATCCGTTTTTAAAATATATAAAAAAATTGACAATTGTGAAACACACAAATCAAACATCAGCATGGTTTAGTGTGTTAAATTTTTGCCCTGTAGAATAAAATTTCTACAAAAAACACTGATTGATCAAGTTAGTGATGTCGGACTGCTATTATCCTGAACACAACTGTATATTGTTCAGTACATGCCTTTTTCTGCAAAATGAAAAATGTCATCTCCTGTGGATGCATTATGTAGGGATGAATGGAAAGGTGGTGAGAACTTACCTGGTGACATCAGCATAAATGTGAATACCAGAACATGCCCTTTCTATGCAGTGCCAGGCCAAGGGGTAGGCAGAGTAGACACGTGCCTAGGGCACAAAGCTGGGGGGTTGCCAGGCAGCTATTTCCTCTGTCGCCTACCCTCAGTCCTGACCACTCTCCAGCCTGTGCTTTCTATTTTTTTTCCGCTTGTCAATTCGCGCATGCCCACGAAAGCGCCACCTTGCAATGGGCCGGAGTGCTAAGCCGGCGCCACATAGGCCCAGCCCTGTTTCTATGACATACAGTAGACCTATTTTATTTTACCTTGCAGTGAGGTATACTTTGTAAATATAGTACATCTTTTGTAGTTCTTCTAGTTCCTGCCGTAGACACAACTCTAAGTAAAGTCATTGGTCAAATCCTGATCCTTCACCCAAAAACCATTTTTGCATAGTGTAAGAAAATGTAATCTCAAGCAGCTTTCCAACATTAATTACTGATTTTCAGTGGTTAGGTAACCATAGGTATATTTAAATATAATTACTATTGATATCCGTATCTGTCTGACTTGCTTACATTCTCTGCACTACTGGTTCTGACTCCTGAAGCACTTTTGCAAGGCAGCTGAGTAACCGACCCGCAGGAGAACCGATTCCTGTTACATTGTTGATTCAGCTGCAATTACATTTACACATAACTAAAACCATTTGAAATGTTAAATTCATGGATGCCTTGCTTAGAACTGATTTTTGTTTCATTATACAATGTTTTTGTTTCATTATAAAATACCAACTTGAAAGTTTCTGGTAAGACCCCTTCAACCTTGGCATTTAATTTTCTTTTAAACAAACACAAAGCTACAGTGTACAATAAAATGTATTGACCCTTTCTAGTACCTTACCAAGGTCAATAAGGCAATTACTATGCCTTATACATAATCTATAATGTCTACAAAAAAGAGAATGATAAACAAGCCACCTCTCCATCTAAGATCTTTAATAACATGTGTTTTCTTTTGCAATCCTCAGGATTCTGGATTACGATTCCACTATGTTGCTGCTGGAGAAAGAGGGAAACCGTTGATGCTACTATTACATGGGTTTCCAGAGTTCTGGTAAAATAAAGTATTTATATTATACATGTTATGCAATTTTCCTCCCTGCAGCTATCAGAATACTGGTGAATGTAAATCCATCTGTATGTGTAGCTTGGACTGATTGTAGTGTATAACAAAGGTTTCCAAAAGTGTGGAACTGGGGGGCCAGAGACATAACAATAAAAACATATTATGGTCAGGTATTTGCATTGGCAGCATTGCTTAGCCTTAGCTAGTCACCAAACTTGTATTTTCTTGGCTTAGCACTTTTTTCTCCCAAGAATAGTAATTGCTGTACTTTTTGTACCTGATCACAGTGCTGTTATCAAAAAGAAAGATATATTTTGCCAAACAATGTAATGCCATTTGAGAGGAAAGAAAAAAAACTGCTACATATTTATATAGTACTATTTAGCTTTAAAACAGAAATGTTTACAGAATCAATCAAGTGCGGAAATTATGTCACCATTATTGCATACTTAAGGAGAAGCTATCATAAAAATTCAACGAGATTCAATTCACGGGACATAGACAATTCATTCAATCTATTTCTCTTTGTGCTGGAACCAGTCATATTTTGATTGACAGCTAAGTGAAATACATTGATGTGTGTGAAAGATTAATTTGTGTTGGAAATAACTCTAACACAAAGTTGCATATATATATATATATATAAATACTGGATCAAAAAGCACACTCCTGGGGTTTGTTGCAAAATGTAGAATTTATTCCATATCAAAAATCCATATTAGAATCAACGTTTTGGCTCAGGTCTAGAGCCTTTATCAAGATTAAACACACACACACACACACACACTAATGCATAACTTTCTTCTTGCCAAAGTTTGCATCTCTATGTCATGTGTAAATTCTCCAGGAATTTTTTATTTCCCTACTGTAGTGGGGAAATACTTTATGAAGGAATCAAGTATGCAAGCTATTCACACAGAAGACATGACACAGATAGTGAGATGCAATATGTGCTGCTTTATCTTTATAGTGGTAGTTTGCAAGCCTGGATGTGGCAAAATTAGTTTTGGTGAAAATTCATGGGGGTACACTTGTTGCCATATTTCATACTGGTGACACCAAAAAAGTCAGAATAGGATTACTAATAATTTAAAAACCTATAGAAAATAAAGATTGTTATTGAATCAAGAGAACTGACAGGTATGGGATTTTTGTATCTGGAAACTGTTCCATAGGCTCAATTTTAATAATTCTATTTTGGAAAAATTATTTCTATTTTCTCTATAATAATAAATCAGTACCTTGTACTTGATGGTAGTTTAGCTGCATAAATCCTTGGTATCAAGAAAATCCTATTGGGGGCATTTAATTTTTTTATATTTTTTAGCAGACCTGGGGTATTATTGCACAATTTATGGAAAACTCCATTATGCCCAGAGTCCAAGCACCCGGATGATGAATCCTATACCTGTGCTGGCTAAGTACATTGGGGTGTGTGTTGCTTTATCTGAGGTTAGGAGCCTAGTGTTTTTCCCATATTAGAGATCCACTCACCAAGGGAAACCACCTTCTGTGGTTTTGAAATGTAATGGTAGCAGGTTTGAATTTCCACACAGAAGTAGCAAAATGTAACGGCAGTCCTGACATCTATCTGTTTTTATCTATGTTCAATCCCATGTAGGTATTCCTGGCGTCACCAATTACGTGAATTTAAGAGCAAATATCGGGTTGTGGCACTTGATTTAAGAGGATATGGAGAAACGGATGCACCTGCTAATAAAGATAACTACAAGCTAGACTGCATCATTGTGGATGTAAAGGAAATTGTGGACTCATTAGGTAACTATAGAAATACTTTGTTTTGCTTCAGCTCAACTAAAACATTAAACTTGAGGTGCCTAACAATACAAGAGTTGCCACTTACTTTCCAAAGTGGCACATTGCTGTTTCAAACCCTAAACAGTGTTCAAGCCATAAATCAATTCATTATGGTTTCCTTAAAAGGAGAAGGGAACCCTGTTGGTACAAAATGCCCCCCCGTAGGTCCCCCTTTCTCCTCCCCCCGGCCTACTTCCCCCCCCCTAACGTGTTACTTACCCCTCCTTCTAGGTCCTCTCCATGCGTCCAAAGGTCACAAGGGTTCGTGTGCAGATATTATTTGACTTGTGAAAATCTCAAAGTATGATTTTGTTGATGAATACAATGCTAAGAAATACAATTAGTGTGAAAATGATACAATATTTGGCTCAGATATATAAATTACATTTCAGCTCAATCTTTATCTTTCACACATGCAGTTTCACAATCTATTGATCAAAAGCTTGCTGGCCAAGGTAATATTCTTCATAAACAATGGGTCATTAATTTGGAAAATTGCATTGCTGTGACCTTGAGCTATATTTCTAGTCTTAGGCAAGCATTTTAAGACTGAGCTTTTAAATAAGATATTTTCTACAGCCTTTTTTCAGTAACTATTTTTAAACTAATTGCTGTGTCACACCCAGGAGGTGTTTATTCATTATCAGCAGTATAAGATCCAGACCTGCTGTCCATATTCCCCTATCCAAGGGCAAAGTAAAATGGTCACCCTTAGAAAATCAGGTTTTGATGGCATACCAATGATTTTTCAGATACTGTCAGTATACCTTTAACAAATCATTTTTAAAAATATTGGCAGCTTTTTCAGTGATTATCTATAAAAGGTTTTGTGTAGAATGAGCATTTATTTTTATGTGCCATACAGAAAGAATAATTTTTGATAGTATTCTGCACAGTCTATAATATGATTTATGGAAAGCGTTCACATACTGCAGTACTGAGTCATGATGGTTGATCACAGATCTTTCAATCTGGGCCGTTCATGTTTTGCTCATCACTTATATGGCTTATGAATATGAAGTAGACATTATAAAGCACGGTTAGCAAAGATATAGCATGTGCTAAACTAACTGTCCACTTTAAAAATGTATTTTGACCACAAATATGTTGTAAGGGTCTATAGTTCTAGCTATTAGCATATAACAGTATATCTGTCAATATAATAGTAAGAAAATGTTTTAAAATATGCAAATATTTCATATATTTCTTTACATGCGTTCATCAAAGCTTATGGCTTAAGTACACTACAGGCTCCAATGTAATTCTAGTCTCACTCAGGCCAAGCCAGTCTGGCCTAGTGGTATCAGAATAATGTTATGAATAAATGTTATTATGACCTGTTTTAACATGTCTCTAGGTCCTTTCACAGAGAACAGCCGAAACTAAAAACTGCTGACAATTGCACATAAACAAGTGTATGCTTTTCTATATGAAGATATAAACTCTAAATATTGCAGGCTGCAATTGTGATGTACCTCCTCATGCAAAATGCGGCTTTGTACAATGTTCCTTGCTCTGATAATATTTAGCCGTGATCCATATGCCCACATCCCCTTTTCTGCATGTCTTTCGTATATTCCATTATAGAATAGACTGTGGTTAATTCTGATCTATACAACAAGTAAAGATCTATTTATTGACACTATCCATTCTATTTTTTTTTTTAAACTGTTTATACAGGTTACACTAAATGTGTCCTTATTGGTCATGACTGGGGTGGGATGATTGCTTGGCTAATTGCTATTTGCTATCCAGAGATGGTTACCAAGCTGATTGTTCTAAGCTTTCCACACCCAACTGTGTTTACAGGTAAGTTGGAAAATCACATTTTTTTTCACTAAAATATATTCTAAAAATCTTGCTATAGAATGTGTGTCTTATTTTAATGCTTTTAAGGGAAGGGTTGCTTCTCTGGCTCTTAAACATTGCAGAAATCATTACAACATATTTACTGCATGCATATTGTCAAACATTAGCTGGAAGGATTTGCCATGTACAGTATACCTGAAGCCTATCAAGTACTTATAGGAAATCAAAGACATATAGTGACGGTGAGAAGGGTTTTTTTTTAGGTTGGGACATCATTTTTGCTTCCTATAAGATACTGATGGAAGAAAAACAACATGGGGCAACAGAGTTTTATAGAAATTTGAACAAAGCATTGTATTTAGACAAAGGAGCAGTGAAAGATCCAACAGAGATATAGCATTGGTATGTAAATGTACATACTTTATTTTCCTGTTCTTTTAATGTCTATTATCCAACCCTGCGGTCTTTATGGATGGACTCATATTATGTCATTCTTATTTTAATACCTATTAGAAATAAAAGAGCACCGAATATGAAGGGTAATTTGTCTTACTATTTACAACCAAAGCATAGGCACTGTTAGATAAACACAATTTCCAAACTCAATGGAGATAAATGGTCTCCATGAATTTAAAGCTCAATAGAATCAATCCCATCACAGATGATAAACTGTACTGTAAACCTGGCATAGGGCGGAGTTAATTGTAAACAAAAAAAAAACAAATCTGAGCAATATTTACCCTGTGTGATGTAATCATTGCTGATTTCTGTTTTTCTGCATGACCTTCCTTCTAGATATAATTGAATATGTGCAAAAAGCTAAAACTGAGTAAATATTCAGAAAGTGGATAGAAAGCATAAGTGAGAGAATGAACAGACATCAGATTTCATGTACAATATTTCAGATGCCCCTTTTCGGACCTACATGAGCCCTTGTTTGCACACGCAGTTTAACTGGATATATTTGAATGCATATACAGTATGCAGGTGTGTAACTATAGAGGAAGCAGACCCTGTGGCTGCAGGCGGGGTCCAGTAGGTATATCTAGTTACACCACTGCATTTATGTGATGTAAAATAACATTCTATACTGTCATTTAAGCTGGTTCCACTGTACAGCTACCCATAGTTTACAAATCATTCTTCATACAGTTTTTAACATTATTGTTCTAATCTAGTAGCTAAAATAATATGAATTGAGTTCAGATAGTTGTCGTTTATTAATTACTAAATGAGCTGACTTCATACAATTTTGCCAACTAACTGAAATTCATATAAAAAACATCCTCTGCAATCAACCGTAACAATATAATTAAGAACCAGTTACACCAAAATTACAAATTATTAAGTTGACTTGAATATTTACATTAAAGTATGCTGATACTGTATTTTAAGACATTTGCAGTTACCTACAACTAGATTTTAAAATGCCTCAGTTCTATTAAAACATTGTCATTTGCAATATATATTAAGCTGGATATATCTCTCTAGGTCATCCCCGGTCAGTGTGCCATTTATACGTTTTATACAGAGGAAGTATTTTTTATATATTTACACAAGAACATGTTGAGTGCCTATATATATATATATATATTTTTTTTTTTTTTTTTTTTTTTTTTTTTTTTCCCAGCTAGATTGTTGACCAAAATGTCAGTCTACCAGTAATACATTTAAATATATTTTTGTTCTTTAAGACCTGAGTGTGCAGACATCTTTTCGAATTGAATAACACTGTTGTGACCCTGTTCTCAGGCAAGTATTTTTTCAGAGAGACATAAGGTGCACACCATAGACAGTTGTTTCACCTGGGTGCCTGAGCTAAGAAACAACACAGGACTTGCTGAATCAGTCTTCCAAAGGTTTATTTTGCTCAACGTTTCGCCCCCCCCACAGGGACCTTCCTCAGGAATATACATGTTTTTTTACATTAAACCTGGTGGTGTTGGTCATATCTGCAAAATTTAATATGAAACATTTACCATACAAGATTTTTATTTTCATTTAAAAAAATGGCTTGGGGGGCATTACATTCAGATTTGCCTAAGGCACCAGAACACCTAGTTCCAGCTCTTGTTAGTGGTGGGCAAGGGTTTGCTGTAGGTTATCACTGGCCAGGGTGGTGGGGCATTGATGTCAGATTCTCTGGTTGGCTCAGGTACCCCAGTCTCACATTGTACAGGAATAACTATTGTACAGAAACCTATTATCCAGTTATCAAATACAGTAATGCCATTTCCCACATGGTCCTGTTTCAGCAAATATGTTTTGCTTTTTTGCTCTTCAGTAAGACAGTAATTCCAAAAGTGAACATTGCACACTCAAAAGAAAATTTTAATTTGTTTTATTCCATCAAAAATAAACAAAAGAAAAACATTGGCCTGATGCGTTTCAACTGTAAGAGGCCTTCATCAGGGATAAAATATCTAAAAAAATACAGAGAGAAAAAGGCCTTGGGAAATGGGAGTCCCATTTGGATTAGCACCTCACATTTATGTGATTGGCTGTGCAGCTTCTAACCTTTTTCTTCCTGCAATAAGATCTAGGGATGTACCGAATCCAGGATTCGGTTCGGGATTCAGCCTTTTTCAGCAGAATCCTTCTACCCGGCTGAACCGAATCCAAATATGCATATGCAAATTAGGGGTGGGGAGGGAAATCACATGACTTTTTGATAAGAAACAAGGAAGTAAAAAATGTTTTGCCCTTCCCACGCCTAATTTGCATATGTCAATTAGGATTCAGATTCGGTTAGGTATTCATCTTTTGCAAAGGATTCGGGGGTTCAGCCAAATCCAAAATAGTGGATTCGGTGCATCCCTAATAAGATTGTAACTTACTTGAAACTCATAATCCATGTTGATGACAATCTAATTCTTTTTTCGGAATGAATGTATGTTGCTGAGTAGTAGTCTTCATGTTCTCTACTTTTGAAAAATACTCCTTATTTGCAGAACACTCCCAAGCCTTCTAGAGAACAGAATCCATACCTACATTATACTAAAAAATAAAAAGGTGGTCAAAAATGATCTCCTAGTAGCACTAGTGATGGGCGAATCTCCCCCGTTTCGCTAAAAAATTCACGAATTTCTAGCGAAATCCGTGAACTGGCGAAAAAATTCACGAAACAAGTCGCGTTTTTGGCGCTCGTCGCGTCGTTTTCGCTAGCGGCGAATCGCGGGAATTCGCAGCGAATTCACCTCTGGCGAATAAATTCGCCCCATCACTAAGTAGCACCATTGTGCAGCAACACTTAACTGCCAGACAACACTTCAGTATTCGCAAGGGGTCTATTTGTTAAGCTATATGAAAGGATTTATGTACTGCACTTGTGCCAGCCCAGTGTTGGGTTCGCAATACTAATCTGACAATACTGAACCTTGAATGAGGCTTCATTTTCAGTTGTAAATATAACTTTTATATTTTTTGCAACTGAATAAACTGCAAATATATCAAAGTGGTTTATGTAATAAAATGCAGTAAATGTACCCAGGATAGGGTTGCCACCTGTCTTGTTTTGGCCCAGACAGACAGTTTTCAGAAGCATTGCCCAGATTAAGATTGTCTGGCCTGTTTTCCAAATTGGGCAGCATGGGGTATGATCTCCCTCAAGTGACCTGGCTATCAGCCAGTCGCTGATCTCTGCTTCATAGCCCTACCCCAGTGGTAACACTTGCCCCACCCATAATGTCACCAGTCTACCCAATTGCATCACTGCCAACCCTGTAATGTCATCAGAAAAAAGCATTTGCTGGTCATCTGTTTAAAAGAAAACACCTTCTTAGTTGCTATTAGTTACTGCTCCTGGGTAAACTCAGCATTTTTTATTACATATGGGGGAAAGTGTTAAATATCCTGTGCTTTATGTATGGTTCATTGGCCCATTTAAATGTAGTATTACATAAGCAAAAATAGCCATACAGCCTTTTTAAATGCACTTCATTTAGAACCTTTTAGTAAGATCTGTACTTACTAGAAATGGGAGAGACACAGCAGACTTTTATCTTGCTGAAATTATAATTCAACTATAGAAACAGCTGCCTAAATTGATGTCAACCCATCTAATTAAATTCTAATTCTGCAATACAGCATACTGCAGTTAAAGGTATAATTTTTATATTTATACTTTACTTCATTCAACAAATGCAGGTGCCACATTTAAATGAAATGTTTACAGTCGGTAGTGATATTCAGATATAATCAGATACAATTACAAACAGACTTAGCTTCAGACCTTTTTTATTCTTCTACCAGTCTTTTTTTTAAACCACTGCCTGATTGCTGTGTGATACCCATTACCCATGGAAATTAATGTAGCCATATGTTTAACTGATCAGTTGACAAAGCAATGGCTATTATTGTGGTTTACTTCCTATTAACATTACATTAACTGGATCTGAGAACAGTCATACTTTTGGGCAAATATTGTGCAAGAGTTTCATACGGATACATTCTTAGGGTTACTTGCACTTAAAGGAGAACTAAACCCTAAACATGAATATACCTAAAAATGCCATATTTTATTTAGTGAACTTATTGCATCAGCCTAAAGTTTTAGCTTGTCAATAGCAGCAATGATCCAGGACTTCAAAGTTGTCACAGGGGGGTCACCATATTGGAAAGTGTCTGTGACACTCACATTCTCAGTGGGTTCTGAGCAGCTGTTGAGAAGCTAAGCTTAGGGGTCATCACTAATTATCAAGAAGAAAATGAGGTTGGCCTGTAACATAAACTAATGATGGTATTAAATTGAAATGGAATTATTAAATTGTGATGCTAGTTGTACTGGTTTCTATGCTGCCATGTAGTAATTATCTGTATTAATTACTAATCAGCCTTATATTGTGACATTTCTATTCTATGTGTACTGTATATTGTGAGTGGGTCCCTAAGCTCAGTAAGTGATAGCAGCACAGATCATGTGCAGTGAATCAGCAGAAAAGAAGATGGAGAGCTATTGGGGCATCTTTGGAGGCACAGATATTTACTGCTAAAGGACTGTGGTTGCCTTGGACTGGTATAGAAGGCCAAAAGATAATGTACAACATTTCTAGCCTACTACTTTAGTTAAGCTTTAGTTTAAGTTAAGTTTAGTTTAAGTTCCTTTAACTACAGTATGATAGTATAAACCTGAACGGTTTGCACAACAAACTGTCAGTGAGTGACCATAATAGCACGCAAGTTGCAGACACAGTTAACCTTAAATTTTACCATGGCATCATTTGTAAGGGAACCTATGCTCCCTTGTGTCAACTCCTGTACTTTGCACCTTGTTTGCAATTCATCAAACCAGGTTAAAAATAGCAGCCAAGGCCAGGACCAGTATATACAAATTTACACACAATGTATTTGCTGCTAAATTTGTAATACCCTTTTGTTCTGCCTACGATTTTCCCCAGTTACTGCTTAATCTTTTCTTTCTCCTGGTCGAGATTCACCAGAATCTGCCCAAATGATCCATCTGTTGAAGTCATTGCTCCACCTCGTTCGCTGTACCTCATCGGCTTGACCCAAACATGAGCTGGCTGGTGTTCTTTGATTCAAAGGGGGGCAACCCTAAACCAGGCTGAACCAGTGTATTAGCTCTAGATACAAATTGAATGGAGTATCTACTGACACAAGTGGCTTTGTTCATTGTAATTTAAACTGAAAGGCTTGTCATCCACAAGCACTGATAGTAAAATGTATTCACAGAGGTCAAAACCCAAAATACAAGTCTAAAATTTAAATTTTAGGGTTTTAGAAGCTGCATACTTGAGTAAATGGGGTTTAGCATTATTTTGTAAAAACCACTACTTTTTGATCATTTGAAGTAGAACTATATATATATATATATATATATATATATATATATATATATATATATATATATATATATATATATATATATATAATATTTAACATTTCTGAATTCTCCAAAAAGTGTTGTTTCCAAAAATATCTAAAATTGATGCAAAACTGAGAGTGCATTGACAGTATTCACAAAGTTATCTTTGCACATACTATGCGAGTCCCTGTCAACTTAATGTGAGTGCCAAAGTACCCGTTCAGCCTGCTGTGGATGGAAGCTGTTATTGGCCACTTCAGCAGTGGCTTGAAGCAACACTATTTTGAGTCTGAAACTGTGCACCACAATTTCACTTATTTCAGAAAAACGGCTTCTAGTTTGAACTTGTATTGGCAAATGATATACAAGTTGGGGCCTTGCTTAAAAGGCATTTGCAATTATGGAGGGGAAACATTGGATTATGGTTTAAATAAATGGAATTTTCTGAAAATTCACATAACAGCACAACACAGTTGCTTCGTAATGGTTTTCTGGGGTTACGCTACTATTAGGAGCTTGTAGAACACACAAATCACTGGTCATGAAAATTTGTATGCACTGCTTATATTTTGGGGTCTCTATATTCCACCAATCATGGCTAATATATGCATATATAATATTTATAAGATCAGTAACATTTATATTATCATTTTTGTCCTTTTACTCAATAATATCAGGGGCATAAGATGTAAAATGCAAGTTCTGTTTCAATTTTTGGACATTTTGCTAAGATCAGCACAAATTTGCCACTGCAAAATTTGGAGTAGAAATATATATGGGCCCATTTAAATTCTTCAGAATATAAAGCTACTATATACTGTATAGCGAATGGCAGTATTTAAAAACTGAAGTGCAGAACCATCATCCAACTAATCAGAACAGCCTAAAGCAAATTTAGCTGGAAGAATGTATGGACTCACTCCCTAACAGTACGCAAAGCCGATACATAACTATTACATTATAGGAAAGCATGATCCAGAGCAGAAAGGCACTACGATTCCACATATTTTTCTACTTGGAAAATTATATTTTAACTTATATTTACACAATCATACTTAGTAGAAATTGGAAAAAAAAATAATTAATGGGCGTTTTTGTTTCAGAGTACATTCTACGACACCCTTCCCAATTGATTAAATCTGGTTACTACTTCTTTTTCCAAATGCCATGGTTTCCTGAACTCATGTACACTGTAAATGATTACAAGGTGAGCTGAAAAAAATCTCATTAATTAGTTTCACACACACTTTATTCCTTGCCGATTTGTCTAGTAACTCAGCCTTTAAAATTCAATGTTTCCATATTCATTCTACAGCTCACGTAAGTTAAGCATAATGTGATTTGGGCATAACATGGCCATTATGACAGTATCCGTCACATTTTCTTTGATTATTTCATAGTGTAATGTTTGTCGTTGTGTATGATACAACAAGACTGTGTCAAGGTGCATGTGATGTATTTGTCTCTGATGTGCTGTTTTCATTGATGTACTACATAAGAGCACAAGATAAGCTCTAGTTCGTTTTAGAATATGGGTTGTCTGCAACTTACAGCTTTCTAGCCTGGCCAAGGTCTGCCATATAGAAATTTCTTGTATATCTTACAATTGGTGTTCTTTAAGTGTCATGTAAAAAAATTATAATGATTTGGAAGACAGGTCAAATTTGCTTTACGAAATACAGTAATTACAAGCAGTGCCGGTCTTAAGCACATTGGACCAATTTGGCCCAACTGGGCCCCGCTCCAGTGAGAGCTCTGATTGCTATACCTTTAATCCCCCAGTAGCCCAGCCTACCCCTAATCCAGATTGGCTCAGACCCGATTGCCCCAGGCCACAGCTGAACCGAATTGGCCCATCCCACCCCCAAACCCAGACAGCAAAGTTCCTTCTATGGGGCCCCGCCAAAATGGTTCCAGTTGGGCCCCGCACTAAGTACAACCGGCCCTGATTACAAGTTATAATGAGCTATATGAAACCAAATGTGAAATAGATGCTGTGCAGGAAGGAGGAAGGTGAACATGTACAAACATTATACTTATTTGGAAGAGAGGTCAAATATACTTTAAAAAAAAACACCAAGCAATTATGTTTCCTTTGTTTTCGGACATTTTATCAGACATTTTAAAGCCATATGCATTCTGAAATATATTGAGAGTGCATCTGCTTGTTCCATTTTACTACCAGAATGACTTTGAGCTCGCCAGAAAGCATGGGGTAAAAGACTTACTAAAAATCACAAAAGTATACCCTAAGATGCAGGCTTGAATATAATGAATTGCTAGCATACATGCAAAGCTTTTAGAAAGGATATATAATACAGGAAAGATTGAATTCCAATAGAATTCCAATTCGATTTATATTTCATGAGATACAAACTGAATCTGGCACAGTATTTGTCAAAGTGAAAACTTGCCATAGTGAATAGGATATGGGCAAAATTTTATAGTTTAGCCTTATACTGGAATGTTAATGTTTATTTGCTTTTCTATCCTTCAATTTATCCACATATTATAGTCTTCTCCATTTTGAAAATTTCTCTTTTTCTATTCTATATTTTGCACCATATTACCCCATGGATCAACAACCATCTTGGACTCTGATCGTCTTAATTTTTGTGTTATTTCATTTTGTCTCTCTTTCTAAAATCTTGCTGTTCTGTTTTCCCCAGTCTGAAAACTTTCCTACTCCCTTTGAACATGTTTAAGTTATACTAGGCATGCCTCCTCACTCCCTTTCCCCATAAATTCTCTTTAATCACTTTAATTTTTCTGTTTTTACTCTTCCACCAGAATTTTTCTTCTTATTTACATCTACTTTCACATTTTTCTATGACTTCCTTACTTTTCCTTTTGTGTACCTTACTTCAGATTCACTGTCAAGATTTAACACAACTGATTCTATTTTTGCTGGGAGTCTGCAACTTGTTTTGCTAATTTTATACTGAAGACCCATAGAATTTTAAACAAATGCTTCAGATAGTTAGTATAGAATAGAAAAACAAGTAGCACAGAACCTGCACCTGGCACCCATAATTTACAAGTGTCCACCTGTCTATTTCTTTTTATCCCAGCAGCCCAGTCCAACCATGTTAACACATGTCCTGTACTATCTTTTTTCACCCTTTGATAAACATTCCTCTATACATGTTGTTATGCAGAGCTGTATGTTTCACATGAGTCTCTGTAGTTTTACATTTCCCCTTGAAACTCACCAGATAAAGAGTGATAAACACAATTTTAAAATCTGCTCCCTTCCAGAAAAGTATTTTCCAATAGGTTAACATATATGGTCCTTATTTACCAACACTAGTCAAATTTGCCCCAAGCAGATATATTTGATATATTGGAATATAGTTAGATATTTGCTTATCCACTGAAAACACTATGGGGCAAATTTACTAAAGAGTGCAACTTCGCCATCGACGACCTCACAGCCATCGCAATACTTTGCCAGGCAAAAATTTACTCAGACAACGCTAATTCACTAAAGTGCGAAGTTGCATCCAGGGGATTGAACTCTGGCAAATTTTTTGTAGCATTACTTTGGCAGAGCGAGCAAATCAAAGAGAAGCTGCGCTAGTGTTCAATTCTGCCTAGTGCAACTTCGCTAGAGTTCTTGCACTCAGGCTAATTTGCATACGGAGGGCAATTCTAATACATTAAATTTACACTGATAACTAGAGGTGCCAAGGGAATCTTAATAAAGTCAATTGAGTTGTTTTAATGCCCTAAACATAAGCCCACTGTAAATTAATGTGCCATATGGTAGAAAATGTATGGGTAAAAAAGGGGTGCTTTTTTGCAGCCCAACACCCTAAAAAATGGAAAAGACACCAGCGTTTTTTGCATTTGTATTTTGATATTACCAAGTCTGGTGAAAGAGGTAACGTTCAGTAAAATTCGCAACTTGGTGAATTTGTGGAGTTATGCCAATTCACCAGAGCGAAAATTAGCCTTTCATTAGAATGCGAAACAACACTAGCGTACATCTCTGCCGCTAGTGAAGTGACGCCCACGCTCATTAGTAAATCGGCAAAGTAACGAAATTACGTCATGCTGGCGAATTTTCACTAGCGTTAGTCACTTCTCCCTTTAGTGAATCTACCCCATGTAAGAGGAAACAAATGTTAAACTATGTGTTCCAAGTGTTGCCAATATACACTGCAGCTATAATCCTTAGAGCAAATGGTAATGTAAAAAATTATTTATTTTCACAGTTTAATGTTCATACATTTTACCTACAGGTTCTAAAAGATCTTTTTACCAGCAGAGATACAGGTATTGGAAAGCATGGTTGTAGGTTCACTGAAGAGGAGATGGAAGCATACCTTTATATTTTTTCCCAGCCTGGAGCTCTGAGTGGACCATTGAATCATTATCGGAACATCTTCAGGTCAGTAGAGCTGTAAATGTTATCAGTTAGTGAGAAGGTAAAAGATATCCAGTTAAAATACAGGTGCACAGAAATGGACAAAGGTGTGATGAATCGGGTGTCGGTGTGTCCAAATTTAATTCAGAGTTGCCACTGACCTCCCCAACACCACCTCTCATCCCGGGCCAAAAAAAGGTTACGGGATGCTGCAATAGGTGACCAGTGTCTATAGTAGTGAGTAATGTCTGAGCAGTGTTTTTTGTCTAAAATGCACACAGATTCAAATTGCATAAATGCAAGTGAATGAAAGTGAATATTGTGTGGATGTATGAAACAAAAGAGTCAAGATCTTAAGACAATGAACTGCTGACTGACAAGGGGATACTAATCAATGGTTAATATGAGGAAAGTGCTAAATTATTTGCATCTCAAGTGATGGCAGTGCTAAAACAAAAGGCACATACCAAGGTATATATTATGATTTACAGATGCATATTTTATGTGAACTTGGCATGGTTGTGCATGGTCAGATTCAAACATGATCAGCTTTTAGAATCAACAGTGTTGACATATCCATATGTTTAGAATATGCACTTTGGCAAGTTAGTTCATGCTGTGTCTGTAGCAATGGTTAAATAATTAGCTCTTGTTTAATAATGAAGCAATAAAGTGATTTAACAATTTACATTTATATCTTTTTTCCCTTTAAGTTGCTTGCCATTGAAACACCACCAGGTGACCATGCCAACCTTACTCTTATGGGGAGAAAATGATGCCTTTGTGGAAGTGGAGATGGCTGAACTGACCAGAGTCTATGTGAAGAATTATTTTCAGCTATCAGTACTGTCATATGCTAGCCACTGGATCCAGCAGGACCAACCTGAGCTGGTCAATACATTGATATGGACATTTTTAGAAGAAGACAGATTTGAAATAAAAGACTGACCCATCAATACAGTCGACAGCTAGTCAGTGCAAACTGTCTAGTAGGACAGAACATAATAAGACAAAAATAAATGATAAATGATGAACAAAAGGGCCATACTTAGCTTGCCTCAGTGAATAGGCACTGTACTGTAGACACAGGTGACCTTTGGCCGCCGTATAACTACATCTCTGAGCATTCCTCCTCCAGATGCTGGAAACTTAACATTTTCCAATAAGAAGAGGGCTTGAGGTTAACTGTCCTTGCATTACAGTGTCTAATAGAAAATCACTGTGTAATTAAACAAAGCAAATTTTCCGAAAAAGCTGTGTCAATTGTAAATGCCAGATTATATAGTAGTACAGTATTATACTTTGCACATTCACCTGCCTTAACGTTTCTGAGTTTACACTGTACAACAACAAAAATGATCACGGGATACTAGATATCTAATTTTATTTACAGCTGTAGTGAGGTGCCTTGTAAAATTCTACTGAATACAAGGGGTGTTTTATTCTACCTGGGCATAGAGGTACTTTTTTTTCTTCTAACATCAGTAAATAAAATACATACATTCAAATTAATGGTAGTGCACCTTAACTTTTATGCATTTTATGGTCAGTTCTAAGCAGGTTTTCAATTGGTTTCCATTGTTTATTTCTAATAGTATTTTTTGTAATTATTTGCTTTCTGCCTCTGACTTTTTCCAGTTTTCAAATGGGGGTCATTGAAGATCAAGATGTATTATTCATCTTTCTATTCAGGCCCTTTCTTATTCATATTCCTGTCTCTTATTCAAATTCATGGTTGCTAGGGGTAGTTGGACCCTAGCAAACAGACTAATTAAAGATTAAGATTAAATTGCACACCAGAGAGCTGCTGAATAATAAGATAAACAACTCAAAAAACACAAATGATAAAAAGAAAACTAATTGCAATTTGTTACAGAATATCACTCCCTGCATCATACCAGTAGTTAACTCAAAGCAAACAACCCTTTTAAAGGACAAGCAAAGGCAAAAAAATAAAATCCCATGTTTACTTTCTTTAATGAATAAGAAACCTATCTCCAATATACTTTAATTAAAAAATGTTATAATAAACCTGACTATATGCAGTGCAATTCTCCATTTACTTCTGTGGATGGGAATTGTCAGACGGTCCCTCAGGGAAACAATCACTTATGAACAGCAGGAGGAGCCCCCATCTTACTTCCCAGCCATGCAGAACCCAAGCAGCTTTATTTGTTTCCCTGTTTTGGTAATTTATGACAATCCCTAAGCAGTCTCGGTCTTGCAAAGATGACAGGCCCCTGTGGCATAAATCATTTGTTTAGTTAGGCTTGTGGTGCAGTAAGTTCGTGTTTAGTATACAAAATACAGCATTACTAGCCTTATTCTATTTTAGACTTTCCTTGTCCTTTAAGTTCCGCCAGGGACCATACAACTCTGGTAATAACAATGCCCTAAGATGCAACATGCACCTCACACCAGATGGGTAGGGTAGGAGGGGGTGGGGGTGGCAAAAAACTCAAACCACAAAACAAAAACACATAGAATTAGGCAGTAAAACTTAAGCTCCCCATAGACGCAAAGATCTTTCTCTGCCGAACGACCGATCTTAGCGAAGTGCGACCAATCTGTTAAATTATCGTGCGGTTAGTGGTAATCTTAGTGGTCTCACAATAACCATTGGATCTTTTAAAAATCTTTACGTCTATGGCCAGCTTAACCTGTTCATCCCTGGTAAAGCTACTCTATCGTTGCCTTCATTGCCTGAAATTCACCAGGGGTACTGTGACCAAGTTATATCTTACTTTATATATAATAAAAAAGAAAAACACAGACATAAGAAATAACAAGCCCAGTAAATACATACTTAAAGTCTTTTATACCATATCAATGAATGGACTAAAATCATTTACAAATATGTGACGGATAAAATGAAACAACACAGCACAAGTCTACAGTGGTGTGAAAAACTATTTGCCCCCTTCCTGATTTCTTATTCTGATCATCAAACACATTTAACTAAAGTAAACACAAGTAAACACAAAATGCAGTTTTTAAATGAGGGTTTTTATTATTTAGGGAGAAACAAAATCCAAACCTGTGTGAAAAAGTAATTGCCCCTGAACCTAATAACTTGTTGGGCCACCCTTTGCAGCAATAACTGCAATCAAGCGTTTGCGATAACTTGCAACGAGTCTTTTACAGCGCTCTGGAGGAATTTTAGCCCACTCATCTTTGCAGAATTGTTGTAATTCAGCTTTATTTGAGGGTTTTCTAGCATGAACCGCCTTTTTAAGGTCATGCCACAACATCTCAATAGGATTCAGGTCAGGACTTTGACTAGGCCACTCCAAAGTCTTCATTTTGTTTTTCTTCAGCCATTCAGAGGTGGATTTGCTGGTGTGTTTTGGATCGCTTCAGCTTGAGTTGACGAACAGATGGCTGGACATTCTCCTTCAGGATTTTTTGGTAGACAGTAGAATTCATGGTTCCATCTATCACAGCAAGCCTTCCAGGTCCTGAAGCAGCAAAACAACCCCAGACCATCACACTACCACCACCATATTTTACTGTTGGTATGATGTTCTTTTTCTGAAATGCTGTGTTACTTTTACGCCAGATGTAACGGGACGCGCACCTTCCAAAAAAGTTCAACTTTTATCTCGTCGGTCCACAAGGTATTTTCCCAAAAGTCTTGGCAATCATTGAGATGTTTTTTTAGCAAAATTGAGACGAGCCTTAATGTTCTTTTTGCTTAAAAGTGGTTTGCGCCTTGGAAATCTGCCATGCAGGCCGTTTTTGCCCAGTCTCTTTCTTATGGTGGAGTCGTGAACACTGACCTTAATTGAGGCAAGTGAGGCCTGCAGTTCTTTAGATGTTGTCCTGGGGTCTTTTGTGGCCTCTCGGATTAGTTGTCTCTGCGCTCTTGGGGTAATTTTGGTCGGCCGGCCACTCCTGGGAAGGTTCACCACTGTTCTATGTTTTTGCCATTTGTGGATAATGGCTCTCACTGTGGTTCGCTGGAGTCCCAAAGCTTTAGAAATGGCTTTATAACCTTTACCAAACTGATAGATCTCAATTACTTTTGTTCTTAGTTATTTTAAACAAGGGGGGCAATCACTTTTTCACACAGGCCCATGTAGATTTGGAGTTTTTTTTCTCCCTTAATAACGTAAACCTTCATTTAAAAACTGCATTTTGTGTTCAATTATGTTATCTTTGACTAATAGTTAATGGTTTTTGATGAGCAGAAACATTTAAGTGTTACAAACATGCAAAAGAATAAGAAATCAGGAAGGGGGCAAATCGTTTTTCACACCACTGTATTTGATTTAAGCTATACATGTTCTGTTGTGTATCACATGTAATTTATTATCCCTTATTTGTGTGTCTTTTTATATGTTCAAAACCAGCAGGTTCATTTACTAGGAGAGGCAAAGTTTAAAAATCTAGTGAATAATTTGCCTATTTTTCCCCACAATGCAGCATTTTCCAGTGCTGAAAACTGTTACAAAATTCTGGACACTATACTGTATGCCTTGTCAATGTCAAGTCTAAAGCACACGGCTACCTTGTCCCTGACACCTTTATTCATATTAATTGGCGTAACCTTGCACGGGAAGTAGGCACATAAAACCATATTGTATTGCAGTTTAGAGTGTGTGTTATTGTGCCTTGCAGCTTTGCAGCATCAGTAAATATTAGTAACCACCCAGGTGTTCTTGCTCTGAAGAAGCCTATGGCATGAAATGTGTTAGGAGGGAAAATATCGCAGAGATCCAAAGGCAAGTATCCTGTCTCATGTTATTTGTTCCATGCATTTGTCTTCTTTTCTTGATCGTTTGGATTTTTGTATTTTGAACACCAAATAAATTGGCATTACTTCTTTCTGTGTTTTAGAATCATTTGAAATGTATTTGGACTATGTATAATAAAGATCTAGCCTGTTTTAGTGATGTAGCTTGTTGTTGCTGATGAAAGAGTTGTGGTGTAGTTGTGTAAGGGTTGCCTTCCTTCATTGCCAATAACCCAATTCTCACTACAATGAGCGATTTCATCAAAGTGTGATAGGGCTCATTGTAAATGAACAGTAGTAATAGTAACCATGGTTAAAAGGCAACTCTTTTTCTAATAGCATTTTGACCGCTGTTTTAGTAGCCCAAAACATTAGTGGGCCAACCCTGTCCAAAATCACCTTCCATTATGCCCTTTTAAACTGCATGAAAGAGCTACTGCACGTGTAGCATTAACTTTTGTCTGTCATCAAACCTCATGATCACAGACTTATGAAGGCACGGGCAGTCAGAATAGGGATATATACAGTAGTTGTACAAGGGACCAACAATATAAATCAAATTGTGTTTATTGTACTTAAAGGGCAATTTAACACCCTTATATCTGCCTGATTAAATATACCACAGAGAAATACTAATATTGGTAAAGTTTGGGGCTGGCTTTGGGTTGGAAACACATTCCATATTGAAGGGAAATGCTGGTTTGGGCCAAAAACTTGGAATTCAAAGCAGGGCCCTCCCCTTTACTGGCACACTCTGATCTAATCCTTTCTGGTGATTTCACCAGAAAGTCAAGTCAAGTCAAAAAGGAAATAGGAAAGGAAAGTAAAAATACAAGTAAAGTATCAGGGATTGGATGAAAAAAGTAGAGTAAATGGAAATAATCAATAAGGCTCACCTTAATTTGAACTAAGAGTCTTAAAGGTTTTAAGGTGTCTGCAGTATAAGGAGGTTTTGAGCCATGCAATTGTCTGCATTTCAAAATCATTGCCCAGAAGTTCTTGACATGTCCCGAGGGGAGATTAATATGGAATATTCTGAAATCTTGGTTTGAGAATCTGTTGTGCTCTAAAGCAATGAATATTGAGATCTATGGCCAGTAAAACACTGGCCAGGGAAATTCTCCTCATATATATTGTTATCTGCAGTACTAAAGTGTCAATGTGTAACACCAGTGGGAAACCAAGAACCGCTTGTTCCATAGTTGTTATATGTTATGGTTACTGTGGAACCCCAAGAGCATAACTGCTAGGGCTACAGTTACTGGTAGTGTGTAGTATGGAAGATGTATGTGGATTTTATGATTAAGTCCCAAAAAGTCTCCCTCAAGCTAGTGATAAATCAATTGCCTATGTAAGATTGCCAATTTGGGCCTGTCCTAGTGCTCTGCAATTGTGCCTTTGTCTTTACAATAAAGTGAGAGGCTGAAAAGAAAGGGAAAGGGTGGTGGTGTTATTTTGTTTGGCACAATTTGTTAGGCACCCCCAAGTGATGTTACCGAGTCCCTGAGCCAGCCATCCTTTTTACTGAAAAAAACTGTCCAGCAATCTCAGGTACTTCCACGGAACACTTGCTGCTGCTTGACCTGCATACATGCACTGTAGGGCAATATGAATATTTACTGGCACATACAGAAGTCTTTCATTGAAGAACCACCTCCAAACAGAGACATGGCATATTCACTTTTACTAAATTATGGGAAATAAGCACGGATAGCTCTTTTGTTGGGAAGAGGTGAAATGAAAAAATAAGCTCAGATAATACATGCGTATGTTCATCTGGACTGAGGTAAAAATGTTGGCTTCCTGGTTGTGATGGATTCTCCACTTTCTGGCACATAGCTCAGGGCTGCAACAAAAATGTTTTCATTTATTTTACCATCAGACTACCACAATAGTTTATGTAACAACTAACAAGCAGAAATTGCACACTGACACGTTGCCACGAATGGTCACAAATACTTGTGTGCAATGTATGCTCAGTTGTGTGTCCTTGTAGTCGCAACAAGCCCTGTATTTATACCACAATGTACTTGCGTTTAGTGAATAAAGCATGATTAAAACATTCACTGCATATTAAATACTGGAGTAGGATTCATTATCCCGTGAAAGCTTTGGGACCTTTGATTTTCTGGATATGGGATGTTACTGTAATTTGGATCACTAAATTTTAAGTAAAAAAATAAAACATATATAAATTATAAAACATAAACCTAATAGGATTGTTCTGTCACTGATTTTAAGTTGAGTAACCATAGAGAACAAGTTACTGTTTTTAATTATAATTGATTGCTTAAAATGTATGTGCAGTTCAGCAACTGTACTTGCTTACAGTTTGCCAGTTTACTTATCAGTGCGTTTCCATAACAATGGCCTCCTCCGTTTGCTTAGAATGCAGTCCTCTCAATATGGCTCCACATAGTCCTAGGACAAAACAACTGGATCAGCTTTATTTTGCCTCCACCGGAATGTCCAAACTTAGCAACAATCTGTTTATTTGGCAACCTCTTTCACTGAACGGCTAGCCTAAAGAGCCTCCAATTCTCCCCATCCTCTGCTCCAGGCTGCTTTCTCCCCATTAGTCTTGAGAAACACTTTCACAACGTCACTGCGTTCAAAGAGCTCTGATGTGCTTATTAAAGTACTATAGTGGGCCCACCAGGACTCCTGTCCAGGGCCCCCCTCCAGAACCACTTCTGTGACCCGAGCATGCGCAATAGGAAGCACCCTGAGAGGCGTGCATGCATAAATGGTGCTGCCCTACGCCACAATTCTTTTTTTTGTACGGTAGGGAGAGGGGGTCTGGCCTGGCTTGGGGCCCATAAGGGCCGGGCCCATGGGGTTTCTTCCCAGACCCTGTATATAGATGGTTCCAATATTCATTTCAAATTTAAGGTAGCTCCAAAAAAGAGACTTTGCACTTACCACAGTTTTTCAAGTACTTTGCAGCCAGATTGGCAAATGTCATCAGAGGCACTTGCCTAAGTACACAACAGCAATACTCACTACCCTTTGAAGCAATATTTAAAATATATTTAAGTACTCCGTCTGAAAAGAAGATAGATTTTGCAGACAGCTGGAGATGTAACAGGGATTTCACCAATTTATTCAGACTATTCAGAACAGTTAAAATAAAATAATCTTTTTCCCTATATAGACTGTAGAGAACTTCACTTCCCACCACACAGTTGTGGTTTTCTATGCTGGACATAGGACATTTAAAGCTCACAAGGCCATCATTGGACAACTTGAGGCAGAAACAATTTCTGTGGTAAACATTGAACTTTCTGAAAAGAACTTGTTCTTACAGTAAGTTCAAGTTTTTCAATGTTACCAGCTGTCTGTTTTTTTTTTATATATGTGCATTGTTTTCTCTGTGCTTATTGTGTAAATTATCGTAGATGTTTGCTATAGGTGATTATACCTGTAGTAAATGTTGTACATTTGAATGCATTTGTAATTATTTTGTTACTGTACTAATTTATTTGTATTACACCTTGTCTATATTCTATATATATTTACTATTCTCTTGCTAAAACTGCCTCACCTTTGTTTAAAAAAGGTGTATGTCTTCATAACAGGCCACCTGATTGGTTTAAGGAGAATTCAACCCTCCTTTAATAAAACCCACTAACCAATACCCTACATACTCCCCCCTACCTGCTCCCGCCCACACAGGCGATAACACCAATAATTACCCCTAATCCTGTAATTACCCCTTGTTGCATAGTCAGCGTAGTGGAGCTCACAGGCGCTATTTGATCAAATTGTTTCCACATAATGTTTTCTAACCCACGCCCCCATCCCCAACAAGTCATCTTTTCCTCCAACTAACTTGCTTCTAAACTAGGTCTTTTTTCCCTGGTTACCAGGCAGTAACCAATCAGTGAATTGAGGGAGGGCCACATGGGCCATAACTGTTGCTTTTGAATCTGAGCTGAATGCTGAGGATCAATGGCAAACTCACTGAACAGTTATGTCCCATGTGACCCCCCTCCAAGTCGCTGACTACCTCAGATTTAAAGAGCTGAAAAGCAGGATGTTGTGTTGTATTCTGTTATTTTAGACATCCACTCACTCCAGCCCTTATACATTTAATTTTTGGCTAACTAACCATATTAGAAACATTTTTTTTTTTGCACAGTCTATCTATTTACCCAGTTTTTATTTTTACCCTGAACTGTTCCTTTAAAGTGTCCCATAGATATCTCAACATACTTGATATAGGAGGCAGGTAGGCTGTAATCCGTTCTCCTTTTAGGCACACCAAATCCCCTTTGTGCTTTACCTCAGATAAAAATATAAAAGGAGAAGCAGACCAATGTGCGCTTCTATACAATGCTAACTCCAGGTCCTTGCTAGATCTTTACTTACAGGATCTCCAGTGTATAGTCATGTGTTATTATAGCCGGCTCCAATGCTATTGGCGGTCCCGCCCCTCTGAACTTGTTTTACTCATAACAGAGTCTTTTTCCAATAACCTCATCGGCTTCCTCGTGTTCCGCTGCTTTGGCACCTTCCCTCTGTTTCTCGCAGTCTCCTGTTCTTACTCTCCCAACTGCGGCTGGAGCTGGTAGTCTGGAGGTTGGCGCTACTGGCTGGGAAATCAGTCTGACAGCAGAGCGAAAGCTCAAATGATAGGAATATTTTTTAATACAAATCAGTAGTATGCACTTATATTAATATTCTCGGTCCAACAGAAAGGTAAATAAAGCAGTTAAATATACAATCTTTCCGTAATTTGGACCTTCATATTTTACGTTTAATAGATCCAATAGGCTGGTTTTGCTTCCAATAAGGATTAATTATATCTTCGTTTAGATCAAGTAGAAGATACTGATTTATTACTACAGAGAAAATCGAAATAATTTTTCAAAAATGTGATTATTTATTAATAATGGAGTCTACGGGAGACAGCCTTTTCATAATTCTGAGCTTTCTGGATGAAGGGTTTCCTGATAACAGATTCTATACCTGTACTGTGATTATAATATTCTGGGTTAATAGACTCATAGTTCAACAGGAACTCTGAAGCTCCCAGATGTCCTGTTCATTGTGCAGTGTGATATTTATAGACAGACCAATATAGGGCATAAAAAGTAGTCAATTAATTAAATTTAGAAATCCTGATTGGATTATCCGTAAATCCTGTTTTGAAATTAAAATTCCCTTAAAAAAGGACAAATTCTTTTGTGGCAGTCCTAAATAGGGGAATTCATTTTATATGAATATTTAGCAACAGCAATATTGTGGAAGCCCATTTCAGCTCCATTTAATTAGTAAGCAAAGGTATTTCTTATTTAGGGAAGCAGACACTGCAATTTACTTGTAAATCTGTTTTCTTTGGCAGTAAGGTAGCATTATCAAAAGGTATCACCAAATTACAATTACTGCAACCACATCATCTTACATGGTAAAATACAATTATTATATAAACAGAGTTTTTAGATTTCACAATAATTACTGCAAAAACAAAACAAAACACCCAATGTCTTTGCTCCACAAAAGGATACTGTCTATATCATTGTCATGTCAAGGGGGATGTTCCCCTTTAAAGTAACTTTTAATAAGATGTAAAGAGTGATATTCTGAGAACCATTTGCAAGTGGTTTTCATTTTTTATTATTTGTGGTTTTTTTTACTTATTTAGCAGCTCTCCAGTTTGCAATTTCAGCAATTTCATCTGGTTGCTAGGGTCCAAATTCCCCTAGCAACCATACATTGAATTGAATAAGAGACTGAACTATGAACACATTTGTAACCTAAAGGCCCTACACAGGGGCCGATAAAAGCTGCTGTTAGACAGAGTCGGTAGCTTATTGGCAGAAAGTCAGCCAGATGTCCATCTGTCAGGGTAAAAAATCCTGTCGGATTGCGTCCGCATCTGTTCGTCCATATTGCCTCCATTCTGATCCGATTGTTGGGCCCTAGGGCCCATAATCGGATCAGCCAGAAATCGCCCACCTTTATGTGAGCATATTGGGGAGAGATTCTCTAGTTTGCCGACATCTCCAAACGAGCAATCTCCCTGTGTATGGCCACCTTTACAGAGTATTTGTTCTGAGATGGGGTCTTAGATCCCCCTTTTGAAAGCTGAAAAGGATTAGATGAAGAAGGCAAATAATTCAAAAACTATAAAAAAAAATGGAGACCAAAAGTTGCTTAGAATTAGCCATTCTATAACATAATAAAACTTTAACTTATATGAATACATTGGACTACATACAGAAGCAATCAAAACACCTTGGGGGTAAATTTATCAAAAAGTGAAGTTCCGCCACTAGAGGGAAATTCCGCAGCTCTCCATTCATTTCTATGGAATATTGAAGGGCCTATTTATCAATGGGTGAAGTGAAAGTTCACCCTTTGATAAATAGGCCTTTCAAAAAAAGGATATAAGAGGAGGGGGGACTCTGCCCATTGCCCAGTTAGTAATAATAATATAATAATAATTCTATTTAATATCCCATATTCCAGAGTATAGCCCCATATGGTTATTCAATAGGTATTGTAGTTCTTTTCTGTGCATTTTCTTTACTTCTACAAATTAAAAGTGTTTGTGTATTTCATGTGTGGCCCCAGACAATTTTTCTATTTCCAATGTGGCCCACGGAAGCCAAAAGTTTGGACACCCCTGTTTTAGAAGCAATTACCAGGGAAATGGTCAACATAACATATATAGGTAAGAATGCTATATTTGGCATTAAATTGATAAGTCACTCGAGAATTGTACGGTATGTAGAGATATTTAGGAAGATACATGATTAATAAATGAAATTTATCTCCAGTGACATTGGAAGATTGACAAGAGCAGCTGTGATTCACAGGTGTTGTTTACCAATATTTGTGCTAAATTGCACTGTTATCCATAGCAGCCACTCAGGTCTTTGTTTTCACTTTTTAACAGTAGTAGACTGAAATATAAAAACTGTTTCTGATACAATGAATAACTGCATGGAGTAACTTTAGTATTAGAAAATCAGGTACAGAGCATACAAAAATGTTGAAAGAACATTGCAAAGAAACTTCCATTATCTCTCACTTTATTGTGTTTAGACCACTGAGATAAAATATTTATATTTAGGGTGTATACAGCAAGCCTTCCATATGTTTGAACTGTTAATTTGGAGCAGTTTTCAGCCATCCTACCATACATGATAAAATAGAGCAATTGTTACTTATGGCACTAATCCTTCACATGGGCTAGTAATGTATGCATCAGTAGCAGCACAGGGGGAAACTGTCCCAGTTTTTTCAGTATTCCTGCAAATCTGGGCTCGTTTAAATAAATGGATATGAGCAAGAAAACTTTATGGTTTAGCAGACAGTATTTTGATAATTATTATTATTTAAAATAATAACTTTCTTGCATCTTATGTTTTTTATGGCTATATAATGTGCCAGAACGAGTTACTTCAGTGCTATAATGAATGGACATTGATTGAAGCGTTCCAGAGACTCATCCATATTCAGGGGTAAGACAATTCTATAGGAATGCAATTGGAACTTTAGGTGCTTAGTTAAGAATTGCACTATAACAACAGAGAGAGTATTTGGCTTCTTTATAAAACTATAGAATGTAGATTCTGTTATAAGCACAATGATGCAGTAGGTATAAGGCTTTGCTGTGGTACATATATATATATATATATATATATATATAGTTGGTTTTGGACTCTATTGGCCCAAGCCACCTTTGAAATCCAGTATTTAGTCAGCATATCCCTTTTATTCAGTCAGAAGGATCCCAGAAAGCTCTGAATTACATAAAGGCCGTCTCCCAAAGACTCCATTTTATCCGGATAATCTAAATTTTTTAAATGATTTTCTTTTTCTTTGAAATAATTAAACAGTACCTTGTACTTGATCCCAACTAAGATATGATGAATCCTTATTGGAAGCAGAACCAACCTATTGGGCTTATTTAAAGGGGAACTATTGTGAAAATGAAAATTTAATACAAGCTCCATCAAACTGAAACAAGAACCTTTATAAATACAGTCAATTAAAAATGCTGCATCATTTCTGAAATAATCAAGTTTATCTTCACTATCCCTCTCTCAGCAGCTGATTCTCTTTATTCTGTCTTCATGCAGCAGTTGGGTGTCAGATACTCATTGGCAGTTAGGTCCAATATATATTATAGAGGGCGGGGGCTTTCTTATACATCCTAGCAGCTCACTCAAAGAACTGATTCCAGTAAAAAACTGCCATTTGTACAAATCCTGCACGTAGAGAGACATGATGTGTGGTGATTTTAATAGAGTGAAGAAACATGTCCTATAGTCATGGTTTAGGGATTTGGTGGACAATCCAGAAGCTACATGTAATAATTTGCTCTTTGCACTGAAAATAACTGTGTGTGGCAGTGCTGCTTTCTACAGAAAAGAGAAAATGTATATAAGTAAGAATGTAGCACCACACTGTACATGTGCCACATCAAGCCCACTGATTATTCCTAACAGAGCTGTGGAGTCAGAAGCAATTCTGGGTACTGCAGAAAATGTTCCAAACCTTAATAACTAATAACAATCACTGAATATAATTAAATCAGAGCTTTTGTAAAGGAGGATCTGGCAGAAGCAGTTCAGTTTCTAAGAACAATGCTTCAGTTCATTTTGGATTGTATTTAACAGCTATTCTGCAGCTATATGCCAGGTACAATTAGGGGCTTATTTACCAAAATCCGTGTCCATCTGACACTAGTCAGATGGATATAAAATGCATTAAGCTTAAAATTACTTTCTAAACAAATACTTTTGGTCGGATCTGCATGTGGGTTTCAGAGTGCCCCAAATCTGTCATTGTTCTATAGGGAAGTTTTACAACCCTTGTCAGTTATGGAACACATCAGAGGAAATGCCAAAGGCTGAATATGAGCTAAGGACAACAACAGACCACAATTTAGTTTGTTCACAAACACAGAAAAAAATTGCTTCAGTTTGATGTACCCTATGTTGTGACCACTAAAAGAAACTGCAAAATGCCTGCACTTGGCCTTGCCTACATGCTTTGTCCTACTGTAATCTTTCAGGAGAGAAGCAGCCAATGAGTGAGTATGAGAGATGTCATGTAACTGCACAATAACCAACTTTTTAAAACATTCATATTTTCCAGTTGCACTATAACAGTTATATAATAAAAGAGACACCGCCTGTCTGCTATGTACAATGCTGTTCTAACATCTGTACCCCGGCGGTTTCAGAACACCTTACACATCAATTCATGCAACTCTCACAAGTAACACCTGTTCCTAGGAGTTGCATGCCATATTGGTAGTCCTATCACAGTAAGTACAAAGAATTTCAAATGTCACCTCTCTGAAGAGTTACAATGTGCTGTGTTGTGATTGGATTGTTGGAAAAGTCTATATGCCGAGAACTCCCCTACACCAGTCAGTTGAACTGAAGAAGCTGCTCAGATGAGCAGTGAAACATCTTCATTAAAATTTCTCAGCAAGTCCAGTTTTTTTTTTGAATATTAGATATACCATGACCTGGATGAATGAAAATCTTCATAGTCATATCGCAAATAAAGAGAGCGCACAGATTATTAATGCATACACCAGTAAAAAAAAAATTAGTAAATATCTCAAGGTTTTCATAATTAAAATTTTTATCTGGAAAACATTCATCTTCTTTTCTACAAGAAGCAAAAAGTACTTCGAAAATCAGCTCTGTAAACAGATCCAGTGATCAGTTGTGGAAAGTTAATTCTATATTGTAATGCATTACCTCATTAATTTTGATAAACCTGTAACAGATGACTAATGTAACTATTCTAATTTCATTAACCTACTATAATCTTATTATTTTTTCATCTCAGCCTGTTGTTGGAATGCAGCAGGTATTAGAATGTCTGTCTATTGCTCACTCCTTGGGAGAGGAACAGTTGTACACTGCCTGTATGAGGTTAGTTAGTAAACACTAATATAGTTTATGTTTCCATTTTACCAGCCCTTCATTTTTAATATATTTTAATGAGAGTGTTTCACGGGTTTTAAGTAATTTTTTTCCACATTTTAATTCATAATTATGGTTCATTTTCTTTTAAATCCCCTGTTTATCCCCTTTGAGGCAAATTCACTAAAGTGCGAAAATGCGCTAGTGACAGCTTCGCCGGCGTTCGCCGCACTTTTCCAGGTGTATTTTCGCCAGCGCTACGCAAATTCACTAAGATGCGAATTTGCACTCAGGGCGGCGAACGGTAGTGAAGTAGTGCTACCGTTACTTCGCCAGGCAATGCACATTTACGCTAGCGATGCCTAATTTGCATACGGCGCGAACTTAAGTGTATAATAGAAGTATATGTTACAGCCACTACATTACACTACACAAGCCCAGGAAACCTTTAATAAATAAAATAAAGTTGTCCTATTGCCCTAAACATGTGCCCACTGTATAGTTGTGTTGCCATATGTTAGGAAATGTAGGGGGGGAAGGAGGGTAACCCCAAAAAATTTTTTGCTCTTTATCACCCTACAAAAGGTAAAAAGATGCCAGCATTTTTTGGGACTTTCAAGTTTATTTTTCAAACTCCTATCTATTGTATTGAACTTCGCCAGGTCTGAAGAATTCGAAGTTCGAACAAATTTGCATAAAATTTAAATCTTCTAATATGCAAATTAGGCAAATCCAACCATTTTATTTGAATATTCGACTATTCTATGGTCAAAGTACTTCCCCTATTTGACCACCTAGTTTGCCAGATCCAAGCTGCCGAATTGGGGACCATTATTTTTGATCGAATTAAAAAAATTTGATTGAGCGATTCGCACAATTAATCGAACAAATGTTTTCTATTCGATCGATTGAATTGCGGTAAAATCCTTCTAATTCAATATTCGAATTTGAAGGATTTTACTTGACATGGTCGAATTTTTTTTTTTATTCAAAATTCGACCAATAGTAAATCTGCCCCAAAGTCTAAGTTTAATTGAGCTAGGCTTTCAACTGTATGTAGGAAGCTAATAGGCAGTTGTCCTAAAATTTTCATTAATTTGCATTCAGACTGAGCACCTCATTCCCCTGTTACAAATCCCCTGACCCCCAAACTGAACCACTGTTCTAGAGATTGATCAGCAATTTATGCCAGTGTAAACCTACTTTAATGATCAGTCTATTAGTTAGTTTTATGTAAGGGGAAAAAAAGCTTTCTACATTTATGGTAATCTGACCTCTCATTAAAGTCTAGGAAAGTTTTTCATTTTACCTCAGTAGAGGAAACATTTTAGCTCCTTAAAGGAGAGTGAAAGTCTTCTTGCACATGGGGGTGCCAAATGTTAGGCACCCTAAGTGATTGTATTCACTTGCCTGAAACCTCAGGCTGGTGCTCCTATCAGCAGAAAACTGCACCGGCCCGGGGTTATACCAGTGAGCACCACAAAGCGATCCTTTTCTGTCTTCCTTTTTCTTCATGTGGCTGTGCATGTCCAGTAGAGAGAAAAGCCAAACTTTATCTAAAATGTCCTTACGTTCTACAGCGCTTGCGTCTTCCCCAGGAAATTTGAAGAAAGTGTAACCATGGCATATATTTCCCTGTATCTGGCTTTTGTACTTCATTCTTACAGGAATGCTGCATTCATTCTGATGGAAATTGAGAAACTTGTGTTTGTAATGTGTGAGATGGGCTGAAAGGTCCACAAATCTGACATCAGAACTTTAGGAAGCAAATGTCCAGTACATAGTGGCACATTTTCCACACATTATAAAGACTGAAAATGTTTTCAGTTTGTTGCAGGTAAAAAGCAAAATAAACGTAACCATGCCATCTTCTTTAGTTTTTTGTTACCTGCCTTATCTGTCCCAAGGGGGTATGTATATAGCTGTTTTTGCTGTGAACTGTTAAGTATTGCCACATTTGATATGTATTTTATGATTATTGATAAACCAAGTAAAATATTTTTGCATCTACCCCTTTTTGTGCTTTAAGAGTTTTTTTGAGTGTGCACTTCCACACCATATTCATGTATTAGTGGGGTTCCCTTGTAGGTATACCCCTGGTTTGTGGCACCTCATTATATGCCTAAGTGCAGGTAACTGGGACTTTAGCGATTTCTCCTTTTTTTCCTCTTATTTTTGGAGTGCCCTCCACTAATCTATATTAGTTTTTTGTTACAAATATATTGATTTGGTGCAGATGTTACTCTGTGTCATGCCTGGACCACTGCCTTTCTTCAATGTTAAGTGCAAAATCAATAGTGGAGGCATGGGGCATGGCAGACTATGGGAGATTTGAATTGTATGACCAACTGTACTTGCTTTAGGGTAAACAAAGATACCCAGCAGTTGAGCTAGAGCAGAATCTTCCCACGTAGCTTCAAAGAACACACAGGACGTGTTTTGTGCAAAATATTGCAATAGAATATTGAGTTAACTTTGTAAGGTTTCAAGGTATAAAGTTTAAGGAAATGCCAATTTCAGTTCAAGCTGCTGACCTATGTGTCTAGATTCTAGTTCTAGTGCTGGCTCATCTTACATCTAATGTCTGCATCCGACAGTCATGTCACGTCAGTTCAACGCTGACACTACAGCTCCTCCCCCCAGCCTACACCCCCCCCCCCCCCGGGCAAATGCCCCTAATTTTTTACTTACCCCTCCTGCAGATTCGGGCCACGGGAGTTCACAGCAGCCATCTTCTTTCATCTGTATTGTAAGTAGACCTGCGTTTTCGGCATATGTGCAGTTTGAGGAGAGTTCCGGACATGAACCACTGCACATGTGCCAAAAGTCACGAAAATTTCTGAAAAAAGTTCTGGAATTTTCATGACTTTTGGTGCATGTGCAGTGGTTCCGGTCTGGCAGGCTGGGGGGAGGAGGGATGGGGTCTACACAGGGGGGAGGTTTTCCTTTTAGGTTTGGTTCTCCTGGTTTTTTCCTTACAGGTTTGGTCAGGCTTGCAAAACAGTCAGCAGAACTATTAGCGAAAAACGATCAACATAATCTATAGTTAACTTTTAGGGGCACATTTACTAAGGGTCGAATTTCAAAGTGAAAAAACTTTGAAATTCGACCATCTAATTTTTTAAAGGGGGTTTTCGATCGAAAAATGGACCAATTTCAATCGAATAAAAATCGTTCCAATGGTTCAAATTTTTTTTTAAAAAATTTCAAAAACACTCCTTAACGGTTATAGGAGGTCCCCATAGGCTAAAATAACAATTCGGCTGGTTTAAGGTGGCGAAGGGTCGAATTCTCATTTTTTTAAAGGGACAGTACTTAAATTTTTGAATGGTCGAATTTTTAAATTCAAATCGACGTTTTTCAATTCAAATCGAATTTTGGTAGTCGAAGTACTTCGAAATTTGAATTTTTTTCATTTGAATTTTCACTTCGACCCTTAGTAAATCTGCCCCACAATGTAGTTTCATTAATATTTGAAGAGTATCACTTTAATAGACTTTGTAGAAAAACTGGATTTGTACGAATCAAATAAGATTTGAATTTTGAAATTCTTTGAAATTCAAAAAGACCAACCAAAATAAATTTGACCTTTTTTTTTTTATTTGAATAGGTCCATTTTCGATTATAGCACATTTGATTCAAAGTTTTTCCCCAAAAAAAAACCCTCCACCGATTGACTACAAATAGGTTCTTGGAGGTCCTCCCTAGGCTAAAACAACAATTAGGCAGGTTTTAGGTGGTGACTGGTCAAAGCTATTCCCTAGTCGAAGAACACAAAAATATCTCAAAATCCGAATTTTTTTCATTCAAATTTTCACTTTGACCCTTGATAAATCAGCCCCATAGTTTTTCTTAAATAACTGTCTCCCAGTTGAATTGTGAGTATATTCGTATTTTAAAAAATTCACATGAATTCAAATTTCGACCTTTGATAAATGGGCCTCTAGGTGATCATACGGCAGACACCAGACAGTTATTAGCAGGGGAGACAGTTGTCTTGTTCCCATGCAAAGGACAGATAGCTGCCATCTTAGTTAAAAGAGGCTGATTTTATGGTCATGTAAATTATCTCTATCCTGCAGGCTTACTGGTACTTGCAGAGTTAAATCCATTTAGTGAAGGCAGGTAGCACTTGGCACATACGTAATGCTGATCACCATTCCTTTCACATTAGTGGAATAAATGCACTCTCCTTATATTGTTTTTTTTTTATGACCACATTATCAACTGTCTAATCTATTACCCCACTGCTCTGTAAAAATGAAAATATTTATCATTGTCTGTATTGCTAAAAGTGCCACAAAATTACAATTTCTGGTTTAGTAGTCGAAAGCCGCTGGATGGGATTTCTGAATGCTTAATGAGATTCCTAAATGTCCCCAGAGCATTTGACTCTGCAGTCAGCTGTCTGGAAGCCTCCAATGAAGGAAATCATATTTGTTTAAGATGGCGTTTGGCTGCCTGGCAGTACACTAGTAGCTGCATGCTCACACTGCTTGCAATATAATGGTGCAGAACAGGAGGCATTCATAAACCTCTTACACTAGGCGATCATACAGCCTAAGTAATGACATCACTGATATAGCTTAGGGAGTAAGTGGATTCGGAGAGAGGGGTAATGACTAGTTGCCATGGAAATGCAGATCTCTCCGCTGCTGATTTGTTGCTTGAACATAGGGTTTTACGTGTAAGATACAGGCTGTGCGTGATAAGCTGTGTACCTTCCTGGTTTGGTCTTTTTATGCTGCCAGGCACTCAGAAGGTTGGAAATTGATGAGGCCGGAACATCGAGAGAAAACAGAATCAGGTAGGTTTGTTAGCTTGCTTAACATTTTTTATTTTTACTATTGTCTGATTTTGAGGTCTGAATGATATTCATATCTTTATTTGAAAATGCTGCATTTGTGATACAGGCTTGGGTTAGTATTAAGATCTGTATTAATAATGATTTTGTAAATATTCAGGATGAAAATGAAGGTGTGAGCCATAAGCAGGTCTTTTATGATATGCTTTCTGTGTCCTGCAGCTGGGCTATATCTTTTGCATCCTTACAGAAGCATTGCTCGTTCATTTATCTTGCATAAAAAAAAACTAAATTGGGATACATTAGAGAGGTATGTTGTCCCCTAAGGCTTTACAAATGCGTTCTTTCTAGACAATAGGGCTGCACTATAAATAACCCAGAATGCTTTGCAAAGAATGTGTAATAATGCAGATATATTTTTTTATCTCTGAATATCAATCTGGTTAATGGAATAAAAACTGATTTTCCTCCCCCCCCACAAAAAAATATATTTAATAAAATATTTAGTAATGAGCAAAGCAAGCAGAAAAGAATCTCAGCCTTTCTGTACCATAGCATGCACCAAACATATTTTTATCCACTCCCCCACCATCACCATCGCCAGAATGTAGAAACACAATGGATATAACATTACTTTGTAAAGGCTGTAAGGTTTATCAATAATTTATGAAATAGATCCATGGGTTTCTTTTTTTTTTTCCAACCTGTTCTCATACTTCTACGTCTCCTAATCTAATGGAAGCTGTCCATGGAAGCCATTCATGTGCCCAAACTGCAGCAGTGACCTACGACATTGTATGCACACTCACTGAAAATCATTTTAGCAAAAAGCCTAAACATTTTCGTATTGCTGTTTAAATGCTATCAGTTGTGGTCACAAAGGAATTTTTATTGCAGGCATTCATTGGTACTTAAGTGTTTGACATTACCTGTGTTATTGTTCCATCGTTATAGGGAAAAAAAGCCACATTTTGTGTTTGTTTGTTTTTTTTTTCATTTTAGTTACATAGTTACATAAAGGTGATGATCAAAGACTTTAGTATTCACTAGTTCACAGGTAAACATTCCTTTTATGAAATTATTTATTTTGTAATTTTGAAAATGAGAGAATAAAGTCATTTTGTACGTACAGGAATGGGACCTGTTATCCAGAATACTGGGGTTATTCCGGATAATGGATCTTTCATAATTTAGATTATCACAATTTAAGTCTACAAGAAAATCATGTAAACCTAAAATAAATCCATCTTAGTTTGAATCAAGTAAAGGTACTGAATCCATTATCCAGAAACCTGTTATCCAGAAAACCCAGAATTACTGACAGGCTGTCTCCCATAGACTCCATTATAATCAAATAATCCAAATTTTTCAAAATGATTTCCTTTTGCTCTGTAATAATAAAACAGTACAGTCTACTTGATCCCAACTAAGAAATAATTAATTCTTATTGGAAACAGTACCAGCCTATTGGGTTTATTTAATGTTTACATGATTTTCTAGTAGGCTTAAGATATGAAGATCCAAATTATGAAAAGATCCCTTATCTGGAAAACCCCAGGTCCCAAACATTCTGGATAATAGGTCCCATACCTGTACAAGGTACTGTTTTATTTCTGCAGAGAAAAATGAAATCATTTTTAAAAATTTGGATTATTTTGATAAAATGGAGCCTATGGGAGACAGCCTTTATGTAATTCAGAGCTTTCTGGATAATTGGTTTCCGGATAATGAATCTTATACCTGTACAATGATGTAAAAGAGTTACTTTGTCATGGTATGAAGCTGACTGCCCATTAATTTCGTCTGTGTACACTTACATGCAGAAATAATGGTGCCTGCAGGCGAAACTCTGTCTCCTACCCCATAGTCCAGTTCCTCTGTGTGCTCTGGCTGGTGCCTGACTCAGTATGTGCTCATGAGCTGACGTCTTTTTCACGCAGGCACACGCGTCCTTCTCTGGCACGTGTCGGTTTTCCATACCTATTGGGCACGTGGCTGGTCAGGTTGCCTAGGGTGCCTGGCTAGACTGGCCCGGCCCTGAATGCCAGACCTATTTACATGTAGGAGAAAGTTACATACTCGGTGACAAGGCATCTGTAAATAGCTTGTAATCCGGAAGAATAGAGGTGGCCCCATTAGCAGCAAATTAATGTGTCTCATTGCCTTTATGGTCTTTTACCTGTTTTTATTTCTGTACAATTAGACACAGATGATCTACAATAGCAGATAAGATTCTTATGTGGAAAATTAAAACATACTACTGAAATACTACAACCAAGTAAAAAAAATAGTTATATATGTAAAATAAAAATTAAAAAAAAATAAATAAAATATATTGTAGTGATATATTGTTTCACGTAGGTCTTATGTGCAAAATTAAAACATACTAGTTAAATACAACAACTAAGTACAAAAAATTGTTATATATATAATCAAAAATAATATAAAAAAAATAAAAATAAGAAAAAAGCAGTGCAATACTGTATTGTAGTGATATAGTGTTTCTCGTAGGTCAAATACTGTAGGTGCAAGTAAGAAAAAGAAGGAGGGGAAAGAATATGGGAAATTATGGGTAAGATGTCATGTCCTGGTTCAGCAGTCTAATGGCCTGAGGATAGAAACTCCTTTTTAAGTTTCTCAGGATACTGCAAAACCTTTCCCTGATTTAAGTAGGTGAAACATTTATTGGGATGTGATGAGTCCTTGAGAATCCTGAGGGCTTTGGTCCTGCATCTCTTGGTATAAATGTTCAGCCAAGATGGAAGAGCTGACCTGCAGCAGCGTTCTGCTGCACGTATCACTCTCTGAAGGGCTTTGCAGTCCTGGACACAGCTATTTCCAAACCAGGAAGTAATGTTCTGGGTTAGGACACTTTACACAACACCGAAGTAGAAAGTCTTTAGGATCTTCGAAGAGACCCCAAACTTCCTCAAATGTCTAATATGGTACAAACACTGCTTTGCCCTTTTAGCACATAAGGCTTGTGCATAAGGGGCACAACATGACCCAAATCACTTTCTTCCATGAATGGTAAATGGATCAGTGCTTTCACTTTTAGGCTTTCCTATGTACACAATGGGGGAGCAAGTGGCATGTTTTTAGGAATTGCAAAAACCCCCCAAAACCTTCCCAGTCAATAACAGGCCCAGTAAATGCTCAGCCTTTTGTAATATATGATGCCTGCTGTTAAAGCCATAATATATAGCCTATTTTTTAAATGTATATATATATATATATATATATAATGCCAAGAGAGGAACGCACAACCAAGAGAACAAATAAAACCTGGGTGCTAGTCTGTGGAGAACAATATCCAATATGCAGGGGTGTGACAGCACTCCAAGGAAATTTCTGAACAAGTCCAAGAGGTCAATATAAAGTGGAAGTTTATTGAGGTCCAACGTTTCGGCCCCACACAGGAGCCTTCGTCAGGGAAAACACACAGTGCACAAAACAGTGTATAAATAGGGAATAAAATGGCGCCAAGTGGAGGTAACAAGGCACCCATCAATCATGATTACAGGTTCATTTTATTCCCTATTTATACACTGTTTTGTGCACTGTGTGTTTTCCCTGACGAAGGCTCCTGTGTGGGGCCGAAACGTTGGACCTCAATAAACTTCCACTTTATATTGACCTGTTGGACTTGTTCAGAAATTTCCTTGGAGTGCTGTCACACCCCTGCATATTGTATATATATATATATATATAAACTTTTTTCAAATTACAGGTATTAGATTTGTTATCTGGAAACCGTAGACTCCATTTTACCCAGATAATCAACATTTTTAAATATTATTCCTTTTTCTCTGCAATAATAAAACAGTAGCTTTTACTACTATCCAAAAGAAGATATAATTAGTCCTTACCAGCCTGTTCCTAAGTATGGAAAGATCCTGAAAGATCAGGTCCTGAGCATTCTGGATAAACGGTTCCATACTTTTATGTGTTATTTTTAAAACAAAAAACAGCAGTCATGCTCTGACATAATGATCTTCATTCTTTGCTTCTTACTTTTGTTTTATAGCTCCTCCAGCTTGGGGGCAGATTCACTAAACGCAAAGCGTCTAATGCTAGCGCTAATTCGCCAGCATGACGTCATTTTTCAACTTCGCAAATTCACTAACACGGACTCTGGCGAATTTTCGCTAGCAAAGTAGATAGACTTGCCAACTTCGCACCCTTACGCCAGGCGAAGTTGCGCACTGACGAAGGATCGTTAATTCGCAAATTCACTAAGATGAGCATTTTTCTCTACGTTAGCACTTACGCTAGATGTTACTTCGCCTGGTCAGACCAGGCGAAGTTCAATACAATAGATAGGAGGTTGAAAAAAAAATGTTAAATTTTTTTCTAAGTTCCACAAAAACGCTGGCATATTTTAGCATAGGAGGGTGATAGTCTGAAAAAGGACTTTTTTTTGGGGGGGGGGTTACCCTCCTTCTCCCCCTACATTTCCTAACATATGGCAACTCAACTATACAGGGGGCACATGTAGGGCAATAGGACAACTTTATTTAATTTATTAAAGGTTGGTTTCCTGGGCTTGTGTAGTGGAATGTAGTGGCTGTAACTGTATACTTCTATTATAAGTTAAAGTTCCCGCAGTATGCAAATTATGCTATGCTAGCGTAACAGCGCTCTGCCTAGTGAAGTAACACTAGCGCAACTTCACTACCATTCGCTGAACTGACTGTAAATTCGCACTTTAGTGAATTTGCGTAGTGCTGGCGAAAATTCGCTTGGCAAAGTGCGGCGAACGCTAGCGAAGCCAACGCTAGCGAATTTGCGCATCTTAGTGAATTGGCCCCTTGGAGTCAAGCTCCAGGCTAACTGCTCTCCTTTATTCTCCAGGCATAATTATAGGGCCATGAACTGTGGGATAACTTTAGAGAAGTCCCCCTCCCCACTTGCTTTCCTACCTAGGGGAGGGTAGACATTGGTTGTGGTTTAGTTACACAATAAAACAAGAACAACACATAGCAATCAATTTTTTGCCAACATTCAAGGGAAGCAATCAGGCTCTGCACAATTTCTGACATTGTAATAGAAACAGAGGCTACTGATTTACTGCCAGTGCAGTAATATGCACAGCCTAGAAAATGAATACTTTATTTTGAAAAACATTTTTGAATACAAAATCTGTACTTGAATTCCTTGTCCATTTGGGGAAATCACAGAAGTAACAAAACACCCAAACATTCCTTACTTTTGCAGATAGTGAGAAACAGTATCAGGTGCAATTGTGCAAATATGTTTAAAAAGGCATTTTCACATGATGAGATTTAAGTGTTTTACCCAAGGCAATATCACTGGTCACAATGGATAGGAATTTTTTGGCCATGTGCGGTGTGAATTGCTTTTATAAATGTCACAGTAAAAGTTATAGGCTATCGGTAATCTGTAAACTCTTTATCAACGGATGGACAACTTCAAGGCCACAATGGTGTTTTCAGGCAATGGATGGTCTTTCATTGAAGCCACAAGTGCTTTATAGCTTTAATGTAGGTCACAGTACAGATATAGGATCTGTTATCTAGATGCCCGTTATCCATAAAGCTCAGAACTATGGGAAGGGCATCTCCCATAGACTCAATTTTAAGCAAATAATAAAACATCATAAAACATTTTAAAAGTAATTTCCCTTTTCCTTGTATTAATAAAACAGTGCCATGCACTTGATAGTAACTATATTATAATGAATCCATGCTAGAGGTAAAGCATAGCTGTCGCGTTTATTTCATGTTTAAATGTTTTTTTAGAAGACTTAGGGGCAGATTTATCATCGGTCAAATTTCGAATTGAAAAAAAATTTGATATTCGACCATGGGAATAGGAAGGGAAGGATTGTACCGCAATTCAATTGGTTGAACGATCGAATAGGAAAAATTAGATCGGTAGATAAATCGTTCGAATTGATCGATCTAATTTTTTTTATTCGATCAAAAATAATGAAACCCAATTCGGTAGCTTTGATATGGCGAACTGGGTGGTCGAATAAAAATGTAAAGGGGAAGTTTTTCAAATGGTCGAATATTCAAATGAAATTTTGTTCGAATCATTCGATTCGATCGAATTTACAAAATTCACTGGTCGAAGTGGTCTTCAAAAACATTAGAAAATTTTAATGTTTTTGAAAATTCGATCGAACTTTGAATCCTTCATGTGAATTTAGTAAATCTGCTCAAATCTGCTTAAAGTTTGGAAATCCAACTTATGGAAAGATCCTTCATCTGAAAAAAAGGTTCCAAGCATTCGGGATAATAGAACCCATAGCTGTATAAACTCAAGTCACTGTATTATATCTACATCATAATATGTTAAAGTAGCACCTAGGTTTATCTTCGGAATGTATTAATTTATAAAACTGAAACATGTTAACGGGTGTTTTTTTTAACCATACTCACCCAGCTCAAAGTTCTGCATGATGGGCCTTGGTTGTTAATTCTGTCTATCTAAAGTCATGGCCTCTGCACCTGCAGCTACAGTACTGTATATACCCATATATTGGTGGAGCCTAAACATGCTTCTTTATTAGCATGTTCTTGATGTTGGAGAGGTCTTCTGCATGGGGTGAAAACACGGACTTCTTGTAGTGCATTTAAATATAAAGGGAAATTTGCATTCTGATGCAATTGTCTGCTAAATGTGTTATCTTTTTGTTTTAGCAAAGCAGATCTAGGTTATCAGAACATAAAGAAAGTTCTAAGTTAGCATTAAACAAAACCTCTGCAAAAAGTGATTTCTCTGTTAAGAAGAAGATGAAATCTGAGTCACTTGGTGCTTCTGGGAACACCTCTACTGCATTTAGAAACTCTTCTGGAAAGGCTAAAGATGATGACTTAAAAAGCAAAGATGGCAAGAAAATTTTACCCAAAGGCATAAAAGACCAAAAGCAACCAGAAAAAAATGTTCCAACAAAACCAAAAATTTTGAAAGCAAAGGCAGAAAGTAATGGAATTGCAAAAACTGAAACGTGTGCTTCTAAAGGGGACTCCACAGCCACATCAAAATCGTTATCATCTGGTAGATTAGGCGCAAGACCCAAGGCCTCCAGTGATAGCAATTCACAATCAAAGCCAAGGGCTCATAAGTCCATAGGTAAAAACCTTGCTTGTCCAGTAAAATGTACAGGTAATAACAAGCCTGCAAATTCCACTGTAGAATCAACAAATGCACTTGGATCTTCTGAAGAACAAATATGTCCAACAGCTTCAGATGAACAAAATTCTGCTAATTCTTCACCACAAAGTTGTAACATTTTAACAAACTGTCTGGATAGTCCCAAAGATCTAGGACAAGGTAAGCATAATATTGTTTATCCTTACATTAACACAGAACAGAAACAAGCTAATAATATTATTATTATTATTATTATTATTAACATGTATTTCTATAGCGCCAACTTGCTGTGTAGCGCTGTATAATAAGTTATATGTATGTATGTATGTATGAGAATTGTATGCCAGTGCTTTATTTTTACAGGAGATATCAATTTGCACTGATTTTTTTTTCTAATTATTAGGGGTTCTCCATAAGAACTGTGCTTAGTGTTATAACAGGCTACTAAAAAGCATTTAGGAAAAAAATTAGATTCACATCAGGATAGTGGTATATGTGTAAGGGGATTGATGCACGTATTTGTTGTGGCAGTGGGCTGGAAAAAAAACATTATTCTACTGATCTCAGTTCTAAAAATGTTGGTTGACAAATTATAAAAATGTTGTAAATACGACAAATCCAAAGGTGGGTATTTAATATATCTGGTAATACAGTCAGTTCTTCAGATGTGTTTCCTTCTCTGGGAACCCTTAACCAGAAAGCTCCGAATTACGGAATGGCCATCTCCCATAGACTCCATTATAATGAAATAATCCAAATTTTTTAAAATGATTTCCTTTTACTCTGTACTAATAAAACAGTAGTTTTACTTGATCCCAACTAAGATATAATTAATCTTTATTAGAAGCTAAATCCAGCCTGTTGGGTTTATTTAGGGGCAGATTATCAAGGGTCGAATTTTTCATTGTGGCAACATCATTTTGGCAGAAACGATCATGTTCAAATCATCACTATAATACATCGCTACAACACATAGCTAACCACACCCCTTTACATATGTAAAATTGTCAGTAAATGTGGATGAATGGCAGAAACATTATGACATTCTTACTAATCATGTCCCCAATTTAAGTTGTTAGGCAAACAATGTTTACTGCTACCTGGGCTGTAGGGTGTGAGGACCCTATGTCACCTTGTAGTTACTCCTTAATGTGTTCCACCTCTGGGGAACACAGGAACAAGCACAGCCCATGCCTCCTGATTGGGCTGTACTCATTGAGATGTTGAGCACAGGTGGGATGCAACTTGCAGCAAAGTCTAATGAATAACATAAAAGAAATCCCCTGTTCTCATCCACTTTAAAGAGAGGAATACCCTAACCTAACCATCACGTGAGACTGAATACAATATGCTCGGTTAAGTTTAAGTAATATGCTTATTACATCCACATACAACTATAGCATTTTCTATCTTGTTTTTTATTAACTGAGTTTTAATTGGTGATAATTACTGAAGTTACACTTCTGAAGTTATGTGTGTGTGTTTTTAAGATTATGATTTTTACCACATATTACATGACATACTAGCGCTCAGTTGTGTTTTATTAAAATGCTTTGCAAGTGTGCTTTCAGCCATGCACTGTTACTTAGCAGAGAACAGATAAGTTCTATAATGGAAGGCAATGGTATTCTACAGTAATCTACAGGTTATCTTCTGTAACTAGGGTTTCCACCTTTTCTTGAAACAAAATACCGGCCTTTCTATATATTTATCTTTCTTTCCTGTTAATAACATTGTGATCAGCCATCAAAAATACCGGCCAGGCTGGTAAAAGACCGTCCAGGTGGCAACCCTAGCTGTACCCTGAATGATGAATGACTTGCCAGCCACATGGCTAAACAATACTTTGAAAGAAAAACACCAGTCTTACCAGTGGAAGGAAACAGGATGTTATATTTTAATTACTTTTAGGCATTTTACTTTTTTTGGTGTTACACCCCTTTAAAGGGGTGGTTCACCTTCAAGTTAACTTTTAGTATATTGTAGAAGGGTCAATTCTAAGAAACTTTTCAATTGGTCTTCATTGTTTATTTTTCATAGTTTTTTAATGATTTGCAATTTTCTTCTGTTTCTTTGCAGCTTTCAAATGGGGGTCACTGACACCATCTAAAAACAAATGCTCTGTAAGGCTACAAATGTATTGTTATTGCCACTTTTTATTACTTATCATTCTATTCAGTCCCTCTCCTATTCATATTCCAGTCTCTTATTCAAATTAATGCAGGGTTGCTAAGGTAATTTGTACCCTAGAAACCAAATTGCTGACACTGCAAACTAGAGAGCTGCTGAATAAAAAGCTAAATAGCTATAAAACCACAAACAATAAAAAATGAAAACCAATTGCAAGTTGCCTCAGAATATCACTCTCTACATTATACTAAAAGTTAACTCAAAGGTGAACAACCCCTTTAAGGACAGATCATAGTCTATGCAGTAGTAAAGTATTATCTGGGAACCATTAAGCAGACTGTACATGGTGACATTTCAGATCTGTTAAATTTTAATAGCACAAACAAGGGTACATAGAAATATATGTCTATGGGTTGCGATAGATTCTAGTTGGGGAAGCTTGTGCCCATTCTTGATATTTCTTTTGTTCAAGCACTCTCAGAAGAGTGATGTGTTCATACTTTCAATTTGTCTGAAAAGTATGCCATTCTGACAATCATTGCTTTATCTTGTATTGGCCTTAATTATGATTATTTGATTAACTATCATGTTTTTCCTTTGTAGCAGTTAAATCAAAATCTGCAGCAAAAAGTTCTAATGGGTTTTCCATCAAAAGGAAAATTAATGAAGCTGAATGTCAAGGAGGAACCAACAGGTCTGTTGAAACTATCTCCTACAATATTTGAAATGTAAATTACCTGATAAATGTGAATACAATTAGTTCCTGATTGGAAAGTGACATGCATTGGGTGAATATTGGATTAGAATCATTTTTACCAGGATGGGTTTCGTGAAAAACAGACGTGAGTCCCCAGTTACTGGGACATCTTGATCTTGTCTGTGGATTCAGGTTGTATGTGAGTTGGTTATTTGACTCATTACAGCTGTTGGATTGCAATATAACTTCAAACTGTTGTTTAAGTATACTCCTGCAAAGGATTTTCTATTAATGATTTTTCAAAAACTGCATATCTGCAATACGTTTGGGACAAAGAAACAACAGGGACAAAGTAACAATGTTTTTTTTCTTCTTAGCATTTCAACAACGAAAAACATTACAAGTGCTAAGGAATCAGTTATTGAGAAGAAAAAGGCAACTAAATGCTCAATAATTACTGCTCAGCAAAGGCCAAAAAGCGCCCCAGCAACAGTGTCTAAAAAGCAAGGTAAAAATGTGCATGTTTTTAAGGGTAGGGAGTCCCTGCTATCTAGAATGTAAAAGTAAATGTTATTGCATGAACAGATAAAATATCTTATGGCGTAAAGATGTGGTTTATAATGTATCCAAAAAGTTTGAACCCCCTTCGTCACCAGGGGATAATTGGTTTATTGAACAAGAGTGGATTTTTGCTTAGTATGGCCTGCCAATCAAGCCAACAATCCTATGAGAGGATGCACACACCCATTTTGAGAGGACTGAATCCACAAGCTTAAAATATTCTTTACCCTACAATTTTCATGCTTTCCTACTCATATCTGACCAAGCCCTGATCAAGTATCAGGGTGGTCATACAGTATATTGGCCAATGTGCTGATAATTGGGTGAAGAATGGCTGAATTAACAGCCAATATTGAGCCATTTATGTTTAGCTTTACTTTAACACTGTGTAGTCTTAAGAGGAATTGGGGAAATATTCTCTGCAACACTCGGGGGCAGATTTACAAAATTCGTGTGAATTATTCGAAATTCGATCTTTTTTTAAAAATTCTAATTAAAATTTTCTAATCGTTTTTGTGGCCACTACGACCATCGAATTTTAAAAATTCAATTGAATAGATCGAATAAAATTCTATTCGATCATTCGACCATTCGATGGTCGAATTACATGCTCTTTAAAATTTTATTCGATTGCCTAGTTCGCAAGATTAAACCTACCGAATTGCTGTATAACCCTATGGGAAGCTCCCATAGGGTTTTTTCAGCTTTTTAAGATCGAATTAAAAAAAATTCAATCGAATGGTTAAAATCGTTCGATTAGAACGATTTTATTGATCAATGGAATTTCTTTTATTTGATCGTTCGATTTTTCGAATTGCGTTAAAACCCTTCAAATTCAAATATCGAATTTGAAGGGTTAAAATTCTGTAAAAATTTGATGGTCGAATTCGAATTTTAACCCTTGAATTCGACCCTTAGTAAATCTGTCCCTCAGAGTACTCTTACACTTAATAATCAATAGTAGGAGTTATGCCACTGATTAACCTATTCTAGATGCTAATGACAACTTGAACAGTTTCACAATTACAGCTGATGGAAAATGCAGAGAATTTTGCAATTATTTCCTATTTTTAAAATAATATTAATATGTGTATATCGAAGGTGCACGCTCAGTATACATAAAATAGTAAATAATAATAGTTGTCCATATTTTTAATGCATTATATTTAAAGCTCATTTTATATAAGCATGGAAAATATTTTTTTCTTTATAATTACAATAGTTTTCCTTTAATATGATAACATAAAACGTTTTGGTAAAGTTCACAATTCTTGTATTAAATCTTTTCCTTTAACTTTTAGGAACATGTTTGCAGGGCAATGGGGCAAGTCCACAAAGATCTGCTACTTCCAAACAAACTGAAATCAAGTCAGATATTAAGATCATGAATAAAAATTTTTGTAAAAATTCACTTTCATCAAGCAAAATTATTGCAAAACAAAAAGGGCAGATACATAAGAAAACATCAAGTGAGAATATTTGTTCTAATGCAAACCACAAAGAGTCCAAACAGAAAATAGTGACAGGGTCCAGCTCATCTAAAGCTAAAACTGCAAACCTAAACACCAGAAGGGAATGTAAAGACTCTCCATGTCCATTAAACACCAACTGTGATCTACAAACACTGCAGCAGAACAAAGATTCTGTCAGACTAGATGATTATAAGCCTTCATTATCTTTAGAAAATGAATGCAAGCAAATTCTTTGCCATTCTTCCGAACAGCCATCTGGCCATTCTGAAGAAATTGGTATAAAAGTTATAACATTATCTGTGAATGAGTGTTGTCAAGATAATTCGACAGACAAACAACATTCTGTAGCAGAAAAATGTATGCTTGATTTGTGTAACAGTCAACAAAATATTGCAGAAGAACAGGATATTGCAGAAGAGCATGGTATTGAAGAAGAAACCATGACCATGAATGTTGAGAAAAAATCATCAACTGAAGAAAACTTGGCTTTAAATATTCTAGGTTGTGATCATTCAGAAAGTAAACATATTTGTGATTCAGAAAACTCTAATAAATGTGCTGATAGTTCAAGTGAAAGTGAATTATGCTCTGTAAAGGAGGTAGATCCCAATTGTTCAAAGTCAAATAGTAGATCAGGTGACAGAGAATCCCCCTTTACTGGCTCCCAAACAACTAATTTCCATACCAGCCAGGACTCAGCAATTAATGGTGGTGAGCACTATATGTGTGAATCCTCTTTTGACATTAGAATTTGTGCCACAATTGAGAGCCATGACAGCTCTGAAAGCAAACTTGCATTGCACTGGAATAAGCACTTAAGTACATTACATGATAGAGAAAGTCCAGAATCAGAGAGTGGAAGTGCTAGCACATCATCGGATGACATCAAGCCAAGGTCAGAAGATTATGATGCCGGTGGCTCTCAGGATGATGATGGTTCGAATGAAAGAGGAATTTCAAAGTGCAGCACAATGCGTTGCCATGATTTTCTTGGAAGAAGTAGCAGTGACACTAGTACCCCTGAAGAATTAAAAGGATATGATGGCAGCCTGAGAATTGACGTAAGAATGAAAAAGGAGCATTCTTCAGATCTGTTTCGAGTCAACTCTACAAGCGATGATGAAGCTCCACAAAAACGAGCAGAAATATGGGGTCAGAGAGATATATCAAAGAATAACATGAATCAGAAAGCTGTTAACTGCAGTGTACCATTCACCCATGAAATAGAACATCTTTCTTCGTCAGCTGATGAAACAGAAGATGAGCGTTCAGAAGCAGAAAATGCTGCAGAAAAAGCACCATCAGATGCAGCACTGCAGCCTTTTCAAGGAATTATTAATTTAGCTTTTGATGACTTAAATGATCTCGACAGTTCAAATCTTCAGGGTGCTGCCAAAAAAAACTTCACAAGATCAGTTTTGCTTTCTGTTGATGAATGTGAAGAGCTAGGATCTGATGAAGGAGACCTGAATACAATACTGAAGAGAGATCCGATAACCCCATCAGATGTTTTTGAGAAAATGACCAATGAACACTCTGGAGCACAAAATTTAGGATGTTCACACATAGAAAGCAATTTCTCTGATATGCAAATGGAATGCAGGGATTTACAGAATGGTAAACTTTTGAATTTAGGTCCTTCTAATGAAGTAAATCCTGAGTGTGCTTCATATGAAAAACAACCATCTCAAGAAGAAGGCAAGGACTGTGTAGAATCAGACATTTGTAAGGGTAACTACACCCATACAGAAAGTGATTTTAAGTCTCAAATAAGGCCCTGTCATTTGGACCTTTACACAACTGAAACACTATCTAATTCCCAAACATTTTTCTATACTGGGAATTCTTGTAAGAGTCAGTTTGTTGACCATCAAGAGAGAGACATCCATTCATCACCATCTGAAAACTGCAGTTCTGCAGGTAATAAAACTTAAATAGCGACATGAAATCATTTAGCATTATTTCCTTTCCAAGTTAAATTGTAAAGAGCCAGGTATTAATACAAAGGTGTATATTAAGTATTAATAACTTATACTGCAATATGAAACCCAACACGATTAAGTTTAACCTTATAGAGAATATTATTTATATAGGGTTAATAAGGTTTTCCCGGTACATTATTCCTTAATGAAAAGCACGCTCTGATTTTGGACAAGCAATTCCATGTGAAAGGTGATAAATTTCAATTTAAAACTGACAGCATGACTCTAACAACTGTAATACAGTAATATAGCAAATGTGCATTTTCAGAGTTGAAATGTTAAAGCCATATTCACAACTGCAGCTGTAATTGCTTATACCTTTTCAAATTAATTATGAAATACATATGTTTGATTAAACTTGTAAATTCTAATTTGCCTGTCAATTTTTGGCAACGTTGTTATGAATTTTTCTATATTTCCTAACACTTTCAAAAAAGTGTTGATTTTTATTTAAATCTCTCAGTCATTGCCTTTAGTATTAAGTGCATGTTTACAAGAATATGAAGTATTTAAATATAAATTTGAGAATTTAAATAACCAAAGGGAATTAATTTGTCTACTGTTTATTCTATTTGTTTAAATGACATCTACAAAAGTAACTCATTTTCTGTATCAGAAATGCTCAACTTCTTTTTGCAGATTTTCTTACCGCTAACTGGCATAGACTTTCCTTTACCTCATCCCTGAAAAGTAATTTACTGTAAAGAAACGTATATATTTTGCCAGATATCTTTGTTTATAGTATATTTATCTTCAGTGTATGTGGGAAAAGAACATAACTATTTTACAATGTGCAGTATTATGAATTATTTCAGGACACATAGATGATTTTGACTCAATGGCACAAATCTGCATGTATGAACGTCGTCCTTCAAAATCACTTTCTCCTATATATGAGGTGGATCCAAGTCAAGGGATTGAGCAGAATAAGAACACAGAACCAGATATTGGGGATTTTGGCTTTGAAGATCAACATTTTGTTGAAAGGGACTGGATTCTTCTAAGACAGCTTTTAGCTGATCATGGCTCAGATGTCGACATTATAAACTCTGTCCCTGAAGACCTCAGTTTAGCACAATACTTAATAAATCAGACATTGCTTTTGTCTAGAGAACAATCAAAATCTCAGGGTATAACCCAAGCTGACACTTCAAGTAGGTGGGGTGATATTGCATCTCCTTATGATGACTCCACGAGTATCACAATGACAAGTTTTTCTCCTGATGACTGTTCTTCTCCACATGGGGAATGGACCATTCTTGAATTAGAGACACATCACTAAAAGTAATTGTGGATTTTGTTTTTTTTTTTCAAAAATCTCTCTTACATGTTTACTCAAAATGATTGATGTGGTCTTTCCATGCTTCAATTATATAATAACTGAAAAATCCAATAATGAAAGTGGCAATATAATTAGATTTTTGTCCAATCATACTGTGAAGCTAATGGGTCTAGAACCTGCTTTCTGTGGCTAAAAGTACTGACTGTCCAGGCAACTCGTAGAAAAGCTTTCCATCTGGAACAACTGACAGTAAACACTTTTCAGAATTATTGGACCTTTCATATGGAGAATGCACTTTGAAAGTAAGAAGTGCATCAAAATGAAGGTGAGGTTGCTTGTCTCATGGTCACTTAGCTAAAAAAAAAAAACCTGAATGACAATTTCTGGTCCTTGTATTGCCCTTACGTGTACCAGGGCTAATGCATTCTATTATAAATGTGCCATCTACTTAGTGTGCTTCTCCTTTATGGTGTAAATTTCACCTTGTACTTGAGTTGTATCACTTTAACAGTAACAGCAAAGCTGGCAAGCAATTAAATATACCAGTATCCTGTCTACATAGGAATACATTTTTACCTTACAGTATATGTAATGAGATCTAGTAGTGCATTGATGCAAATATGGAGGCTTCTTATTTCTCATTCCAAGCACCCAATTACTTTTCCACACAGTTGTAAAATATACTACTGTAAAGATAATTTATAAATTATTGTGAATGTATTTATGCCTTACCCAGGCTTGAACCATTTTTAAAGATAAAAAATGTTAACCAAAAGGCTGGATCTTAATTTATAAATTATAATTTTAATATGCCACACAAAGGAACTGAAATCTACTAAACACTTCTGGCAGTGGAACTGAAATAGTAGAGCCTACTACCTAACACAAATAAACTTTTGTTAAAAAGCAAAAACAAAATATTCTGGCAATATTATTCAAAGGGAATGCTGAAGAAAGGCCTATTGCATGAAAAATAACACAGTTTTGTAAACCCCCAGTTCAAGATGCAACAACCTTACCACAAATCATTGAGTGGCTTAAAACAAACTGCCTTGAAAAAAAAAAATGCTGAAAGTGTGGCTATACTGCCTTCATCATGTCCAACTTTTTAAAAATAGCAGTATCACCAACATCCTGGGAGAAAGTTGGATAAAATAGCTTTCTCTGAAATAGTGTGTGGACTTCATAACCAAATTTTCATTAACTGTACCTAAGGCAGATTTGTTTTTGCTGTAGGCATGTGCTCATTATAAATTCTAGCCAATAAGTTTATAGACACCATTTTATCATGGGTTTTAAAAGGCGTGAAATGAAAGAATGCATCAAGTAACTTTTTCCTTTATTTTGTATTCATTGCTTGAGCAAAATGTGGGCATGTGGTCCCACATTCAGATACTGTTTTTTAACAAATAAAATAGTTTTCACTGAGTTACTGCCATTTCTGTTCAGTTAATCATTTTAAAATCAAGGTACAGTTTTAAAGCATATTTGTACTCATTCAAATGATTCAGAGTACTTTTGCATTCAAAGCAGTGGCATAAAAACAGTAATCTTGTGCACATTTATTAAATGAGCATTATTCAATGAATAAGGCTTGTACTGAATATAATCTTTGCCTGTTGTTTCAATGAATAAATAAATATCTATGAATTATTTCTTACACTTAACAGGGTAAAGCTGTAAAACTGTAACATTCTATTTCCGAAGCACAATCAAAGCAAATCAGTCCATTGAGGAGCCCTTTATAAATGAAAAGCCCCCCATTGTCTCACCAGCAGCCTTTTAGACTTTTAGATAAGGAGCAGTTCATAACAGAGTGTGATCCTTCGCCTACTGCTCATTGTTTTAATTTTGCTCTTGGGATCAGGAAGAAAATGTCACTTAAGTTTCAGATTTTGCTCTGTTTAGTGCAAGAAATAATAAAAACCTTATATGTATATTTTCTACTTTAAACAATAGGAAGAAAGTATGTTTAGCATAAATTTAAAAAGGGGGTGTGTTACATGACTCCTTTTAGAGTAAATAGTGAGAAATACAGGAGGGCTGTTAAAAGAAAAAAAAAGCACAAAAAGAATATGCTTAAAGGAACAGTAACACCAAAAAATGAAAGTGTTTTAAAGTAAAGAAAATATCATGTAGTGTTGCCCTGCACTGTTAAAACATATGTGTTTGCTTCAGAAACACTACTATAGTTTATATAAACAAGCTGCTAAGTAGCAATGGCAGAAATTGAAAAATGGTTACATGGCACAGCATAAGTAATGGATAACAGATAACATTATGTTCTACAGAGCTTATCTGCTATCTGCTGTGTAACTTGAGCCTTTTCTCCTTTGAATGGCTGCCCCCAAGGCTACACAACAGCTTATTTATAGAAACAATAGTAGTGTCTCTGAAGCAAACACTGCAGTTTTAGCAGTGCAGGGCAACACTGCATTATATTTGTATTACTTTAAAACAATTACATTTTTTGATGTTACTGATCCTTTAACTGCTGCAGACAATATTTACCTGATAAAGAATCTATTGACCAAAACGAGAAGCACTTTGGGTTTCTTCATAATTATCAGCAAAAACAATCAATATGAAGGAGTCGAATTTTGAAATATTGTTCCTCATCACGATACTGTATGTTTCATGAATACATTCTTGTATGTCAGAAGTGTGACAGCATAAGGTTTCTAACCAAAGTTAACTGGGAAACTGCAATGGTAATGAAGTGTCCCTGGTATGACTGTCTTTCAGACAAGCCAGTTGATAAAGGACTAATAAGCTGCCAATTTGGTCTGGAGAGACTGAGTTGGCAGCTTATAAGCAGTGTATGTTAAAAGGTATTCTGTTATCAAAATTAAAAAATCCTGAAAACAACATGCAGTCCAATGTTTGGCATTTAGTTTGCCACAGTTATGCATCCATATTCCCTGGTACTTTTTCTAGTGATTCTAGCATTCTCTCACCTGTCAGAGTCACTAGAACTTAGACATAATCTTGCCACTTGGATTTTGGTAGGCATACCATGTTTGCTACAGCCCTACCATTTACTGCACTGGATATATAAAGATAATGCTTTGGGGGGGCAAAATGAACAGAAGCACTGACGGTTATGGTGAATATAGGTACAGTATATGAATATGAATATTACAAAAGAAAATCTGTTTTATCAAATAGGACAATATGAGATATTTTGAAGCTATTTGGGCAAATGTTTTAGGATAATAGATGCAATACTTATGTCATAATTAAAAGGGTTAATTTTTTGATGGCAATGTCCCTTGTAGAAAGTTGGTTAGTCAGCACTCACCCACCATCCACTTATTTCTTCTCAAGTGGTGCACGTGTCCAGTGGCCCACACACTCACCGATTTAGCAAACAATGTGAAGTATGACACAGCTCCAAAGAGGATTTTCAATTTAAAAAGCCTTTATTCCATGTGGCTTTTAGGATCTGCAACAATGTGACATTTCGGGCTTGTTCACAGCCCTGTGAAAAAGGGCTGTGAACAAGCCCGAAACATCACATTGTTGCAGATGCTAAAAGCCACATGGAATAAAGGCAATGTCCCTTGTAAAATATTTGCAGCTTTAGTCAGTCTCCGCAGCATTTTTAATAACTGAACATTTGCTTGAAACAGAGGAGTCAAACGAATGCTTGATATTTTGAAATGTTGTTCAGTTATACCAGCAATGACAATTGTGAGGATCTGAAATAATTGCTATATTATTCAACACACATTGCCAATCGCCTAGCTGGGCGATCACTAATGTACAGTTTGGAAAAGGGTAAATAGAAACATTGCATGCCTCTATAAAAGAAATATCAGAAAAAACATATCATACACAGTATGCTACTTATATAATGATATTAATTATCTGGTGGTTAAGTATTCATTCAATATGTATGTTTTTCATTTAAGGAAAAATGTACACACATGCTCAAGAGCATTGATGAGGCCTGGGAGCCTGGGAGCATGTTTAGACTGAATGTGTCTAACACATTCACGGGTGCTGCTATCTGAGAGGAGTTGAGAATCTTGCCTCAGGTGACAGCACCCTGCTGAAAGAAGCCTCTCCTGGTAACTTTGAGAGCTTAAATTATTTAAATGGAATTATGATTCTTATAGTGCAGAGAGCAGGAGCACTCCAACTTTGTTGAGCACAAGGAGGGGCAGCAGCCTGGGGCCCCCAAAATAACCCTGAATACATTTGGATATGTTTTGAAAGTATTAACAGCTCTAGCAATTACTTGTGTAAATGTGTGTGCCTTAAAAGGATATAAAGACACAACCTACCACAGAACACAAAATTGTTTATTTGCAATATCAAGGTGCAGTGCTGGATGAAAAAAAGGCAGCAGAATTGCATCCTTCAAATTGCAATTCAGAAAAATGCTACCTTGACGATATACTTCAGGTCCTCTTCCTTCCCTTTGGCAATCTCCGGCACTGCATGCGCAGTTGCTACGACTTGGAGGACTGCTCGGACTGCACATGGCTCTCATACAGATGAGGACTAAGATCCGGAAGATGGTGCCCATGAGCTTTCAGGGATAATGAAGTAGGTGGGGGGAAGCAGGGAAGCGGGAATATCTAGGGCTTTTCTTTAATTGGAGGGTTTAGTTCTCCTTTAAATTAATAGTCTGTGTTCCTTTATGCACTCCTCTGTGGCTGAATGCATTTAAACTGACTGCAGGGGAGCACAGAGAAAAGCGATCTTCAGCACTGTCAGTAGCAACATGGGCTCATTTCTTAGCATTGGGCAAATTTACACAGTAGCCCATCACAACCAACCAGATTGTTTTTGTATTTGTATTACTTGCAGCTGGCTGAAAAAAAAAAACTAAACACAGCTTGGTTGCTATGGATTACTGTCAGGTGCAAGTTTTTTTTTATATTTGAGCTCAATTACAAGTCATACAAGAGTGCACAAACTTGTATGTTAATTCTGACACCGTATTATATCCCTTTATAAACCAGCACACAGTCAGTCAACACAACCGGACTTGCAAAGAAGACGTTTTTTTTAAAGGTAAACAAAGCCGTTTATAAGAACACCCTGTATAATGGTAGCCTAGTCCTCCACATACTTAGAACAGGAACAGGAAGGACAGTGTGACATGTGACCAGCTGCTGTGTCAGATCTGAGGAGACAGCAGAATAGCTTTGAGTGGCTGCTGGTAGGAATACTGCAGTCAGAGACGGTCTGTGGCAGTTCTGGGCAGGTATGGGCTGGATTTCAAGATTTTCACTTCTTAGAAAATGTAATCTGGATTTGACATTTTAACTGAATTTTGAGATGTGGTTAAAATTGTCATTTTTATTTGCTCAACAGGAATGTGAACGAAAGAGAAACCAATGTTGCAATTTACAAATTACCATTTCATAGTCACCATTTCTTCATATACTGTACAACCAGATACAAAAACAAGTAACATCCGGAAGTCATCCGGATATCCAGAAAGCTCGGAATTATGGAATGGCTGTCTCCCATAGACTCAATTTTATCCAAATAATCTTTAAAAATTATTTCCTTTTTCTCTGTAATAATAAAACAGTAGCTTGTACTTGATCCAAACGAAGATATAATTAATCCTTATTTAATGTTTACATGATTTTCCAGTAGACTTAAAGGAGAAGTAAACCCATACTTTAAAAAAATATGGGGGGGAGCGGGGGTTCTATAGGGGGGAGGGTTTTTTTAAAGTATGGGTTTAGTTTTCCTTTAAGGCATGAAGATCCAAATGACAGAAAGATCTGTTATCTGAAAAAGCCCCCAGGTCCCAAGCATTCTGGATAACAGGTCCCATACCTGATAGATTTTTGCAGTTTAAGAAAAAAAGGGAAAGAGGGATACAAAAAAAAAAAAAAAAGGTTTACAGAGAAGTTGAAATGTTAGTTTGTCCTTTAGAAATGTATCTTCTCTTGCCGATCCTTTTCCCAATCTCCTTAGTTTCGGGTTGTAGACTTCAATCGCAATATGGATCAGCGCCTATGGCAAACAGAGAAGCCAGGGGCCAAATATGGTGTAGTATTTCTTAATAAAGCTATTTTACACCACGTATGAGTTAATTAAATTATATGATAGAAGTTGTGTTTCCTTTCTTCAATAGGTAAGAGATCCCTTCTCGCTTATAGACTCCTTCACCAATTTCTGTAAGAATTGCCTACTTACAAGACCCCCTCCCTGGGTTGCATGTAACGGTAGCTTTTTACTGTTTCCTCCGCTCTCCCCCTCGTGTTCAGCTCCGGGGAAAGAAGCACAGAGAAACCAATAGTGTACTACAGTTTATTATAACATTTAGTGTATAAAAAAAGGTTTTTTGCACTCACATTTACATGATAGCTTCAATCACATTCAAACAAGGTTCTTTTGTGGTTCCATGCATATGGGTTTGTAGGATAGGGATTGTGCCGGCAATAGAAGTTCTCCCTCCTGCTCCCCGTGGCTCTGGATACAGTCCTTGTTAGTGCTGCTAGCAATAAGCCTGACGCGTTTCGCCAATAGATTTGGCTTCCTCAGAGGCATCCAGTCTGCTTCTTATTTCCCCTGTTTTATAGGGCCCTATAACGGCACAATCCCTATCCTACATACCCATATGCATTTTGATTTAATGGGTTGTTGACCTTCCAACACTTTTTTTTCAGTCCAGTTTGTTTCAGATGGTTCGCCACAAATAAAGACTGTTTCTTTGTGTGACTGTTTTCTAATATTGAAGTGTAATTTTTCACTGTCTAAAGCAGCTCTGGGAGGAGGTGGGTCGCCCGACCCTATTAACTGTTCTAAATTGATACATTTAGTTGATACCTCCTGGAACCTTTAAAAAGTGTTTATAAAAGTTTTTTAAAATCGAAGGATTTTGGCCAAAATCGTTCAAACCAAACGATACATTCAAACGATTCAAATCATTTTTATTTAATAGAAAACAGACCTATTCGATCAAAAAAGGTATATTTTCGATCGAAAAATTTGATGGTCGAATTTCACATTTTTTTCTATTGGAAAATCGCACCTTAGTAAATCTGCCCCTTAGTGTGTTATAAAATGGTTAATTCTAAACAACTTTTCAATTGGTCTTCATTATTTATATATTTTATAAATAGGTTTTTTTTATTATTTGCATGTTTCTTTTTAATCCTTCCAGTTTTTAAATGGGGGTCACTGACCCATCTATAAATACTCTGTAAAGCTACAAAATTAGTGTTAGTGCTACTTTCTAATTACTCATCTTTCTATTCAGGGCTTCCTCTATTCATATTCCAGTCTCTTATGAATCTTATTTGAATCAATGCATGGTTTCTAGGGTAATTTGGACACAGATTACCCGATAAACAGTAGCAATACATTATTAGGATGATTTGTTTTAGAAGGGTTCAGTGACCCCCATTTGAAAGCTGGAAACAGTCAGAAGAAGAAAGAAAATAATTAAAAAACTATAAAAAATTAATCATGAAAAGCAATTGAAAAGTTGCCATTCTATAACATATTAAAGTCAATGAAAAGGGGAACCATCCCTTTAAAGTTACCAGAGGTGAAATGGTGAAACGTTGCCTGTGGCTCTTACCTTGGAAGGTGTATATTTGCACACAATATCATAGTGTTTTTAAATGATACGTTTATAATCGTCTCTATTGTTTTATATATTTTGATAAACCATTATTGCTTCTATTGTATCTTGGCATTCCTTGTTTTAACCTATTATCATAGTACCTAAAATCATATGAGAATGCATTTGATCTGTTCTCTGTGAATATCATCCCCATAGACCTGCCACAGCTACAGGTTCAGCTTAGCAGAATACATTAGCTGTACTATTCACTGACCTCTACTGGATTTAAGGCTAATCTATCCTCAATAAGACATTGATTCAGATGGACTGAAATAATGACAGATTAAGGACTCCAGGATTAGAGTAGATAAAGATAATGTTCGCTTGCTTTCTAAATGCACAAGAAACATTATGGAATACAGTATAGTTATTATGACAGGTGGGTTTTTATATGTTTTTTATACTGTGTAAATTATATTTTGCTTCTAGTTGATATACAGTACTATACGATCTTCATTTTATTAGAACCAGCTCACTTTAATAAATGTGTGTTATTTGTAGGGTCATGAAATGGCTGCTTTTTAGCAGACAGAACATCACAAAGTGCGCTTTTCACAATCCGTGGAAAGCGGATCCATCATTTTTCCACTTTCTGGGATGGTAGTACAGTAGGTATAAATTCAAGAAATAATTGCAGAAGCACAATAGCTTCAAAAACAAGTTAAGAATCAGTTGTGTTGCTGTCTGTTGGAGATATACAGAGAATTCCATTTGTGTCCAGGTATAGTACTGTTAGTCCTTATGTAGAAAAAGTGATTAAGAAACACTGCCCATTACTCAGAGAAGGTCTACCTGAGATCAATTACTTTAAAAATACCCCACTTATTTCTTATAAAAAGCCAAAAACGATTGGATCAATGGCTATAAGAGCAGACTTAGGGGGAAGAGTCACTCAAGAGCGCCTGTTGCGGCCAAGAAAAAATGGGACATACCCATGTCTTGGCTGCAACTGCTGCACAAATTGCGTAAAAGGGGACACAGTATATCATCCAAGAAAAGGAACAGCTATTAAGATAAATGGTTTTTACACCTGTGAGAGTAATCACGTTGTATACGTGATCAAATGTCCCTGTGGGCTATCATATGTTGGACAAACCTCTAGAAGTGCAAAGGAACGCATTAGAGAGCACAAGTCCGCAATAAATACGAAGAAAAGTGACCAAGCAGTTGCAAGTCATTTCCTAGCTGCAGGCCATGGGGTGCAACAGTTAAAGTATCAAATCATAGATAGTGTACCGAAAATGCGAAGAGGGGGAGACCGATTAAAGATGTTACTAAAGAAAGAAGCAAGATGGATTAGAAAATTAGAAACGATGGCTCCCCATGGCCTCAACAGGGAATATGATCTGAGCAAAATATATTGTTGAATTGTTTTTAGATATACCGCTGAACAGTTATGTTTTATATTTATATGGAGAATATGTTCTTATATGTAATTATGTCCTTTTCCCTTTTTTATAGTAAAGTCTTTTACACATTAACATTGTTGGACACCTTAAGGAACACTGGACACTAAGTATAAAAATATTAAGACTTATGTCTGTTTAATTAAATTGATACAATCATGGTGATTTGTAACACTGCTAAATATTGTAATTATGTGAAACACTGCAATTTTTGACAATATCACTAGAGGTCACTGTGACACATTGTATAAATACCAGAGCACAGGTGCTGTTTTAGTAGCTTGATAAAAGACCGAGAAGGGTCTGAAACGTTGCCGAGTGTTGGGGTCAGAGACCCATGTCTCAATAAAGGCATTTTTGAGAAAATCCATTTCTGGTTGGTGCTGTCAATCGTTCTACTTTATGGATTAAACGGGCCAAGTGGGATCCCGCTGGACTTGCATCACATTAAAGACATCGGAGGTGAGGGTGCTGACTGAAAAAAACGTGTAAAATTGCTGTCTGTTGTGGCCCCTATAGGATTTAAGAATAACCCTGTACCTCTTCTTGTGCAAAAATAACCTCAACATTGACAGTCCATCATTATAGTTCCATTCCCTTTTATTAGTTAAGCTGCATGTCTTGTGCACATCCTGCCTTATTAATATTCTTCCTTGGGCCAAGATCACACCAAGGATCTATACAGAGGCAAATTATGTTTTGTACCTCAACTCAAAGCTCTTTGTAACACAAGAAAGTGATTTGTTAGCTTTAGCAGACAATAGCTGGTGCTACCTAGAGCAGCTTTGTGCAATAAACCCCATATTATTCTCAATTAAGAAGGGCCCCCAACACAATTCCCTTTAGAGTAATCATTCTGTTTTGCCCACCATATATCCATCTTGATCCATGTTGAACCTCATTTGCCAGTTTACTGCCCAGTCCTTGAATTTATTTAAAATGATCTGCAAAGTAAATATATTCTGCATGGCATTTCACAGTTTTTTTTTCAGAAACAAAAACAGAGAAAGTACTTGCATTGCCTACCAAGAAGTAATTTATGAACAAATTTAAGACATAGTTAAATCTCTGTATGCACCTTCAATACATTAGGGACTCGCCCTACTTGCAAATTCCAGATACGACTCCATTTCATTTTTATGTATAATATATACTGCTAAGGAAGATTCCAGGGAGTAGGAAAATCCCACCATTACTTTAATTTAGTTAATACACAACCCTGAGGCAGCTTTCCAAATGCTTTTGTTGCCCCTGGTAACCTGCCACAGACTGACAGTACAAAACTAAACATAAATGCTCCGAGGAATCTTATATGATTGTGTTATATATTGTTGTAATTCTACGTTTAACTATTAGTAATTGTAGAAATTGTTTTTTCAATCTAACTCATTTTAAAAACACTGCAAAGTTTCCAAAAGCTCATCACTTCACACATTGTGTTTTTCCCAGGAACCTTCACTCAAAGTTTAGCACTTCAACATAAATTGTAGCCATAAACACACACATGCTGTGGCCCAGATCCATAGCTGGGGGTGGGATTCCAATGAAACAGAACCAAATGGGCACACACTGGTATTTATGTGTAGTTTAGGAAGCTTCGTTCACATAGGATTCTATGTCAAATGAACCTTTTTTTTTTTTTACACATGAATTCCATTGAGTCCATTTTTGTTTAGCAGTACAGAGTAGATTGCCTATAATAGTATAAATGGCATATTGTTTTGTAGGAAATAAATTGAATGGTGCCAACTTAGGTCTGCAACTACAGTTTCAGTAAAACTGATGCAAAAGGAAAAAAAGTTTATTTCAATTCATAAACATTCATAATTCATAAATACTAGTAGCATTTTCTAGTTAAAGTTAAACCTGTCACTCAAAAAAAATATTAAAAATCACTATTATATCACATTAGTCAAGCAAAATGAACATTAATTACACTATATAAATTATTTTAATCTTGTTTTCTTCAGTCTGGGAATTCATAATTATAGCAAGCAGGCAGGAGCCATTTTGTGGACACTGTTATTAAGACAAGCCTTGCTTCATCTCAGAATCTTGTTTGTGCACCAGAATTGGGGACCAGATGTCTATCCCCATGTCCTGGCTACACAATTAAATGGTTAAGGGAACTGGGGGAATGTGTGGGGAGCAGTGGCATCTAGGAAGTGCTGAATGGAAAGTGAAAGTAATTATCTGCCCTGCCTCTATGCCTAAGGCATAGAGGAGTGGCAGACAATATTTGATTGACAGCTGAGATTTTTAAATGAGCTTAAAACAGCTATGAATGCTTTAATAAAAAATTGAAATTGGATTTCATGTTTAATTTGAAAAGGACTTTTATTATACAGATTTTTGTGTCTGGGTGACGGGTCCACTTTAAAGCCAAAACTTATATTGTATGTTTTTATTTTACAATTATTGTTTTAGTAATTGGTAGATATTTCTCCCCTTTCTCCTTCATTGTACAGCAGTATCTCGAAAAAAATTCAGAAAAAAAAATGTCTAATGTTATTTGATTTTCCCTGTACTAAGGCATTGCTTTCTTATTGGCAAATACTCAGGAGCTTTCTGCAACATCACAAGAAACAATCTTTCCCTTGATAGAGAATTTCATATCTGTCCATCGAAATTGCTTTTTAGTCTTAACGGCTGCGCTACATGGATCCAGTGAGTGGGATTTAATGTTCACTATTCATCAGAGGTAAATATTGAAATTGCAAATTATGTTTCATGTTTAGTGCTGCACAAAATTATCTTCAGTTTAACCCCCTTGTGCCTGGTGTATTTTGTCTCTCTAGTCTGTCAGCAATGTCAACACTTTCATCATTAAAATGTAAGATAAAATTTTAGTACAAGATGTTTTCTTAGGCTATGATGTAATTTATGATTGAAAATAGAAAACTATGATACAAATGGATAGAAGAATAGCCAAAATGGCAAAGACCCAGCCAATGATCAGCTCCAGGAAGATAAAAGAAGGTCTAAAGTTAGGTGTGATACTGTTACAATGAGAAGACGCCTATGTGAAGCCAAGTTATTGGCAAGAAGCCCCCACGCAAAGTCCCATTGTTAAATAAAACACATGCTGAAGAGGTTACAATTTGCCAAAGAACATATTGACTGGTCTAAAGAGAAATGGAGCAACATTTTGTGAACTGATGAAAGCAAGATTGTTCTTTTTGGGTCTAGGGGAATAGAACGTTTGTCATAAGACCCCAAACACTGAATTCAAGAAAACAATAAATTTATATAGAAAAAATAAGAATAGTTAGCTTTAGGTTTGTTTTTTCTAGCCGACCCTTTTCCAATATCTAAGCTGTACACAAAATCACACAAATTAAAAAAGTGGAACAGCGCCTAGGTCAGTAGAGAAACCATAAAACAAAACAAAATATAGTGTAGTATGTTCAAGTTCTTCCGATTTCCTTGGTTGAATGGGTTTCCATGGCAAGCATGTCTCTAAAAACATCTGTTGGAGTCCTTCATTATCACCATTATTACCCATTCTTGTGTGCTATTGCAAGATTCCTTGAATTTTATATACATATAGATTACCAATATTGGCAATGTAGATATATATATATATATATATATATATATATATATATACAGTATAACATTTACTTGCTACTGTTGTTTTAAACACAAAGGTCTGTTTCTGGCAGTAAATCCTGGCAAGGCCATGTAGAAGACAACTGAAGCTATTCTTTCCAAATGTAAAACACACTCTTTGCTTAAAGCTTTTAAAGGATTTTTTTGTTTTTGTTATGCATGCAAATTTGCACAAAATGAGGGTTTCAAGGCTTTTGTATTCTTATCCAGATTTGTTCTGTGTTTTTATTTTTGTAGACATTTTTTTTAAAGTAGACATTTGAGAATTTTTTTTAGATGTGAGTTTATTCATGATAGAAAAAAAAATATAGAAGCTCTCAAATTTGAATTTTGATAAATAGTTAATTTAGTTAGTTATTTCATGTTGTATAATCCAGGACAACCCATCCTACATTAGCAACAATCATTTAAAGTGTTCTGATATTTTTGTTAAGGTTCCTTGGAAGTAATCTACGAATAATTCCTGCTCATAATAATGCTGAAATTGTAAAGATCATGTTAATTATAGCTAAGGTAAGACAATGTTGATCAAAAATAATGTGTGATTCCATTTCCATGTCACTGCTCTCCACACATTCCCCCAGTTCTCTTAACCATTTAATTGTGTAGCCAGGACATGGGGATAGACATTGGGTCCCCCATTCTGGTGCACAAACAAGATTCTGAGATGATGCAAGGCTTGCCTTAATAACAGTGTCCACAAAATGGCTCCTGCCTGCTTGCTATAATTATGAATTCCCAGACTGAAGAAAACAAGATTAAAATAATTTATATAGTGTAATTAATGTTCATTTTGCTTGACTAATGTGATAAAATAGGATTTTGAATATTTTTTGGGTGTCCACTTTAATGCATTTTGTTCTGATATGACCCTTGCAAATGTTGGAATAGATTAATTACAGATAACTAAACGTTCTGGTCACAGTTTAACACCTGGGTCCCTGGTTTAGTAACATACATCACAACTATAACATGAGATGCAAATGCTAGAAATTTATGGGATTCCATTTAGTTGCTTAGTTGCTTAGTGTAATAATCAAGTTTTTTTTTCAGCTAGTGGAAATTACATAATTATATGCTGCATGAGTTAATATGGATTATTCATTTAGAGGCTAATGTGGTATCATGCTGGGAATATTTATTTTAATGTCTGCTTTAGATTCTAACCCATATAGATACAATATTTTGTAATGGGGGAGAACCACTAGCTAGCACTTGAATTTATGTAATATATGCCAAATGCTTTATTTATTTATTTCACAGTTTTATTGACACTTTACTTGTCAGCTAAATAAAAAAAATATGTGTTTCTCCGTGGGGTGCATTTCATTACTTTTAAGTACATTTTCTGTGTTAAATTCACTATGTGTACATTGCATTTTTGAAGGGTTATGCTCCCCCGCCCCCCTTTCAACATGAGTTCAATGAATAGAGCTTGTGCTGAACACAGATACTTTTATAACAACAAAATTGTTTGTTATTTGTTGAGCTAATAAGAGCAAAAATGGAATTAAAGCTACAGAGTATGTGCACAACTTGTCACCTGATTTGTGCTGAATTTGAGATATATATTAGAGACATCATATCTTATTTGTAATCTGCATTAAAAAATTGTTCTGAAAGCTTGTTGTACTCATTGTCTTAGTTTTCCAATAAAGTTATCACCTTCATACCACTTTATGATTCCTCATAAGCATCAAACGTCTTACCCTATAATTTTTTGATTGGCTAACACAGCAGAATTATCCGCCTCGCAAGGAACAAACATGGAACAGCTTCAGTTTCAAGCTATGTTAAGCTTAAGAAATAACAAAACCACAAGAATATTAGTGATTAAAACAATAGTCAAACGTATATTTAGCACATTTTGCAGCCCCCCCCCCCGCTACGTGCTTAAAAATTAGCATGGAGCAATTCAAAGAGGGGCATCACCACTAGTGCATTGAGCACATCTCAAACCAGAAATGTAGGTTTTAAAGTTACAAGAGGTGGCTTTTTGCCACCCCTTGTAAATGGCGACGATCCTTTGTGCAGCACTCAATTTCTCCTCCCTCGCCATATCCCCATTTCAGAAGAGAAGCGCATGCCGAGAATCTGTAAGTAATTTCTTAATAAAAACTGAGAATTTAAAGTTTAAACTGTGTCATTTTTTTTTTCTAAAGTAAGTAACTAAAAACCAGGTTTTTTCACCAATCAACCGTGAAGGCCTCAGAAATGTCCACAATATACATTGGTTGGATATACATTGGTTTTCAGCCAATGGAGTTTTCTGTTTCTGTTCAATATCTACAAAAACCAATCAGATCAGTCAAATAGGAAAGTGTTTTGGTCCCATAATCCAGCATAAGGTACCCAAAGAGTCTGTGCATGTGTGTTTAAAGACTAATGAATCATAATGCACTCAAGCCTCTTATTGTATATAGGATTAGGACATCAACAGCATTTTATAGAAAATACTTCTCTTGTAAAACTTGTGAGGTTTATTAAGGGTTTTGTTTTTATGTCCCTAAATATCAATGTTAAATGGAAAAATTATGTTGTAAAACTTTTATCACAAACCAGAAAAAGATAATTATGTAAAATAAATAAGACACCCTGTCTTTTTGTAAATAACAGGATACATTTTACAATAAATAATTTAATGCCTAGGACATAGTCAAAATACATAAAAAGATATTGAAACATCTTAACATGACCCAATTTTCTCCTCTGATGCAGCTTTTAGTTTCAATTCAATGAGCTCTTCTACTCTGGCGAGAACACTTTCCATTAAATCAAATGTGAAAAGAGCTGACTGAAGAACCTGAAATGTCAAGAACAATTACTGTTGTTAAGATTTGTGCAAAAAACGCTTTTGTTCACACACTTTGGATGCAGTTTTATCTTTGGAAGGCAAAACATGACTGATAGAAATTATTTCAAGTCTGCAATACCCACCTGAAGCTGCATTTCTGGAGTCATGTCAGGAAGTTTATTTTCCCCAACTGTTACAGAACAAATTGCCTTCTTTGAAAAGATCCTATATTGTAAACTGAAAAAAGGAGAATATTGCCAAAATCATATGCACAGTAGGTGAAGAAATATGCAACCAACTTTACTTTTCAAGGGTTAGTTTACCCTAAAGGAAAACTAAAGCCTAAATAAAGAATTAGCTAGAAATGTTGTACATTATGTTTTGTGCTTCTCTACCAGCCCAAGGCAACCACAGCCCTTTAGCAGTAAAGATCCGTGTCTCCAAAGATGCCCCAGTGGCTCCCCATCTTCTTTTCTGCTGATTCACTGATTCACATGCTCTGTGCTGCTATCAGTTACTAAATTTAGGGACAACTCAAAATATAAAGTATCCACAGAATATACATTTCACAATATAAAGCTGATTAGTAATTAATACAAATAATTATTACTGTACATGGCAGAAGGAAGAGTAACTCCAGCAGTATTACGGCAAACAACTTTTTATTCCAGGCAGTGGAAATCACAACATGTTTCGGGTTCAAAACCAAGCGATTCACTTGATAAACACAAACACAAAACATATTTTATATTCAATTCTTCAGCTTTAATTTAATAAAACAGTGGGTGGGTGGAGTTCTGTATTTTAAATAGTTTAGGGGCTGGCCTGCTGACAGCTTCTGATGAAGTGGCAGGAAGCCACGAAACGTGTTAAGCAGTCAGCCTGTTTGGGAGAAATGCTGCTGTAACATTTTAAGGATGTAAAATAAAAATTTAAGTTTTTTACTATATTCCCCGGCTTGATGGAGCCTGTGTTCTTCTCTTCTTTTTGTTGAACTGATATTAATAAAACAGTACCTTGAACTTGATCCCAACAAAGATGTAAAAAATCCTTATTGCAGGCAAAACAATACTTTGGGGCGAATTTACTATTATTCCCCATAATTAGCTCGACCAAATTCGATAATAGATTAGCATTCGATCGTCGAATGCTAATTGAATAGTTTTAGGCTATACAAATTTATTCGATCAGTCGAATGAATCATTCGATCATTTGAATGATTCGTACGATCCGAACGATTGAAGACTTTGATCGTTCGAATCCTATTCGATCAGACTTAGCCTCAGAAACCTATGGGAGTGCTCCCATAGGCTTCTATTGCAATTCGGTAGGTCCAATCTGACGAAGTAGGCAATTGAATAAACTTTAAAATTTAAATCCTTCACTGATTGAATATTCGATCATTCAAATCTATTCGAATGTATTCGATCATTCGACCATTCGCTATTCGATGATCGAATATGTCAAATTTTGCATATTCGACCAATCGAATAGATCCTACGATTGAAATTCGATCGAATTCAATCGAACTTCGATCTATTCACGTGAATTTAGTTCATCGGCCCCTTTGTGTTTAGTTAATGTTTTAATTATTTTTTAGTAGGTTTATGATATGGAGAGCCAAATTATGGAAAGACCCCTTGTCTGAAAAACCCCAGGTCCCAAACATTCGGGAAAACAGGTCCCTTGCCTGTGCTAAGAATAGCTATTTACCATTTTATTGGTTTACAAATGTCTAATTATTGAATCTTTATTAACAGCATGGTCAATTTCCATAAGCACACCAATGGTCATAAGGGATGCTGAGCTACTGGCATTTCTCTGCTCTCTTTAAAATCTGGAGCCCTACAGAATTTCAGTACATTACAAAGCATTGATACAGCAACAAAAAGTTTATACAAATGGTACCCCTTAATTAGTATCAACGTCATTGCCTGATAATTAAAGCCATTATCCTTGTGGAATAAAATGCCAAGTGAAAAAACAGACTAGTAAAAATAAATTAAAATGTAAGCATACATTTTCTGGAGCATGTACAAGGGATTTGCCGGTTCAGATCTACTATGCATGCGCCAAAAGTCACAAAGTTTTCAATTTCTTTTTTCAGAAACTCACATGTATGGAGTGAATGATATACTGTAAACTATAAAGTAACACCAAAGAGACTTTTAAGATCCAGGAATCTGGATTTTTTTTTATGTTTAATTTGTTTTAAGAACCAGCTGTTGAGAAGAACCAAGAACTGTTGCCCATTATTTGAGAGATCAGTTCTATGTATGTAAGACAGTGTGATTAACCATTTCTCCACCAGAACAGTAACACTTTAATACTTCTCACCTTTTCAGCAGCAGATCAACGTTCTTCATACTGGTCTTTAGAAGAAAGGTTAGCCAACAAAATTTTAAAAAAAACTAAGGTCATGCTGTTAACTCCAAAGCAATATGCAATAATGTAATACAGTGATAAATAATTATCTTCTATAAACTGTATTTCTTTTAATCAGATGTAAGGTCCAAGCGTACATTCCATGTGCATTCGGGTAGAAAATTGCACATTTGTGAGCTTGGCTTTCTCTGACAAGAGGAACAAAAATGCTTCTGCTCTTGTTTATGCAAAAAGACAACAATGACTTGGCTTCTAGGAATGTGTGTCACTGTATCCTCCTAAGAACTATTAAGTGCAATGATCTGTACAATTGTAACTGCAGTTTATAGGTTAATTACTTTTCCTAGAAACTGCATGCAAAGCACATGAACTGTGATGATCATGCAATCTGTGCAATTGTACATCCATGATTGCTACAGTTCTTTATGATCTAATCACAGTGCTTCATTGATAATATTTAATATATTCTACAATTATAACATTTACAGTGCATTTACATTACACACAGTCTGCAGTATTTATAGAAAGTATATCTTTATCTAATACTATGGTGCAGATTTAATGAACAGACAAGTTTCCATACAATTTTCATAATTTGTGTGGACATGCCATTGAACGAATGTTGGCCTCAAACATATTTGCAAAGAGTACAGACTGAAAGGCAGATTATAAAGGAGGCTGATAAATGTTCTGCTTGGACCATGGTTGACATTGAAGTATTTCAAGGGTCTGCCCTTAAATCACTGCTTTTCAGTTTATTTACAAGATGACCTGGAGCTGGAGGTCAGAATTTTGCAGAACATGTATGGGATCTATTATCTGGAATGGTTGGGACCTGGAGTTGTCTGGATAAGGGGTCTTTATGCAATGGGGATCTGCCACAATGGATTTATGCAGATTAGTAAGGACAAGCACAAAATACTTTTTATTTTATCATTAGAGAGAAAAAAATAATTTAAAAAATATGAGCTTAAAATTTAATTTATAACAATGTTTTGATTGGTGAGGCTAAAGGTGGCAGCAGATGAAGAGAAAAATATCAGATGAAATTCTTCTGGTGTACAACAGAACTTACGTTTTACATAAAGGGGGCTTGCAATGTGTACACTGTTAACTGGGCCCTGGCATTTCAGGTTCTCAGAGTTTCAGACAGCCCCCCTCACCTAAGCTTAAGCTAAAGCATATAGTAATTTAGACCATTGCCTCTGGCATTAGCCAGAATATCTAGAACTATTCCATGTCACTATTGCGCCATAAACATGTTCCGGTTCCGTCCCCTTTCGCTTCCCCCTGCTGCTGTCCAGCGCTGTTCCCTTCCCCCTGCCAAATGCCGTCCCCTTCCTCTTCCTGTGCATGTTTGTGCACTCACAAGTCTTGGTAACAACACTGGAGACTGACATGTGAGTAGCTAATTCTGATGCTGCTGGGATGCATACTGCCCCTCAAATTCTGCCGCCCTAGGCCTGGGCCTTTGTGGCCTTGCCACAGATCCAGGCCTGCACATACAAAAAATGTAGTTGTCATAGCTGCTTAGAAACCAGGGCCATATTCTGCACACATCTAAAATAACTGCTATCTATGCAACATGTAGGTTTCATATAAATCTAAATAATGCATTCATGCTCTCATTCCTTTGAAAAATTCATTGGGCTGAAGTATGCAGAAATATATGTAGCCTTACATTAGGACATTTCATTTTTAAAGTTTTCTTTTTTTCACTTACATGGTACAACCTTACTGATCTACAAACACATTTTTATGCAATTTGTTAAGCTGTCCCAAAGATTGTTGTGGTCAGGAAGAGGTAAAAGCTCTAAAAATTCATATAAGCCTTAAAGGACAAGTAAAGACAAAAAATAAAATCCCATTTAAAAAAAAATAAAATAAAAAAGGATTCTAATATAGTTAGTTAGTAAAAAATGTAATGTATAAAGGCTGGAGTGACTTGATGTCTAACAGAACAGAACACAGCTTCCAGCTTTTCAGCTCTCTAACTCTGAGTTAGTCAGCGACTTGAAGGGGGGCCACATGGGACATGTTCAGTGAGTTTGTAACTGATCCTCAGCATTTAGCTCAGATTCAAAAGAAATAATTATGACCCATGTGGCCTCCCCTCAAGTCACTGGTTGGTCACTGCCTGGTAACTGGCTATTATTTTAGACATCCAGTCACTCCAGCCTTTATACATTACATTTTTTTGGCTAACTAACTATATTAGAAACATTTTTTATTTTGCACAGCCTATCTATTTGCCCAGTTTTTATTTTTATACTGAACAATTCCTATAAAAGCCCTGTCCATGCACAGGTTGGAGGATATACTTCATACTACCTGTACCTGCAGTGTCAGCCAGTTAAAGTCAATTACAGAATCACTTTAAAATATATAGGAAGGTGGACAGAAGATATTAAGGATAATATGTTGATTTCAGGTGTTATCCTCTGCTTGTTTACTGTCCAAAAGGACTCCAAAATCTGAACACACATCAAACAGTAAAAGTCAGCAAGTGCCAGTGTGATATTTCATCATCTAGCCAGTCACATCCAGTTTTCATCTGAAGTAAACTGGGACAGTTGTCGGCTTCAGGTCTTATAGAAGATTTCAATGAAAACATTTGGTATACAAGAAATACTTACAATGCCAGCAATTCTTTACTTAGTTCTGCAGTGTCATGGTCTGTCAGTAAAGCTTTGCTTTGAGATACAATGTCAACAAATGGTTTAGCAAACTGGACCATGGCCCAGTAGCACTGGCAAAGACCATGTTTGTCCTCCTGGATCTGATCTTTGGTGAAGGGCACGGGCAACCGAGATACCCAAGAGTGGATTGTGACAGTCCTACCGAATAGGCTTTTCTCTTGCTAAGTTTCTGCAGCTCTGAAAATACAGAGAGGGTTTACCAACATGTCAGCACATATAGCTACAAAAATCAGAGAAATACATTTTATATATATATATATATATATATATATATATATATATATATATATATATAACAAATGCTAAAGGTTCATTGTAAAAGGAACTGTGCTTTCTGTAATTAATTTTTAAAAAAAGTCTATCTTTTGAACATTTTTTATGATGTAAATAAAAAACAAAATCCAAAAAAGACATATAGCTTAAAAACCCAAAGCACACAGTAGTTAATTGGATTGCATCCTGAATAGGATAAATATTATCCTTGTAGGTCAGCACATATGTCTATATCAGAGATTGAATCTCTGATATAGCTCTAGAAATGGTTTTAAAAATATACAGAGGAGACTGAGGAATACATATTATAAAACATGGAGTCATTCAGTTAATGTAATGAAGTAAATTAACTTTGTTGTCATTTAGATTTCTGGCATGTTTATTGGTTTCTCAATTCAATATTTAAACTCTGTCTTGGCATAACATAACCCTCAGCATGCATTTAAAAAAGGCCAACTGTTGTTTTACAGTAAGAATGCATGTTCCAAGTGCTGCAGTTTAATAGAATCAGCAGCCATGAAGAAGTAATAAGGAATAACAAAAATAAAGCAAGAGTACGCTGTATAATACATTTACTGCCTCTTCCTTGTTTATTATATAGGTGAATATAATTAATTTAAATATTTGTAAAAAGACATCCAAAATATAACAACTGTTACACTGGAAAACACATCTATATCTATACGTGCTGTGGGGTCGGGTGGAACGACAACCTTAATTCACCTTAGCTATATGGCTGTATAATCTGTTCAGCGCCGTGGATTGGGGCAGGAAAAGCCCTTTCTCCCTGGACCTACACATAACCGACCAGGTGGCTCTGCTGTGACCTAGAGTGAGCTGTTTGTGCTGAACATGGATCTGTGCTCCATGCCAGTCCATGTGGCCCCTCTCCTGGCCGCTGCTGGACTTCATGAGAATATAAGGAATACCAATTGCTGCCCTAACAAATCGTTCAACCAAAGTTCCATGCTGAATACACACCCGGCGGCAGCAGCGAAGGAGGAGGAGTAGGTATTGGCACTGGTTCTGCAAGGCAAGAATGGACGCGCTGCCCTCCTCTACCTTCCTGCACCTCTTGTGGAGCCAGTGAGGAGCCCGCCGACATCGCATTCCTACTGCTGCTTCTGGGAGGATGAAGAAGAGCTAGAGAATGAGCTGGGGGCAGAGGACACATTGTCAGTGAATAGCCAAGGAGGAGAAATGAAGCACCGCAGGATGGATGGTCGCCAGGTCGCCTTTTCTGAAGAGGAGCAGAAGTAGAGTGTCTGTAAGTTATTTCTTAATAAAGGCTTTGCTATTTTAAAGTTTCATTTGTCTTGGTGCTATTTTTTTGTTGTATACTAACAGATTTTTAAAAGAATTTTTTTGATGTTACTGGTCCTTTAAACATACTGACTGCAACTAATCTCATCATCTCTACATGGGATACACTAGAAAACTGGCCAATATTAAATACTTGCTGCAAGATCCAGACCTACAAGAATGGATTCCCACAGGTGTGGAGAGGAGAGATTCAGCATTGCTATTGAGCATTCATTTAATTTAGGTGATATGTTTGACTATAGACCTATGCCTGTTTCTTCCTCCTCTTAATAATTGGATCTATAAATCTCCATGGTGCAATTCTGACCTGGTTTCTGTGTAGCCATGAGATGCAGATGTAAAGTAATGGATAGTTATACCTGTGTTACTTGGATCATTTAGGTGTATGGTTTTAATTTAATTAAAGGACAAAGAAAGGCAAAAAAATGAAAATCCCATTTTAACTTTAATGAAAAAGAAACCTATTTCCAATATATTTCAATTTAAAAAATATCTACCGTTTTTATAATAAACCTGACTTTTATCAGTGAAATTCTCCCTTCATTTACTTCTGTGGATAGGAATTGTCAGACGGTCCCTCAGGGAAACAATCATACTTATGAACAGCAGGGGGAGCCCCATCCTTACTTCTCAGCCTTGCAGAACTCAAGCAGCTTTGTTTGTTTCCCTGTTTTGGTAATTTATGACGATCCCTAAGCAGCCAAGACCATGCTGAGCATTTGCTCAGTCTCGGTCTTGCAAAGATGTATAACAAAGTTACAAGATGACAGCCCCCTGTGGCCAACTTTGAAAGCATAAATCATTTGTTTGATTAGGCTTGGGGTGCAGTAAGTTCATGTTTATGTTTCGTATACAAAATACAGCATTTCTAGCCTTATTCTATTTTAGACTTTCCTTGTCCTTTAATATAAAAAGAGTTGCAGTTTGCTCAAGAACTAAAGCATGTATAGATGAATTGTGTTTTTATTTTACTGGTGAAAACTACTAATGTTTCGATCCAAGAGTTCAAAATAATTCACCTGCTGCAAATTTTGTGTTAATGTCACTTAGGCATAAGATTCAAAACTACCTGCTAGTTTCACCGGGGAGTCAACATAATTGTGCTGTCTATTAGATGAGAGATATGTCATATGTGACATTTTCTCTGTTGCTGTATCTGCCCCTAAATCCTAGTACTTTAACAAGTAGAGCACTGGACTGTATTGACAGGCAGGATGTATTTTGGGAAGGAAACACAAATGGATGCATTCCCTGTGCTGCAATCTGACCGTCTGTACACTACAGGCCATGCGAATTAGGGTTTCTTTCTGCAGTGTAGACATACCAACAAAGAAAGGTCACATCTGCCATCACTGTGCCAATGATCAGGCTGATTGCTATTCGCTCTTATGAATGAAGACTCTAGGCAGCCTTTTGTTTATGTTTCATTCTGCTTCAGTGGTCCAAGGTTGACAAACCAGGCTAAAAAGTACAATCTAAATTCTGATGTTCAACTGGGTTCTACAACTGTTTTGCAATAGCAATTACATTTACAGATACTTTTTGATTAATGAACATTTTAAAGTTATAATTTCTTTTGTATTTGCATAACCATAATACATATTATGTGCCATGAGCCTTACTTTGTAGCCAACATCCACATGTTTTATTTAAATTCAAACCAATTTTTTTCTATGCTTTTATTTTTGATTTTCAGCACAAATAGCCATTCAATTGAATGCACAGTACAGCAATTTTGAAGGTAAGAAGAGAGAAAAATATAGAGGAAGGGCACACCATGGTTCACATTGTATTACATTCTAATGAAGAATTTTTCACAATACATGGGGGCTAAGGGTGTAGGACCGATAGTATCTATAAACTTGTCCTGGCAGCTCCTGGCAATGTATGCAGCTTTATAATATGGTAGTGTTTTGTTTACTGCTTTCCATTCTGCTAAGGTAGGTGGGTTTGGTCTATTCCGTTTGAAGGTAATCAGTTCTTTAACATTATACAGAACAGTCCTAAGAAAGGTTTTACTTTCCATGGGGGATCAATTCCAGTGATTAGTCCCTGGACACTTGGGTTATAGAAACCTACTCTGTAAATGGAAATTCAATAATGAACCCCAGAATGGTGAAAAGGACTGTTGACATATTCAGTGCTCCCTTTGGTGAGTTCAACCTACTGCATTTGACATGCCTGGAATAAGTGAAAAAAATCAGGAAATAAGTTAACATTTTGTAAAAAATAATCAGTAATTTCTAGAAATATTCATACAGAATTAAGTTTTGAGATTCAGCTTTATCCTAGGTATAACCCTTCTTATAGTATATCTAAGGTATCACACACACACACACACACACACACGTGATCTCTCTCTCTCTCTCTCTCTCTCCATGTGGGTTTGTATGACGTGTTTTAATTGTAGTTAGTTAATGCAGCCACAAGGTGGAACTGTAATTACACGCAGCATGGTGTTTCATGACTTAAAAACATGTCTCAGCTCTCACATACTCTAAACCTCAAACTTCCCTCTTCTATACATGAGAAGCCCAACAATTTACAAAGTGTAATGTTGAAGGATTCCTTAGTATTTTATGGCTGATTTATGATGTATTTTTTTATTGCATTTGTATGTAACGTAAAAAAATCTTTAGGTGGTGAGTATTGTGTTGTTGCAGTTGGGTTTTTAATGTACTCCAAAAGTTTTATTTCTAGTGACTTGGTCTAAAAGAAACAATTTCTTAAAAACTGAACTAAATGAAATCCCTCCCCCCATGATTAAAACAAGAATCTTTGGTTATCAGGTTCACATGAAGGTTTTTAGCCTTTTGTTTTATTTTGTTAGCTTTTAAGTTGTGCAAACCAAAGAAAATAAAACACAAAGTATTTCTTTTATCTTTTTAAAGGCAGCAAGACTTTATCAGTTATGGCCAATGTAGTCTGGTAAACATTCAGGAATATGTAGATTATATTTTAAACAAATATTTCATATGAAAATGAAGCAGTGCTAAACTTTCCTGAAAGAGGTGCCTTTTTGCTGTAAAACACTGATTAATCACTGTTAGTGATGGGCGAATTTATTCGCCAGGGGCGAATTCGCGGCGAATTCCCGCGATTCGCCGCTGGCGAATAAATTCGCGAATCACCAGCGAAATTTCGCTTGCCGAAAATTCGCCGAAAACGAGTCGCGCGTCAGTCGCGCGTCATTTTTGACGCGACGCGACGAAAACGACGCGACGCGCGTCAAAAACGACACGACGCGACGCGTCAAAGTTGACGCGACGCGCGACAAAATCGTCCCGCGACTCGTTTCGCGAATTTTTCGCCAATTCGCGAATTTCTCAAGAAATTCGCGAATTTTTCGGCGAAGCGAATCGCGGGAGATTCGCCCATCACTAATCACTGTAGGTTTCCTGTAAACTAAAGATGAAGCAGAAATCAAGTAGAGATTATGCTTCTGTTCCAGTAACAACTAATATTGCTAAAGTTTCTATAAATGTAGTGTTATCCAGTGTCACTAGTTATTCTAAAGGCATATGGGGGGGTGGATTAGGGTGCTTTGGTGCCAGCAATTAGTAGCTGAGAGACCAAACCCAGGATGCCATGATTCTAAGTTACAAGCAAGCCACAAAGAAAGGGCAATTAGTCGCCCCAAAGAAGTGGCGATTAGTTGCCAGGTGACAAATCTCCCTGACTCTTCCTGTGTGGACTAGCCATTAGGACAAATGGGATGTTATTTTGGGTGATTTCTTACTGTCCAGGGTAGGGGCTGAATTTTCCTTTAAGCAGTTTGTGGATCAGCATACTGGTGTTGTTTCTTGTTAGGGGTGTCTCTTGGTCATGTCATGGTTTAATTTTGTCTTTGTCGACTTCCTCAGAGTCAATAAATGGTCGCCAAGCGACTAATCTCCCAGAATCGCCTGGTGTAGACTAACCCTTAGATGTTTTCTGAGGATACAAGTGTGAGCCAGCCGGGGACTGCAAATGTACCAACATCTTGGCAACTATATGCATTTGACCCACGATTGTCTAAAGAACAGAAGAACCACCTGATGAAGGGGCGCACCCCCTAAACATTGTATTCTTTGGCAGGACACATTAAACACAAGGGTTATATCCCCATTTTCCAGATCAACCTGTGTGCTGGAGTCTTCTGTTCTATGTAATTGGGGGAGCTGGGCACCAAGTTTATTATTACAGAGACCAGCTGTGCATGTGAATTACTTTGGAAGTACATTCCCATTGTCTAAAAGCATTGTGTTCTAAACAACTTATCTGTTCAAATGTTGGCCATACAGCTCTATTTTATTTTGAACGGCTGCACTCAAAGTATTTTATATAAACTATATCTTCTGAAGCAAGTACACAGTTTTTACTGGTGCAGAATAAAAGAGCCCATACACTGGCACAAGCAGATATAGGTTTGATTTAGCAATCCAGGGCAAAAGAAAAGAAATCATACTTTGGGAACTAAGGAGAGCCATCGAATGAAGACAATATCAATGTGTCTTTAGGACCCCTGTCCAGCAGAATTTTTTAATCTAATCGATAAATGTCTGATTTTTGCCCAAAAAATATCAGTCTGGGCAGGGATTTTGGAGGTCCTGTACACAGACCAATAAACTGCTGACTGTGGATGGACAGAATCTGCAGCTTTAATTGGCCAGTGTATAGTTACTTTATAATTAAATGATGCTTAATAGCTTAGCTACATCTCTATTTTATTGCAGATCACCTGATATAAAAGATGTAAATAATTTGTTATTATCTTGTATAGTTTGAACAATTCTCTGTAAAAGTGTGATCTCTTTCTTTTCTAAATGATCTGTTTATATGGTTGGTGATGTGTGTTTTCCTGCGTTATGCCAAGAAAGTTTGTTTGATCTGTATGATTTACTGTGCATCTGCCTCGAACAACGTGTTGCACAAAGGGCTGTTGAAATTGGATGCAAATAGACATTGTGTGCTTTCCTTTCTAGAAGTTTCACTAGCAAAAGGGAAGCCATATTCATTAAATGTGATGACAGTCCACTGTTAGATTTTTCTATTGGCAATGCCATGTTAAACAATAAGCTTTTTTAAGTAGTAAACAGAGATAAGGTCTCACTCAATCTGTATCTTTTAATGGTAAACATGCATTTACTGTGATTTTAATTTCCCAAAAAGAAGTGTGTCGTTAGAACGCACAGCACTGTAGCAGTTGCTACGATTTGTGGGGGTGTTGGTGAGGGGGTTATTTCTGCATTTTATATCCCATAGCAATTCTTGGGGCTATCATATGTTTAACATTACTTTTTTTTACATTTTAGCTCATTGAGTTATATCACCGCTATCTCTGACTACATGCATCTTAAGCTGCCCATAGACGAAAAGATTTTTGAAAGATCCAATTGTTATCGTGAGACCACGATTGTCTCAAAACGATCGTTTAAATGCCTGATGTGTCCATCAACTAAAAAGACAATTTCAGGCGATATTGCCAGCAAAACTGAAGGATCGCAGCCTGCTTGACCCTGCAAACATAGGTAGATTGCATGGGGACCGATAAAGATTTTCTAACCTGGCCGATCAATCTTCAGACTGATGTTGGATGAAAAATCGTAAGATGAACAATCGTTGGTATCCCACTAACCGCACGATGATTTGACAGATTGGTCGGACTTCCCTAAGATCGGTCGTTCGGCAGGGAAAGATCGTTGCGTCTATGGGGAGCTTAAGTGTTGGTAGTTGTGTAGATTTAGGTTGATGGTAAACTAGGCTGCTGGGTGAGATTAGTTGCCAGCGACAAATCGCCTCTTCTTCGGTTTTCCGAAGTTCCCTTGTGAGGTGACTTCAGGGCAACTTCGGAAAATGCAGTGTTCCAAGTGCCATCCTGCCGGTGATTTACATTTTAGCTGGCGGGAAGGCATTTAGGGGAGATTAGTCGCCGAAGACGAGGTGATTTGTCACTAGGCGAAATTTCTCCCCCTTAAGCTATTAATTTTGCATTTACAGAAAAACCTGGCTATCCAAAGCCCCCCAACTTTTTTTAGTAGGTCTTATCCATATAATTAACCTTTCCATTACAATTAGAGAATGATTATTACCCTGGGGAATGCCAATTTATTAGGCACCCCCTAGTGCAGTGGTTCTCAACCTGGGGGTCGGGACCCCTTTGGGGGTCGAACGACCCTTTCACAGGGGTCCCTTAAGAGGTTCCAAGAGCAGGTTCATCTCTCCCCTCACTATCCCTGGGACAAGGTTGTAGCTCTTCGGGTGTTGGTGCTGGGAGTTGTAGTTCAGTAACCTGTGTAGGGAAGCCAGTTGAACTTTCTATATCCCCTTAGTAGGGACTGCCATACAGCTCTCCCTGCCCATTTAAAATTTGTAAAATTAACATGGTAATTGGGGTGTGGCCACAAAATGGGTGTGGCAAAATCCGCACAACGCACGGAAAACAAACCTTTATGCACCCACGATGTCTCCCGTACTTTCCTAACAATCCGCTCTCGGCTGGCAAAGAAAATATTTTATGGTTGGGGGTCACCGCAACATGAGGAACTGTATTAAAGGATCACAGCATTAGGAAGGTTGAGAACCACTGCCCTAGTGCATGAAATTTCAAACATTTTTCCACTCAGACAAGACCTTTGTTAAGTACAAATTACACCGCTCTGGATGTCTTATTCACTGAGCACAGTACAACCATGTGCGTAAAAAGTTCCCAAGGCTCCCTTGCAGTGGTGTAGGAAAATAAGAATGTTGTTACCAAATTGCACACACACACAAGCACAGAAGCCCAAAAACGAGTAAGCAATACTATCAAGATGGCATCTCGTAGTGAGTAAGATCTGCAGACCCTTGGGGATCCTTGGGATTATTTGTCCATATATTGCAATATATTTACGCTATATTTGTATCAAAAAAGCCCTTTAAAAAATTTTGATTGCCGAATTTTTCAGTTTTTTCACTTCGAAATTCTACATTTAGTTAATCTGCCCCTAGTAGTCATAACAGTGTATACATCAAATTAGAATAATCATTTAAAAACTGTATCATCAGGGTATATTCAGTTTCAGATTCTGTAAATTGATTGTGTCGTATGTTTTTATTGAAAATTAAAAAACATCTATTCTGGTGCTCATAGATAAATCAAATGACTTCTTTTTCTGAACACAATAGTATCTCTACAACTGTACAAACTTCATCCATTATAAAATACACTGGGCCTCGATTACTATGAGTTACACTGCCCTAAAAACTTGCATTGTAGTGTAGTGTAACTTTGCCTCTGCCCCAGTATTATTTATAGAAAAAAAGGTGCATACTTATGTCTGGGCTTTCAGTTTTCTTGAGTGCCTATCTACATGCTGAAAACATCTAGTGCCTAATGAAATATGTGAACAAAACTAGTGCAAAGCAGTCAGTAATTTGTGCTAGCAGACTAGACATAGTAACATTAATATGTATTTCTAAAGCACCAACATAGAATAGCACAGTGTACATGGAACTGTGGAGCAACTGAAGTGCCATGACCAGAGTAGTAGATGGCCTTGGCATATGCCTGGGTCATTTATTACTCTGGTCATTCGATGTGAATGATCTTCAACATTTCTTTTATAATTTGCATGAAATAAAATGTTACACATACTGAAAGTATGTTTTGTTTTTTTGTTTTTTTACAAAGAAGCTGTTCGGGGAAGATAAATACACATGGTCTCACTTCTCTCAGATCTGTCCTACTTTGCATTTTGCAAAGATGAGTGTTTTTGTGCACAGCTTGGTGTCTGGGAACAAGTAACTGATGGTGCCACCAACCTTATTATCTCTTGTATTATCTTTTATTCTGTGCCTTGATGATTTGATACATACGTGTGCTCCAGGCTTTACTTTAGATATCCTTGTCTCCAAGTCCACAGATGTAACCACACTGAAATCTTAGCTTTGCAGGACTTCCTCTGTACCCTTCATTATCCCTTTCCTATTGCTATAAAACTTCATACTTCTAACTACTTCCAACTGAAACAATTGGGCAGTGCTTTTTTTAACCTAATCAATTGTGTTGTCTAATTCAAAATCTAATGTACAGAAATCCAGCACTGCAGAAACTGCAATAAAAACAGATCTGTGCAGTGGTATGCTTACCAAACAGCAGACTCCGGTAACACAGGGGGCTCCAGAGTCTTAAGCTCCCCATAGACGCAACGATCTTTCCCTGTTGAACGACCGATCTTAGGGAAGTCCGACCAATCTGTCAAATTATCGTGTGGTTAGTGGGATACAAACGATCGTTCATCTTACGATTTTTCGTTCGACATTGGTCTGATGATTGATCGGCCAGGTTAGAAAATCTTTATCGGTCCTCATACAATCTACCTATGTTTGCAGGGCAAAGCAGGCTGCGATCCTTCAGTTTTGCTGGCAATATCAACTGAAATGGTCTTTTTAGTTGACACATCAGGCATTTAAACGATCGTTTTAAAACAATCGTGGTCTCAAGATAACAATTGGATCTTTCAAAAATCTTTACGTCTATGGCCAGCTTAACAGTTGCTTCTGCATTGTTACCCCTCCCCAGCAGCTTCTACCTTATAACCTTCCCCACCAACAGCAAATAAAGGAGCTGGCCCCCTAAGATTTTTTTTTTGGGAAAGGGTGTCCTAACATGAATCACAAGATTAACAAGTACTTTTGAAGATATGAATGTATACTCTTAGGAGACAGTTGTCATTAGTGATTACCCTCAAGGAGTAATTATAATTTATGTCAAAAACAAATATGCTTTTTATGCTGAAAATAGGTTACTCTACAATATAAAATGTAGTAATAAATAATTGAACCAGCAAGTGTACTTTTTTAGTTGTAATATTGTTGTGTAGGCAGCCATCTTTGGTAATTTTGCCTGGTCATGTGCTTTCAGAAAGAGTCAGCACTTTAGGATGGAACTGCTGTCTACCAGGCTGTTGTTTCTCCTACTCAATGTAACTCATACCTCCCAACATTTTGGAAATAAAAAGAGGGACAAAAAAGCTGGTGCCCGTGGTGCAGCTAAACAATGTTGGCCATGCCCCCTTATTACTATGTTCTTTGTACATATGTACAACATTTGGCAGGTAATGAAAGTTTGAACAGATCTGTGTTTTTTTCCAGTTATTACAGTTTTACTAATGAAGGTGAATTTCCCTTTAAACTGTGAGTCTAATATTTCCCAAGGGACCTGTTATCTTATATTGTTACAATTGCTTATTTGCATATATTGAAATTGTTACAAATTATCTTATCTGCTGCTGTGGCTGTTCTGGGCTCTCTGCCAAAAGCCAATTAAGTTAGAAACTTTGTTTCTTTTTCTGGATATGCAGTGCAGAGAAAAATGGGACTTTCCCTGTGGGCAGGCCCGGATTTGCAGCGAGGCTGCATAGTCCCGGGCTTAGGGCAGCATCGATCAAAGGGTGGTAATCTTCCCAGAGCACTAGAGCCGAACTGCTAGTGCTCCAGAATCAAGGTAAGAGGCTTTGGGAGGGAGGGGGCGACGAAGGATGCCAGCCTCCAGACACCCTTAGGGCAAATCCGGCCCTGACGGTGGGTTTAGCTGTCAAAAGAGGGACTGTCCCTCTAAAAATGTGACAGTTGGGAGATGTGGAACTGAATGTGTCACAATGGGACCTGGATTTTATTACTGAGTGCTTAGATCAGATATACCAATGAGCTGGTATCTTGTGTTAGGGAACTGTTATCTGGTTACCTTCCCATTGTTCTATTGTAAGGCTGCTGGGGAGCACAGAGAATGATATCACTCCAACTTGCAGTACAGCAGTAAAGTGACTGAGCACAAGTTACATGACTTGGGGCAGCTGGGAAATAGCCAATATGTCTAGCCCCATGTCAGATTTCAAAATGAAATATAAAAAAATCTGTTTGCTGGAATAGCAGTATTAACTGATATGTTTTGCAAAAATTTTTCCCATGACCATATCCCTTCAACAAATACAAACCAGTGTGCATATATAGCATGTGATTTATAATTTACACTGGTCTTGTCAGTCACAGAACAGTGTTTTAAAACAGCCTATCAGCTGGCTAGTGAATGCAGCATTCTGATTATGTCTTTGTGGTTATTGATCCACTCCTTGTAAGAGTAATTTTATTCTTATTTGATGTACCCCAGGAGAAGATTATAAAATAATCATTTGAAGGACCTCTATGGGAAGTTGGTGTTTGCTGAAATCTTGGCTCAACAAAATAAAAGGTCAAAAGCTCATACTTGACAATTGTCTCACTGTTTCCTCGACACCAAGGTATATCGAATAATGGGCAGGTCTTGTAGAGGCATAAAGTAAAATGGAGAAAGGACCCAAAATTAAACCCCAAAGAATACAAAACCCAAGTGCTTTAGAAATGCAACAGTGTTTGAATTTTTTTTATACACCTGTAATAGGCTAAATAGAGCAACTGTAGATATTAATATTAGATATTTATGGGATTAATGGTTGCTATCCTCTCATTGCAATTTGAATTTCTTTAGGGGAAACCCCCTAGGTGCATTGATATTGGGTTATATTGATTTCCATGCAACAACAATTATCCATCTAGTACAATATGGAAAATACAATTCATTTAGGGCAAGGGGTGCAAATGATCCAACTAAATGGACCAAAAGTCTCAGTCCAGCTGAAGTGTGAATGAGGTCTTCACTATAACTGGGAATGTTTAATCGGATCAGATATCCTGATCTACACTTGTGGCATACCTTTTAATGTCAGGCTTTGGCATATTATATTATCTTTAAATAACAAGGAATCTGAATCGTGGAAGTGATTTGTTTCATGAAAAAAAATCCTTTATAGCTGCAGAGGGCTATTAAAAGTTTTCTGATTGTACATCTGGGGCTATTGCAAATCTAGGGTTGAACTGGTCTCCTCAACACTCTTTAGAAATTAATTCCTATCTGTAATGCTCATTGTGAAAATACAAACAGTTTTTCATTGGTATAATCATGAGTTTGCAACTGATCTTATCATGCTTCCTGCTAATAAATTGATGCAAGTCGGTGTCTTGCACCATCGCACTGCACTGTCTGAGTATACACATCAGATAAGATTGCTGTTTTGTTGAGATTAGAACTATATATTACATAAACCTTAAAGGAACAGTAACACCAAAAAATGAAAGGGTTTTAAAGTAAAGAAAATATCATGTAGGGTTGCCCTGCACTGTCAAAACTGATCTGTTTGCTTCAGTTTGCTTAACAAGCTGCTAAGTAGCAATGGAGGAAATTGAAAGAAGGCTATATGGCACAGGATAAGTAATGGATAACAGATAACATTATGTTCTACAGATCTTATCTGCTATCTGCTGTGTAACTTGAGCCTTTTCTCCTTTGAATAGTGGCCCCCATGGCTACACAGCAGCTTATTTATATAAAAAATAGTAATGCTTCTGAAATAAACACACCAGTTTTACCAGTGCAAGGACACACCGTATTATATTTTTATTACTTTAAAACAATTTAATTTTTTGATGTTACTGGTCCTTTAAATGTTGGTGTTTGAAAAGCTTTGCCTCTCTTCACACCTTTATAAATGTTGGCTTACAGCCTCAAATTTCAAACCTGAAATCTCCAGGTAGAGGTTTGTTCCCCCACAACAAAAATATACAGACATGTTAATTGGTTCCTGATAAAAACTGATTGTGTTTTAAGAGTTTTATAAAGCACCTTAGATTGTTTTGTAATGCTAATTTGACCAATCTTGACCACAAATAGTTAATGTCCAGCTAGTGATAGCAGCATGTGTTACATTGGACTCACACTGCAGGCTAGGGCCTTCACTAAGTTGAAGCATTCCCTCTAAAGTGTAGTGCAACTGCAACACCCAGACTACTGTGTATACAAAAATTGATTGGGCATCAGGAGGTTCTTATGATGCAAACAAAGAACTGTTTATTAGTCATAGATAATGACCCCAGGTTTACTCACATACACAGATGATGTTTGGCACATGACACACAGTCAAATCAGGTAATAGGTAACACAGCTAAGCAAAAGACTCCATTAGGCATTTGCAGGAACTCAGTACAACCATTCCCTCCGGGAAGTTGTCAGGAAACAGCCTCTACCCTACAGTCCCCTCTTTACTGAGGTCCCTGCACATTTAAAAAGCCTCTGGAAAGCTAATCTCTCCAGCAAATCCTCGTTGGAGCTTCAGCTGCTCTTTATTTTTACCCTAGCTATCTTTCTCTCCTAGTGAGACTATTACAAGTCTGCCCTACCATCGCTAAACCTCATATACGGAGTTGCCTGGTCCCCGACTTTACTGAACCCATGCCCAGGCTCATCGCACACATCAACCCTGCTCCTCAGGTGGGAGGCAAAGAGGAAGCTGCCACTCCTTTCCCAGCACTATACCAGGTTGAGGCAGGATGTGGTCACAGCCCCACCTGGCCAATAGCAGGGGATATGCAAATAGGAATTAGATAAATAGACTTCTGCCTAGTACTAGGGAGAAGGAAAAACGGTAGGGCCTTAAAGCCATAGGGGCAGATTAACCCCTGTGAGTCTCTACATTTTCTTTTAGGATGGGTGGAAATGCAAGAGTTTGGTGCATTTATGATGGTTGAGAAATTATCCCCTATGTGTATAGTGCAGCCAAATATATTGAGGTGTTTTTTACAATCGTAATTTTAATAATATTTTATCTGTATTTCATCTGTAATTGAATGTGTTGGGATTATATACAGCAAGCTTTATGGGAGTCACATACACAACATCACTTCTGATAGATTGGTCAACTCACAACCAACTGGATGCTACAATGGCCAAGTACTCCTTACTCATGAATGCATTATGTATTATATTATGTGTTCAGAATAATAGCAGTCCAACATCCCTAACCTGATCACTGTTTTACATGGCAAATAATTTACTAGTTAGTGTAGTAGAGTAGTAGAAAAACTATAAAATCAAAATAATAGCAATGTCCAAAATTAAAATATCTTGTTCTAAATAATAGCAGTGAGGAGTTCAATAAATGAGGTAATTAATTTGGTGAAAAAACAGGTCTCATCACGGCCTTATTTAAGAAAGGAAGGAAGGCAGCAAATGTTGTCCATGTTGGTTAAAGTACTTTGATTACAAAGTTAATTGGAGAAGGAAAAACATATAAAGAAGAACAGAAAATGATAGGCTGTTCAGCTAAAATTATCTCAAACACTTTAAAATGGCAACCAAAGCCTGAAAAACGTGGAAGAAAACAGAAAACGGCCATTCGAATGGATAGAAAAATAGACAAAATGGCAAATGATCAGCTCCAGCAAGATCAAAGAAGGTCTTATGTTACCTGTGATACTGTTACAATTAGAAGACGCCTATGTGAAGCCAAGCTGTCTGCAAGAATCCCCCGCAAAGTCTCATTGTTGAAAAAAAAAAAACATGCTGAGGAGGTTACTATTTGTCAAAGAACACATTGACTGGCCTAAAGAGAAATGGCTCAACATTGTGGACTGAAGAAAAAAGATTGTTCTTTTTGGGTCTAGGGCCACAGACAGTTTGTCAGGTGACCCCCAAACACTGAATTCAAGTCACAGTACAGTGCGAAGCCAGTGAAGCATGGTGGCACAAGCATCATGATATGGGGTTGTTTCTCATACTATGATGATCTTGGGTCTATTTATCAAATACCAGGGATCATGGATCAGTTTCAATACATCAAAATACTTGAAGAGGTCAGGTTCAAGTCAAGTCAAGTAATTATATATTGCCATTTGTAGATAGGAATTTCTTTTGCAGCATAATGCAGTGAGACACATGTTGAGTGTACAGTATATTGATATTTACAATATGGTCACAGAGTAAGGGGTTAATGGATAGTAAACACGAGTAAGTAGTTAGATCAGGGGGTGCAAATTAGACCATTTAAGTTTATTGGGACTGCATGATTTGTTGGATGGGTGATTCTATTTTCTTATCCGTGGGACTCATTTGCAGTTAGCCTGACAGCCCTTGGAAAGAAGCTATTAAATAGTCTTTTGCTTCTGGCTTTTATGCTTTCAGGCCTTCTATTTCTCAGTGAGTAATTGGGTTTGTGCCAAATTAATATTTCATGTCCTGGGTGACTCTGGTCAGAGGTAACGGCTTTAATTTTTTTATTGCATCTGGCTGTATCTAGATCACACAGTGATGGGAGTGTGGTGGAGATGATACGTTCAGCATGAGTTACCACCCTACTTGGGGCCTTGACCTTTATCCAACTGTCCAATGCTCATACAGCTGAATGGAGAGAAATAGCACCAGCAATGTTATACTATCTTGTGAAAAGTATTCACAGAAGCAAAGGCAGGACCAACTTCACATTAATATCCATGGTTTAAATTCAGATTTTGAACAGGCAGGTTTCCAGATGATTTTCTTATCCGTGTGCAGTTACATTTTTTCTTTTTAGACATTTCTGCTCAATCCCTTGCACCACTGGTGTCTAGAGTTTAATCCCCCCTTAAGAACTATCTGTGCAAGATATCTGTGGGCTCTATTCAGGAAAGGTCAATATGAAATAATGTAGTTGCTTCTACCTAAAATGGGAGTTATTATCTCAAGCCAGAGATCGTATGAATGATATTTTCACCCTTAAATCCCCTGATTTATCAAGCTAAACAACACTTAATAATGCAGGTGATGTGAACTAATAAACCATATTTTTATCACCTTTTTAATTTGGCAGTAAGCATCCCCTCTTCCTACTTGGTTTCTCTATCATGGCTTTGCCTCTCCAAAACCAGGAAATAGCCCATAAACAGTGTATTAACCTGGGGGGGGGGGTAGGATACTTTATGCATCTTTTCTGTAACCAAGAAAAATAGATGGAGGTCTGCACCAGAAGGAGTTTCAAGATAAATAAGAGGGGTAGATGATCTAAAGCTTATTGACTCAGGATTTTACTTGCTGTTAAAGGGATACTGTCATGGGAAAAATGTTTTTTTTTTCAATATGCATTAGTTAATAGTGCTGCTCCAGCAGAATTCTGCATTGAAATCCATTTCTCAAAAGAGCAAACAGTGACAAGTCACATGACCAGAGACAGCTGGGAAATTGACAAAATGTCTAGCCCCATGTCAGATTTCAAAACCGAATATAAAAAAAAATATGTTTGCTCTTTTGAGAAATGGATTTCAGTGTAGAAGTCTACTGGAGCAGCACAATTAACTGATGTGTATTGAAAAAAACACGTTTTCCCATGCCAGTATCCCTTTAAAATTAACTATAGTATTATTAAGGGTCAGAAAATTGGATTTTGCATACGCATAAACGTATAAAAAACTAAAACTGCGTCTATTTATCAATCAAAAGAGAAAGCATTGTTGGGAAATGGAGGAAGTTCTACTAACAACAAGCATCGGTCAAGTTTTCAACACGTCAAATTCACTTTAGCAAAGGAACTCTGGTAGATGTTACACACTGTCTCATGCATCACTTCTGCTGTGCCCGCATCACTCTCAGAAAGGCTTCAGAATCACAACTTTGCAGCAAAAAAAAAAAAAGAAGAGAATTTAGGCGTGCCAGGATTTATACTCATGTAGCGCTGCTTAACATTCCTATGTGGTTTAGCACTCTAGTCAAAAGTAACAGGCTTTTGAAGAGGCTTGTATGTGGTAAAAAGTTGGTGTTTGCTTCATTGACATGTGCTTGATCAGAGCAGCTGCAGTGCAGACTTCTTGTTATACACAGAAAAGATTCAACCAAAATCCTGCAAATCACTTATAGTATTCTAGCCTTTGTACTACAACTAAAAACTAACTTTTAGTTTTATGTATGCATTTATCTGCAGTTGGTCTTTATTTATTTTAAATGACTGAGCTATTTGTTCTGAGACTCTCATGCTTTTGAATAAAACTATTGTCTGTGTTCCTTTTGCCTAGCACCAATGCATTGATTTGTGAAGCTGAATAGGAGCAGGCCTCGAATGAAGATTAAGCAATAAAAAATAACTACCTATGAGACTGAAGGAATACCTGTTTGTGTTGGTTTAGTGACCCACAGAAACTAGGTAGCATTTTAATATGGATCTAAGCTTAAGAGTACATGTCATTTCTTAACCTGGAGTTTTTAGAGTAGTTGAGGGTCACTCTAGACTACACAAATATCAGAGTAAAAGAGTCATAGTTTTGATTGTCGTACTTTGAACTCAACTTTTAGTTACTAGGTTTACAAAGTTTAACAGTATTCTTATCTATTTATACACTAGAAACTTATCAAAGCCATATCAGTGATGTGTGTTTTATATAGAAACTGAGCAGGATCAAATAATCTTGATGCTGTCTAGATGAGTGGCAAGGTTTGGGTTTTTAATTTCAGAATCAACCAAGATGCAAAGGAATGTGAAGTGGGGAGAACATGGTGGACATGTAAAACAAAAATGAAGTATAGTATGAAGACCTTTCATACTGTACAGCACAGTATTTTATTTGTGGATTAGTTTGACTGTACATTATGATTACTAATGCTATTGACTGCTAAATGTATCTGTTCAGAAGAATGTTGACCAAGTACAGATACCTGTTGGTGTATCTTTAATTTGCCATATAGGAAAGACAGCAGATGTGCAGCCAAAATGTAAGATTGTAAAACATGTCATGAAATTGGCAGGTCAGTACTAAAACTCTGAAACGGTTTATTTTTCAGAATTTTTTTGCCATTGTACAAAGACCCTAGCTGAGAAAAACTTATAGTTCATATTATTAGCACTACTAACACATAAAGGCAGATTTATTTATATAGAATATTTGAATTCCAATTTTTACCTCTGTTTTTCACAGCAAAATTTGCAATTCTAAGTTTTTGGAAACTTGAATATCCAACATTTATTTAAAGGAATAAAACTCAATATGAAAAAAACTGTTTTTTAAAATATATAAGATAAGATATACAAAATTTCAAAACATCACCTCAACTTGCAGTAAACTGTGACTGAAGTTTATCAGAGGGCACTTGGGAAAAAGACATGTCTAGCCCCATGTTTGTTTTCAAAATTAAATTAAAAAATCTGTTTTCTCTTCTGAAAAATGGGTTTTGGTAGAGAAGTTTGCTGGAGTAGCATTATTAACTGATGCTTTTTTGGAAAAAAATGTTTTCCCATGACAATATCCCTTTAAGAAAACCTCAGCTAGAATAGCCCAGTCGTGCTTTGTTGCAAAAGAATGAAAAAAAAAATTTCATTGTTCCAGTCATTTTCAGTAAGGCTGAAAATCTTGACTTATAATAAACTGGGAAAAATAAAAAGTTGTGTGACTGCTTCAACCTCATTCATTCTACTGAGACTCTGCAGCTTTTACTTACCAAGTCTATTTTTTTTTTTTTTTTTTTTTT
>CM044438.1:84648640-84667709 GCA_024363595.1 Xenopus borealis | reverse complement strand
CACCATCTTGGAAAGTGTCTGGGACACTCACATGCTCAGTGGGCTCTGAGCAGCTGTTGATAGGCTAAGCTTAGGGTTGGCCTGTAATATAAGATGATGCTACAGGGCTGATTATTAAATTATGGTGCTAGTTGCAATGGTTTATGTGCTGCCAAGTAGTAATTATCTGTGTTAATTACTAATCAGCCTTATATTGTGACTATATTTCTATTCTATGTGTACTGTATATTGTGAGTGGATCCCTATGCTCAGTAAGTGACAGCAGCACAGAGCATGTGCAGTGAATCCGCACAAAAGAAGATGGGGAGTTACTGGGGCAACTTTGGAGACACAGATCTTTACTGCTAAAGGGATGTGATTGCCTTGGGCTGGTACAGAAGCCTAAAACATAATGTACAACACTTCTAGCTACTTCTTTAGTTTAACTTTCCTTGTCCATTATGTTTTTTACCAAAATCAGAAAAGTGTATTTGTGTCAGAGCTGACACAATGGTTTTGAATGCAAAAAAGAAGAGGAGGCACAGGGACTGAAATTAGCCTGCATATTATAGTAGGCTGATCTCCCCCCCGGTGTGGCAGCTAGCAATAATCTCATATGAAACTTAGTTGTCGATTGGGCTGGCCGGAAAATTTTGATCAGGCACCTTTACGAACATCAGCCACTGTTAGTGCTGAATTGTCAGATACACATAAAACTCTATTGTTTCTACCTGCATATCTGACAATTCAGCTCTAATAGTGAGGAGCAGATTTATCAAGGGTTGATTTGAAATTCAAATTTTCGAGTTCTTTGTGAAAGTCGACAATGGAAAAGTGAAAATTTGATTTCTATTTTTGAAATCTATGATGTACTGGCCCTATTTGACTATTCGACTATCACTTTTGTCTCCCCAGAGTGTCTCAATAATATTGAGGTCAGGAGACTGAGATGGCCACTCCAGAACCTTCACTTTATTTTGCTGTAGCCAATGACAGGTCGACTTGGTCTTGTGCTTTGGATCATTGTCATGTTGGAATGTCAAGTATGTCCCACGTGCAGCTTCCAGGCTGATGAGTGCAAATTTTCCTCCAGTATTTTTTGTATTTCCAGGCTGATGAGTGCAAATTTTCCTCCAGTATTTTGGGTATTTCACCTGAAGTTATTTGTGGGTTTTTCCTTACATCCCGAACAATTTTTCTGGCAGTTGTGGCTAAAATTTTAGTTGGTCTACCTGACCGTGGTTTTGTTTCAACAAAACCCCTAATTTTCCACTTCTTAATTAGAGTTTGAACACTGCTGATTGTCATTCTCAATTCCTTTGATATTTTCTTATATCCCTTTCCTGTTTTATAGAGTTCAACTACCTTTTCCCGCAGATCCTTTGACAATTCTTTTGCTTTCCCCATGACTTAGAATCCAAAAACATCAGTACAGCACTGGATGAAAGATGCAAGGGTCTGTCAGGAGTCCAGAAAGTCACTGATCTTTTATACACACCCACTAATTACAAGTAAACAGATCACAGGTGAAGATGGTTACCTTTAATCACCCGGGTATGTAAACTTTTGATCAGGGTCATTTGGGTAGTTTGTGTAGTGATTATGATTTAAAAAGAGTAAACATACATATAGATAGATAGATAGATAGATAGATAGACATATGAGGGTAAGTCCACAACCACTGGATAAGTTGCTAACGCAACAATATTTGAAATGGAAAAGCATTTGCAAGGATAGATTCCAAAAAAATGTTATAATTATAATGAACCAAGGGTTCTCTTTAGCTGTCGTTTGAAAGAATGTGACACTTTCCGTGTCATGAAAAGACACCTAACAGCTTTTGTCCCATTATTTTTTGTCAGTCACTCTTAGCACCTGCTCCACTGATCTCAAATGTAGGTTCTCTTTTGATTCAGATTGAATGCCCTTGACAGGTTGAAAAGAGACAAAATCACTCCGCAACAAAACCTGCCATTCTCAGGAAAGAGATAACTAAAAAAAGTCATCCTGGTTCTTTTTTTTTAATATACTCCCACCACATCAAATAAAAAAAAACACTAAACAAATAAAGGCAGAAATTAATTGCAAGACAATATTTTCATTTCATTTTAAATTTTAAATATTCTTAGAAGAACTAAATATCTGTAATTTTGTTTGACTTCAATAAGTAATGAAGGATGACTGCCTAAGATACTTTTGAGATGATGTTGGCATATTCGTTTACAAGCTGGCTGTTATCCGGTTGATTCACACAGAAAAGTGGCATCTATCTTTGATGACTAGTGTTCATTTTCTGCAAATAGTAATGTACAACTGCTTCATGCAATCAGGCCTGGGCTGCTGATCTATAGATTCTGACTAATGCCAGAGGGGCTGCTGTAAGATGCCATAGTCAACAGCTAATTATTGGGCTGTAACAGAACTAGGTGGGGGCAGGCCCTGGTGCAGCTGTGCAGCCGGGCCCCACCCTCATCCTTGCCAAATTTCTATGCCACTGTAGCCGACTCCAGCCGGCTGCAACGGGCACACTACTGCCGGACGGCCCTGTGGGGGTGCGGGCCCTGGCACAATTGCACCTCCTGCTAAATTCTCAGTTTAGATTTGCATGCAATATGGAAACTTAGAATGATGTATGAATGCAACAATATAGAGATAGAATTCTTTCTGTTTGCAATAACCCTTATTCAACTTGATGGGCAACAAATGTAAAGTAACCCTTGCCATATATACCCTTGCTGTTATATATTTAGTTTATATGCTCCATGGTGTTGTGCAACTGAACGAGGCATTTAACATACTTTGTAAGCAGAATGTTACTGAATGAGTTAAAGTCTCCTCTTCATGTGCCTAGTACTTCCTAATTGTCGCCATCATTTCTTCATCAAATATTTACTTTAGGCGACAACTCACTGAAACTATTTAGTTTGTACCAGATGTGTCGCATGTCCTTTGTGAAAACATTCGCTAATGGAGTGATTTGAAGGAAGAAGTTCCCTTTCTATGGGTTTCAGACTTTTGTACTGCTGACTCATTAAACAAAACCAATGTCACTTCTTATTCAAGACTAAATGAAAAAATGTTATTGTTAATGCTATACATTTTAGGCTGGGGACAGACAGGGAGATTCGGGGAGATTCTGTCGCCTGGCGTTTTTTAGCAGGCGACAATCTCCCCGAATTTCCGGAATCGCCCGAAGTTTCCTCACGAAGTATCTTCCGGAAATAGCCGTGCCGCGTCTGCACAGGCGCTGGCGCTTTGTCAGTATACTAGCGGCAGACAGGGAGAAGGAAATTCGGGGAGATTGTCGCCTGCTAAAAACGCCAGGCGACAAAATCTCCCCGAATCTCCCTGTCTGTCCCTACCCTTATACTACTACTTTCTACATGTAATGTATACATCTTAATATTTAGTAATATATGCTTCTTTATGCAACTAGGTGGGAGAAAAATTAAAAATACTTTCTGCAAAATCTTCTTAAAAACTGCATTGCTGCAAAGGATCTGGACATCACAGAGCCCTTTCTGCATTCCTGCCACTGTTGTCTAGTTACACTAATATATTGGTAACAGTTCCAATAACATCAGTTTCACAATAAACAGAATCTCAGTTTACGTATTTAAAGAAAAATTGAATTAAAAAGTTTAGAAAACAACAGCAACATAAATCAGCAGTCTCTGAACCATGGGGGGCACTGGCATTATTATGAAACTCCGTTTCCAAAAAAATATGGGAAGCTGTGTAAAATGCAAATAAAAAGAGAATGGGATAATTTACAAATAATTTAAATCCTATATTTAATAGAAAATAGTACAACAACATGATTTTTAAACAGAAAACTTTTATTGTTTTCTCAAAAACATGTCCCAGAGAGGCCGGGTCTCTCAAAAGTGAAGATGGATAAGGGTTCACCACACTGTGGAATTTTATTTTAAGAATAACATTATTCAATAGAAAATTAAAAAAGGATTTCATCATCTTTATTACATAATACCATTAATAGAGAATACGGAGAAATCACTTCATGGGCACAGAGTTCATCTCTGCATCCATGAATGCAAGTTACAACTTTACCATGTGAAGAAGAAACCATATATACACATTATTCATAAACACACACTTGCTTGGGCTTAAGCTCATTTTAGATGGACTGAGTTGAAGTGGAAAACTGTCCTGTGGCCTGACTAATCAGACATTCTCCAGCTAAACAGCAGAAGGACCATTCAGCTTGTTATCAGCACACAGTTCAAAAGCCAGCATCTGAGATAGCATGGGGGTGCATTAGTGCACAAGGCCTGGGAAGCTTGCACATTTTGGAAGCAGTGACGTGTGGGCCGGCCCGATACCAGCGCGTCGGGCAGGTTTAGGCCAACCCTGCTGCTTCTCTTGCAGGTCGCTGGTGAGTTTGGTTTGAGCTCTTCTGCCTGCTCTCCGAATCTGCGACAGACTGCTAACTTCCCGTTTCCTGTTTTATAGACTTGCGCCTGCCCTGCCCCTTTTGTGACATCATCGGTAGGGTGGCACAGGTCTATAAATGGAATGGGGAAGTCAGGGGCGGGTGCAGGATGGGCGGGTCCAGGTCAGATGCGGGTCATGAAAAAGTGTTTCCGCACATCACTACTGGGAAACAACCATTAATGCTAATATAAGTAAGTATATATAAATAACTAAATATGTATACAACCAAGTCTTATGGTAGGTGGTAGGACAGGGGAAAATATTCAGCCCTTGCATGCAGTACACTGGTGGGGGGAGGGGTCCGGCGAACATCCCGGTGACTGGTTAAGCCACTGCCAAATTTCTTTCTGCAATTTTCAGAGTCTACTGCATTTTTACACAAACATCTACTCTATGTGCTCAGACACGTGAATTACAACTTTTGCCAATGCTTATAATAACGGACTGAATCAGCTGTGGAAAATCCCTAGTGAAGAAACTATTGATGTAATATTAGACTTGTGGTTGTAAAGAAAAAAAAAGAAAATAATCAGCACCACCCACTGTCCAGGCCCAGCCATTTCCACCATTAATACTGCAAATCCCAAGCCCACGCCCCCCCTGTAACTGTGCTGTGCCAAACCCAAGCCCATACTATCTATACCTGTGCCACTGCCGGGCCAGGCCCCCAGCCAGAAATAGGCCCAGGCCCAGCCATATCCGTTAATACTGCAGTCTGCAGCTGCAAGCCCCCAAGCCCACGCCCCCACCATACCTGTGGCGGCCTTCCCAAGCCCCCATGATCTGTACCTGTGCCAGCAAGAAGTAAAAGGCAGGTGCAGCTGCCAAAAGCCCATCAGGATAGAGCAGACATGTCTCTTCGGCGAGATGCGTTACTGCTCCCCTCTAGCATGCACAGCAGCTCCTCTCTGCCTAACCAATCTGGCTTTTGTAATGACTGGCTCTGACTGACGTCTTGAGCCAGCCCTGCAGCCTACTACGCATGCGCGTCAGAGTGTCAACGCTCCAAGGTGTCAACATGGAACTGGAAGGCGCCAAGTCACCCTCCAGGCTAAAACAAACCTCAGAGGAGGTTGGGGCATGCGAATTATATAAATTATAATGCTTTTAATAAAGGCCAACAAGGGAACTGAAAAATAAAATTGAAAAAAATCCCCTGAGAAGTGTGCCCCCCACTGATTGCGCCCTAGGTAGTTGCCTACCCCTTGGCCCGGCCCTGGCACTGGGAAATCAGGTAGTACAAACTAGTTTCATCGTTCAGCATTGTGGGAAGCTATAGAAACTCAGTGCTACACAACTCTGTGGCTTCTGCTGTCACAGCAGCTAAAGTATGAACACAGCGATTGCAGAGAAGGAGACCACAGTTCAATGAGAAAGCACAAAGCAAATATTGGATGGTTTTTGTTTTAAAAAGGAGAATTGAAACAAGCTTTTTGACAAATGAAGAAGGGGAAGGATTTTCTAAATTGCATTTGTGGCTTTAAAGGGCTTCAGCATTAACCTGCTTTATGCGTATTGGCTCCAATTTAGTACCTACAACTGCTTTTGTTACCTCAGAATTCATTAACCTCTGTTTGGCCCTGGAGTGAATTTATGTTTTTTTTTCATCTTTTAAAAGTTACTAAGGGGAAACAAATTAAACATAAATGTATTATAACTGGTGAAGTTACAGTGTAAACCTAGCTGGCAGGTGGAACACTCACTAGTTAGTGCAAGGCATTGTTATAATAATATCTATACCATGATATCTATATCATCACCTGTCCACTGGCAGGATTACAAAGGCCACATATCTAATGTTCCCTCAGAGTTGTATGCTCATGCACACGCACAACTTATGTCACCAGCGCACACAGAATATTCTATACAGACACAATCTAGCACTTGCCAATCTTTCTCCAGAAAGCTCCCTGTATTATTTGGGCAGTTGTGCTGACACCACAGCAATACACTGGATATATACTGTACATGTTAGTGTGCCTGTAAATTTAATGAACATTAAAAGGATGGTTCACTTTTAGTTTACCTAAATTAGAATGGCTAATTTAAACAACTTTCCAGCTGGCCTTCATTATATTGTATGGCATACTTATTTGCCACCTTCTTCTTTCCAGCTTTTAAATGGGGGTCACTGAGCCCATCTAAAAAACAAATGCTCTGTAAAGCAACAAAATTATTGTTATTGCTACTATTTATTACGCATTTTTATATTAACGCCCTCTCCTATTCTAGTCTCTTTTTTAAATCAGTGCATGGTTGCTAGGGTAATTTGGATCCTAGCAATCAGACTTCTGAAATTGCAAACTGGAGAACTGCTGAGAAAAAAAGCTAAATAACTTAAGATTAGAGGACAAGAAGCATTTGAAACAGTGTAGGTGGTTCTTCACAGTGTGGACAGTGAGGTTGTTTTATGTACTGCTGGATGATGTTGTGATGGCTGATTCTATTAATTCCTTAAGGGCCCTTACACACGGGCATTTGTTACCTGCGCTCCCCTGCGTTCCGTTTGGCTGCCTTCAGCCGCAGGGGAGCGCAGGTCTAGACGCACTCCATTCTTGTCAATGACGTTGTACTCATGAGACGAAGCATGTCTGATCCTGCGTTCGGTGCTTACATGCGTCTCGTGAGTACAACATAATTGAAAAGCATGGAGTGCGTCTAGACCTGCGCTACCCTGGGCTGAACGCATCCAAACGGAATGCAGGGGAGTGCAGGTAACAAACACCCGTGTGTAAGGGCCCTTTAGAGTGGAGGCTTGGATGATTTCTTGGGCAGACATAATTGCCAAAGCTATAACAAACAAGGGAAAGTTGTGCTCACCACTAATTTTTAAAAACATGAGGTGTGGGTGCAATGAGATTGTGACCACAAAATACATATAGACAAATACAAGAGATCCTCTGCATGTAACCCATTTTGTGCATACAGCTACTAAAAATGCCTTTCCCTTTAAAAAATCACTATAATGGAGTGCTCACCTCACAGATATGCACTGTTGTAGTGTCAGGTGCTGAACTGGAAGACCCGCTCCCCCCCCCAGGGGGCCCGAAACGTTGCCACTTTGTATTGTTTATGGGCTAAATAAATAATTTTTGTGCACTTTGGCAAATTGAATACTGTGTGCTGCTGGTTTCCTGTTTGTTTGTTCATATATTGCAATATATTTAAGCTGGTCAACTACGTCACAGTCATCCCATATCTGGCCAGTCCTACTCTCAAATTGCATCTGATTCATTAAGAATTCTATTGCTTAATTATACATTTTACAAAGGGACTAAGTGTTACCTGCAACTTACTTGCTGCTTTCAAAGTAAAACTCCAAACTTGGTTGCCCTTTCATTAGACACCAGTGGGATCCCCTGACTATAGCTGGGAAGGGTGGGGGCTACAACAAGGAGCTGGTCACTGCTCCTATATGAACTATAACAAACAAAGGAAAGTTGTGCTCATTGATAATTTTTAAAACCATTAGGTGGGGGTGAAGTGAGGCTGTAACCACAAAATACATATAGACAAATACAAGAGGTCCTCTGCACTCAACCCATTATCAATATATTTAAGACATTGAGACATTTTGTTCATACAGCTACTTACCCTTTAAACAAAACAGGGATTGCCAAGGCTATTGTGATACTAAAATCTATAATTAGCGTATGAGTATATATAGTTTATGTGAGTGTATGAAGGGGTCAGTGTGTGTATGTATGTGAGCTGGGTTTCATTTGGAGGGGTTGAACTTGAGGGACTTTGCTCTTTTTTCAACCGGATCTAAATACGTAACTCAAAAACCACAAATAATATAAAATGGAAACTGGTTGCAACAACACAACCCCTTTAAGCAAATTCTGGGGTTTTGTGGTATGTGTATATGTGGTATGCCTTACAGTAAAAGGGTCTGGTCAATAAAGGGCCAGTAACATAAAAAATTTAATTGTTTTAAAGTAATAAAAACATAATGCAGTGTTGCCCTGCACTGGTAAAACTGCAGTCTTTGCTTCAAAAACATGACTATTGTTTATATAAATAAGCTGTTGTGTAGCCATGGGGGCAGCCATTCAAAGGAGAAAAGGTTCAAGTTACACAGCAGATAAGCTCTGTAGAACAGGGGTCCCCAACCTTTTTTGCTCATGAGCCACATTTAAATGTAAAAAAGAGTTGGAGAGCAACACAAGGATGAAAAAGTCCATGGGGATGTCAAATAAGAGCTCTGATTGGCTTTTTGGTAACCCCTATATGGACTGGCAGCCTACAGGAGAGAATGTTTGGCAGGACATCTGTTTTTTATACAACCAAAACTTGCCTCTAAGCCAGTAATTCAAAAATAAGCACCTGCTTTGAGGCCACTGGGAGCAACATTCAAGGGGTTGGAGAGCAACATGTTGCTCGCGAGCTACTGGTCGGGGATCACTGCTGTAGAACATAATGTTATCTGTTATCCATTACTTATCCTGTGCCATGTAGCTGTTTTTCAATTTCTGCCATTGATATTTAGCAGCTTGTTTATATGAACTATAGTAGTGTTTCTGAAGCAAACAGATCAGTTTAAACAGCACAGGGCAACTCTACATTATATTTACATTACTTTAAAACTCTTTAATTTTTTTGGTGTTACTGTTCCTTTAAAGAAGTATTGTCTCACTTCAGTTTGTTATAGATATATGTTGACATAAGTGTCATGTAAGTATGCAAAGCACAGGCACAGATAAATTCTACCAGCTATTATTATTACACTTTCATATCAGTTCACCTATATGTTTGAGATTAGTCACGTTACTTTCCAGAAATATATATGATTGTTTTTTGCTGGTTTATTACTTAAAAAGATCAATCAGACAAGGTTTTACCTGGACCCACTTGAGTCTGAATTCTGATAGCTGTGCACACTTGATAGGTAATTTAATCAGCAGCTGTTTGGATAAGCACAGCCTGAACTGATCTCCTGAAAGGTTTAGCCTTCCCGGAGATAGCTGTGCCTTTTCACTCTCAGGCACCAAATGGCTAGCTGGAGGGGTCATTAAAAATTTACAGGGAGAAACAAAGGTGTGTTCCAGAGTCTCCTCTTACCCTTTCTTCAGTTACTTCAGCAAACAAAAGGTATTAAACCTGCCTCATGAATAATGTGGTATGTAATATACACAATGCATTTTTAATTCCACCAAGTAATAACATTAAGGAAGATATTTGCAATCTTCAAATGTCACAAGGCATGGAGTTCAGTCATTTGTTCTGATTCTGGACTACCTTCAACATGATTTCATAATGTATTCTATAGAATTCAGATTTAAAAACAATAGGTTCGCAACTCATGCAGTAAAACAAATGATTCATGGAAGACAACATTACACACAAGCAGTTACATACAGACCCCAAGCAATAGAATGTTTTCCACTGTTGATTAACACTTTCCTGATTGTAAAATTGTTTAACTAATGGGCACACGTATCTTTGTCAAAGTGACACATTTATTTGAGATATGTCCTGGGCTGGACTGGGAGGAAAAAGCAGCCCTGGCAACAGTATCAAGGCAGCCCATGTATTCAGGCGCATGCAAAGCATGATATATATTTCCAACCCCAAGGTTAACCAGTGTTTATTAATAATAGTATATTACCATATAATCCCCACAATATTATACACCCTATGTGCTGGAACTGGTCCTTGCATCTCCCCCTAGTTTCTATCACAACTATTCTATTAGATGGATTAGTGACCCTATACAGTATAGTCTAAATTTTCCTTTGTGTGCCCCCAGCTAGACCATGTACCCTGGCAGATAAGAGGACTATAATTATCATGTGTATCACAGGGCCAAAGTGTGTCATACTTGAAGAGACTAGTCTGTCTCATGCAATTAATGCTACATATCACAGTGTTCCATATACAGACTGAAGTGATTGTCCTGAGCATGGATCCTCCTGTTGCCAACATACCTACCATAAGCATAAGGGATTGGTTATATAGCAAGCAACTCTAATTAATAACTGAAATTGCTCAGAATTCCTGGCTCCTCACACATTCCAGTACTGCATGAGTACTAACAAATGCAGGCTTTGGCTTAGCTGTGGCTGGCTAGTATGGACAGCTCATTTACATTTCTAAAGTGATTGGCCCATTTACATATTAAAGACAGACCATTTTTAGGCGAGCAGCCCATTTACATTTTAAAGCAATCGGGCATTTGCCTGAACCCACAGATTGCCAGTCCAGACCTGGATTTGTCATATAAATGTTTTAAGAACTGTATGAAGATTCATTTAAGGAATGGGAGATTTTGTGTTTAATTTGACCTCTACTAGTTGTATCATACAGTTTCTGTGGCTTGCTTCTATCAGGCATATATCCATATGTTGACTTTTTATATTGATATAACTGTGAAGATTCTCATTCATCCAGGTCATGGTATATATATATATATAAAAAGTAACTCAAAGCAACTTTTTATATTATTTCCCCTTCTTTTTGCGATTCATGATTTTATATTTATTTCTACATTTTCGTATTGTATTTCATTTGCATTTTTATTATTTTTCACTGTCACGGAGTATTTCGGGGTTATATCATATATTTATATGTTTTTTTGGTGTATACTTATATTTATGTATATTCTTCATTTCGCTTTGTTTGCTTAATTTATCTATTAAGTGGTTTGGTTATTTTTCATTGTGACGTGTATTTGGGCTTTCCACTAGTTGGAGCTCATTTACATATTTCTGGGTGTGGGTCACTTTCACTATTTAACCAGTTAGCGGTGAATGTTTTGGTTTCTCTTGGTGAAGTGGCGGGAAGCCACGAAACGCGTTGAGCAGCTAACCTTGGTGTTGTTTTCTGCACACCATTACGATGGATTTTTTAAAATGGACTTAATAAAGTTTTGATATTTTTTATTTACTATTGATTCCATTGGTTCTCCGTGTTATACTACTCTACAGAATTCTTCTTGCTGCTTAGGATTGCGGCCTGCACGTAGTAGCACGCTGGAATTGGGGCGTCGGTAAGTGCTCCCATTTAATATTACCTAGTGGCCTCAAAGCAGGAGCTTATTTTTGTATTCCAGGCTTAGAGGCAACATTTAATTTGATCAAAACCAGGTGTACTGCCAAACAGCGCCTCTTGTAGGCTGCCAGTTCACATAGTAGCTACCACATAGCCAATCACAGCCATTACTTAGCACCCCCAGGAACTTTTTTCATGTTTGTGTTGCTCTCCAATTCTTTTTATAACCTAATGTGACTCAAGGTAACAAAGGTTGGGAACCCCTGCTCTAGACCCTCCTATACCCCTTTTTAATATAGTATATCTTTTAAATTAAAATGATACATCACATATACCTATTTTTGCATATATGTAGAGTTAATTTTGTTATTTGTATCCCTCTAAGGCAGGGGTCCCCAACCTTTTCTGGTTCGGGGACTGGTTTTGAGGCAAAACATTTTTCAAAGACTGGGGGGCTCCAGGGGGGACAGCAGGGGTCGGCATCCAATCCGGGTGTGCCGATGTCCATTTTGCCGCACCTTGTTAATTGCAGGCTAGGCTCTGCGGCCTAGTTCAGGACTGCCCACGGCCCGGTGCTCTAAGGCATGGTTTGTAGTGACTGGGTGCCTTTTTGATAAATATAACCCTTTGTATCAATCTTCCTCTTCACAAATATAAGGTCTGACTTGATTTAAATATTATCTTTCCACCTAGCATCAGTCTTGGCTAAAGGTTGTCTCTGACAATTGCACTTCCCTTTAAGATGTTCGTGGTCTACTGTATGGCTTTATATGTGGGTGATTGAGATAGGGGTCTTATAATCTTTCACTTCCTAGTATACAATGGTCTTGAAACCAAAGAGTTTCCTTCTAGTTCTTCAAACTTTGAGGGAAGGGAAGGAGGAAATTGGTTTTGTTTATTTGAGTGCATGTTCGCTGAATATCAAGTTATATGTTTGAATTCCCAAATGTATTTATGTCCATTAAACTAAGTACTGATATTGACTTTAAGTTAGATAATCATGTAATTTGTGATTAATACAAAACATTTTATGATGCGGATAATGAGTATAAAGATATGCAGACATTTGTGCATCTTTACTCTACTAAATGAGATAATAAAACCAATCTATGGCTTTCCTTTAATGAAGTTCCTTAAAATGATATAGAAGTCATTGCTGCAAAGATTATAGAGAGTTTATAGAGCAACAGAAATTTCTGCTATAAATCCTGCACATTGATTTTTTTTTTTTGGGAGTCAAAAGTATAACTATTGCAAAAGACAAGATTGATGGAATATGCTCTATTAAATAGCAATAAATTGTATTAATGGAGTCATTATCAACAATTTGTTAAAGTATTATCAAGTGAATTCTGGATTATCAGTTCTTTTAATTTCATAACCTATATTCAATATTATCAGTTCCTCTGCTAAGAATACATTTATATTTACTATTCTCAATCTAATTTTTTCCATGCATTTGCAAGCAAACTGTGAAATTAGGACTGAGGTAAAACCATGGGAAAAAAACTTGCTTGATAATGCAGAAGATATGCTTTCCATCGACTTCTATGCGATTTTGGTAGGTAGCGTGATTTGATTTTCTTAAAGATTCCAGTCATGTGACTTGTTCTCTGATAAACTTCAGTCACTTATTACTGCAAGTAAAAGTTGGAGTTATATCACCCCCCTCCAAGCAGCCGAACAAGAGAACAATGGGAAGGTAACCAGATAGCAGCTCCCTAACACAAGATAACAGCTGCCTGGTAGATCTAAGAACGGCACTCAATAGTAAAAGCCAAGTCCCACTGAGACTGGTTCAGTTACATTAAGTAGGAGAAATAATAGCCTGCCAGAAAGCAGTTCCATCCTAAAGTGCAGGCACAAGTCACATGACTGGGAGCAGCTGGGAAACAGACAATATGTCTAGTCCCATGTCAGATTTCAAAATTGAATATATATAAGTGTTTACTCTTTTGAGAATTGGATTTCAGTGCAGAAGTCTACTGCAGTAGCATGATTAGCTGAGGCGTTTTGAAAAATAAATGTTTTCCCATGACAGTTTCCCTTATAGGGTAACCAGCCTAGCCAGTAAAACACCTGCCAGGGTCGGGGCCAGTATTACCAATTTACCGTCAATTTAGCAGCCAGCAGCCTTAACAAAAGACCTTGCCCTCTGGTGGAAACTTACCTTTTCTTCACCTTGCCCTTGCGTGATGTGCCCCCTCTCCTTTTGTGTCAAGGCTCTGCCCCTATTAGCATCACAACCCGCCCCTTTAGTTCCCGCCCCCGGTAAAAAATGTTTGCAACCCTACTTTAACCACCAAGTTGCCCAGCAGTTAGGTGAGCACAGAACAATCTATACTTGCATGTTTCTGTTGCCTCTACTTAGCATGTCACTGGATGACACATGGAGCACTTGGCATAACCTTGATGTAGTATTCTCTTTAGTTTCACTAAATAGATATGCAGAGGTATGTGATCAATCATTTTTCTTTTCCAGTACATCAGTAAAAGAAGAAAAATTTGTTTATTAATTTAAAACATTATTTTCACAATAAATAAAGCATCATAAAACTGATAACACTCCAAAATGTTAAAAGGTATTTACAAAGATCCATACTAGAAAGAATGGGTTAATCTGCATAAAATTTGTTTAAGGCAAAGATCATGAGGTAATTATACAGATCATTACTTTTTCATAGCAAAGTTGATAGAACATTCAAGAGCTAATATCCCGTAGGGGGGAACTCATTGAATGGGGGGGGGGGTTCTAGATCCACAAATTCTCCTTATTACCCCCGCATTTATGATTTACAAGAAATGAGTGGTTTGGTTCCAACTGAGGGACATACTGTACAAGTCCATGTGCCATTTCAGAGCCTAATCAAGATTGCTTACTGTGTGGAAAACAAAGTAATTAATAATTAAATAAATTAGTAATTAAGCATTGCCAAAAGCTAAAGAATTTTAGCAGGTTTAACAAGTTTTCACACAACCTGAACCAGGGAAAGAAAAGCACCTTGGAAAGCAGAGAAGATATCACTTCTCTCCTCCTTTCCAAAGAAACCAAATACTTGTACACAGTCTTGGCTACTGTATCCCAACCAAATGATCCAGAAAATAATAAAGCAACTTGTTTTTTACTGCACTATGTCTCTCTTGCTTAAAGCTTCCTGTTTTGTGTGTTACTACAGTATATACTATATTTAGTAATACATGTTTAAATGTGAAGCAATCTGCCTGTGGCACCCAAGCAAGTATCAAGGGAGAAAAGGAGCATGGTGCCCTCTAATAGCTATCCTCCCCTGCTTTCCCAAGTTCCATAGGCTTTGCCAAGAGTCCCTAGCCTAGACCATTGCTTGAAAAAGGGTTGCAAACACCAGCTGCAGTAATCAAAAGGTCAATATTGTGACAGACTAACCGATTCAGGGAGATTTAGTGGCTTGGCGATTAATCGCCTCTTCTGCAATGCGACAATCTCCACGAAATGCCTGCTCCCTTCCCGCCGCCTGTTTGAATGAAAAAACGCCAGCGCCAATGCACTCACGGCGCTTCGATTTCCAGAATCGCACGAAGGTGCCTAGTGAGGAAACTTCAGGCGATTCCGGAAAACGAAACGCCGCAAGTGCATTGGTGCTGGCGTTTTTTCATTCAAACAGGCAGCGGGAAGGGAACAGGCAGTTCGAGGAGATTGTCGCATAGCAGAAGAGGCGATTAAATACCAAGCAACTTAATCTCCCCGTCTGCCCCAACCCTTAAACACTTACATATCTTTTTGTATACTCAAACTGGAGTAGGGGAAATGTATGGAACATCTGAGCATCTGATGTCTCAAGTCTTGGCAGAATAGGGCAAACTCTTGGCAATTAGCTTTTTCATGTTTCAGAACTTTTTTTTATATCAGCCACTCTAAAGGGATCCTGGCAATGTACTTGATGAATTTGCTAAACGATTGCCAACATTAGGCATAAGCAACCAGACAGATTGAGATGTTATTTAGCATTGCCCTTATATCAAAAATTTTACAGGAACAGGCTTGAGCGCTGCAGATCAAAACACTATTGGATAAAAGACATGGGGGAGAAAACAAAATAAGTAGTAACCAGCCGGAGGAAACAATGTATAGTAATTTGGGATACTTTTGCATATATATATATATATATATATATATATATATATATATATATATATATTCACAAGCAGCAAAACTGTGGATACGCAGTTAACCAACAAATACTATGTAATGCTATTTTTTCACAAGCTGAAGGAGATGGAGTTGCCTAGAGCATACTGAGCATGTGCAGTGCCCCTGACACTAAAAAGACGGCCTAACAAGATCCAAAGTATGAATCATTACTGATTTAGAGCTACTGCACCTCTCTGCTCGTACAATAAGTTATCTAATACAGGATTTCTATTAGGGATGTACCAAATACACTTTTTGGGACTCAGATGAATACCCAAATCCTTCAGGAGTTGGTTCAGCATTTGGCCGAATCTTTCACATTTTGCATATGCAAATTAGGGGCGAGAAAGGAAAAGGTGGGAAAAAAAATGTACTTCCTGATTTCCCTTCCCACACTAATTTACATATGCAAATTAGGATCTGGTTTGGCCATGCACAAGGATTCCGAACTGAATCCTGGATTCGGTGCATCCTTAATTTCTAGCCATATTCATTTTAGGCTTTAGCTCTCCTTTAAGAGGTGTACTGTGTTTATCAGCTAACACAATTTAAATGGAAACTGACACTCATGTTCTTTGTCCTAATGACATGTACTTGGTACCCCAAATACATGTGGTTCTCAATAGTCCCTTCAGTTAAAGGACAACTGACAGAAAAACACTGTGAGCACTGTAGGCCTGGCTAAATATCTTTCTGATTAGTATTAAAAGGGAAAAAATATTTTAAAATATTTATTATTATATATATTTATTTATATATTAAATTTGCCCATGGGCAGCAACCAGACAGTGATTAGCTTTTTTAAGTCAGCCGCAAGTAGAACAATGAATGCAGCAATTTGATTGGTTGCCATGAGTTACTGCCCATGGGCAAATTTGCCCAGTGTTGATAAATGACCCCCAGTACGTCAGATGGCACTGTTCCATTACATGTTAAGGAAATTGCCCCGATGGAAATGTCTCTGTCAGGAGCTATTGTATGGCTTGCCTCAGCAGACTGTCTGCAGATTCTGCAGAAAGCCTTGCTCATAAAAAAATATATGAATAAAGTATGTTCTCCCTTTTATTGCTCAGAAATGGAAACAAACACCCAATTTATGGAGAGAAAAGTGCAAACCAATTTTACAATCTTATGTTCTATTGCTGTAGTTGAAATCTGCATTTCTTCCATTCAAGGAGCAAACTTCCCTTCAAGGAGCAGCTCTGTTTTATTATCTTAACTATAATCTGGGAGCCGAGGCATACGTTCAAGGAAGCAGACTAGAAGCTATCAGGGTGCTTCTACTTTCTCAACAGATACAAACAATTCACAAGTGCACATAACTGAAATAACCAGCCTGGATCATTACCAAGTCCCCCCTTCCTTCATTCTGTTTCCTTTCCAGATCAACAGGGAAGATTGATAAATTATTTTTACTATTACTCAAGACCACAGTGGGACAGGAGACTGAAACTGCTGGAGAAGCATATGGAAGTTCTGTTTCCTGGATATACCATAGGTTGTCTGTCAAAGTCACTTCTGTCTGAGTAATGGAACTTTAGGCCTGTAGATATAGTAAACAGGTCATTTTTAAATAGAGGAAAAGAACAATGTGAGAATAAATGGTCCTTGATGAAATGCGTGTCAGTTTCACCAACTGCCCATGATGAAATGCTGGTGTGTGTGTGTTTAAAACAATGATAATGTGTGTATGTCTTTTAGTCTCCTAGCTTGAGCTACAGGTGGTGGCCCAGATCGCATGTCTTTAGTTGTTACCTATAAGGGTGGTTTATACCTCCACACTCACACTGCCTGTAGTACTCTGTAGAACACGTTTTCTTGTCATCAGATAGAACTCATCATAGAAGACTTGCTGTTTCTGAAGGTCAGGAGTCTGCTGGTAGAACGTGGTGACTAAACTCAAAACTGAGATTTTTGCACATTCCCCTATTGTTAGTGGTAATGAGTCAACACCACAGATTTTAGGTTAAGTTCATATATAGTGTTCTCAGGCTGCTATATGTGCAGATTTCCTGTGAGGAACCAGAGCAGAACTATTTGTTTCATGTTCATTTAAGTCCATGTTGGGTCTCCCGATGCCTCCTCAAATCCACTTTTCTCTGAAAACCTTTTCCGCACAGGTCACAGCCAAATGGCTTAAAGCCAGTATGTTTGCGACTATGAGTAATCAGGTTGGAACTCTGGCTGAACGCTTTGCCGCAGACTTGGCATTTATGTGGTTTTTCTCCTGCACAAAGAGAATTATTGATATGTATTAATGTTTGAAGGCTGTGCTCAGGGTTGCACTGCATTGAACAAATAAGTACAAATACACAATATATCACATTAACATTCTGCGCATAACGCTAGATCCCAATACTAATCTGGTAGAGCCCCCCATACACTGATGAGGCAGAGCTGACAGCATTCATCAAAGACCATTATGGTGACTCTTGCCTATATAACTACACTATAAGTGCAGCTGTAGGAAAACAATAGGAAGCAAGTATACATACAAGCTACATGCCTGTATTCGTCAGATCATTTACTACAACATTGCTATTGAATGACCATTACCCCATGATATCATTTTGCTATATAGCTTGGTCCTGCTATTGCTGGGTCTGAATATAATGGCTCCCTTTCTCTGGGACACTTAAACAAGTTATCTAAACCTGGCCAGGAATGAAGTGAATGAAGCTGGGACGACCCATATTTTATGCTGGGATGACCGTTATACAAATTAGAGCACTTCTGAACTACCACACTTCAGGCCTAGGTCATTGACTGCAAAAAGGGTTGCTCATGCATAACCAACAAAGCAGAGCTGCAGACAGGTACAGTTTTGTATGGCATCACATTCTTATTTGGTTATCTGTATAATCTGGCTGCCTGCTGAGTCTACTCCATTCTCTATACAAAGAGAGTTGGAAATAGAATCCATAGTCAAAGTAGTTAGTTCACAGATGTTTGTTTGGAATACTTTTTAAGCCTAAAAAAAATACTGTCAAAAGAAAATCAGACCATTTTCAGTCTATGTAGTTAATGTGCTGCCATATAAATGTTCACTGCAGTACATTATAGAACAATGCTTGTTATGTCCTAACGGCACCAGAAGAATTAATAAGTAGTGCCATGTGTTATTATATCCTGTCCGATAAGGTGGATTGGTGGTGACTGGGAGGGGATACTATATCTGTCGACTGAATTCACCTGCCGTTTTCATTGGCCTTTAAATTAAGGCCCTTAATTAATAGCCCTTCTGAACAAACACAGGGACGTCATAGTAAAGTAACACTAATTGGATTGCTAGGGTTCACTTAATAAATAGATGCAGCCAACAAAGTTTTTCTATACAAATATTGTTTGCACATAGAGCTTAATTTAATGATGGATTTGAGGTCACCATTTGTAAAGCAACTACAGAATGCAGGAAAAAACTTTACTACCTATTATTCATTGGCATTACTGATAAGAGTGTCTTTATATATATAT
>CM044438.1:84619865-84642452 GCA_024363595.1 Xenopus borealis | reverse complement strand
AATCTCCCCGTCTGGCCTAGCCCTAAGACTGCAATGGAGTGCTCCTATCCTACAGTTGTATATTAGGCAGGATCATTTTTAGCAAATAGGGGCACCTGTCCAGGGTATCATAATCCCTGGGGGCTAGCATTTAGCACCCACTGAATATACTTTTCCTTTAATCTTTCCAAAGCATAAGACTAAAAATGCCATGAACTCGTGGTTGTGTATAACCAATCCCTCCTGTTAGCAGGAGCACTTGGGACTTGCTTGTGAGTAACTGCTAACTGTAGTAGCCTTACATTACAGGGCACTGGCACCTTGAATTCACCCACTGCCCTGATATCCTGCTTGTATACACATGGCATTAAGTGATGTTGTCCATTTAAAGGCTATTTGTTTAGGGACTAATATGTATGCAGAGTATTTATTAAAGATAGTTAATAGTTTTTCAGATGCTAATATTTGTATACAGAGTATTCCACTCAGCAACTTGTTCATGAAATTTGGGGCACAGATTTATTTTGCAATTGATGATGAAGAATGAAAAAGTCCAAATGCTAGGCTATGAAAAGAGCCTCTGCTAAAATGCCAAACAAGTTTAAAGAAGAGAGTGAGCAGTGGTCTCTGAAAGGGAAATACTGGCAGCATTACGCACTTTGCATTTCCAACAAGTGTCTCTATTACATGGGAAGGTAAGTTCTATGTTTACCAACACTGGAGATCAATATCTCCACAGATTTCTGGAGACGTTGCCCATAGCAACCAATCAGATCTTTTTTTTTTTTTTTTCCCCAAGTATCAAGCTTGATAAAGGGCCGAGATTAGCCCGGAAACGTTGCTTGTACCGGATCAGAAGCCATATGTTCTAATAATGGCTTTTTATGGAATTTCCCCTGTAGCAGCGCTGTGTTATAATTGGAAAGTCTACAGTTGGAGTGGAGAGTGGACCACCAGTCACGTGCACATGCGATTGTTGAAACTATATGTGGGGGAGTGCTGACTGAACTATAACGTGATCTTTATTTTCGTTTCCTAACTTGTAGGTAGGGTTGCCACCTTTACCGGTCAGTGGGGGGGCGGGCACTAAAGGGGCAGGCTGTGATGCAAAAGGGGTGGGGCAACAGCGGTGCTCTGTAGAAGGGGGCAGGGCCACGTTGCGAGAGGGCCTGAAGACAAAAAAAAAAGGTACCTTTCCACCAATGGGCCAAGGGCTTTTTTTAAGGGTGTTACAAATTACTGGCAGCTACATTGCAGATAAATCTGTAATACCGGCCCGGGCAGTAGTTTAACCGGTTAGGCCAGTAAAATATTTGCCAGGTGGCAACCCTACTTGTAGGTGACATTTTAAATTTGATTGCTGATTGGTTGTAATTAGGGTTGCCACCTTTTCTTGAATAAAGCTTTCCTATATATTTATATATTTTTCCTATTAATAACATTGGGATAAACCATCAAAAATACCAGCCAGGTGGCAACCCTAGTTGCCATGTGCAGCAGCTCCAGAAATTTCTCTGGGTATTTATCTCCAATGGTAGCCAACAAGCCCCTAGAGTTCTATCATTTTGTGTGTACCCCTTTTCTGGTGTGATTGTGTATTCCAGCAATAGACGAGACTATGGCTGTATAGCCACCTTGCTTTTAGTGATTTCCAATTCACTACCAGTGTGACTGGACTCGGAAAGCACCAACACCATCCAATCCACCGGACTAGAACGTTTCAGACGAGTTTTGAGAAGACGACTCACATGATCTTACTCTACTGTAAAATTAGCAGCTCCGACATTTGTCTTAATGTGTTACGTGGTATAACTTGACCCGTTTGTAGTAATGGTAATGCAAGTGGTTATTGCACACAGTATTTATTATAGCACACACTGAGGGTAGTACTGAAACACATTCTTACCTTGCTGCATTTAAGACATTTGTATGAGCCATTGTTGAGCAGCAGCCGCGTGCAGAGCAGGTCGGACTCCACCTTAATGCTCTCTTTATCCCCGTACTGACTTCTGGGGTCTCCATAGCGCCCAATGGCCTGCCTGTAGTCTCCGTATACTCCACGTAAGCTTCTCTCTGCGCTGTAAAGTGAAGGGGGAGGAGCTTGTGTTTCCCGCTCTCCGTATAAGGAGGGGCTTCTGTCTAGTGCTGCGGGTCGGTAGCTGTGCACTAGTTGGCTCAGCTTCGAGCGGGCAAGTTCATCCCAGGCGTACGGCTTAAAGGGCATAGAGTAGGGCGGGGACTCATCCAGAGAGGGGCAGGCCGACTTCTCAGAGGCTGTAGAGAAAGTAACCAAATTAGCGACGCTTAGTTATTTCCCATTTCATTTGTCCCTGTAAGCAAATGACTGGTACTTTCTGTCACAGGACATTGGGCACCAGTGGCACCACCCAAGAGTCCGTTTCAATCAAATCCCTCGACTTGTTGCTACGGAAAGACCTCACACTTCTGAACTCTGTCCTCATAAACAGTATTCACTTATTTGGCTAAAAGCAGCGCAAAATGCTGCCAAAAGGGTCATTTTGGGCATATATAAATATAAGTACGTTTCAAATCGCATTTTATGCCCTCACGTGACTGTCAAAAAAAAAAAAAATAGACGACTTCATTTGCGATATATTCAGTCGGAACTGAAGTCTGACAGTAGCTAAATAGATGTAGCATACGCTGGATTCGCATACCTCCCAGCATTTTGGAAGAAAAAAGAGGGACAAAAATTAGTAGTGGCTACATATTTGACCACGCCCATTGTTGTGACCACACGCCCTAATTACCATGTTCATTTTACAAAATTTGGCAGATTATGAAATGTTTGAAAATATTTCTTATTTTCTTATCTCAAAAGTATCTTATTTGCACCTGTTAGCTGTTGTGGGCTCTCTGCCAAAAGCCATTTAAGTTAGAAACTTTGTTTTTCTGGCTGTTCAGTGCAGAGAAAAGAGGGGCTTTCCAGTACAAATGAGGGACTGCAGGTTGAGCTGTCAAAAGAGGGACTATCCCTCCAAAAAAGGGACAGTTGGGAGGTATGGATTCATTGGGTGGGCACCCCTAGGCTGTGCGGTCGTGGTGCTTGCCCACACTAACAATCACTGGTGCAAGAGCACCTGTGCACAAGCGCCAGAGCACTGGGGAGCAGCTCTCTCTAAAAATCTGCCATCCTAGGCCCGAGCATATGTGGCCTTGCCACAAATCCATGCCTGTTTATCTAATTCAGTGGTCCCCAACTTTTTTTGCTCCAGGGACTAGTATAAAGCCAGAATTTTTTGCAATGACTTGGGCGCACGACCTGTGTGCCCCAGTGTCAAATTTCATGAGCCCCACGTCAAATTTGGGAGTGCCAGTGTCAAAATCGGGTGTCCGCATTGAATTTGGTTTGTCTGAACCACTGAACGGTGGTTGGGGACCCCTGATCTAATTCATCATCTAAGATAAGAGAGGAGAAGAACATTTATTGTTTGTAAATAGTAAAATATTAAACGGTAACTGTGCTAAATAATAACACCCTGTTAGGGCTCATCCAGACGAGAAGATTCAAGGAGATTCGTCGCCTGGCGACAAAACGCCACGTCTTTGAGGCGACTAATCTCCTTGAATGGCTTGCTCATATCTAGCACCCGCTAGTGCAAAAGTCGCCTGCCCCTATTCACACGCGGCAACGCGATTTTCAAAGTCGCTCGAAATTGCCTCGTCGCGTCCCCGCGTGTGAATAGGCGCAGGCGACTTTTGCGCTAGCAGGTGCAAGATATGAGCAAGCCATTCAAGGAGATTAGTCGCCTCAAAGACGTGGCGTTTTGTCGCCAGGCGACGAATCTCCTTGAACCTTCTCTTCTGGATGAGCCCTAAAAGATGCTTTAAAATGGCATTATCACTCCCTCTAAATTAAAAATTCCAGTAACAGCAAATACATTTACAAAAACTATCAGTCATTGAAATGAATGCAAGAAAGCATTGAAGTTGCTTTCATTGGATACAATTGTATCTTTTTCTGGATTTCCTCTTTAAAGGGGTTGTTCACCTTTGCGATAACTTTCAGTATGATCAGTGATATGAGACCATTTGCAATTAGTTTTCATTTTTTATTATTTTAGCTTTTTGAGGTACTTGCCCCCATATGTAATTAAAGGCACTAAGTTTGCCCAGGTACAGTAACCCATAGCAACCAATAAGATGCTTGCTTTTAAACAGGTGACCAGTAAATGCTACCTGCTGATTGGTTGGTATGGGTTATTGCCCCTGGGCAAACTTAGTGCCTTTTATTACATTACCCCGTTAGATTTTTATGCAGCAGCTCTTTAAAGGGGTGGTTCACCTTTAAGGTAACTTTTAGAATGTTATAGAATGGCCCATTGTAAGCAATGTTTTAATTGGTTTACAATATTTATTTTTTAAAGTTTTATATTTGTTTGCCTTTTTCTTCTGACTCTTTGCACCTTTCAAATGGGTGTGACTGACCCCCTTCTATGAAGGCTACAAATTTATTGTTATTGCTAATTTTTATGACTCATCTTTCTATTCACACCATTTCCAGTTCCTATTGCAGTCTCTTATTCAAATCAATGCATGGCTGCTAGGATAATATGGACTCTTAGCTACCAGAATGCAAATTGAATATCTACAGAATAAAAAGTCAAATAACTCAAAAAACCTTAAGGGTAAGGCCACACGTGGAGATTTCGGGGAGATCTGTCGCCTGGCGACTAATTGCCGCGACGAATCTCCCTGAATAGCTTGGTAGTGCTGCACACCCACTACAGGTAAAGTCGCCTGCGCTTATTCACACGCGGCGACGCGATTGTAAAAGTCGCTCAAAATTTTGAGCGACTTTTAAAATCTCGTCGCCGCATGTGAATAAGCACAGGCAACTTTACATGTAGTGGGTGCACAGCGTTACCAAGCTATTCGGAGAGATTCGTCGCGGCAATTAGTCGCCAGGCAACAGATCTCCCCGAAATCTCCAGTTTCGTTTTCCGGAATCGCCTGAAGTTTCCTCACTAGGCTACTTTGTGCGATTCAGGAAATCGAAGCGCCACGAGTGCATTTGCGCTGACGTATTTTCATTCAAATAGGGAAGGGAGCAGGCAGTTCAGGGAGATTGTCGCATCACAGAAGAGGCGATTAAATGCCAAGCGACTAAATCTCCCCAAATCTGCTAGTCTGGCCCTAAATAATAAAAAAATTTAAACCAATTGCAAATTGTCTCAGAATTTCCCTCTCTACATTATATTAACAAGTATCTCAAAGGTGAACCTCCCCCTTTAACCAAATATAAAACTAGATCTGTCTTCGTTTTCTATGTTAAATTTGATAAAAATGCAGAGCATTTGTGCTGTATACTTTTACCCAAAACATCTGCAAATATTAAAAGTGATGTCCACCCAAAACATGTTTTACGTTAAGAAAGAAAATGCAGTGTTAACAGTTTGAATGATTTTTATTGTATTTGTACATGTAACTACTATTGAAAGCATCTCTGTCCTTTTATATTCTCTGCACTGCTTGGATAAGAACTTCTACTTCTACAGTGTTTCAAGAGTAAGAAGCAAGATTTACAGCAGAAACTGTTCTAAACAAATTCTGCTAAGTGCAATTTGTTTACAAAAAAAAAAGTTTTATAATTTTTTTAGAGGGAGGCCGTCCCCTTTTGCCCTTTGATATACTATAATATGCTTATCCCCAGCCGAATAGAATACTAGAATTTCGTACTCCTAACAATAGCATGAATGTCTGCTGTAAAATATAACAAAACGCCATGTAAAGATGCAAAAAATTCTGAACATATTGTTTTTATGTATCTGAAGAATGATGTGCTCAAGAAAACATTCATATCCTGAAAACTGCTCTCAAACAGACTGCAGAATCCCCGTATCTAAAAGCACTTTTACATCTGATGCCTTTTGGGAAGCTTAGACAAGCGCACAAATACAGGCTTATCCCATGCCATAGTTTATTCCCAATGCCCACTCAGTGCCAAAAAGGCAGCAACTGTTGCAGCAGCTATATGAGGATGCATCAGCTGCAGTTTGTAGCCCAAAAACCAGGAATCAGGGGTGTGACTACAGAGGAAGAAGACCCTGGGGGGCGGGGGGGGGCAGGAGGTATAGAGGCCCCATGAGACCCTAAATCATACAAAATCTCAATAATTATTTGTAAACCAGTCTAGAGTCTAGACATTTGGTAGCCTGAAAAATAATTTGCTGTGGGGCACACAGCAACAGGAAACAAGTATATTGCTATAAATTCCTTCCAGGATGGCATGGTTTTTTTAGGGCTATAATTGTGGGTATAATACACATCGTGCTGGTATCTTACTTGACCAGGCAAATCTCCTATGACCTATTGTGAGTACATTTCAGCAGCTGAGTGGTGAGGCTCTGTTTGCCATTGTGACATCTACCTCTGCTGTTTCAGAGTGGCGCTTCCCCATCAAATGGAAGTGGACGCAAAACCGTTATATAAGACTTTTCTTGACTAGTCACTTTAGGAATAAATCACCCTTTCCTAAACAAAGTATGGCTCTCAGGAAGAGGGCGTGTGATTCCCTTACTCTTCTCCAATACAATATATAATAAACCCTTCCCATACACTGACATGTACTGGTTAAACCACAGAGTCTTAAAATGTGGTTTATCTGTTGCGACATGCACATCGTTTCAGAGCAACGAAATAAAGGAAATATGGAAAATACGAAGCAAAAGATGAATATATAGATGATAAACATAGTGGGAATCACCTTGTGATATGAATCGCTTTAGCCCAGTTGCCTTTATTAAGTGGCGCAAAGCCTTATCATTTGCTATGTCCGTCTGGGTTGCCCAAGCTTTGCGCACGGCGCTACTCATTACCTGGGGAGACAGACGGGGAAGGAGGTCTCCAGAAATCTTCACATTCAGAGGGGCTTGTCTCACACACGCTGCCCTCCCTGCTACTAGGGGAATCCGATGACAAGTCTGTGCCATCGCCCAGATTAGAGGAAACCGGAGAGAATCTGAATTGCATCGGAGGGATGTCGGGGCTCTCTGTAAAGTCCAGGGAGACAAACAAATTAATTCTGGCTTCAGAACTTTCAGTCTGCCTGTCCCCTACATAGAACACGCGCTTTCACCTGCATGCGCGCTCACACACTCAGCCCATGCACAGGTGTAGATAGATAGATAGATAGATAGATTGATAGATTGATAGATAGATAGATAGATAGATAGATAGATAGATAGATAGACACACGTATTTGTACACCCAAAACTCATACCAGAGACAAAGAATATAACTACTAGAAATACAAGCAACCAGAAACCGCATATCTATATTTTCATAATTACATGCATTGTATTGGCTTTTTTTTATACTACAAATTGGTTATATTTTGTAGTTTTTGTTTTAGAATGTCCCTATGTTTTAATAAATGAATTCATCTCTTAACCCAGTGTCTGGATAATATAATGTAAATCAAATCAAAATCAGGACTGTGCACAGTGCAATACATCAGTCACAGCAAAAGCACATACACTTGATGTTTGGAAAAAGCATAACATTTTCTCCCCTTTGCTGTGAATGTGTGGCTTAAACAGAAAAGAAAATTTCTTTAGATGGAGCCCATCCTTTATAAAATCACCGATGGAAATCCCAGGCTATCTTGGCCTGACAGACGCGACAGGACATTAGTCATTATTTTAGTTGCGTGGAAATTTAGCAACGAGATTTACCCAAACAAATATAAAACAATGCTATTGTTCAGAATCCCATAAAAGATAACAGTTTGTGATAAATCTACGAATAAAGTAACGGCACTATCCATGGAATATGATACTTTGTCGCAGCTACAAATTGCAAGCAACATACATTTTTCAGCAGCACATCTGATTTGGATAAAAGTGCCGCAGTGTGGCTGATACATTGGGAGAAATACATGGTGCTTCCGTTGTCTGTCCGTCTGTCCGGGTGTGAGAAGAGAAAGAAGTGAATGTGCCAGGCTGCTGTCAGTTGTACGGTACATACCTGCACAGGCAAAAGCCAGGACATTGCCCTGATGCGGGCTGTAGTCGCCGTCGCTAGCCCTGGGCTGGTGGTAGCTGTGAGCCTTCTTGCTCTTCACTAGGAAAGATCTTGGCATGGCGTTGCGCTGCTTAAACCAAAATAGGAGTTGGCGCTGTGTCTTCAGGGCTTTAAATCTTGGTAGGGAACTGGTGAGAAATTGACAAGCTTTGGTTAGGGATGTGCAAGGGGGTAGGCGGGACAGCTAGGGGGAGGGACTGGGGGCGGTGCTTTAGTTTAGATTACCGGCTATATTCACCAGGTGCCATTCAGACAGGTGCCACTACCTCCATGTATTATTCCCCAGTTGTTATTGCTGTACGGGGGGTGGCCTCTGTGTTTACAACTCTGCCTTCACATTATAAAACTGATTTAGAATACTTTGATTAGTTCTTGGATCATCAGTTATTTTATCAGTATCAGTGAATCAGTAGGCTCCCATTTATTGTACAGCGCTGCGGAATGTGCTGGCGCTTCATGAATACACGCTAAAGCTTCTTACTCAATGGCACCAGCATATCTTTTCATCAGAGGCTGGGACACAGCGGTTTGTATGCTCTTGAGCAACTTTCGCTGGGAGACCTGCTTACATTAACTCTTGCTCCATTGTGCACAGCCCGACGTGAGGCAATCGCTTAACGACTTCTTCAGAACATCATCACATTAACCCTTTATCCGCCAAAATACCCCTCACACACACTCACACACACACACACACACACATAACAGTATCAATTCCCATTACGTGTATTCATTTAGCTTTATTCCGCCCTACTCAATGGAGAGCATGTTGTAGTTCTACCGCAGATACATTTCTTCTCCTCACTAATGGTGCTGCTGTTAGCAAGGGAATAGTTATAAGGAGTGGGGCTAAAGCAATAATATCTGCCAATTATATTTATATTGGTCTTTACTGTGTCTCTGATCCGTGTGTGCAAGTGTCACACCGCTGGCCAATAAACAGTCTATTCTGTTGCCCTGCATGTAGTTCTATGCCACTATATGAAGCAGACCCAGTGGCTGCTGCCGTCCATAGCAAAGTGCAGAGATGGGGCAGTTAAGAGAGGAAATGGGATGTGTCTGAGTTTGCAGAGAGGAGCCAGCCTGCAGATAGTGAAAGTTATCAGCTCATCTGCCCAGCCAGCACAAAGCGCCACCAAATCGTCCTGCCTTTAACTTGCTGAATGAAGCGTCTTTACCTTAGCGCCAGCAGGGCAGGTCTGTGCTGCAGATAGGGAAGGAGATGTTATTTGCGTCTGTATAAAATCAGTAGCCTGGCACAGACGAGAAACCCACTGTCGTTCCAGTACAAATAATCTGGCATTGTCTGTTGTCTGTGGCCGTTGTTGTCCCTGGATAAAGTGAGCACAATGCTGATCCTGTAACACAAGCAGGTGAGGATGGGACTCGAGGCGTGTGGCAGCTGTTTGTCTGTCTGTGCCTGGGGCTGCCGAACCTGCACTCATTGCTATCTGTCAGTACAAGGAAGCATACATCTCTGCTTCTGGAATAAATCGGGAGATGCCATGTTGCTGCACCTCGCTAAATTCCAACAGCTTGCGCTGCATCATCTCTGCTTTAGGCCACTGCCCTGATAACTATACTGGATGCAGCAGCGCCTTCAGGCTCCAGTGCAAACACCTCGGGAAACCCTGCGAGGGCGACTGTCTAACTCTAGCTTGTCATCATCAGTACAGTATTCATGCTATTATTAATTATGTGAGTTACACTATTGGTTTGGCACCCAAGGACAGAACACACTACGTCTGTGTGGGTGCTGCATGTTTTCTGCATCTGGCAAATGGGTTCCATAGGCTTGCTACATAAAGACGTCTAGGATTGCTACTACTAGTTAGTGCATAAGATGCTGGTATATGGGCACACAGAGCTTAACTGAAACTGTGTTAGGTCCATGAGTGATGGTGGCAGTTCTGGACTGGGAATCAAAATAGGTCCTGGTATTTCATTTACACAGATGCCCAAATGAGCCCACAAAGAGGCCCAAAATTTCTTTCTATGGCATCTTATAGCAGCCCCTCTGGCATTTGCCAGAACCCACAGATTGCCAGTCCAGGCCTGGTTGGTGGTATCTATAAGTAGGGGTAACAGATTAACACTAATTATTCAATTCCTGACTGGTGAAAAGAGCCCCACTCTTTCTTGTTGCCTTGGATTTATTGTTCATCTCCTTGATTTTTACTCGATTGTCCTCTGGATTTAAAGGAACCGTAACACCAAATAATGAAAGTCTTTTATAGTAATGAAAATATAATGTTGTGTTGCCCTGCAGTGGTAAAACTGATGTGTTTGCTTCAGAAACATAACTATAGTTTATATAAACACGCTGCTGTGTAGCCATGGGGGCAGTCATTAATAGCTGAAAAATGAGAAAAGGCACAGGCTACACAGCCAATGAGATTCATCAGAGCGTATCTACTGTGTATCCTTTGCTCAAATGGCTGCCCCATGGCTACACAGCAGCTTATTTACATAAACTATAGTTGTGGAGCTGAAGCAAACCCACAAGTTTACCAGTGCAGAGCAACAGTACATTATATTGCCATTCCTTTACACATTCTTTTTTTGTCATTACTGTTCCTTTAAGCCGATGTGCCTGCTGCTCGCACAACGCTCATCCAGTCTTCTTTATTTATAAGTGTCTAATTACGTAATAAAATGAATGGGATATGACAAACCATTTATTTAAAAAAAAAACATCATAAAAACAGCTGCAAAAACTTTAGTAACTGCAGTCATATAACTACAGTTTCGGTTTGGCGATCCAAATAAATGCTACATTACTAGCTTGTTGGATTTGTATTCTTTAGGCGCTCCAGGTGCTGCTGAACTACAGCTTCCCAGTAGCTGTCCCGCACAGCACACAACAGGTTTCAGATCTGTGTTTAGAGACTGCGATGGGAGAATAGCACCTGTCTGGCTGTAGTATCCTTGAGAGAAGAAAGCCCTGTTAGCCAGGCAGGGCAAATAAATCAAAGTACTTTGATAAGTGTGTTAGCAGCACCGCTAGCAGGATGGGATTCCCATCACTATGATCTCTGGCTGCTGAGCACTAGCACGTGTTTTGTTTTTTTGTTTTTTCTTTAAATAACGCATTTGTGAGGTTAGGGTACAAGTGTTACTGTAAAATAGGCTAATGGGGGAGGCTGTGAAGCATTTTTCCTAGTGACTGTTAGTGGGAAATGACGTCTTATTGGGTTAATATTTGATCTTTCATACACTGATGTAACATGGTTACACAGGGGTTATCCACATTAACTAACGTTAGGTACAATGTACACCACTGTTTTCTACGATAATTAGCAATTAGCTTTTATTTTTGTTTATCTGTTTGCGGAGTTTGGAAATATTTACATTTTTTTTGTTCTGCCGCTCTTAGCTTCCAACTTCTCTTTGGTTGCCAGGGATCAATTGCGGTAGCAACCAACGAGCAGTTGCCGGTCTGGACTGAGATGGCATTTTAGGTACTCAGAGGTCCAATTAGCCCATCCAGAGGCCCAAACAGCCCCCACCAGCCCACTAAATACTGATATTCTATGGCACCTTATAGCAGCCACTCTGGCATTTGCCAGAATCCACAGATTGCCAGTCCGGGCCTGAGAGGTTAAATCGATAGAAGAGGACATGGAAAGTAATATAAACTATTTAAAGTAAGAATAACAGTTAAAGTGAACCCTGAGTCGTTAGTGATCCCAGGGGATAGGAGGAATATAAATACGTTTAATGGGGGGAAAAACGAGATATGAGATATACGTATCATTTTCCCAATAATGTCGTGTGCTATCTGCTTTTAAGTAGCCTGCGGTTTGCAGCCCTTTCTCGCGCTTCTTCTAATGTTTGCCATAATCTCAACTGTGCTTATAACCAGCTGGGAATCTTTCCCTGGACTTGTAAATCCAAGGCCAGTGTTTGCGATAAGGCTGCGAGTTAATGTGGGAAACGTGCGCTCTCCAGCCCACCTGGCTCACTCTGCACCTCAGCAGCAAGTGCAACAGCTGGAAGGCACGGGGAGGACTCAGACAAAGACCCAGCACAGGCATCACACAGACTTGCTGCTCCTCAGTGCTCTGCTCACACCCTCCGCTATTGTTCTGCAGTAAATGAACTGTTTCATCCACAAATGACTTATTTATTAACTCCCGGCATGTGGTCAGTACGCGCAATTACGCATCAGAACTGAAGCCCCGGTACAGCCATACAATTAGATCAATGACAATAGAAAGCAGCAACTTGTAACGGTTCACCTTCCAAACACTTTTTTTCAGTTCAGTTGTTTTCATATTGTTCCCCAGAAATAAATCATTTTTTCAATTACTTTCCATTATTTATTTTTTTACTGTTTTTTTTTTTTTAAATCTTAGTTTAAAGTTGAATGTTGGTGTCTCAGGTGTTTCAGTCTGGCAGCTCAGTAATTCAGGTGCAGACTCTAAACTGATACAATTTTGCAACATTTAATTGATACATTTCACAGCAACATCTCTAGAGTATTAGCAACTATTGTATCAATTCTAACAGCTGCCTGTAATGAAACCCAGAGATTCTGCTCAGCAGGGACAAAGATAAGAAATGTATCAATTAAATGTATCAGTTTAGAACAGTTGGGGGGGGGGGGTTAGAAGGGGAAAAATGACACTTTACACTTCAATTAGAAAAATGGTCACAAATAGAAAGTAATTGAAAAAAAAAATATTATTTCTGGTGATCTATCTGAAAACAAATAGTTGTTTGAAGTTGAACATCCCCTTTAATATAGTGTGTGTGTGTGTGTGTGTGTGTGTGTGTGTGTGTGTGTGCCTATAGTATATCCATAACACAAAGCCCCTGAAATCTCAGATCTGTAAAATGCCCAGCAGATTTGTAACTATATTTCTATCTAACCCCCTCTCAACACACACACATCGCTTTTTACAACAGATCCCTTCTAGGGCAGCAAGTTTATAAGTGCCTGGTCACTGTATGCAAATAATTATTGGTAAAATCACCTATATATACATGTGCATATTCTACACATTGGTTATTACAGTTTCAGTACAACAAAATTGTTTCATATTGTTTTTTGTTTTTGTTTTTTAACTTGAAGGAAATGCTAATTTAGTGACACAGTCCAGCAAATGGCAGAATAATGAAGGAATTCCCAGGTTGAAGCAGTGGAATTGTAGTGTGGTGTTATTCCATTTAAAAGATAAAACACTTACCTGGCAGGCACTGGTGGAATGCAGAGAAACTTGATCAGATTTGGGCATAGTGAGCTGGAGGCAGGTACTTGATCTATACATGAACTGAGACTTTGCTTTAGAGATGATGCTTTATTTTCTAAGATCTGCTCAGCCCCCTAACCACAGAATCCACTTCCTGAGCGTTTCAGAAAACCCTGCCCGAGTTCAACATAGGAACCATACTCCTTGGTAGATTCAGTCATAAAAGGTCCTTAGAGGTGGCACTGATGGTCTGAAACTGTTGCTCACTGTTCCATCACTGAACTGAGAGATAAATACATCTCTGCTACACCCCCACATCAACTTTCATAATGACATGTCACAGATTTAACACACAGATTGACTCAGTAGCACTGCCGGTCACTGGGCTCAACAGAACACACTGAAAATGGGCTGTCAAAGCTTGTTTAACAGATGCAGCTGGTGTTGGGGTGAACGCCTTTCTTTTATTTGCTGAAAATTTCACTTAGAGTTTTGATATAATGCCTATATCAGGATGTTTTTTTTTTAATTTCAGGTTTTCCTAATATTATACAAAGTGTTTATATACCTCTTTTGTTATTTTGGTCATTGGAATAAGATGTTTGCTTTCAAGCAGTAGACCCTTGCATTTGATCTGACTGGTATTGGGCAATAGGGAATGGGGAAGGGAAAAGAAAAAAAAAAGAAAAAAAACCCCAAAGTTACAATGTTAGTCCGATTGGTTTCCTGCCGCCCTCTTCACAGTCTCCCCGCTACGTATATCAATCCAGGCAGAGAAGAAAAAAAGTTTTTTTCTATGTAGAGATCAGCGCCTAGGCAATGGAAATTTTTAGAACCAATATAGTGCAGTACTTTAAATACAACAGGGGTTCACCCAGTGCTCTCAAAACACATATATGTATATATGTATATAAAAAGGTGTTGTCCCCTGTCCTAGGAGAAGGAAAAGGGGGAATTTTGATACATATTCTACACCAAGGGGCAACCGACTACCAACACCCCAAGGACTTGAGAAAACCCCAACTATATTACTTTCTGCAAGTATTTTTTATGAAAATTGTGAATACATATATTGTTTTTATTTGGATCTTTCTACATTAAAATAGTATTACACTATTTTGTGCTTTTCCATTTATCTTAACCTGGAATCTATGTGCATTGGAAGAGAAAGTGCCAGGAGCATTCAATTACAAGCTGCACACCACATCAGTGGTCTGTAAATAGGCAATTCAGCCATCTTGGAAGGATAATTTATTAATTTAAATCTATTAATTGTATACTATTGCGCTCCACACCACATTAAAAGTAATATTAATATTCACTAGGACAGGGGACAACACCTTTTTATATACATATATACATATATGTGTTTTGAGAGCACTGGGTGAATCCCTGTTGTATTTAAGGTACTGCACTATATTGGTTCTAAAAATTGCCATTGCCTAGGCGCTGATCTTTACATTGAAAAAAACTTTTTTTCTTCTCTGCCTGACTTGCATTTTCATCAGTTACTGGAGTTCTCTTGAATATGAATTTCAAAAGTGCCAAGTGTGAAAACTGTAATTTGGTTTGCTTCATCTGCAGTGTTTCAGTTGTACTGGCATAGGGGTTTATTTGGGCCCAGGACAAAGATCCTGTAGGTTCTGCCCTTCAGCACCCAACAATTTTCATGCCAGTACTGCCCTCACCCCCCCCTTAACAAACATACACATTTGTGATGCTAATGCCTGAATAAGGTCTGTTTGTAGAATATCCAGTCATGATAAATGAATAAACATACAACATTCCTTACAACATAAATACCTTTAAGTACTATTTTTATATTATCAATATAATAATATTGTTTTCTAATCTGTTATGTTTCCTTAATAACAAAAAAACTTAAAGAAGTCAAGGGAGCAAATTCACTAACCTCTGTGATGCTAGTGATGCCTTCACCGCACTTCGCCAGACGTAATTTTGCCAGGACGCCACTAATTCACTAAAATCCGAAGTTGCGCTCAGGGAGGCGAAAGGTAGCGTAGTTGCACTAGTGTTACTTTGTCAAGCAAAACAACGTTACTCTAGCAATGCCTAATTTGCATACAGCACTAAGTTTAAGTACAATGGACGTATATGTAGCCACAAATACATTACACTACACAAGCCTGGGAAACCTTCAACCAATAAATATAGTTGTTGCTTTGCTCAGGGCCGCTCCGGCCATGAGGCAAGGTGAGAATCTTGCCTCAGGCAGCACGGAGTGGCCAGTTACCAGGGGCAGCAAAAAGCGACTCTGGTAACTTTAAGAGCCGAATTTTCATTTTTTAAAATAGATTTGGCTCTTCTAGTGTAGCGAGCGCAACAGCACTTCGCCTGGTCTGTGATGGCGAAGTCAAGTCTGGTGCAAAATCCGCAAGTTAGTGAAATAGTGTAGTTACGTTCACAGTTGTAAGATGTCCACAGTTATAAGACTAAGTTGGACCCTAGCAACCACATTGCTGAAATATGCTATATGTTGCTTGTATTTAACCAAGACAATTGCATATATACACACTCTCTACAACGGATAATATATGGGCATGCCCTGGAATTAACCCCTGCTGTCAAGAGGTGTTACTTTCTAGCTCCCCTTAGTGTGTTACCTACACATGCAACTGGCTGACGCAACTGTAATGAGTCACCTGTTAATGACAAAATGCCACTCTCTATATCCACTCATTGGAAGTGACACATTCATACAAAAAGAAAACTTACAAATGTATGGCCAAATTGGTAAATTGTTGTTGCACTCTGTGTTGTGACTACTTTTTGGAATATGTAGCTATTTGCACATTGTACTTTCTTTTATAAATCAGCTTTTGCGTTCTGGAGTTAATATCCATTAAATTGACACTGTATTTATGTTGTATAATGCTCCATGTGTTGAGTTGTCATTGTATGTATGCTGGTGTGTTTGGGTGTGTATAAAAATGCTTCTTAAAGAATTAAAGGAACCCATGGGATCTTTCGAGACACAGTGCACACAAACAACATATTCATATTAGTTCACATCATCCAAATAATGGACACAGTTCTGTCTTTTATTCTTAGGGCAGAACTACACGGACAATTGACGTCTGTTTTCGACGGATGTGACGCTGGGCATGAAAACGGATTTGACGAGTCGGATGTGACAGGAACAAGGTAATAGGAAGTCGGATGGTGTGACAGGGTTGAGCCAAAGCAGCACAACTGTCGGATGAAAATGCTGCAAGCTGCGTCTTTATCCAACAGTCGTGTAGCGTCAGATCAACCCTGCGACAGCATCCGCATTTCACGAAATGCACGTGAAAATTCGCCGGCGTCAATTTCTGATTTTCACAATTTTTCATGAAAATTTTGAATTTCACAAATTTTAAGAGAAATCGCTCGAAATTCACCAATTTTTCATGAAATCACTGAAAATTCACGAATTTTCAGTGAAATCGTTCAAATTTCATGAATTTTTTGTGAAATCGTTTGACTTTTTCGTGAACTTTCCATTTCACTATTTTCACAATTTTTCGCCGAAGCAAAACGCCCCAGATTCGCCCATCTCTACTTACCTTGTTTTCCATCACATCTGGCAAAAATGGACATCAATCGTCCATGTAGTTCTGCCCCTACACACGTCTTCCTGTTAGAGCTGCAGTATTTCTGATCAGGTGATCTCATAGGCAGCACACAGACCATCTCAATATGATGGATCAAAGGAAAATATGTAAGCAGACACTATTTACTGATACAGTATGTATATTACCGTTTGATAAGATTCTTTAATAAGCTACATAAAGGGGAATATTGTGTGGTTAGTAGAAACCATGTTTCTGTCCTTTTTGACCAATTACAGACCTCAATGTTCCAGTTGCAACAAGATATGTAACATATGTGTTTCTTTTTTCTTCCCAGACAGATTGCTTTTGTTGTTTTGTAAATCCAAAACACAGGTTTGCTCCTGTTTTTTTGGATGCAATAATAAAAATCACTAGTAATGCGAAGTACGCCAGTCCCAGTTTAAAAATAACCTTAGTGGTTTCTGGCACACTATTCTACCTGAAAACAGACAATAACAGCAAATGGTGACTGCTCATTTCCTTTGGATTTCAGATATGCTTAATTTGGGACTAGGTGGGCGAGGTAAAAGGTAGGGTTTCGTAAAGTCTAAACTTATCCCAAACTTAACTCTTACATCATTTGTCTATATTTACCAAAGAAGAAAAGATTGGACGTAGCCACTGCTGTAAATGTTAAATTACTACGCCTTGTCTATACTGTCTGTCTCTACAACAGTGATCCCCAACCAGTAGCTCGTGAGCAACATGTTGCTCTCCAACCACTTAGATGTTGCTCCCAGTGGCCTCAAAGAAGGTGCTTATTTTTGAATTTCAGGTTTGGAAGTAAGTTTTAAAAAAATTAATAAAAAATAATATAAAAACTAAGTATAGTGCCAAGCAGAGCCTCCTGTAGGCTGCTAGTCCACATAGGGGCTACCGAATAGTCAATCACAGCACTTATTTAGCACCCCAAGAGACTTTTTAATGCTTGTGTTGCTCCCCAACCCTTTTTACATTTGAATGTGGCTCACAAGTAAAAAAGGTTGGGGATCCCTGCTCTAGAAGTATACAATGCAGGGCCCAACAATCGGATCACAATAGAAAAGATAAGGGCTAAGGGCTATCGCAGGACCGCATCAACGAACAGCTGCAGCTGCCATCCAACGGGATTTTTAGTCCCGCACGATCGACATCTTGCCGACTTTCGTCCAGATATAGATTGGTCAAGCCCGTCAGAGGGCCCATACACAGGCCAATAAGCTGCCGATTTGGTCTGTCAGCAGTATCGTATGGCCACCTTAAGGGTTAGACCACATGGGAAGATTTCAGGGAGATTAGTCGCCTGAATTGCTTGCCCATGTCTCACGCCTGCTAAACTGTACGTTGCCTGCACCTATTTCACACACGGCGCTAAGTCGCTGAAAATTGCCTCATGAGGCAATTTCGAGCTACTTAGAAAAATACAGTGCCGCATGTGAAATAGGCACAAGGCGACTTACAGTGTAGCGGGCGCAAGACACAGGGAAGCAATTCAGGGAGATTAGTCACCCCAATGAAGCGGCGATTAGTCGCCAGGGAACTAATCTCCCTGAATCTTCCCGTGTGGTCTAACCCTTACAGTGTAAGTAGAAAGCAAAGTTTTAGGTAATAGTTGCCTGTGTGCTCAGAATTGTCCTTCCCAGAATATCTGCATGTATAGATGTGACCAGACATAGTCATATAGAAAAGCAGCAGCACTGAATGTCTTTATGTTAGGTTGTGAGATGTGCACACAGAATAAGAGCAAATAGTCTCACAAAATAATTAGTCTTAGGCTGGGGACAGACAGGGAGAAGGTAATTCGGAGAGATTGTCGCCTGCTAAAAACGCCAGGCGACAAAATCTCCCCGAATCTCCCTGTCTGTCCCTACCCTTACAAGACTACATCAATGAATCTCAATCTGTAATACTCATTATTGGGATTCCTGTCTGCATATCAAAATCACTACAGGCCCTTCCACAAACAGTGCAGACACATCCTTAGAAGGTGACAAATAGAGCATCTGCCCTGGGCTCTGTAGGGGGTCCACGTCCACTCTGAATAGCATGCCCTTTCCCCCTCAACATCATAGATCTGTCAAGCAAGCAGTATTCTCCACAACATGATTGCCCATGTAAAAATGCTGTACATACAGCATCTTATCTTATAAGCATCTTATATTAAGTTAATGACTAATCATATGATTAATTGTTACACAGTTTGTGCAAAAACAAATGCCTTTCTCACTGCAATATGATTTTCAAAGAGGATTTTGTGGTTTGTGGATGTGTCATTACCACTAAAATATTGCAGAGAAACATTAAATATTCTCCAGCCTTGGTTAGAAGAGTAGCCTTTTACAAATTTGTGTAAAGTGGTCAGGGACTAAAGGTGAAATAGCTAAAATGTTGTTCCTCTTTAGATTTATTGTATCTTGCAATGGATTGTATGCGTTCAGGGCAAACCTGTCGAGAGCTCTATCAGCTTTGCAAAAGTTCAAGAAAGTTCCCGACGCAAGGGGGAAGGTACTTTTTTGTGGGTTGGGGCGGGGCTTGCCCTAAAGGGGAGGAGCTATGACCCGACGCAGGGAAAAGGGTACATTTATTTGTGGGATGGGGCAGGCCAGGGGCCTTTAATAGGGGTATTACAGATTTACCGGTAGCTACATTGCCAGTAAATTTGTAATACCGGCCCCGGCCTTGGCCAGTGTTTTACCGGCTAGGCCGGTAAAATACCGGCTTGGTGGCAACCCTACCTGGAGGGTACATGACAGTGTGACTCTTTCTTGTCCCTGGAGCACAGATACCATCAGAACACTGTTTAAAGGACAAAGTAAAGCTTAAAGGAACAGTAACATCAAAAAATGAAATTGTTTTAAAGAAGATTCCTCACGAGGTATCTTCGGGCGATTCCGGAAATCACCGCGCCGCGTCTGCACAGGCGCTGGCGCTTTGTGCCTTTACGATCGGCAGACAGGGAGAAGGAAATTCGGGGAGATTGTCGCCTGCTAAAAACGCCAGGCGACAAAATCTCCCCGAATCTCCCTGTCTGTCCCTACCCTTAAACAACTTTATTTTTTGGTGTTACTATTCCTTTCACTAAAGATGTAGCTAGAAATGTTGTATGTTTATGTTTTGAGCTTCTGTACCAGCCCAAGGCAACCACAGCCCTTTAGCAGTAAAGATCTGTGTCTCCAAAGATGCCCCAGTAGCTCCCCATCATCTTTTCTGCTGATTCACTGATTCACATGCTCTGTGCTGCTGTCACTTACTGAGCTTAGGGACCCACTCACAATATACAGTACACATAGAATAGAAATATAGTCACAATATAAGGCTGATTAGTCATTAATACAGATAATTACTACATGGCAGCACATAAACCAGTGCAACTAGCATGCTACTACCCTGTAGCATCAGCTTATATTACAGACTTACAGCTAATTTTCTGCTTGTAAATTTGTGACAACCCCTAAGCTTAGCTTCTCAACAGCTGCTCAGAGCCCACTGAGCATGTGAGTGTCACAGACACTTTCCAAGATGGTGACCCCCTGTGACAAGTTTGAAGTCCTGGATCATTGCTGCTATTGACAAGTTAAACTTTAGGCTGGTGAAATAAGTACAGTATATAAACTATGGCATTTTTAGCCACATTAATTTTTAGGGTTGAGTTCAACTTTAAGCTTCTGGGTCAAGTACAAACAGACAAAAGGATACTTGCACATGCACACCCTGGCCGTCCTATGGTGCGTGTCCTGGTGCTCGGGGAAATAGAGGCGATGGCAACCTCCAGGGAAATTTGCAAAGAAAAGAATTCACCGGCACCGCAAAATAAACGAGTAAGGGGGCTCCCTACTCAAGTACAAACAGAACATCTTGAGACCCCTGTGATCTGATGGACAGATATGGCCCTTCAATAGGGCATTTAATGACTCTTTAATGACATTATACACTCCTTTTCAACATGGAGGGGTTTATTTGTACAGAAACCATTATACTCATTCAAACAAATTAACCAGTTTACAGAGGATGCATGAGTTGCACACAGAATACCATTGATGCAAAAAATAGAAAAATGGTGCAAGGTGCCAAAGTACAAATCAAGTATAGGCACAGTCCAAATAAAGAAGTAACTAAAGGTGAGGGAAAGGTCTCACGGTTCACCCATGCATATTTGTAATCAAAACAATATAATGTGTGTTTTCCCAAAAATCCAACTAATTGCATTTTGTGCCTGTTGGGGCACTTACTCATAGGCTTATTTCCACTATAGTTACATAGCTAGTTACATAGTTAAACTGGGTTGAAAAAAGACAAAGTCCATCAAGTTCAACCCCTCCAAATGAAAACCCAGCATCCATATACACACCTCCACTCTTTCAAACAATCCATATATGCCCATATCTATACTAACTGTAGAGTTTAGTATCAAAATAGCCTTTGATATTATGTCTGTCCAAGAAATCATCAAAACCCCTTTTGAAAGCATCAACAGAATCAGCCATCACAACATCACCCGGCAGTGCATTCCACAACCTCACTGTCCTGTGAAGAACCACCTACGCTGCTTCAAATGAAAGTCCTTTTCTTCTAGTCTGAAGGGGTGGCCTCTGGTGCAGTGATCATCTTTATGGGTAAAAAGGTCCCCTGATATTTGTCTATAATGTCCTCTAATGTATTTGTAAAGTGTAATCGTGCCCCCTCGCAAGCGCCTTTTTTCCAGAGAAAACAACCCCAACCTGGACAGTCTCCCCTCATAATTTAAGTCTTCCATCCCTCTAACCAGTTTAGTTGCATGTCTCTGCACTCTCTCCAGCTCATTTATATCCCTCTTAAGGACTGGAGTCCAAAACTGCACTGCATACTCCAGATGAGGCCTTACTAGGGATCTATAAAGAGGTATAATTATGTTTTCATCCCTTGAGTTCATGCCCTTTTTTATGCAAGACAGAACTTTATTTGCTTTAGTAGCTACAGAATGACACTGCCCAGAATTAGACAACTTGTTATCTATAAAAACCCCAAGATCCTTCTCACTTAAGGAAACTCCCAACACACTGCCATTTAGTGTATAACTTGCATTTATATTATTTTTGCCAAATTGCATAACCTTGCATTTATCAACATTGAACCTCATCTTCCAGTTTGCTGCCCTATGTCATTAGGTACCAAAGTAAATCATGATAATTATGAATACCTCAGGTCTTCTGAACAGTTTGCCAGTATTCATAGGATTTCAAAAGGACCCAGAAAGAAACTATTGAACACACTTAAACAAACCAGCAATCAACAACTCTGCAGAAATTGACAAGAACATGTTTAAATGCTATGAAATCACTGAAACACAGAAAAACACAAATAATATAAAGAACAACAGTGTGGTAAGGGGTGTTCCAGGGCTCCTTGCTGCCTTAGGAACGGCATTTCTGATGACTCCCCCCCTGCACTTGGTCCATACCATTTCCAGTGCCAGAGCGGTTGGAGGAGGCAATTGTGCAATTGCTCTCTCTGAGCTGAAATCCCAATTTAAAAAAAATAAATAATTTCGGCTTCTAAAGTTACCAGGAGTGGCTTTTTTTTTTAGGTGCAATTTTAAGAGGAACAATGGGATGCAGTTAAATATTATATTCACTATGGGTACCTACAAATTTACCCCAAGGTAAAATACAGTTTTGTTGTCCCTTAAAGGGGTGGTTCACCTTTACCTTAACCTTTGGTATTTTATAGAATGGCTAATTCTAAGAAACTTTTCAACTTACTTTACTTTTTTATTTTGCATAGTTTCTGAATTATTT
>CM044438.1:84601145-84619855 GCA_024363595.1 Xenopus borealis | reverse complement strand
TGTATTTTTATTGCTACTTTTTATTTCTCATCTTTCTATTCAGGCCTCTCCTATTCATATTCCAATTTTACCAGCTCAAAAACTTGAAACAAATTCGACTAAACTCAATTTGAGTTTTTTCTCTGAAAAAAAACTTGTATGTCAGGAAGGCTAGTAACGTCCAAATTGGTCCCTGGACCCCTCCCATTGACTTACACATGAACTCGACGGGTTTTAGGTGGCAAGTAATAGAATTAGAATTTCTAAATGGCCAGAGTTTAATAAAGCTTGAAATTCAAATTTGAATTAGGTTTGGATGATTCCCAATTCAAATTTGAGAATTTTGACCATAAAAAAAAAATCTAGAATTCAAAATTTCAATTTGACCCTTATTAATTCTTCCCTTATGTGCACCACAAGTCTTATGTATTAGTTAAATAAAGTTAAGGGAAGCTCTATAATAGTGATAGCAAGTGCAATGAGCAAGAGCCAATCATTACGGTCTGCCTGTGTACTTATAGATATACATATATATATAGAAACACAACCCTGAAGCAATTCTGAGTAACTCAGGAAATTGTAAAAGGTGTTAAAAGTCATATTTCATAGTACATTTTCCATAAGCTCATGTGTTTGTATCACCCAAAATGTGAATATGATAAACTTAGTCTGGAGAGCTTCCTTTCAAAGCCATCGCTGTTGTTTTGGCAGTTTGGTGACACTGTTCCAGGATAACTGTCCTACTTGTTAGGAAAAAGATTTTTCAGCTTTATTATGTTGAGAATTTGTTATAGTGTAATCAACATTTTTCTTCTCAGAAACAGATTAATAAGTTATATTAACCCACAATCCTGCATTAAATAGTTTTATAGAGGGGAAATCCAGGAAGGTGATGAGAGGAAGCCAGAAGACACTACTAATACATTATTTCTAGAGTGAGGTCACAAATAAAGTGAGGTTTACAGTTCAACAGATTATCAGGGAGCATACTGACCCACAGTCAAATATTACTTAAAGGGACAGTAACACTAAACAATTAAAGTGTATCAAATTAACTACAATATATTTTACTGATGGCCTGCCCTGGTAAAAGTTCTATTTGCTTCAGAAAGACTAATATAGTTTATTTTGTTTGGTCAAAACGCACAATTTCAAATTTAAAACCACCAACTCGAATTTGAATTCAAATATGAGATTTATCACAACTCGACCCTGGAAACTGTTCTAATTCAATACTTTGCCACCTAAAACATGGCGACTTCATGTAGAAGTCAATGGCAGAATTCCGTTGAACCATTTAAAGATGTTAATTGCCTTCCTGACATTCCTGGAAAACTCGATTTTAGGGTTGCTCCAGCTGCTACACAGGCAGCATTTCCTCCCAGGCTTTTCTGAAGAACAGGTAATGGTGCTTATTAATGGGGACATATTCAGTATATAATATGGATCTGGGGACAGCTTTGTTAAACATGACTTTTTTATGTCTTTTATTTCCCCTTAATTCTCACAATCAAGACTTAAGGCTGCAACTTCCTGTTCTGCAAATAAAAAAAAAATGATGTAAATGATTGTGTTACCACAGATTTCTTATGAATTCCTAATAAGTCTGTTTTAGATCTGAGCCTAGCAACAAACATGGTGTTTGCTCTTTAGCTGCTCATCTCTTGCCTGCCGAGATTTGTGGTACGATAGTCGACAAGATCAAGTAGAATTTCAGCTGGAATGTCATTTAATGGCGATTGGATTTTTCTAGAGGCAAATGAGATACTTTCATTGTAACCAATATACCCGGCAAAAATTTGGATACGAGAATCTGTTTTTGGACGCGGGCGTCAGTTTTTTCTATGCCGGCAATGTGGAATGGTGCCCAATAGCCAACGCCGGTGTCCAAAATGAGACGCGGCGGCGTTCCGTGAATTTTTCACCGTTTCAAATTCAAGAAAAATTTGGTGAAACGAAATGCCCCAGATTTGCCCATCACTAATCCAGACCATCCAGTGTAAAGAGATTTTAGCATATTGCCCAAGAGACAGGCCTGAGTCAGAAAAAAATGAACTACCTGAACTCAACCATTACTTTATGACCCACACTCGGCCCAGCTAGTCTCTATTGATATGGGTGGAACCAGCCTCAATAGGGGACATATTAACATTATTACATCACCAAAGGAGAGGGCTCTGCTTAAAAGAACAGTAACACCAAAAAAATGAAGTAATTAATATATAAAGTACTGTTGCCCTGCATTGGTAAAACTGACGTGCTTGCTTCAGAAACACTACTATAGTTCATATAAACAAGCTGCTGTGTAGCAAGGGTGGAAATTGAAAAAAGGCTATATGGCACAGTTTAAATAGTGGACAACATGTTCTACAGAGTTTATCTGCTGTGTAACCAGAGCCTTTTCTCCTTTGAATGGCTGCTCCCATTGCTACACAGCAGCTTATTTATATAAACAATAGTCGTGTTTCTGAAGCAAACACAACAGTGTTACCAGTGCAGGGCAACATTGCATTATATATTTTTTTCCTTTAAAAAATGTCATTTGTTAATGTTACTGTTCCTTTAAATATATAACATTAAGCATATTTGCATATACCAGCAATCCAGTGAAACTGCCCACACTTGGGACTTTATATCCATAACATAAAACATTATCTCTTTGAGGGGGTTGTAAACTCAAAAACAGAATTTGGTCTAAAGAGAAAATGTAATACTGAGCAATATTCCAAACTATATATAATTGTCAGTGGTTTAAATGTTCTTGGTACAGAGGGGCTCAGTTGGCATATTCCATTGGTCCAAGCATGGCCTCCTTTAGGGTTGGGGCAGACGGGGAGATTTAGTTGCCTGGCGACTAATCGCCTCTTCTGCGCAGCGACAATCTCCTCAAACTGCCTTCTGTCTGCTTGAATGAAGAATCGCCTGCGCTAATGCTCTCACGGCACTTCGACTTCTAAAGTCGCCCAAAGTTGTCTCACGAGGAAATCGAAGCGATGCGAGTGCATTAACACAGGTGATTCATTCAAGCAGATGGAAGACAGGGAGAAGGCAGTTCAGGGAGTTTGTCGCCGCACAGAACAGCCGATTAGTTGCCAGGCGACTAAATTTACCCGTCTGCCCCAACCCTAAGTGATGCACCGAATCCACTATTTTGGATTCAGCCGAACCCCCGAATCCGTTGTGAAGGATTCGTTTGAATACCAAACCAAATCCAAAACCTAATTTGCATATGCAAACATTTTTTACTTCCTTGTTTTGTGACGAAAAGTCACATGATTTTATGGATTCTGTTCAGCCAGGCACAAGGATTCGTCCGAATCCGAATCCTGCTGAAAATGGCCAAATCCTGGCCGAATACCTAACCAAATCCGAATATACTTTAATTAAAAAATGTCTACAGTTTTTATAAGAAACTTGACTGTATTTGTGAATTCTCCCTTCATTTACTTTCTCTGTCTGCTGCAGATAGGAAACTTAAGACCAGGGATCCCCAACCTTTTGAACCTGTGAGCAACATTCAGAAGTAAAAGGAGTTGGGGGAGCAACACTAGCATGAAAAATGTTCTTGGGGTGCCAAATAAGTGCTGTAATTGGCCATTTGGTAGCCCCTGTGTGGATTATCAACCTACATTAGGGTTGCCACCTTTTTACAATTTGCTTGCCGGCTGGGGGCGGGGCCAAAAAGGGGGTGTGCCGTGACGTCAAAGGGGGCGTGCCGTGACATCAAAGGGGCGGAGCCACTCGAGCGATCGGCTGAAGACTGCGAGAAAGGTAAGTTTTTCATCGGATTTAGGCAAGGCAAGGGCCATTTTTAAGGGGTATTACAAATTTACCGGCAGCTACATTGCCGGTAAATTTGTAATACCGGCCCCGGCCTTGGCTGGTGTTTTACCGGCTAGGCCGGTAAAATACCGACCGGGTGGCAACCCTAACCTACATTGAGGCTCTGTTTGGCAGTGCACCTGGTTTTTATACAACCAAAACTTGCCTCCAAGCCTGAAATACAAAAATAAGCACCTGCTTTGAGGCCACTGGGAGCAACATCCAAGGGGTTGGGGAGCAACGTGTTGCTCATGAGCTACTGGTTGGAGATCACTGCTTAAAAGAGAAGAAAAGGCTGGAGATACTTGGGGGTGCCAAACGTTAGGCACCCCCCAGTGATTGTAGCGACTTACTAAAAACCCAGGATCAGTGCTCTTATCAGGAGAAATCTGCACTGGCCCCGGGGTATAGGAGTGAGCACCATGGAGATATTTATATCCGTTTTTGGGAAGTCTTCATTTTCCCATGTGCAGATTTCTCTTGATAGAAGCACTGCCCCTGGGTTTTTGGTAAATAGCTACAATCACTTGTGGGTGCCTAGCGTTTGGCACCCCCAAGTGTCTCCAGCCTTTCCTTCTCCTGTAAGATGGTCCCTAACTGTTCTGCAGGGACACAATCATACTTTCAGGGGGGAGAGAACTTTCGAGAACTGGAGCAGCCGGCAACCATGTAGAGATTAATCTCTGCAGCAGTAAGTAAATGAAGGGGGAATTTCACTGTATACAGTCAGGTTTCTTATAAAAATTGTACAGATTTTTTAATTGAAGAATATTGGGGATAGGTTTCTTTTTCAGGTAATAAAGTAAAATTTGTATTTTACTTTTGCCTTTATATACTATTTAATGTTTCCAACTCCAGCTGCAGGGACAAAGATTATGGAGATTATGTGTTATTCCTTTACAGAAAGTGAAGAAAAGTGAATATTAGACTGTTCCAAAAAAAAAATAGCAGTGTCTGCATTAGTTTTAAAAGGAGAAGGAAATGTTAAAATTAAAGGGATCCTGTCATGGGAAAAAATTTTTTCCCAAAATGTATCAGTTAATAGTGCTGTTCCAGAAGAATTCTGCATTAAAATCCATTTCTCAAAAGAGCAAACAGATTTTTTTATATTTCATTTAGAAATCTGACATGGGGCTAGACATATTGTCAATTTCCCAGCTGCCCCAAGTCATGTGACTTGTGCTCTGATAAACTTCAATCAGTCTTTACTGCGGTACTGCAAGTTGGAGTGAAATCACCCCCTCCCTTTCCCCCACCCAGCAGCCTAACCAAAGAACAATGGGAAGGTAAACAGATAACAGCTCCCTAACACAAGATAGCAGCTGCCTGGTACATCTAAGAACAGCACTCAATAGTAAAACCCATGTCCCACTGCGTACTATTCAGTTACATTGAGAAGGAAAAACAACAGCCTGCCAGAAAGCCGTTCCCTCCTGAAGTGCTGGGACAAGTCACATGACTGGGGCAGCTGGGAAATTGACAAAATGGCTAGCACCATGTCAGATTTCAAAACTGGATATAAAAAAATCTGTTTGCTCTTTTGAGAAATGGATTTCAGTGCAGAAGTCTATTGGAGCAGCACTATTAACTGATGCATTTAAAAAAAAAAACATGTTTTCCCATGACAGTTTCCCTTTAATTTCAATCTTGTTGGTTTAGAACCAAGATGTTTCACTCTTGCTGGTGTGTTTGGGGTGATTGTCTTGTTGAAACTCCCATTTTAAGGGCACTTCCTCTTTGGCATAAGGCAACATGACCTCTTCAAGTATTTTGATGTACTGAAACTGATCCATGATCCCTGGTATGAGATAAATAGTTCCAACACCATAGTATGAGAAACATCCCCATATCATGATGCTTGTGCCACCATGCTTCACAGTGTACTGTGGTTTCAATTCAGTGTTTGGGGGTCGTTTAAAAAACTGTCTTTGCCCCTGGACCCAAAAAGAACAATCTTGCTTTCATCAGTCCACAAAATGTTGCTCCATTTCTCTTTAGGCCAGTCAGTATGTTCTTTGGCAAATGGTAACCTCTTCAGCACGTCTTTTTTTTCAGCAATGTGTATCTAGTATATTGCGGTTATGTTGTTAATGTGGAATTCATATGTAGGCAAAGTAAGCAGTGTTAGTGTCCTGGCACACCGGTGTATGCGTTTGCCGCACTGTAGATTTGTGTGTGCAGTTGATCAGTCACCCCTTGCCTCAGGCAATAAACCAACTTTGGTAACTTTATTAGCCAGATTTCTGTTTTCAAAAATGGAAATTTGCCTCTTGTAGTAAATATCCCTGCCTGCAAACACCAATGAGCGACCCTCTTCTCTTTTCTTCAAAATCCCAGGGCTGACACAAGTTGAATTATTATGTAAGTTGAAACATATACATTTAACTCAGACAGATGTTTGTTTTAACAGTTTTTATCTTTACCTTTCTGTGTATATGTAGGTTTACCTTTCTGTCCTCTTCAGTAGGCAACACAGGAGAGTGGATTGGGGCAGGTGGTTTATTAAAGCTAAATGTTAATAAAGTACACACAAACCACAGTACATTGCTGTAATAGCCTCTGTATATAAGTAGGCGTTGTATGTATGTTGGGTGTATATAACGCAAGGACTCCTTGTAGTTAAAGATGGTTTCACACAGGAAATTAACATGAAAATGAAAGAAGGGAGGACAAACTGCTTGGCCAGCAAACTGAATAACCAAGCAAGAGGATGTCCTATCTAGGCTCCTCCAGACACTGTTGAAAAAGCATCTCCCCATCCACTAAAGCCTCTGCGGTGGGGGGTGTTCCAACAGTTACATCCCACCTGATGAAGGGCACCAATGAAACCTTTCCGGCTGGACAAAGCCTGGAAGCCCATCCTGTTGTTGCACAACATTTACTATGTTTAGCAATGCACATGATATGGTGCAAGAAGGTCTAGTAGACACTATAGAAAGAAATGGTGCTTCTCTGGTTCAGCAGAGACACTGGGTTACCGGAAGACATTTCATTTAAGGAAAATGTCACTTTTGTAAAACATCAATCTGCTACATTGGTGGCTGCTAACTTTTACTTTACTTTTGGTGCAGCTGAATGTGATGAGGGTGGGTTACGTTTTTTTTTTTCTTTAGAGCAGAGACACTCTGCTATTTCGGGAGATTAGTCGCCCAGCGACAAAATACTTCTTCAGGCGACTAATCTCCCCAAACTGCCTTCCAGTCATCTAGAATTTAAATCACTGGCGGGATGGCACTCGGAACACTTAATTTTCTGAAGTAGCTTGACGTTGCCTCACGAGGTGACTTTCGGAAAGCCAAAGCGATCCAAGTGGCATCCCACCGCCGCTTTACATTCTAGGGGAGTTCGGAGAGATTAGTCGCCCAAACCGAAATAGCAGCGTGTGTCTCTGCCATTAAGGCTAAAGCCTTGGCTGCTACCATTGGCTGTTTTGCTAAGCAAAGTGGCTTTCCTGCAGTATATAAGTTACACAGTGTGTTCCAATGCTAAATGAAAAGAGAGAGGCATGGGAGCATTTCATTTTGCTCTGCAAGTGCAACAGGGTTCGTTCATAAAAATAACTTGTGAGCGAGTTTAATTCATGAAAAAGATTTATTTTAGTTACATATATATATAATATATATATATAATGTTAAAAACTTTTCATCAATAGTGTTTCTCCCAAGCATGGGTTAAAGTGATGAATTTGTTAGGAAAATGCAAAATCTGGTCCTTAATATATTTCACAGGGAAACAGTAAGTGTTTTGCTTTATGGCTGGAAAGCAATTTGTGCTCCAGGGTCAGGCATAGGGTTGCCACCTGTCCGGTTTTGACCCGGACAGCCCGGGCTGCCCGGGCTGCCCGGGTCAATGCTTCCTTCCCGGTTTTCCAAATAAGGAAAACCGGGCGGGATTAGCTTGACTGACGCCATGATCGGCCAATCGGCGATTGCGGCGTCATAGCTCTGCCCCATGATGTCACGGGCCCGCCCTCCTGTCCGGCTTCAGCCACAGGGAAAGGTGGCAACCCTAGCCAGGCATCTTTCATCACTCCCTCTGGTGAGGATGTTAGGGGGCGGCATGCTGCCCAACCACACCCACATTGATTTGGAAATTTAAATTTCCTGTGTGCTAATTCCCATTGCTCTGTCCTGATGATATAAATTTGAGCAAATAAAAGGGAGGGGACAGGGGTAAATCCGGCCTTGGGTGTTGCACGAGTGGAACTCCCACCAGTGTGTTGCAGACACAGTCAGATGCATGCTGGGAACAGGAGTGCATAATGCTCTTCAGACCTGTTCTGTACAAAACACACACAACTGCTTTTTCTGTTAGGATTCCAATTCTTCTAATATATCTAAACATTTACAGTCCATTAAAAAAGAGACGATTTGTAATGTACACCTTCTGAATGAAAGATATGTATAATTATGTACAAAATAATTCACAACACAAGAATTGACCTTTATAGTTAGTAACTTGGACTCAAACATAAAACAAATAAAACAAACAATCCCAGCACTTTAAAATAGGGAGAATGTGAGAGAACGTTTTGTCGGATTATGCAGCCTGACACCGCACAGTGATCAGCTATTCATTACACAAACCCGTAATAATGATTTAAAAATGATTCAGATAATGCATCGGGGCCACTGGGCCTAATTAGGTTTCATTTTAGAGAGCAGATGTACTAACGGGAAATCCATAGAGTTTCCAAATGGCTGAACTGGCAATGGGGGGACACAGTGGGTTCCCCAGAACCCATTATGCAGGATCCAAAGCCCCGCCCCATCATTAAATCACTCCCACAAATGAACCTGTCCTATCAAATGATCCAGTAAATCTGGCATAGGCCATTTAAACCTGTTGGAGAAGAATCAAGCATTGGCAATATTATCAACTGTTAATTCACCTTTCAGTATCAATGTCCACATCAGCTTAGAAACAACCAGTTTTTCATTCTTTTAAGCCCCTTCAGATTTACGCAAAAAAAGGTGAGCAGTAAGTGTTAAAGGGTGACATGGCCGAAATGTTTAGGAAGGTATTACTAAGCTTTCTCGAACAACCAATTACTGACAGGAGAGGCACCGGAGCAACAATCCTAGTGACTCATTCACAAGCTTTCCCAGCTCTTGTGCTATTATATAATTGGAGTGTTATAGGAAGGTGTCAGCTCAGTTGCTAGTGTTAAGGGGTCCCTAAAAAACAAGAACATGTTGAACCCACTGCTTTTGATTGCGAGACACCCAGCTTGATTGAGCATCACAAATGTTAAAACCCATGACATTTGTTCAGACAGGCCTTAAATATTGCACAGCATTGATGGTTATGATTGCAAGATATCCAGTGGGCGTGATCAAATGCACTATTCCTTTCTTCCGTTTCACTTTGTTTAAAACCATGAACATTGAAGAGACAAAGCAATTGTGGTAATACTGCAACAACAAAGACGTCCAACAATATCAATCAGCTGAGAGTCCTGCGCAGAGTCCAATTTGAAAAGGTCAGCAGCACCAGAGAATTTTGTGGATCCACTGGTCCACAGAGTATATAAATGAAACAAAGACGTCCAGACTGGGATGATTTGGCAAAATCTGAAGGCAGTTAAAAGTTCTATATAAATGTGGATCGGCCATGTTTAAAGGCCAAGTAAGAATTCTGTACAGAGGAATTAGTAGAGATGACAATGGAATCCATGGGGCTTGATGGTCATGGTCACAGTGAAGATCAAACAGTAGTGGAATAAGATTCTGCCCTTTTCCCAGGTTGTTTCAGATCCGTTCCATTAGACTCTGTGACTATGGAAAGAACCTCTGCGTCGCTGTCATCACTGCTGTCTGAACCTGAAGGGTCCAGTGCCATCTTGTCACGTCTTCTGTGCAGATGAAACTGAACGTTACCCTCCTGCAGTCTATCTCCAGTGTATTCTTCATCAGACGAATGGAAAGACACATCATCACCAATTATATGATTGACAATATGGATCCCATCAAAAGTGGGTTGGTCTGGGAGGCCCTTCTGGCCGTTTAGGCATTTTATCTGGCAAAAAAACACAACAAGATAAGGCATAAGAAAAGTCAGAGATAAATGGCCACACAAAGCTTGGAAAGAGGAGATGTATCAAAATAAATTCTGATTTCTATGGCCATTAACCATATCCTATATGGCAAAAAAAAGTTGGTGGTGTGAGTTTGTATTTAATATGCCAGTCAGAATCACCATCAGATTCAGATCATTCTGCAGCTCAGTCAGTCACATACCCCAAACCAGACTAAAGATGTGTGATTTTTTTTCTCCCCATATAAATGCATAAGATCAAACTACTTTCTGGCTTACTTGGTTCTGGTCATTGGTACTACAAATGAGAGATTTTAGATTCCTTGTACAAACAGAGGCTGAGGAACATGTAACTATACTGCAGAACTGTTATTAGAGGGCAGTGAACTTTGTGGGATGAGTGAGATCTGCTAAACAAGTGCAAGCAAACAGTTGTCATGCCGAGGACTCTTTTACTCATATTCTCATTAAGTAAACAGAATGGACAGGCAGCCCACAATCACTGTTTTTATTGGAAATATGGAGTGATGGAACAGGCAACCTTTGACACATGCACTGGAATGAGAGACTGGAAAACAAGCCAACAGATGAAAAGGAATAACCCCAACAAACAGCAATCTCCTTCACCTTACCTGTAACAGGCTGGTCCATCAAGTCAAGCATGTGTAAAAACAGGCGGCATTAAAAAGAACACTTTTTCAGGTAATTACAGAGAAACGTGACTGCTACAAGATGAAGGGGGAGGGGGCTGTGCAGTTCTCCAAAGGAGGGTAAAGAGAAGTTTTCCAAATGGGAATGTAGGGCAGGGCAGGGAAAGTACTGAAAGCAGAAAGCATGGGGAAGAATAGATGCCTGATGGAAGAGAAACACTACAAATACAAAATTAAAGTGAAGAATGAAATGGAAAATGTGCTGAAAGGGTCAGCCTTGGATGTGGGATACAAGAAAAAAAAGAGATGCAGCAGAATGTGGGATGAAGTCAAATGAGGGGTGGAGATGAAGTGAGGAATTGAAGAGGAGGTGGAGGCCAGATGGAGGCAGTGCAAGAGAAGAGAAAGGACGATGGTACAAATACAGAGCATGCTGTACATATGGGGGAAAAAGCCGAGCGTGGCTATTCAATAGAAGGATGGGCATTCGTAGAACTGCAGAATGCTTTGGGTAAAAAAATAAGAAACAAACCAAAAGCTGTAATTTTGATCATATCCAGGTCCCATATTGAGAAAAAAGAAATCAATGTTCAATAAGAAAGGTGGCAAGAAGCAAATGCTAGGTTCAGTCACTAGAATGCCGAATACCCCCACTCTTGAGAATTGAAGTGGCTTTGCAATGCATGTCTTACATTGGCAAGGGCTCATTGGATTCTTTTAGCTAATCTCACCCTAACCAGGTTGGCTTATGTGTCTAGTAGTACAGTGAGGAACAGAACCATTTATAATGAATGGCTTGGCACTGCATTATGTAGGGAACGATGCACTCTCTATTGTAATAAAAATACGCAGACATAAAGTATGGTATAGTGCAACTTAAGTATGAGCTTCACTCCAGCTTCCTCCCACCTCTCAGGTACACCAGCTAACTAAGCAGAAGCACCTTACCTACTTTGACTAAAAAGGGGCATGAGAACTCGGCCATTGGCTTACTATACTCATTTCCGAATGTAAAATAGTAGAGTTCAAACCTGTAGTATAGAGTTTTAGTGATGGGCTGCAGTTTACACCCAATAGACACAATGCAGGGCTTAAGGGGAAATCACTTTTGCAAAAGCAACCATATCCTGAATAGAGACCATCCCAGTTTCCCAGTCTATACCTTCAGATAAGCTTTAGGGAGGACCTCATCTTCCTAAAAGATGAAATCAAAACGGGCGTGAGGTAAAGGCAATGTTCCCTCTAATTTTCGTAACTTTTTACAATCATGTGCACACTTTAGAAAAACTGATATGCACATCAAAACGTGTTTTCACACAACATTCTTTGTGCACACCACAATGTCAAGTAGGTGAAGAAGCAAGAAGAGCCCCTGGGTAAATCAACTATTTTTATGCATTGGTCGTCCCCTGCTTCCATTTTCCATGAACTTTGTGGAATTGGAGGAATTAATTCAAACGCAGGACAAGCAAATCAAAGATGCAAAATTAGTATGTGAGGGGTCTGGATTGAACCAAAGCAATGAACTGTGATACCTCCCAGATTGAAAATGGAAGCTCTATCCAAAATGTTACCATATCAATTTAACAGGGTGGAGATTGCTCTGTGAACAATACATGTAGAAGGATATCATGTAAACCCAGACAATCCCTTCTAAAGAAAGCACTTGGAGAGACACTAGCTAAATGAACGTGCATATTTCAATTGCCACAGCTTTAGTTATTTTATGGAAAAAGCTATTTTCACAGATCATTGTACAATAAGCTGCAGGCTACTGATAAAGAAGCTTCATTGGTCCTATAATTTGATTACACAGTTACACTAAACCAACATAATACTCACTGAAGTTTGGGCTGCATGGAATTGCACCACTACCAAGACTTCCATATTAGTGCAATCCACGGAGATATTGGTGAAAAGTGTATGGAGGTTCATATTAGTGGTTCTGTTTGGCATTAAGCTGAATTAAATGGTGCACTGGTGACTTACTTTAGTCTTGTAGCTAACGGTGTAAAGTAAACAAATACGTTGTTAGGAACCACAGATTAACAGATCTTTCCCATTCTTATTAATCACCACTATCACTGCAGTATAAAAAGAAAGGGGAAGTTGGATCCGGTTAAGGGAGTCTCTCACAGTATTACGGTATATAGCCACGGAGCCTCCCCAGTGACTGCATTTATCAGTCTGGTGGGAAACTCTTAGCCAGGGGTTTGCTGCATGGGAGGGAAGATATGGCTTAATATGGCCAAGAGGTTTTACAGTTTTTAGATATATGTATCACAAAACTGACTGCGCAGTATAATGCAACCTGGAAGCTTGAAGAAAGTGCCAGTTATATTATATACATCTTCAGCACTAAGGGCTTGATTTTAGATGAAACATGGCAAGCTGATGCCTAAAAAGTCACATAGGAAGTACCATCTGGCACCTAAGCAAAAACCTCTTTAAAGCCCTCTAATCAAGCAGGTGTGTTTTATGTATGGCTAGTTAGGTGTCTCTTTACTTGTGCAATCTCTTTGTGAAACAACAGTCTCCTAAATTATCCGGTACATTATCTAAAGTCAGTCCATCACTGAGACAGAACTGGAGTAGTTTGCCAGTTTGTCTTATTGCTGGGTGATTGTCTGCTACAATTAAGGAAGAGGGAGAGAAAGGAACAAAATATACCAAACATCTGCTATGCCACCCTGCTTGATAGGAGCTTGACAGGTAGAATTTCCAAAACAAGAACCAACTCTTGTAGACATTAAAGCAGTAGATTTCAGACTTAAAAAAAAAAGTCGACCCTCACCCAACTCTAACCTGCTGCTCCTCCACCCGGACTCAACCCTAACCTGACGTGCTCCACTCTTTATATACCCTTGCCCATGGTCACTTAACAAAAAGGACAGGGCCTGTGTGCAAGTATATAAAAAGCAAAGCTCAGAGGTGAAAGTGGTGTGGGAGTGGGACAGAAGAAGCCAGAGGACGTCATATGGAAGTCGAACTGAACAGAGATCTTATTGTCACAGTGCCGGCCATCAGTACACATTCCAGTCAAAGAAAGCACTCACAGCAGCCGGATACAAAATGTCCTTTAATGATTCTTTATTGCTGCATAATGTATCAAAAAGTTGTCAGGATAGAGAAAGGAAGTGAACAAAAATTCAATTAGCCTTAATATGGTGAGTATTTGCCATACAGAGGGAGTGAGCACTACATTGCTCAAAAAAAATAAATACTTATTGGAACACGGCACTACATGCTCATAATTTCCACGGACCCTCTATTTTGAGATGTATATCATACACAATTTCTGACAGTGTTCAGGATTAAAACATCAGGCTATGGAAAGGCTTTCTGGAAAGAGGCTACATGATTGACTTTCTCAATGACGAGTTGGAGAGAGCATTTAAGATATCGACATTGAAGTCAACCCCACGTAAGTGAATGTGACTGATCTGGGATGTATGGCATTTGTTTCAGATTTTACTCCGACGATCCTTCATGATCATGCTTAAATATTGGCTGATTTTACATGTGGATTCTGGCCTACCATGTCTCCACCTATATGTGCCTATTGTCGTTGCTGGTCAGTTAAAGCTCTGTTAATGGCGAGGGACTTGTGAATGGAAATTGCTGGTACATGGTTGAACGTGAAGCAATTTAGATGTTACAGATGCGGAGGATGTAAGACTGGAGACACGTTCTCCCAACCCCATAATGGTAAGGGATTTGGCATAGACGGACGTACCTCGACCATGTAGTTTATTGCATAATATGCAATAATGTGGCCACTATTATGTGTGTGAGTGTGTGTGAGTGACCTCTTCACAGGTCTGCAATATGGCTGGCAAATTTGGTATCCCCTGCCTAGATACTTTTTGGCTTGTAAACTATATTTTAATTATAGGGATCTTGGCACTATATGTCTGCATAGGTTGCTAGCGTATAAAGGCCTGTTTATTCTGCACTGATTTGCTGATTAACATGCATCGAGTATTTTTTTATTCCTATGGGACAATTTTACAAATGTATGATATAACGAGCTCTAATCAATGAATCAGGAGTTTCATGCCTCCAGCCCAGATCTAGGAGATACCAAAGAGATCCGCGAGAAGGGGACATTTCCGTTCCTGAATACAGATAAAAAAAATTGTAATTGTTTTTTCTCAAACATATTCTGGCCACCTGAGCCATCAAAAGACTGAAGACTATGAGGAATGCTCTAAAATCAAAATAGCCACTGCAACCATTCATGTTTCATTCAATCTTTAGACTGAGCTTGACTGTGATTAAAATGTATAAGACTATATTTTTAAATACAAATGGATTTTAGGAAATTTGTGATTACTTTAGTGATCAGTATAATGGAGAGGACTAGTGATTAAGTGAGCTAATTCAACTAAATGATGATAAAGGGATTTTATGGTGCCAGTTTTATTTCTAATTTACACTGCAAATAATTCACTGTATATATAATTTAATTCCCGAACCAGCAAGTTTTTTTTAGTTATAATATTGGTGTGTAGGCAGCCATCTCAGGTCATTTTGCCTGGTCATGTGCTTTCAGAAAGAGCCAGCACTTTATGATGGAACTGCTTTCTGGCAGGCTGTTTTTTCTCCTACTCAATGTAACAGATTGTGTTGCAGTGGGACCTGGATTTTACTATTGAATGTTGTTCTTAGATCTACCAGGCAGCTGTTATCTTGTGTTAGGGAGCCGCTATCTAGTTACCTTCCCATTGTTCTGTTGTTAGGCTGCTGGGGGGGGGGGTGATTGAAGTTTATCAGAGCACAAGTCACATGTCTGGCTTGTCCTGACTGCTGAAACAATGTAACCACACAGATACCTTCTCTGTAACAATAATTTCAAGATCAATTTTAATATTTGAAGAACATTTCTGATGAAGTTATACTGGAAAGTTGCTTAAAAATTAAATTTCTATCATCATGAAAAATGCTTTACTTTTTCATTGTTGAGTGGAGTTCCCCTTAGGACAGAGTGGGTTCTGGTACACTGAATGCTCTGCTGAGTCTAAAGGAAATACATAAATAAAGTAGAATGACACATTGCCCCTGGGGCTAAAACACTGTGAAAAACGCCTGCTTGCCTGGTTTAACAGAGCATCTCCCAGAAACGGGTGTGCCCTTCCTTATTATGAGAAAAGAAGCAGTGAGAAGCCTGGGTTGCACAATCCTGACCTGCTCTGGAAAACTCATCTGCCCTAACAGGGTCCATTTTACTTTTACATGGAGAGCCAAGAATGGATAGGGATGGTAACAAGGCATTACCACTGACTTACAACCCCCAGCCAATACTGTGTGTCAACTTAAGCTACACTGATAGAAGTGAGAAACCATTACATATATTACACAGCTTTTATGTCCATTATACAAGGAGGACAGGCAGGCCCGGATTTGTGGAGAGGCCACCTAGACTTGGGCCTAGGGCGGCAGGATTTAAGAGGGTGGCATGCTGCCCAACCACACCCACACTGGTTCAGAAATTTAAATTTCCTGTGTGCCAATTCCCATTGCTCCGTCTTAATGATAAAAATTTGAGCAAATAAAAGGGAGGCGACCATGGGCCTAGGGGCACACGCTAGGTAAAGCCAGCCCTGAGGACAGGGACCACAAGCATCTAATAAATGCACTTATCTGGGCTGCACGGATTCAGTTATTAAAGGGATACTGACACTATACATCTACTTTTCAAAATATTCATGTACACAAAAAAAAATCACCTATGGGTCAGGCTGACCGTTTTTCTCTAATAGCTCTGCTTTTGTAATCATTTATTACTAGAAGTTCCTAAACCTGACTGTTTTGTTAACCTGACTGTTCCTTCTCAACCTGCCAGTTAGAGTTTCTAATGCTAATGGGCTCCTGCTGCACAAATATGGCAGCCTCATCATAGAGAAACTTTGGGGATCAGATATGTAATGTAAATGCATCAGGCAAATACTTTTATGGCAAAATTATAAATAGCATTCAAAGACAATGTAATGATAGATATAAAAAAAAGTTGCACATTTGAGCAGAATCATGTGGTGCCTTCATGTAACAGTTCTGTGTGTGTGTATGTAAATGGCCGCCATTAGAAATCACAGGGCCCCGTACAGACCCACACCACAGTTATAAGACCACAGAGACATCAGCACTAAAAAGGTAACACACACAAGTTATAAAAAGCTATGATGGTCAGGGCCCCCTTATAAGTTAAAAAAAACTGTGGTGCTAGGGCCCCATAAATGTTTTTTTTTTTTTTTAAATTGGTGGCCAGGGCCCCCCTACTGTAAAAAAAAAAAAAAAATTGGGGCCCCAGAGGATATTTAAAAAAAATAAAAATAAAATACCATTAGTGGCAGGGGCCTATAAAGCAGGGATCCGCAACCTTTTGAACCTGTGAGCAACATTCAGAAGTAATATGAGTTGGGGAGAAACACAAGCATGAAAAATGTTCTTGGGGTGCCAAATAAGTGCTGTGATTGGCCATATGTTAGCCCAATGTGGATTGTCAACCTACATTGAGGCTCTGTTTGGCAGTGTACCTAGTTTTTAGAAAACCAAAACTTGCCAAAATAAGCACCTGCTTTGAGGCCACTGAGAGCAACATCCAAGCGGTTGGAGAGCAACATGTTGCTCACGAGCTACTGGTTGGGGACCACTGCTATAGAGTATCAAAATAATACATTTGTGGCCAAAGGATTAAAAAAACAAAAATAAACCCACATTGGTGTTCAGTAGAATTGAACTTGTGGCTTCAGGACTTCAACTTTGCCTCATTTGTGACTCTGGGTCTTTTCGCGGCATCAGGATTTCGGTTTCGGCTATTTTTGTGGCTTCAGGACTTCGACATTTCCAAGCATTTCGTGTTTGGGACTTCAGAAGGGTGGCACAGCTTCGACCGCTGTCAAGGGGGCCCAGCTATTTCGGAACGTGCAGCACAGCCACCCCCCTCCCTTCAGGCCCGGTAAACTTGTACCCCCTGTGCCCCTTTGATGGTGTCCCTGTGTATGTATGTGTTATACACACACATGGAAATCTTCCATTTGACTGGATAGAAGAATAGCCAAAATGGCAAAGACTCAGCCAATGATCAGCTCCAGGAAGATCAAAGAAGTTGTAAAGTTACCTGTGACACTGTTACAATTAGAAATCTCCTATGATAAGCCAAGCTATAAACAAGAAGCCCAGGCAAAGTCCCATGTTGAAAAAAAGACGTGCTGAAGAGTTACAGTTTGCCAAAGAACAAATTACAGTCCAATTAAGGGGATTAGGTAAAGGAATTGGCCTAGCCACTCACCAGTAATATGCAATAAGAAAAAAGGATGCCAATACCTTGTCTGCTATACACGGGGGAATCCCAAACGTTATTCCATGGTGCTCACAACACTTCACAGTGATCAAACGTTTCAGGACCGCATGGCCAAATTGACTGGCCTAAAGAGAAATGGCATAACATTTTGTGGACTGATGAAAGCAAGATTGTTCTTTTTGGGTCTAAAGGCGGACAGTTTGTCAGGTGACCCCCAAACACTGAATTCAAGGCCACGGTACAGTGTGAAGCCAGTGAAGCATGGTGGCACAAGCATCATGATATGCGGATGTTTCTCATACTATGGTGTTGGGCCTATTTTTCTCATACCAGGGATCATGGATCAGTTTCTGTACAAGAGGAAATGCCGTTGAAATGGGAGTTTCAACAAGATAACTACCACAAACCCGTAAACAAGAAACATCTTGGTTCCAGATCAACCAATGTCCAGATTATGTAGTGGCCAGCTCAATCCCCAGACCTTAATCCAATGTAAAAATTGTGGGGTGAAATCAAAAATGCTGTTTCTGAGGCAAAACCAAGAAGAATTGTGGAACAGGTGCTAGGATTTGGTGGACTCCATGTAACACAGATGTGCAGCAGTTCTGACTATACAACTAAATATTACTTCAGTGATTCAAAGGAAAGGAAAATCTTTAAACATTTTTCAGTTTATAAAGTGAATCGAGTTTACAACGAAGAATACAGACACTACTATTTTTTGGATCAGCCCAATATTCCCTTTTCTTCACTTTCTGTAAAGTAATAATACAAATTGGATACATTTTTCTTCATGTTTTTATTTGGAATACAATATGCAGTGTTCCCAATGCATTTGCATGTTTGGAAATAAAAGCTAGATTTAAGACATTGAGACATTTTGTGCATATAGCTACTAAAAAATGCCTTACCCTTTAAAC
>CM044438.1:84554561-84597505 GCA_024363595.1 Xenopus borealis | reverse complement strand
TATATATATATATATATATATATATATATATAAATACAGATATATTATGTATAAATAAATACACATACACCCACTAAGAGGTACAGGAGAGCCCTGCATTACTGCCTGCCTATACCCGCTGCTATGATATTAAGCAGAGTGCAGCAATTGCTCTGGGTACAAGTGCTATAGAACTACAGTCTATAGCAGTGTTAAAAGAAGAGAGAACACCTACAAATAGATGCAAAAGCATGTTTTTTTTTTAATTTTGGGACCTACATTCAACTTATCCTACACAGCTGTATTAGAATGCATTGATTAGATAGGATGCACCCTTCATGCAATGGCATAAGAAGTGTGACTTATTTACTTACAAGAAGTTTTCACACTGAAATCACACCAGCATCGGCTCTGTACTGAGAGAGCACAACAATGCACACATCCAGCACAAACCCGCAACTTCATGAAACATGTAACTGAGTGTTATGGCTCTTGCTGGGTAGCCGTGTCCTGTAAGTGCTTGTAACCACGACCAGCGGAACCCTGCAGCAGTCAGTGCGTTTGTGAGAATCGGATAGTTTGCAGAGCTGTGAATCTGAAGCAGAACACAACTATTTTTGTCTCCCAGTTCACTATGGAGAGCTGAACTTAAGCGGGGAGAGTCCCACCAGCACATCAGAGTCTAACTAGAGAATTATATCCTTCACTGAGTTTCATGTCAAGTGTTGCATTTTCTTTTAAATTCTAAGCACTGATGAGAAGACAGGAACACATGAGTGACTATCAACGCTTTGTGCCCACAGGCAATTCAGCACAGTTTGCCTGATCAGCCATTAGGCTATAGGAAACAGAGCAGTGAAACAAATCACACACACTGGCACAAGAACAAATCTCAAGGGGAAGCAAATTGCATGCAAAGCTCTGGATTTAGTTGCCAAAAGCAGCTTTGTGCTTGCCCAGTATCCCTGTGGGCAGCCGTATGCCTTGCCATCTCCTGTAATCTAGGTAGAACACAGCAGCCTTGCAACATCCAACAGGAAACACACACAGGCAATCGCTTACCAACAAGGCCCATAAAAACAGGATGGCAGCTCACATGCTGATAAATCATAGAGTTTCAATGGTTTGCACTCTAGAGGAAAAGAAAAGGCTTGACGAGAGAGATCTATGACCACTGCAAAATTAGCTGTTAATTTTCTTACAGAAAGCAACTGTTCTTCTCACAGCTACAGAAAGGAGCAGGCTGAATGGTGCAATTAATTGAATGTATTAGGAGTAACAGCAGTCAGCTCTATCATAATCATACACGTAAAACCTACTTTATGTGTTTACACACAGTACAACTGTAGTTATGTTCTAAAGCCACTCTGTAGGTGATATACAGGCTGAAGAGTCGCACACTACACTACTGTCCCTAACAAGAGTTTTTAGGACTAGATGTGATGCTGCAGTAGGCACAAGATTAAATGGAGACAAACACTACAATGAAGATCAGTTATATGGATGAAACATAATGGGGCAAGAGAGATTCTCCTTTTCCTTGAATTTCCTATTACTTTGGACCTTGCAACAAATGGCTATTATTCTAGATTTTGCTAATGGTGCGCTATAATACTGTAGTCTGCAAGTGAATTTTGCCATTGAAACCAATTGGTGTAACTAGATGTTACTGGGCCCCACAGCAAATTCAATTTAGGGCCCCCAACATATCCAGAGTTGTCCTGATTTACCTATATATGTTTAAATAGATTTTTATTTGGGCCTCCTATTCCTCCCAGGCCCTCCTGCTTCCTCTGTGGTTACACCCCTGCGTATGACCACTCACACACAGAGATATATGTAAAGCACTGACTGGAAGATGAACAATGGCCATTATGTTTTCCTGAATATTTCAATGCATTTGCTGTTCTTTCCTGTGTATTTTACAGAGGGAAGGTTTATAGTGCAGGCTACATATATATCTCCCTGCGTTAGCCATTAACAAATAGGGGGTGTCAGTCTTTCCTATCACTTATCTCTTCAGTTACCAGTTCCTTTCATTCTAGCTTCCAACCCCCAATAATGAAAGGCCTCATGCCTACTGGATGGTGATTTTACACCACAACTGTTTCTTCAGTCTGTGCATGGGGATCAACATAATAAAGTTAATAGCTGGTTGAATGTGCCACAGGTATCATCCCCGTTACCCCTACCTGGACTTTGCAATAGCAATATCATTATACATAGTAGCATGTAGTATTGGCTTACTCAGTGCTTAATCTGAAGCAATATTGCATCACAATCAAAGTCATTTCTAAATGATTTCCTAGGATTATTTTTTGAGCATCACATGCAACATTCTGTCCCTATTCTTGGACATGATGATAAAGCTTATGGTGCCTGCTGAACATTTTGAGATGAGATATTTGCTAATTCTGAAGACATACTATCTAGGTCATTGAATGCAGCTATCTCAGAAAAAGAAAAACAGAAGAAAAATCTGCAGAAATCTGTTGACCCCAAAATTGTGTGCAGTTCCAAGGTTTTGTAACGGTTGCCGAAAGCAGCTGCCAGCAGAATGGTACAGAATGAGCAGCTGTTCCCCCCCTTATATGTAGAGCACAGGTACTGAGAAACAACCTGTTACCAGAGAAAGTAATCTGTTTGTAAAAAAGAGAAAACACTGAAACATAGTTTATTATATAGAGATACTGCGGCACCAACATTACCATTACAGGGTATATGATACCAACAAACTGGAGGCTTGAGAATAAAATCCCAACAAGCTGGAGGCCACAGTGCAAATATGCCATTGACACAGATCTAGTGCTTCCTGATAATAAAACTAAAAATACTAACCTAACTCAGAGCAATATTGGCAGACATTAGTGATTCAAGTCTAAGCTGGCCATACACTATAAGATCCATAAGAGCAGTGACCATATTGTCTCAGTGTACTTCCCTGGGGTGCAAGGAGTATAAAAGAAATCCTTTAACACAGGAGAATCAAATGTTTTATTGGCAAAGCAACTTTTTACTCCGATACCTTTACTTAATGAAATACGGCTACTGACACTTATGGGCTTATGGCCTACCATTACATATGGAGGAGAGAGTTTTTTTTGTTTTTTTTTGCACAAGCTCCTTACATTTTGTGGTTTCTTCACCTTACATGGCAAGCTCTGGGTAGCTTGGCATAGGCAAACATGTACTAGCAACCCCAGATTGCTATGAGAGCTGACAAACTCTTGCATCAATAATTTATTATAATATAATTATATAATTAATATGTTTTCACATTGGTGCTGAAGTGCTAATCACACACAGATATCAGCAGTTACTCCCTACTGTTCTGCATTGCGATCTGCAAACACTTGTTTTAGTGCTATTTGTTCTCAGCAGGGGGTTACCCTCAGTAAAAAAAAAGTTTGCAAGTGCTCTCAGCATGTCTATAAGGGTAGGGGCAGACAGGGAGATTCGGGGAGATTTTGTCGCCTGGCGTTTTTAGCAGGCGACAATCTCCCCGAATTTCCTTCTCCCTGTCTGCCGATCGTAAAGGCACAAAGCGCCTGTGCAGACGCGGCGCGGCGATTTCCGGAATCGCCCGAAGATACCTCGTGAGGAAACTTCGGGCGATTCCGGAAATCGCCTCGCCGCGTCTGCACAGGCGATGGCGCTTTGTGCCTTTACGATCGGCAGACAGGGAGAAGGAAATTCGGGGAGATTGTCGCCTGCTAAAAACGCCAGGCGACAAAATCTCCCCGAATCTCCCTGTCTGTCCTTACCCTTAAGGTGACCATACATGTGCAGAGCAAGCATTTACCTGTACCCTCTGCCTCTCCAATCGATTGTTACCCTGTGCAGGATGGAGGGGATCGGCACCTCTCCTAATTAGTCACAAAGGAAATATTCCAAACACTTTGGGTAAGTTATGCGGGGAAGATCCCCTGCGGTTTATTCAAGTCACGTGATGTAACTTTTCAGGGGCGTACCCCTTCGTCAGACATGCAGATACAAGCATAGTGAAGTGATTTATAGTTGAACAAATTACCATATTAAATTATCCACACTTGTTTAATTTACAAAGTTATCCTACAAATTTGTGAAAAGTGATGATTTTGTGTGATATATTATTTACTGTGTGCATGTGCAGATCCACTTGTTAGGCAAGCCCACCTTGAGAAGGCGATATCAGGCCGATCCAATTGTGGGTGAATGCAGGAGGGTCCATGCTAGGACCACATCAAAATACCAATGAGGACCTTGATTGAACAGATTATTTAACCTGCCAATTCAACATCTGGCCACTTTTTGGCCCCCATACACCACCAATAAGCTGTCTATCAGCCTGTGTATGGTCATCTTTGGTCTTTTATTTGTGTGTTACTCATACTCATACATACTAGGGGCTTTTGATTGCAAGAGTAGAATGCCATGATGAACCTGTAACCAACCAGCTTTAGCTGAAGTGAAACTGTAGGTATCCCCATTATTACTATGTCAAAAACAGTTAGTGGGTCAGAGGGTGGTCATTCCTTATCTCGGATATACAATGTGAAGTCAGACAGACAAAAAGCCACATACATGGGCCAAAAAGTTTTCAACTTCTTTTATTGGCGAAGTCGACAGGCAAATATCAACCTCTATATGGTTAATGTTAGATGCTGTTTATTTATTTTATAAATGGTTTATGTGTATCAGATAAATTAATGATAAATTTTATGATTTTTTATTTTGTTGAAAGAGTTCACCATCTCCATTTACATCAACTCCTGAAGCACCTTGTAATTGATACAGTGTGCCCAAAAATAACTGGAAACACACACTATGAAGTACTAATAAGTTACAATGGGGGGTTCTGTAAAATAAAGGTGCCCAAGTGGGATTTTATTTTAAGTCACAGTTTTTAAAATGAAATAAAAAAATCTATCATCAATATGATAAGTCCCGGCATAGGCAAGTGTTGGATTTACATCTGCCAAAGGCATGAGCACTGGAGCCTTGCATACATTTATTGAAATTTGCAAAAGTAAAAACAATCACCAAGCGGCAGGTGGTCATGTGTCTCATAGTGCAGGATATCTCCACTGTAAGCAGATCCAATATATAAATTGCCCACAGAAATAACATATAGACCTTGTTTTATATACAATGGACCTAAATGAGAAACATTCAGGCCTTCCTACAGTAGTCTCCACCCTATTAATACACTTGTCTAGTCCCAGTATGAGTTTATTATTGTACCTGACTATTCAACCTGTGCTAGACACAATGCTCAAGTGTTTTGTTCAGTTTGCAAGAAGTAACAAGACCACAAATCAGCACATGTGATTCAGGAACAACTGCACTTACACACAGACACAGACACACTCACACACAGACACACTCACACACAGACACACTCACACACAGACACACTCACACACAGACACACTCACAGACACACACACACACACACACAGACACACACACACACAGACACACACACAGACACACTCACACACACAGACACACACGGTCCTTCACACAGACACACACAGAGTCTCACACAGACACACACAGAGTCTCACACAGACACTCGCTCACACAGACAAGTCTGTTCATTAGGGGCACAGGGATTGGAGTCGGTGTTCAGTTATATGAACAACCGTCGCCATTGGATTTGATTACTGGTATGTAAATTATGGGAAGCTGGAAAGGGAAACATGGAATATAGAAACAGTATGTGAACATCTTGAAGAGGTTTCTATGGGTTGCATGTTATTTGATGCCAACATAATGAGTATATAGTAGTAGTATATAGTAGAGTATATAGAGAAGTAGATTACTGTATAAAGATGGAAGAATGCAAAAAGAGGGGGAAAAGCAGCATCAGAGACATTCCTTTTTGTCTTACCTCATGTTTCAGCTCTGCAATCTGATCTTTTAACTCTCTGATATATTGACTGCAGTCAGAGTTATTGAGTTGTCCTTGTATTTTTCCTTCTTCTTTCTGTAAGAAAGCAAAACAATAATTCATGTTGAGCCGTTACTCAAACATAAGGAAACTCACCAAGAATTGCTAATAAAGTTATTTAGTTCTGCACAACTAAGAGGGGTATTTTCCAACATTCAGTCACCTAAGTACAAGGTAGAAATGGCATGGCCAGCAAAAAGCTCTGTCCGACATTACACTTAAGGGCTGATTTATAAAGTGGTGCAAAAAATGGAGGAATAATTCCCCACGCATCACAAGGCATCATCGTTTAATAAACAACTTATTTTATTTTGCTCGTTTACTGGAGTTAGCATGGAGTAAAATAAAAAAAAACACACCTTGATAAAGTCACCATTTATATTAGACAACTTTTTACACCGAATTTCATTTGACAAAGCATAAGAAACAGGCCCCTTAGATTACAAGCAGATTATGATAAGGAGGCTGCTTTCTGCCACTGCCCAGTGATGTTTGGCTTTTGTAGTGACACAATCTTTTAAAATAACCAACAAGTCATGCACTCCATATCAAATATAACGTTTATTTATTTAAACAAAACTACATAGAGTTTCCCAAAATATCTGTGGGAAGAAGGCACTCGCAAGCCTTTTTCCTAGAACCTGCATGTGAATGAGGTTTTTATCAGAGAGCGTCAGTTAACAGACTTCCTTTAGAAGGAAAACAGGTGCACAAACATGAAATCAAGGGACTCTGGTAAGTAAGTCTGAGCAACAGGCTCACTCATACACTCCACTTAGCTCAATACCACCAACAATATGCGGTACCAACATAAAAACTAATTAACCCAGTGTCCTGTCAGACAAATTTTATTGCTTTCTATTATGAGGTAAGATGCTGGACTGTGGGGGAGGGCACACAGTTTCATACTGTGCCCCATTAACGACTGCTTTCTAAGCTCAGGTCTGTTGGGTTTAATGCAGTCGCTTGCACATGGATAGGAAACTGGCTGCAGGATCGGGTACAGAGGGTGGTTGTTAATGGTACATTCTCTACTTGGAGTAAGGTTCTTTGTGCGGTCCCTCAGGGCTCGGTATTGGGTCCACTTTTATTTAACTTGTTCATTAATGACTTAGGGGAGGGTGTTGAAAGTAATGCATCAGTGTTTGCAGATGACACAAAACTATCCAGCCCAATTAATTCCATCCAGGATGTGGCATCCTTTCAACAGGATCTTGACAAACTGGCAATCTGGGCAGCTAAGTGGCAAATGAGATTCAATATTGATAAATGTAAGTCATGCACCTGGGATGTAAAAATATCCAAGTCACTTATACCCTTAATGGGAAAATCCATTATGGAAAAGGACCTTGGACCTTGGGAAAATCCATTATGGAAAAGGACCTTGGAGTCCTTGTAGATGATAAACTTGGCTGTAGCAAGCAATGCCAGTCAGCAGCATCAAGGGCAAATAAGATCTTGAGCTGTATTAAAAGGGGCATAGAGTCACGGGAGGAGGAGGTCATTCTACCACTTTATAGAGCACTTGTAAGGCCACATCTAGAATATGCCGTACAGTTTTGGTCTCCCTCACTCAAGCAGGACATTATTGTATTAGAGATGGTACAGAGAAGGGCAACTAAGCTGGTAAAAGGTATGGAAAATCTTAGCTATGAGGAAAGACTGGACAAATTGGGGATGTTCACGCTGGAGAAGAGGCGCTTAAGGGGTGATATGATAACTATGTATAAATATATAAGGGGGTCATATAATAATCTCTTTAATGCTTTATTCACCAGTAGGTCTTTCCAGCTGACACAAGGTCACCCATTCCGTTTAGAAGAAAAATATTTGGAAGGGGTTTTTTACAATGAGAGCTGTGAAGATGTGGAATTCTCTCCCTGAAACTGTTGTACTGGCTGATACATTAGATAGCTTTAAGAAGGGGTTGGATGGCTTTTTAGCAAGTGAGTCTATACAGGGTTATAGAAGATAGCTCATAGTACAAGTTAATTCAGGGACTAGTCCGATTTTGGAGCCAGGAAGGAATTTTTCCCCTCTGAGGCGAATTGGAGAAGCTTCAGATGGGTTTTTTTTTTTGCTTCCTCTGGATCAACTAGCAGTTAGGCAGGTTAAAAAAAAAGTTGAAAATCAACGGACAGAACTACAAACATAAGTAAGGTAGGTTGATGGACGTGTGTCTTTTTTTCAATCTAACTTACGTATGTTTGCAGTTCTGTCAGTTGTTTATGTTTGTCCTTGCCCACATGGCATTGTGCTGCCCTCTCTAACAGACAGGGAAAACTATGGGGGCCTTGTGCTTAGACTAAAAGGTGAATGTGGTGACACACAGTAAGATTCGGGGAGATTTAGTCGCCCAGCGACAAATCACTTCTTCTTCGGATGACTAATCTCCCCAAAAAGCCTTCCTGCAGGGTACAATGTAAATCGCCAGCAGGATGGCACTCTGATCGCCCCGGCTTTCCCAAGATTCCTAGAGGCAATTTCAGAAAAACTAAGCTTTCCGCATGCCATTGGGCCCACGATTTACATTTTAGCCTGCAGGAAGACTTTTTGGGGAGATTAGTCGCCAGAAGAAGCAATGTCACTGGGCAACTAAATTTCCCCAAATATTACTGTGTGTCACCACTCTAACATGGAACATTCACCTTTTAGTTGCATCAACAAAATGCTTTGACCACACCCATTTTTTCGTGGCCACACCCCCTACTTTTCATGCTCATATTACAAAATTTGGCAGGTTATAAAAGTTTGAACATATTTTTTTTCCAGTTATTCCAGTTTTGCTAATTAAGGTGAATTGCCCTTAAAGGGATGGTTCACAGTCAAGTTAACTTATAATTATTTGCCTTCTTCTGCTGACTCTTTCCAGTTTTCAAATGGGGGGTCACTGACCCCACCTAAAAAAACAAATGCTCTTTAAGGCTACTAATGTATTGTTATTGTGACTCTGTATTACTCATCTTTCTATGCAGGCCTCTCCTATTCATATTCCAGTCTCTTATTTAAATCAGCTCATGATTGCTAGGGTAATTGGACCCTAGCAACAGGTGGCCAACTGCAAACTTGAGAGCTGCTGAATAAAAACCTAAATAACTAAAAACCACAAATAATAACCAATTGCAAATTGTCTCAGAATATCACTCTCAACTTTTAGAATAATATAAACTCAAAGGTGAACAACCCCTTTAAAGCTGAGAGTCTTAAAGGGGTTGTTCACATTCAAACAACTAGTTGTTTTCAGATAGATCACCAGAAATAACGACTTTTTCCAATTACGGTCTATTTTCTCTTTGTAACCGTTTTTCTAATATTGAAGTGTAAAGTGTCATTTTTCCCCTTCTAAAGCAGCTCTGGGAGGGGGGTCGCCGACCCCACCAACTGTTCTAAATTGATACATTTAATGGATACATTTCTTATCTTTGTCCCTGCAGAGTAGAATCTCTGGGTTTCATTACAGGCAACAGATTGAATTGATACAATAGTTGCTAATACTCGAGAGATGTTGCTGTGAAATGTATTAATTAAATGTTGCAAAATGGTATCAGTTTAGAGTCTGCACCTGAATTACTGAGCTGCCAGACTGAAACACCAGAGACACCAACATTCAACTTTAAACTTAGATTTTGGAAAAACAGTAAAAGATAAATAATGGAAAGTAATTGAAAAAAGTCTTTATTTCTGGGTAACAATTTGAAAACAACTGAAAAAGTGTTTGGAAGGTGAAAAACCCCTTTAAGTTCTCCCAAGAGACCAGTTTATCTAAATTGTTACAATTACTTATTTGCTTATGTCAAAATTGTTACAAACGTATCTTAGTAGCTCCTGGCTATTTTAGGTTCTCTGCTAAAAGCCAATTAAGTTAGACACTTTGTATCTTTTTTTGGCTGTTCAGTGCAGAGAAAGTTGGGACATTAATCATGCCTCTTTATAGATCCCTAGTAAGGCCTCATCTGGAGTATGCAGTGCAGTTTTGGACTCCAGTCCTTAAGAGGGATGTAAATGAGCTGGAGAGAGTGCAGAGACGTGCTACTAAACTGGTTAGAGGAATGGAAGACAAATTATGAGGGGAGACTGTCCAGGTTGGGGTTTTCTTCTCTGGAAAAAAGGTGCTTGTGAGGGGACATGATTACACTTTAGGGGACCTTTTTACCCATAAAGAGGATCACCTCACCAGAGGCCACCCCTTCAGACTAGAAGAAAAGGGATTTCATTTGAAGCAGTGTAGGTGGTTCTTCACAGTGAGGACAGTGAGGTTGTGGAATGCACTGCCGGGTGTGTGCGTGTGTGTGTGTGCTGAGTTTTAATTAGGAGGGGTTGAACTTGATGGACTTTCTTTTTTCAAACCAATTAAACTATTTCAATACAAATGCGGGACTGCAGGTCGAGAAGCGGGAATGTCCCACTGAAAACAGGACAGTTTGGAGGCATGTGTTTTAAAGGGGCTATTTAGCAATAGAGGCACTATAAGTATAAAATATGAAGTAGTGTCCCTTGGCCTTAAGGCAGGGGTCCTCAACCCCCGTTCTGTGGACAGTCCTGAACTGGGCTGCAGACATTAATCCAGAGCACCCAAATTGGACACTGACCCCTCCCAACAAATTTGACGCTGCACTGGTCCCCGGACCAAAAAAGGTTGGCATTTAGAGCAGGTGCCTGGTTCAACAAAACATTTTTATGCAGACTGCTGGTTCAGGGTGAACTTTAGACGGTCAAACAGGGAAATGTAAGTGTGCAAATAGCTGTGCACAGGTTGTGGTGTGTAAATCTTGCAACTGCTAAGCTAAAGGGTTCGAAAGACTTCTTAAGAGGAGTTTAAATTTGCATCCTGTTTGACTTGTGTGTAGATCTCAGCTGGCAACACATGAAAGGGAACCATTGTTTCCTTTAATATTTTTTTTTTTCAGGGAATACAGATGTTTAGAGGGGCGAAGCCACCAAATGAATGCCGCTTTTACTAATTACAGTGAAATATTGAAGAACATGCGTGACAGGTGAAGAGAAAATACAGAGAGCAAGTTGTCAGTGATTGGAGGTACATTTGTTCTGCTGACAGTCACAGTGTATTTGCCATTCAGCACTAGGGGAATAGAGAATATTCCCATGATGCAGTTTAAGGGTTTAACCAATGGAGTAGATCATGTACACTTTATGTTGGTGCTGTATAAATAAAGGATGAGTGCGTTGCCTTGCCTTATTCATTGTTATATGTATTGTACAAGTTAGAGCTCTCTCTGTAGCACAGCCTATGGTGGATTGTTTCCCCAGAATGACACAAATCCCTTTTGATTTATAATTTAAGCACCACTATGCTTTTTGGTGTAATCAATAAGGATTTCTATCATACACTAGGTTCCTGAAATCCCACCCTTCTCCGCAGACATCATTGTGGACATTGTGTTGAATGTGTGGAGCTATTGTAAATAAGTATAATGAAAATATTACCCAGCATGTGTTTTTAACGTAGACCCTATTTATTGAATTACAGATGAACAGAGTAGTTCCTTTATTAAAGGGGAACTGCCATTCCTATAAACATGCACCCAAGCTGCAGTGGGTGGATAAAGAGGTAGTCCCCCTCCCAAACAATTTTTGAATTGTTTCCAAATATTATAGCATCAATAATGGCTTTTTTCAGTTGCTATCTATTTTTATTTTTGACCATTTTCAAAGGTTTCAGTTTAAAAATATGAAATAAGAGTCACCTTTACCAAACCAGCGCAAGAAAGGGATTTATCAGGGGGAAGACTAAATATATATGAAGATTTTCATTCATCCAGGTCATGGTATATCCAATATAAGTAATTCTAAAACAACTGGACTTGCTGAGTAATCATTGAAGATGTTTCTCTACTCATCCGAGCAGCTTCTTCAGCTCAACTGACTGGTGTGGGGAGTCCTCGGTATACAACCTCTTCCACTAATCAAATCACAATGGCACATTGTAACTCTTAAATGAGGCGCTGTTTCTGTGTAGTTACTGTGATAAGATTACCAATGTGTCATGCTACTCCTAGACACAGGTGTTACTTGTGAGAGTTGCATGAATGGATGTGTGTATTCTGAATCCGCCGGGGTATAGATGCGAGAACAGCATTGTATGTAGCAGACAGGTGGTGTCGAAGGCCCATGCCTCTGTTCAGGGATGGTTTCTCCACCTTGAGTTGAATAGCCGGTTTCATGCCGCATTCAAACCAGCTGTCTTCCAAGATTTTAACTTTGCTATCTTCAAAGGAGTGTCCCTTGTCTTTTAGGTGTAGAAAAACAGCTCAGTCGCCTGTCATGTTCGACTTCCTATGCTGAGCCATTTGCATAGTGAGCAATTGTTTGGTCTCCCCAATGCAGGGGCGTAACTACAGAGGAAGCAGACCCAGCGGCTGCAGGGGGGCCCAGGTGGTATAGGGGCCCCAATGAGGCCCTAACTCACAAAAATTTCAATAAATATTGGTAAAGCAAGTCAACCTCTAGACATTTTTGGGGCCTGAAAAATTATTTGCTGTGGGGCCCATTAAGATCTAGTTTTGCCACTGCCCCAATGTATAGATTTGTGCACTCCTCGCTACACTGGACTCCATATATCACATTGCTTTGTTTTTCTTTTGGTGTTGAATCATTTGGGTGTAGTTTTTGTCTCATTAAGTTGCTAGGTTTGAAAAAACACAGGGATGTGGTGTTTGTTGAAAATCCTCCTGAGATTCTCGGACACTCCAGCTACATATGGGAAGACTATACGATAAACCAATATATAATCATGTTTAAGGAAGAAACAAAGACTGTTGGAAAAAGATGTATGAAATACCTACTATAGTCAGCGCCAGATTTCATGGGCGGGTGCCTCAAAGCCGTGTGGTCCAGGCGCCTGCCCACATACTCCCCTCTGGTGCGAACACACGTTCACGCCAGCACCATATTGATGGGGAACTGCACTCCCCACAAAGCGGCTAGGCGGCATGCGTGCTCCACCCTAACATTCTGCCGCCCCAGGCCCGGGCCTATGTGGCCTCGCCACAAATCCAGGGTTTAAGTGATGGCTTGCCCACTGCTAAAAATAGGAGGAAGGTATTAAGAGTTGGCAGTGCAAATAGATCTTTGTAGCACACTACCATGTCCTGGTGACAATCACAAGCATTGGCTGCAAGTGCTGAGTGCACAGTTACCTCACTACAGAATTTCAGATATGTTTGTGGTCGCTTAAGATGGAGACCAGATTTTCAGAAAATGATTTGTATCTGAGAGGGCATATAAATGTGGTGAGGTGTCCTCTTGTTGACTCTGTGGTGACTCATTTGAGTAACACACAAAAAAAAAAAGAAATAATGCACTAGGGCTGATCTGAAAAAAAAAATAGTATTTCCTGTAAAGCAGCAGATGGAAACAAACTTTCTGAGCTTGAGGTTTTGGTCTTTACAAGAGAATAACTTAGAATTTAAGAAGTGTGTAGTACTAACTTAAGGGCACTGATTTTAGATGAAAAGCAAATATTCTACAAGGATGGACACACAAAATTATGGTCCAAATTGCCGCAAACTCCAAGTACAGCTTTGTAATAGAGACAAGTAAACACTAAGAATAACTACTTGTCCCCTAGATTGACAGTGATTAAGAAAAGGTTAAGCTTGCATCATAAAATAACCACATAATCATTATAAATTCTAGCTGATATACAGTTGTGTTAAGAAGAATAGTGTTTATCACTGTGTTTAAAAAAAGTGAATAAAGCTCAAAATCCTTATAATAGCTTTTATTTCCATACACACAAATGCATAGGGAACACTGCACATTCTATTCCTAATCAAAACAAAAAAAAAAATTATCAAATTTGTGTTATTCATTTACAAGTGAAGAAAAGGAAATATTAGGATGTTCCAAACAAACTAGCAGTGTCTGCATTCTTTACAAACACACAGATTCACTGTATAAACTGAAACATGTTTCAATATTTTGCTTTCCTCTCCTTTCCACTCCATAACGTCAATCTTGTTGGTCTGGAACCAAGAGGTTTCTCATATACTGGTGTGTCTGGGGTCTTGTCTTGTTGAAACTCCCCTTTTAAGGGCATTTCCTCTTAGGCATGACCTTCATTTTGATGTATTGAAACTGATCCATGATCCCTGGTATGAGATAAATAGGCCCAACACCATAGTATGAGAAACATCCCCATATCATGATGCTTGTGCCACCATGTTTCACTATCTTCACACTGTAGGGTGACTTGAATTCAGTGTTTGGGGGTTGCCTGACAAACTGTCTGTGGCTCTTAGACCCAAAAAGAACAATCTTGCTTTCATCAGTCTTCATCACACCAGTCAGTGTGTTCTTTGGCAAACTGTAAACTCTTCAGCATGTCTTTTTTTTCAACAATGGGACTTTGTGGGGGCTTCTTGCAGACAGCTTGGCTTCACATAGGCGTCTTCTAATTGTAACAGTATCACAGATAACTTTATACCTACTTTCATCTTCCTGGAGCTGATCATTTGCCATTCGATAGATGTAACAATAACCAAAATGGCAGTTTTAAGTTTTCTTCCACATCTTTCAGGTTTTGGTGACAACTTTACATTATTTGAGTTCATTTTATCTCAGCAGCCTATTATATTCTGCACTTCTTTATAGAATGCACTATAACCGGCATGTACAACATTTGCTGTAATTTATGACTGACTTGCTAATTAAACGCCACACTGCTATTATTTGGCACAAGCCACAATTAATGATTCAATTAAACAGAATCAGCAGTATACATGTCATGTTGGGTCTGTTTTCTGTTACTCTACTACACTTACTAGTAAATTCTTTGCCATGTAACAATATAATTTCTACCAAAAACTGTGATTGAACAGGTTAGTGATGTTGGACTGCTATTATTCTGAACACAACTGTAGAAATATATTTTATACATGCCAACTGTTCAGGTCTTAAGTCCTATGACTTTTGATGAAAACAGGGCAAAGCCTGAAGATAAAAGGTATGGTTAGGAAATAATCCAAACTAATAGCGAGCGAGACAAGGCAATTATCAATATGCTATGGAGTATTGTCTCTGTGGAGTGCCCACTCAATCACATGTTGCAGATCACTACCTTAATCTCGTCTTTTTTAACAGTATGTAGCACACAGAAAATGTGGTAATGCAGGTTCTTTGGCAAAACCACGGGCAGTGCCAGGGAGGCATGCAGCACATTTTTCCGTCACACAGTGTGTTATTAGGCTAGGGAAGTGATGCAAGCAAAAGAAGCAGTCAAGCAAATGATCACAGCTTTTTATGAGGCTGATTTAGCAGGGACAAGTTATTTATAGTAGAACAGAAGTGATGCGGTTTAATAAATGAAAGGCCTGGGTTATATGGAGCACTAACATCAGTTTAGGTGTCATTTTCACTTCTACGCTTAGGAGCCCTGAGCTAGTAAGAGAGGAAGACTTTCATGTAGAGAAACAATCCCCCAAACACAGTTTTATATAGTCTTCAAACCACACGGCGTCCTCTTTCGGCCTTATAAAATACTTTGTTCCTCCAAAAACCCTTAAAACCAGCATATCCTGCCCTTCTCCAAATTAATACTTTATTAAAAGGTGACAACAGAGGAGACTCATCTGTTGCAAACTCATTAATACAATCCAGGCATATAGGGACCAAATAATCATACAACATCTTAGATTTTTCACATTAGAAGTATGGGACCGGTTATCCCGAATGCTCGGGGCTTTCCGGATAATGTATCGCTCTCTAATTTGGATCTTCATGCCTTATGTCTACATCAAAATAAACCCAATAGGCTGCTTTTGTTTCCAATAAAGATTAAGTATATCTTTGTTGGGATCATGTTCAAGCTACTGTTTTATTATTAGAGGGAAAATTACAGTTTTAAAAACTGGGATTATTTATATAAAATGAAATCTATGGGACAAAGAATTTCCGTTATTTGGAGATTTCTGGATAATACATTTCCAGATAACGGATCCCATATCTGTATTACATCTGAGTGGGTATACTCACCCAAAATAACAGATTGCTGGATTTTTATCCCCTAGAACAAGTTTTAATTCAAGATTCAGTTTCCTAACCAAAAATGATGAACAGAAAATGTTCTCTTGCCGTTGTGTTCATAACCTACAAATAATTGAACACACAGGTTTACAAGCCCAGCAGTAATATCAGTAGCAAGGTGGGAGTTGCAACTGAGACAGACAATTCAGAACTGACTGTTCTCAGAACAGTAACTTGTTTATATGCCTTTCTTCCAATTCATCTAGAATTATCAATTATAATTCTAGATGAATTGATTGGTAATTGAAATTAGTCTGAAATGAGGACTGGATGAATTGAAGGGTGGGTTTGATTTAAGTTAATACCAGCTGTGGAGTAACCCAATTAATTTAAACTGGTGATTAATTGTTAGTAATTCTTATGAGCACAATTAATTAATTTATTGAAGGTATGTAGTGCATGGATTATGTTATAATCGTGTATGAGCACAAATAGTTGTAATTAAACCATTGGAATTCTTTAATATATCGAGAATCATGGATTAGCTTTGGCTAGATAATTATCCAATTAGGAATTAATTAACAGTGTTCTATAGGGTGGAATAATATGAGATGAATTTATGGTAATAGCTGGTTTCAATAAATTTAAAATAAGGTGATCCAAGAATATTGGTTTATATTTAATAAAGGACCTTTGGGGTTTTGCATCCTTTTTCTTTGTATTTTATAAATAAAAGTTATTCAATTGGGTTTCTGCACCCCAGTGTGTCCTTTGGGAAAAAGGTTGCCGAGAGTTCTAACCACATTGTATAGATAAAAAATGTTTCTAATATAGTCAGCCAAATGTGTAATTTATAAAGGCTGGAGTGACTAGATGTCTGACATAACACAACTGCTTTTCACTTCTCTAACTTTGAGTCAGTCACTGACTTGAAGGGGGGCCACAAGAGACATAACTGTTCAGTGAGTTTGCAATTGATCCTCAGCATTCAGCTCAGATTCAAAAGCAACAGTTATGGCCCATGTACCCCCCCCCCCCACAAGTCACTGATTGGTTACTGTCTGTTATATCAGGCCCCATAACTATGTATTCTAATGAAATAGAGCAAAAGGCTCAGATTGCCCCCTGCAATCATAAATGTGTTATTGATGCTGGTCTTAACTCTTTATAAAATATTTATGTTATCAAGGTGCAATGATCCTTTTAACAAATAGGAGAACACATTAATGGCATTTGGCAAGTAATACAAGAGGCAACTGATTAGTAACTTTAAGATTAGCATCTTGAAACTGGTCAGCAATATTAGCTGCTACTACTACTCTTCTACACTCGCTCACCATTCTTTTACTTTAACAGTAGCCATGTTTGTTATCTGCATTTTCCTGCTACAGACTTCATCCAGTTGGATTCAGACCGTTAAAAGATTTTTTTTAAATGTATTTTCTGAAATGTATTTTCGTAAATTTAATAAATGTTGTTATTGACCAAACAATTCTGGCTTGGTATGACCAGAATAGTAAAAGAAACCGCAGTTTTAATAAACTGTGCCTAAATAGACCACAGAACACTGTGATGAAATATAAAGGTCCCATAAATAGCATTTGGGAATACTTCCCTCATAGTCCATTGGTTCCCCATTGAATTTCTTTATAATGCAATCTGTACGGTGTTATAAACATGGGATGTGTGTGCTTCCTCAAAACCAAACCCACTGATGCTCCTTTTATGCAGTTCCTCTGAGAAGTTGCAACACCATCTGATGAAGGCTAAGTACCTGAGAAGACAATGGTCTTCATAAAGTTAGGTGCAATTATATGTAAAACAGAAGTGCTACCAAGACATACTCTGGGCAATGCATGAGCAAAGGAGGCTTGCCAGTCAGCCCTGTAGCTTTGATGCAGATTACTTACAGTGTAATGTACTGCAACCAATCAAAGCATTATAAATACTGAACTGTACAGTCAGTCCAAACCATGGCTTAGAATGCATCAACCTATTAATGCTATGTTCCATGACCTGGGCCCCCCACACAAGTGGTTCACCGATGGAGCTTTTTTATCATTCGATCTTTCCCCCAACCAAATTTAATGGTCTCTACTTCTCCCATCAACTAAATTGAGAGGTCTTTCATCACAACTTTCACAAATATATCAGCCTCTGCCTCTCCAGTCCATATCTGCATATTCTCATTTGTAACTAATTGCTCCACTGACTACTGCTAATTATACACAGTTGTGCTCATAAGTTTACATAGCCTGGCAGAAATTATGATTTCTTAACCATTTTTCAGAAAATATGAATGAGAACATAAAAACTTTTCTTGGTTAGTGTTTGGCTGAAGTCATTTATTGTCAAACAACTGTGTTTACTCTTTTTAAATCATAATCACTACACAAACTACCCAAATGACCCTGATCAAAAGTTTACGTACTCTGTTGATTTGGCCTGATAACATGCACACAACTTGACGCAAAAGGGTTAGAATGGCTATTAAAGGTAACCGTCTTCACCTCTGATCTGTTTGCTTGTAATTAGTGGGTGTGTATAAAAGATCAGTGACTTTCTGGACTCCTGACAGACCCTTGAATCTTTCAATCAGTGCTGCACTGATGTTTTTTGGATTCTAAGTCATGGGGAAAGAAAAAGAATTGTCAAAGGATCTGCGGGAAAAGGTAGTTGAACTCTATAAAACAGGAAAGAAATATAAGAAAATATCAAAGGAATTGAGAATGCCAATCAGCAGTGTTCAAACTATAATTAAGAAGTGGAAAATTAGGGGTTCTGTTGAAACCATACCATGGTCAGGTAGACCAACTAAAATATTAGCCACAACTGACAGAAAAATTGTTAGGGTTGCAAGGAAAAACTCACAAATAACTTGAAATACAAAAAATACTGGAGGAAAATTTGCACTCAGTCTGGAAGCTGTGCATGGGACATACTTGGACATTCCAACATGACGATGATCCAAAACACAAGGCCAAGTCGACATGTCATTGGCTACAGCACAACAAAGTGAAGTGGAGTGGCCATCTCAGTCTCCTGACCTCAGTATCATTGAGCCACTATGGGGAGACCTCAAACGTGCAGTTCATACAAGACAACCCAATAATTTATGGGAACTGGAGGCTTTTTGACAGGAAGAATGGGCAGCTTTACCATCTGAGAAGATTAAGAGCCTCATCCACAACTACCACTCAAGATTTCAAGCTGTCATTGATGTTAAAGGGGGCAATACACGGTATTAAGAACTGGGGTATGTACAATTTTGATTAGGGTCATTTGGGTAGGTTGTGTAGTGATTATGATTTAAAGAGAGTGAACACAGTAGTTTGACAATAAATGGCTTCAGCCAACCACTAACCATGAGTGAAAGAAAAGTTGTTGTGTTATCATTCATATTCTAAGAAATCATAAATTCTGCCAGGGTATGTAAACTTATGAGCACAACTGTAATGTATATACAGTTCAGAATAATACCAGTGTGTTTAAAAAAATGACTAAAGCTAAAAATCCTGATAACAGCTTTTATTTCTATACACTCAAATGCACTGGGAACACTGCACATTCTATTCCAAACATATAAGGATGTTCCAAAAAAAATAGCAGTGTCTGTATTCTTCTTTACAAACTCAAACATTCACTGTATAAACTGAAAAATGTTTCAAGATGTTGCTTTCCTTTGAATAACTTAACTAAGGTTTAGTTGTAAAAGCAGTGTTTCTGAGAACTGCTGCACATCTGTGTTACATGGAGTCTACCAACTTCTGGCACCTGTTACATTCCACAAGTCCTCTGCATTTTTTGGTTTTGCCTCAGAAATAGCATTTTTGATATCACCCAAAAATATTATTCTACTACACCTACTAGTTAATTATTAGCCATGTAGAAATATAATTTGAACAAAAAGCAGTTGAACAAAAACAGTAATGTATAGCAAACATAAGCTTTTACATAACTTACCAGTAACCCATAGGTTTTAAGTTAAACCTAAAACAATAATGTCACAGATTTGTTTCACTTTCAGAGCTCAGAAAGTGAGAAAGTTCAGAGTAGAGAGTTTCCTGTAATGGGTTAGACTTGTAAGATATCACATTCTACAGGGGCTTCAAAAATAAACATGATAGTTAGCTGGTAAGAATGGGTGTCAGTGCTGTTGGTTTCACTCACTGGAAATATAAGGCCTAAGACATTGAATGGACTAAGAATAGGGATTCTGAACAAGTACCCAATAAACTTAATTTAATTTTAATCACCAGACCAAAAGATATCCATACCAATACATGCAAAGATATTCATTTTATTTCTACATGTATGACCAACTAAACCTACAAAGGGTGCTATTCAAAGCAGATTTGCTTGGTATAAGTGAATAACAAAAGCTACAATAAAGCAGGAAAGACATTAAATAGTGCACATACATTGTCTGAGATTAGAATCCCATTGCAAAGTCTTGCAGTGGCAGACTCAGGCTTCTATAGATATTTAGGCCGTCATCGTATCCAAGTGAAAAAATAACCGTAAAAAGCTCTGGAAGACACTAGTTCCAGGCAATTTCATATAATGTGAGATGGTACTGGAAATGATCTAACCAATAATGTATATTTTACTGGGCATTACTCAGATTTAGGTCCAATGTTTGTTACCTGTATCTCGAGCTCTGCTATATGTTGCTGAAGCTCAGCCACAGCTGCAATACTGTCTGCTTCTCGAAGGCGAACAGCCATCACTTCCTCCTTGTTCTGCAAAAGAAAGGGGGAACATAAGAAAGGAAGAAGATTTCTTATATTTTATTAATATACCAAAACAACTACATCTCTGGTTGCCGGCAGGTATTTGCCTATGTCCCACAGAATATCCTGTGTTGGATGAGTATTTGTCTTTGCTCAAAATATTTTTATATGCCTATTTTTAAGTTCAATATAAACTAGCCTGTATGACAACATGGATGATAGGTGGCAGAACCAGGCAGAGTTAATAGAAAAACGCTTCCTAAAACTTCTGACAATTATGGAAAGTTTTGGATAATCTTAAAAAGTGTGATTTATGGCAGTTTTAAAACTCACTTTTTTTTAAATAAAAATGAATAACACTCCTGTATTAGGGATTAATACACTTGTATGTGGCTGTTGCTACAGGTTACAAGAGTCGCAAAACGTATCAAGTCTTAGAAGGTTTAACATATGTGCCTATAATAAGGTACAGGACTTTGATTAAATCAGTGCAATTAGGTATTCGCTACACACATGCATTTATAGGGCTAAGTGGAAAAACAAAATATAGTGGATAAAAATATATATTGTTATGATAGCAGCTCTGCAGAAATCAAGCAGAAGGCAATATTCCAGATTATCCCTCAGGTTTCCCCCCACCCCACCAAAAATAAATGTAGCATATGGAGTATTTGGCAAATTTTTGTGAGATTCAAAGCCAGATTGTAGCACAATTCTTTTGTCCTTTATGATGGCAACTTTCCACTTCACCGAAATTAGTCAGTAGGACTGGCTCTCAGATTCACAGTGAATCATTGGTCTCCTTCCACTTTTAAGTTTTGCTTTCAGTTCTCCGGTTATTAGCGAGCTCACTACCATAGGGCTTTTCTTCTTTCATCTAGGTACTTCTGTCTATAAGCCTAATTTATGGCACCACAATTGGAAAGTAAGAATATTTATGCATATGTTATCCTTTAATTAGATATTGTAGGAATCTGTAGTTGTCCTTAATACTTTAAGGGGCACATTAATAAGGGTCGAATTTCGAGGGTTAAATAACCCTCGAATTTGGGTCAAATTAAAACCGAATTTCGAATTTGCCCAATTGTAACGCAATTCGATTTTTCGAACAATCGAATATAAAAAAATTCGATTTGAACAATTTTAAGCAATTGATCAAAATTTTTTTTTTATTCGATCAAAAAAACTTGTATAGCAATTCGGTAGGTTTAACCTGCAAATTTGTAGATCTAATTTTTCTTAAAGGGACAATACTTTGAAAATCGAATTCGAACAATTCGAATCAAATTTTGGGCTAATCGATAGTTGAATAAGCCCAAAATTTGAAATTTTTTAATTAGAATTTGCACTTCAAATCAATTCGACCCTTAGTAAATGTGCCCCTAAGGGTTGGGGCAGATCAGTCTGCTTGAATGAAGAATTGCCTGCGCTAATGAACTTGCGGCATTTCGATTTCAGTGAGGCTTTGCTCAGGACTTTGGAAATCGAAGCACCGCAGAAGAAGCAATTAGTCAACAGGCGGCTAAATCTCCCCGAATCTGCCCCAACCATAAGGGGTAGTCAGGACTGGACTGAGAATCAAAATAGGCCCTGGCATTTCAGGTACACAGAGGCCCAATCAGCTCACATAGAGGCCCAAACAGTCCCCACCAGCCCACTAAATACTGACTTTCTATGGGACCTTATAGCAGCCCATCTGGCATTTGCCCTAACCCACATATTGCCAGTCCGGGCCTGGGGGTAGTTCAACTTTTTGGCTTCCCTGGGCCACACTTCAAAAAGAAAAATTGTCTGGGGCAGCACATAGAATACACAAACACTTTTGATTTGTAAAAGTAAAGAAAATGCACAGAAAAGGACTACAATACCAGTTGGATAACCAGAAGGAGCTATACACTGGAATTTTCCTCGGTAACCAAGGGTTTCAAGCTGGGCCGCATTCATATCCATCCTGGGCCAAATGCGGCCCAGGTTGGACACCCCTGAGCTATAGGAACCAATCAGTAGGTAGCATTTCCTGGTCACCTGTTTAAAAGCAAGTATCTAAATGGTTGCTATGAGTTACTGCTCCTGGGCAAACTTTATGCCATTTATTACACGTGGCCAAGTATGTAAAAAGTGATAATCTGAGATTCGGCAGGACACGCGGGTTCAGGCCCACCTGGAACGCTCCTTTCCGGGTTGTGACCTTCAAAAGGCTTACGACTTCCAGGTTAACTTTTTTAGACATGCGTGTCTCACCCCACCCCTTTTGTGAAGTCATCGACGGGCGGGTTGCATGGGTCTATAAAAGGAACCCGGAGGTCGGGCTTGGGCGGGCGCAGGGGTTTGCGGGTCAGGGAAATCCCGACCCGCACATCACTATTTGGAGACTCTTTTCAGTTGGTTTTCATGTTTTACTATTTATGTTTTGCTTTTTATTCAGCAGCTCTCAAATTTGAATTCTCAACAATTTGCTTGGTAGGGTCCATGTTACACTAGCAACCATGTATTAAATGATATATGAATAGGATGGAGCCTGAGTAAAAAGAGGAGTAATAAACAGTAGCAACAACACTACACTTGTAGCCATAAAGAGCATTTATTTTTTATATGGGATCAGTGACCCCCCATTTGAAAGAAAGGCAAAAATAAAAAGATTATAAAAAATAATGAAGACCACTTGAAAAGTTACTTAGAATTAGCCATTGTATAACAAACTACAAGTTAATTTAAAGGTGAACCACCCCTTGAACACAACTACAGATCCCTACTAGATTTTCTTATAGATCCAGTAGGAATCTGCTACTGTAGAAAACCATTTTGAGCTAAGCAACTTGCTATAACACACTATGACCACGGTTTTAGGGACATTCTTATTTATATAATAGCCATTTAACTCATGATATACATTAATATATTGCTGTAATAACCAGCTAACAATATTTCCAAGAATATCTGGAACAGCAAAGCTTTTACCATTTAATTAAGCTTAAATGACTTTCAATCTACCTGCACTCCAGACACTGCTCCTTGAACCCCATTACAAAACAGAGGGTGACTGATTGTATGGGCTAGTACCACTGGCATCTATTCCACTACATAGAAACAGCTCCAGAACCCAAGACAATCAGAGCAATATGTTACCTTGCACTCAATCTCAGCTTGTTTACGTTTTGCTTCACTCAGTTGAGCTTGTAGACCTTTATTATGGGCTGTGAGGTACTGCAACTTTGAGTGCAGGCTGCCGACTTCTTGTTCTGCTCTTCGGAGCTGGTTGCTATTTATTTGATTCTGAAATAAAGCCAACACAATGAAGAGTCACTTACTGGCTCCTGAAAAACACTGCTTATATTCACACACAGGTCTTTACATGTAATGGGAGCATTATCATTTGTATTGCTCATGACATGCCTGAAGTACTGCCCAATGGTCAGTGAGGCAGCACTGTATTTCACATGAAAACAGCTAAAAGTAGGGTTTGATATTGTAAGCATTAAATATAAATTTTCAGTGGTTATGTTATTTGAGGATGTCATTACTATTAAAAGTAATATATGTCCGACTGTAAATTTTCTGCACTCCTGGATCTGACTCCTGGAACAAATGTTGCTGGTTAAGACCGATTTTAAAAGACCCGCAAACAAAAACCAACATAGAAGTAGTAATAACAATACCCCACCACTGTATGTTCTCTTTTTCTATTCTTTTTTCTTTTGATTTTCCGGTTTCTTTTCGTTCTTTCTTTCTTTCATTTATGCATTACTATGTCATCATTGATGCAGACAACCCATTTCATATGCAATGAACGTTAATAAAACGTGTAAAACCTGCAAACATTAAACATTGTTGACTCGGAACAGAAGGGGATAAACACTGCTTTCAATAGCGATTACATTTACAAAAAGTTGAAAACCAATTAGAATTGTAACGAATGAATATTGGATAGTGCATGGAGAATATATATACTAGTCCACTGAAGCAACTTGCCTACTTGTTCTCTACTTAGAACCAGGCCCGCCATCAGGGGGGGACAGGGGGGACAAGTGCCCCGGGCCTGAAGGGGGGCCCGGCTCTTTTTAATATTGCAGCGCTGCCTCCTTATGAGCGCAGAAGCGTTGTGCGCTCTATGCGAAGTCCTGCGCAGAATGCGGAAATGCCGAACAATTACGAAGTCCTGAAGAGGCGGAAAGACCCGAAGTCCCAAAAGGAGCCGACACTGAAGTCCTGAAGCGGTGAAAATACCCGAAGTTACGAAAGGAGCCGACACTGATGTCCTGAAGCGGTGAAAAGAACCGAAGTCATGAAAACAGCTATAACTGAAGTCCTGAAGCCACGAGTTCAATTCTACTGACACCAATGTGGCTTTTTTTGGTTTTTTTTGGTTTTTTTTTTTTTAAAACCTCTGGCCACCAATTTTTTATTTTAATACTCTATAGGCCCCTGCACACATTTTTTAAAAAATATATGTTTTTGGGGCCCCAATTTTTTTTTTACTTGTCGGGGGGGCCTGACCACCAATTTTTTATTTTTTTTAAAATATTTTTTGGGACCCCAAATTTTTTTTAACTTGTATGAGGGGGCCCTGGCACCAGTGCTTTTTAATGGAGGGGGGCCTGGCGGCAAATTTTTTTTTAACTTATAAGGGAGCATTGGGGGGTTACATTTTTAGCGATGATGTCTGTGTGGTCTTTTAACTTTGATGTGGAGTGGGTGGAGATTAGGGGTGGGGCTTGGGTGCTAGGGCACCGTGATTTCTAATGGTGGCCCTGCTTAGAACTCTGGACTGGTTTGTCCTAGCAGCCCTCAAAACAAGCATCTCTGTATAAGAACAGTGCTCTGACTACAGATAGCTTGTTCCTTCAGTAGTTATGTTCTGTCTATGCTTAAACACTGCCCTCTAGTGTTCCCTACTTAAAATAAGGAGTAACAATAGTGTCCCGTAGGTCCGGAATGAGAATTAAAATACTGATTTTCTATGGGAACTTTTACATTTGACAGAACCCACAGATGGCCAGTCCGGGCCTGTGTCCTGGCACAACCCCTTTGGAAAGTTCACAGTATTTACAGAGAGCAGCTTCATCTGTGATATGATCCATCCTCATGGAAAAAGTGCCTATTTTAATGTACTTTAGACTTTTCCCCAAGTAATAAATGGTCAAGTATCAGGTGTTCGCAACAAGTCACGGTAGTTTTTCCACGGGAGCTGTGGGAACATGCCCAGGATGCTTCATGGACTTAAAGGAAAGACCAATGGAAGAACCCCTAGGGATGTCAAACACAAGGATTTGATCTTTTTTACCTTTGTAAAAATATAAATAATAATAAAAATGTAAAACCTACTAGCAAACAGCTGAAGGTTTAGCTCCATGAATGAGCAAATCTGCAGCCAGCTTTAATTAAATGGCTGATTTTCACGTTACAATCAAACACCACAATGCAATTGGTCAGTACAAAATAAAATAGGTGAGTTACCCTATATATACAACCATTAAAATGTGCCTTTGCAGTACCTGTGTTTCCATCTCCATCATTCTTTGCCGGATTTCCCTGAGCTCAGCATGCCTTTCTGCTTCTCTAAATCGGACATTCATCAGTTCATCCTGCAGCTCATTCACTGTGTTCTTCTTAGGTGGATCTTTCCACCGGCCCGCAGTGCGTGCAAGATGACGCTACAAGGCAGAAAAATAAACTAGCACTTGTTTCTGTAACTCATACAAAATGCTTTGTGAGAGCTCTCTCTTATCTGTGCAAAACTATAACTGGGACACTAATAGCAAATGTTACACTAAAATGCAATGTATAAGGATCATCAAGACAAAGAAATGGCAATCCTGCATTTATACAGACAGGCTATCTACTGTAAAAAGTAAACGGCTGGGATAAGAGGATGCAGAGGCAGCCCCAACATATTTTCCTACCTGCCAGTGCTCCTCCAAATCCTTTATTTGCTGCTTCATCTCCTTAAGGGCCATTACTGCTTCGGCCTCCCGCAACTTCACAGCAATCAACTCCTCCTGGAGCCTCACAATGTTGGTTTCATCAGGTAGGGAAGTGTTCCTCTGTACCAAAACAGGAATCAAAGCTAAAACAACAACTCAGCTTTTACTTACCAGTGGCTACACACACATGATGCATACAGCCAATATGGTACCTGTATTTTATCATCTGTATTTATTTCAACTAACACTTTTATAATCTTATACAAGAATTTAACAGGTGACAAGTGGCACACAGGCTTCACATAAACATTTACACCAGTGAGACACAAGGCTAGGCAAGCAGAACCTATAATGCTATGGTAATATACATGGTAATACACAGACATGCATGGACAGTCTTAAGAGTCGGAAAGCCTAAAATTAAGGTGGGCGATATCGGGCTGATCCGATGGGCTTCCCCGATCGACATCTGCCCGACTTTCGGCCAGATATCGATCGGGGAAGGCCCCACTCACGGGCTGATAAACTGCCGACTGTCTGTCGCCAGCTTTTATCGGCCCGTGTATGGCCACCTTTAGTGAACAGCTGCTCTCCTAAACAGTGATAGTTCTAGAACGGATATATTAGCTTGATGTGACAATACTTCCTGCCTCTCCCTGCTCACTCATAGCTCTGGGCTATAATTACAGTTGGGAGGGAAGAGGGAGAAGGGAGGGGGAGAGGAGAGGAGCAAACTGAGCATGCTCATGCCCAGGGCAAAGAGGCTTAAGTCCAAGTCAGGAAGTCTGATACAGAAGCTCATGTGTACACAATAGAAGGAAAGAAATGCTGCGTTTCTTTTGACAGAGGACTCAGAGCAGCATTACTTTGAGGTTTTTTGGTTTATTTATACAGGCCTTTCCGATAAAGCTTACTTAAAGGGGTTGTTCACCGTTGAGTTAACTTTTAGTATAATGTAGAGAGTGATTTTCTGAGACAATTTGCAATTGGTTTTCATTGTTTATTGTTTGTGGTTTTATAGTTATTTAGCTTTTTATTCAGCAGATCTCTAGTTTGCAGTGTCAGCAATTTGGTTTCTAGGGTAAAAATTACCCTAGCAACCCTGCATTGATTTGAACAAGAGAATGGGATATGAATAGGAGATGGACTGAATAAAATGATAAGTAATAAAAAGTGGCAATAACAATACATTTGTAGCCTTACAGAGAATTTATTTTAGATGGTGTCAGTGACCCCCATTTGAAAGCTGCAAAGAAACAGAAGAAAATTGCAAATCATTAAAAAACTATAAAAAATAAACAATGAAGACCAATTGAAAAGTTTCTTAGAATTGGCCCTTCTGCAATATACTGAAAGTTAATTTGAAGGTGAACCACCCCTTTAATTTTAACATTTCCTTCTCCTTTAATTGAATGTAGCCAATCATTTGTCACAGTCCTTGCATGCCTGGAAGCTCCTAGGGCACTAAAAACTGCTGGCTCTATCCAAAAAGAAGGATTATTCTCTGAATAATCCCCACAGAAATTGTGCCTGTGTACTGTTACGATTTAGAAAGCCTCAGAGACTTGGGTTGTGGGTTGCAATTTTAAAGTGATAACATGTTCCAGATTTTGTACAGGCTTGAAGATGTCTCAAACATTATTATACAAAAAGGACCTGTATTGGGGTGGTGGGGGGGAAGTAAGGGAAAGAAGCAGAAGCACCCTTGTCTGCACAGTAAATATAGTACCATATACACAGATTACAGTGATACAGGAACGGATTCCATTGATTACACATTTTCATAATTATCTGCGAAAGCTCCAAACTGAATCTAAGTCTTACAGTATAATGAAACTCATAAATTATCTGTGTGGGCCTGAGATTGTTGACGGCACCCTGGGTTTGGGGAAAGAATTATGTTATCATGAGCGCCATCTTCTGATGTTTTGGTAATCTTTGGGCCTTCATCCCTTCAGCAATTTCCGGCACTTCTGGCGCATGCGCAGTTATCACGATGAGGATGACTGCTCCAACTGCACATGCGCTGATACATAGTTTACTTTCCGAAGATTATCAAGCGATGAAGATGGCGCCCATGAGCTCCGCTGCGATGACTCTGCAATGAGGGGTTAATACAGGATATGGGGCATTTACAGGTGTTAACAACTGAACGGGGGGAGCAGGAGGGTTATGGAGGGTAGGGGTTTATTAGTTGGGGGGGGGTTGAATTCCCCTTTAAGCATACACTCCACATTGAAGCTAAATTGATAAATTACTTACACCCCCCAAAGGGTTAAAGGTGGGCATACACAATAAGATCCGCTCGTTTGGCGAGGTCACCAGACAAGTGGATTTTTCCCTGATATGCCCACCAGGTTAATCAGGTTAATGCAAATGTTCAACCCTAGAGCTGACCGATCAGATTACAACTATGAGTATGGGTGCCAATGGGATGAGAACTGCATCAACTAGCCAATGCAGTCCTCAACTGACAAAAAAAATCCAACCTCCCCGATCCGTATATCTTGCCCAGATATCGTTTGGGGAGACCCATCGGAAGCCCCCATAAACTGGCAGATAAGTTGCGGAATCAGTCTAAAGGATGGAGATCAGCACCTTTACTCTGCCAGTGTATGGCCACCTTTCCTACTAGTTCTTTCTCTTACTTGCCCCACAGTGTCAGTCTTTTACCTTCTCAATTTCCAAGATCTTGTCCTGCATCTCCTTCATTGCACAGTGGGATTCTGCTTCTTTAAGCCTTGCATGAACCAACTCCTTTTCCAGCTGGAGCACAAATTCCTCACTGTACCGAGGGTTACATTTATGCTGTTAACATAGGGCAAATTGGTATCATTAGCACCATAAACAATGGGTAAATGAAATATTCCTCTAGAGCCGAATTGCTGAAAAGCCTAATTCTACAGACATCTACAGTACCGTATTCTTTATACAACAGATTCATACATGAAAGAGAAAGTCATTGATATAGCTGTGGTAAAAATAGCCTAAATTGTGGTATCTGAAGTTCAGTTACGTTTTCCCCTCTACATCTTTACAACATTTGTTTGCATGAAAATCTAGAAATAAGACTAGAAATAATGTAATAATGGGAAGTGGAACGTGCAAGGGTTTATTTATGAAACAATTGCTGGCTCTGCTGAAACAACTTTTAAAGGATGAGCATATTTCTCTGCGTGGTTCATTTTAATCTACTAACAACGGATCATTTCTCTGCCAGTAGCATCCTGCTTATTCCAATGGGACTTATTTCTCCACTCCTACACCCTCCATGTTGTCAGTACCCAGAGTTCTGGGCTTGGATGCTGTATGGGATGCTATATGGATGCTTTTGCTGCAATTCCTCCCATTTAAAGCAGGCGATTCTGCTTAATCATATGATGGTATCTGTATCCACAAAAACAGTATTTGCTATTCATATCTAATCGCAGTCCAATCTTGTATTATATTTTATGGCATGGTAAACTTGCTCTTTTACACCCAGGAGGGACTATAATGGAATACACCAACGTGTATGAAGAGGCAAGAAAGTAAGCATGACAGAAAACCAAGAGGCGTGACGCATACAAGTCTGCAGTCTGAGTTCTAGAATCCACCATACCTGTATCGAGAGAGGAAACTCATGCTCATGAACTTGGGTTACTAAATACCAATATCATGGTAAGCATTTAGTCACAGTAACCTTTTCTTAGGGAAGTATCCTTGTCAAGTACCTTACAGTCAACGAGTTCCACTTAACAAAAAGGTGTTAATATATACACACATGCACGACTGCAACTTTCAATCAATGTTCTTTCTTAAAGGAGAACTAAACCCTAAAAATGAATATGGCTAAAAATGCCATATTTTATAAACTGAACTTATTGCAGCAGCCCAACGTTTCAGCTTGTCAATAGCAGTAATGATCCAGGACTTCAAACTTGTCACAAGGGGGTCACCATCTTGGAAAGTGTCTGTGACACTCACATGCTCAGCAGCATCTGAGCAGCTGTTGAGAAGCTAAGTTTAGGGGTTGTTGCAAATAATCAAGCAGAAAATGAGGTTGGTCTGTAATATAAGCTGATGCTACAGGGCTGATTATTAAATTCTGATGCTAGTTGCACTTGTTTCTGTGCTGCAATGTAGTATTTATCTGTATTATTTACTAATAAGCCTTATATTGTGACATGTAAATTCTATGTGTACTGTATATTGTGAGTGGGTCCCTAAGCTCAGTAAGTGACAGCAGCACAGAGCATGTGAATCAGCAGAAAAGAAGATGGGGAGCTACTGGGGCATCTTTGGAGACAACGATCTTCCTGGCTAAAGGGCTGTGGTTGCCTTGGGCTGGTACAGAAGCCCCCTTTCTCAGGGGACCAGAAAAAATTAGGGATGCACCGAATACAGGATTCGGTTTGGGATTCGGCCAGGATTCAGACTTCTTCAGCAGGATTCGAATTTGGCCGAATCCTTCTGCCCAGCCAAAACAAATCTGAACTCTAATTTGCATATGCAAATTAGGGATGGGGAGGAAAACTGCATGACTTTTTGTCACAAAACAAGGAGGTAAAATTAGGGTTCGGATTCAGTTTGGCATTCGGCTGAATCTATCTTGAAGGATTCGGGGGTTCGGCCAAATCCAAAATAGTGGATTCGGTGCATCCCTAGAAAAAATGGTGTAAGATCCAAAAATATGTAAAATCGGGGAAATGTACTGTGTATAATATATAGGTGGGACCACAAACAATGTAAAATGAGAGAAAACTTAAAACCAGGGGTGTAAAATTGAGGTTTCACTAATACACATCCAGGAGAAAAATCATGATGTCAGGTCATCTGAATAGTTTCATTGTTGCGGTTACTGGTGCATGGACAATGGGCAGCATTTTATGCTTGATATAGATATGTACAGGTAATGTAACTACACACGGAATGAACTCATCTAGCTGCATCACCCTGTGTAAATGAATCTGGCCATGTATAATTCATGTGAATCTTGCATTACACATTAGAAGCACATGCATTTGAAATGTAACCAAAAGTTGAGATTTCACTGCACCTAAATCTGTCACATCGATACACAGCGCCCCCATATTGCATTGCCAAGCACTATACTCTGAAATGAAAATATGGCCCACAGTCACTTCATCTAAACATGAATGTTTTGTAAAATAGCCTGTATATTATTCCACCCGCATATTTGTGCTTCTTCTTATTAATGGGAGAAGCCATACTGGTGACCCTGATAAGTATATCTAAGGCATTGGTGAAATATTGCTGAAAACTGTAAAATGTCTTTTTTTTTGGGGGGGGGGGGAGAAAAACAAAATCTTAACTGTTTTATAACGCCATTAACAGACAGACAGATATCTGGTACCTTTTTAATCTATATCCTTCATATTCATATATGTATGTGGCTTAGTAATAACCTACCAGGCTGTTTCAGATGTCCTAGCTGTATATCGTGCAGGTTCATGACACCAAGTAATGGTGTTTTACATCCCCATACATGTAAACGGTTTCTAATTAGACACCATATTACCTGTACAACTACCCACATAATATACCTGATTACATGCCCATGTGGCCTATCTTATGTGGACAAAACGGACCAGACATTACGCCTACGTATTGATGGACACCGTTCAGCCATTAGTACAGCATTCCGTGATGGCCCTACAAATAAACCGGTGGCAAATAATTTCCTTGAGGCTGGACATAGATTACCTACATTCCGCTATATAGCCATTGGCCATGTTCCCCCGCTAAATAGGGGGGGGGGGATAGATAAAACATTTTGGTTCAGAGAGAAGTATTCTGGATCAGGAAGCTTAACACTCTGGCACCAGCAGGGTTAAATGAACAATGCACGTTGTTATGCTTCCTGAACAAACGATGAGGCAGACTAATAACAATTGTAACTTTTAACTTCCTGTCTAGTTACTTAAAACACCTTTGGATACAAATGTTGCTTGTTACTTGAGTTGCCCAGGTATTTAAATTTCCCCGAAATGAAGGATGGTGTAAATACATATAGATATATATATATATATATATATATATATTTTAATAGCATCGCCTATTGTTTGATATGTTGTATGTGGTTTTATAGTCTCCAGGTGGGGCCATACATTTTTAATCACATGGGATATTTGGGAGCACATGATTGGGTGAGGATAATTGGTTTTAGCTATTTATTCATAAATTTCATGTATTGTTATGTGGATGGTCTTGAGAAAGGTCCTAGACATGGACCGAAACATTGACCTGTCATTTTTAATGGATTAAAGAAATTAATTTTTAACTATTGAAAAAGGTTCCCAGAGTGCACCTCAATTTTTCGTTTTTTGTATTTTCAGCTAAGAAGAGTAGCACCTGGGTCAGAATTAACCATATAGTGTGCTGAACCTTCCTATATATATATATATATATATATATATATATATATATAGGAACAAAAAAAACAGCACCAAGGGACTTTTGCAAAAAAATCTTGTATTTAAGATGAGTTAAGCACAACCGACGTTTCGGTCACCATTGGGACCTTTCGCAAGGTATATATACATACACACACACAGTCACAATGCAATTTAGTTTTGGCCTCAGTATTCTAACAGTATTTAGTGGTGAGCACAACTTTCCCTTCTTATATACATACATACACATACGTTATATATGCACATGTGTTAAGGTGGCTGTGCAAACCAACCAGATTAAGCATCAGTTTTAAGTTTAAATAAAAAGAAAAGGAGTGCAAGTCTTATGGTACTACATAAGTTAGACCTACTGATAACACAGACTGTTAATTCCATCCTTCTTTCAATTTGGTGTTCCTTCCTACTCTCAGTTAAACAATACTGCGTGGTTATTCTAAATCTCAGGTATAAAACAAAAGCAATTCTATGGCATACCATTGGATTTCTAATGTAACAGGGCAGACCACCAGCTTTGTGAGTGTGTATTATGGGCAACGCTACAATTCTTCGGTTTTTGTTTTATCTTGTGTTAAGCATATAAGGCATCCTTACAGCACTAAAAAAAATCACTGATGAGAGCAAAAAAAATAAAAAAAAAAAACATTTATGAAAATGAAAAGCAATAAAATTCAGCATACAATCAAGTCAAACACAAAACTATTAATCATCCAAATACATTTAAGTAGGGATGCACCGAATTTTTTTACTTCCTTGTTTTGTGACAAAAATTCACATGATTTTAAGGATTTGGCTTCAGTTCGGCCAGGCACAAGGATTCAGAATCCTGCTGAAAATGGCTGAATACTGAACTGAATCCTGGATACATTTAAGGCTTTAGCCAAGATCATGCTGTTTTTTATCTCCATATAATACACAAAAGCTGTAAATATCTTGCAAATTATATCCTTATAAACGGTGAGTTCTGATGTAATTTCTATCACTTGTGTATTATAATAAATAAAGTACCCCCATTTGCAAAATATGAGGATATTCACTATATAATATTAAGCGCTCATGGCTGTTCAGGTAAGTGATGGTAGGCACTGGCATTAAAAAGAAAGCATAGCAGGTATAATAAAAAGAGAAAGAGGTGCCAGGCATCTTACCAATTGCCGCTGGTGCTGGAGCTCGTTGATTGTATGATGAGCCTGCTCAAGCTTAGTGCTGGCCTCATCACTGTGCTGTTTGATGGTGACCAGCTCCCGTTTTATAAGGTAGTTATCCTCTGCCTCCTGGGCCCTTGTCACTTGTCCCTTCGGACATAATTTTAAGGTTTTGAGCAATCCAAGTCAGATGCATAGAAAGCTTCCTTTGCAGTGTTTAACTGTGAACTCCCCGGGAACTTTCACATGTACACTTATGACTGTATTACTGGAAATGACTGGGGGGGGGGAATTAAAAAGGAGCAAGCAAAATGAAGGTTGGCATTCCGATAAGGATTTAGTACATGCACGATTACTAAGCTGGGTCATGCAGTTGTTGTTAGTTTAGAATAAGATTAATTCATAAAAATAAGGGAAGAATAAGATTTATTTAAGGGGGTGTTCACCTTCCAAACACTTTTTTTCAGTGGAGTTGTTTTCAGACTGTTCACCAGAAATAAAGACTTTCTTTCAACAGTTTCCCAAAACTAAAGTTTTTCCTGCCTCTGGTGTTTCAGTCTGGCAGCTCAGTGATCCATGAGCATCTGAACTGTTACAATTTGCTACATTTAATTGCTACAATTCATTACATTTCTCAGTTGTATCATTGGAATATTAGTAACTATTCTATCAATTCTAAAAGCTGCCTTTAATGAAAACTCAGGGATACTGCTCACAAAAAAAGGCAAAAATAAACTAAATGAATCAGTTTATCCCCCCAGAGCCGCTGTAGAAGGTGAAAACTGAAACTTTACATTTAGAAAAATGGTCACAAATAGAAAGTAATTTGAAAAAGTCTTTATTTCTGGTGAACAATCTGAAACCAGGAAAAAAGGGTTTGAAGGTGAACAACCACTTTAATAAAGATCTTGGTAAAATCCTTAATCTATATGGTCAAAGGGATAAACGCTAGATTAAGGGAATGTGCAGTATTTTCTTTAGGTCATATTAATTAAAGCTAAAATAAAAGATCGGCCTTTGGGTAATTAATTAAATGGATGCATGTAAAATATAAATTAGGCATGCATCACCCCAAAAGGAACTGATTAAGTTGGTTTTGGTTATCTGGGGGATAAAATATTTAAGGACTATACCTGGATCAACCTATCTGCCAAAGATGCACTTTCCTACAAAAAGGGGAAAAATGCAGAAAGGAATTTCAGAAGAGACAGAAGATGAAATAAAACAAAGTGACTAGCGATAAAGAAAAAAAAAAATCAAGTGTGTGGCAGCTGCATGTAATAGTAAAACCTCCTTTGAACTGGGAAATACATTTGTATGTAAAGGCAACAGTTAGCAGGATGGCTCCCCTCAAGGGCAAACAGCAACAAAACAAACTGCCTCATATTGCTCCACTTGCTCAGGTAATATAAGCTCTATAGTTTTGTTGTTACATGTTTTTTGTTAAAAGAAGAAAAAAAACACATTTGAAGTGCCCTAAGGCACAAGGCAGTATAAAGTATTTTATCCGCCACATTTTTACTCACTTAAAATCAGACCACCCTAAACAGCTCTCCTGTGCCCCAGCGAGGAGTATTCTTCCTCACTAAGGAACAGTAATACCAACAAATTAAAGTGTTTCAAAGCAATGAAAACATAATGCACTTTTGCTCTGCGCTGTTAAGGGCTGGAACAGACAGGGAGATTCGGGGAGATTCTGTCATCTGGCGATTAATCACTGGCGACAATCTCCCCGAACTGCCTTCTCCCTGTCCGCCACCTGTTTAAATCAAAAAGCGCCAGCGCCAATACACACACGGCGATTTCCGGAATCGCCCGAAGTTGCTTCGTGAGGAAACTTCAGGCAATTCTGGAAATCGCCTTGTGTGTATTGGCGCTGGCACTTTTTGATTTAAACAGGCGGCGTACAGGGAGAAGGCAGTTTGGGGAGATTGTCGCCAGGCGACAGAATTTTTATTTATTTTTTTAAAGTTGGCAACCCTACCTCCAAGCCTGGAATTCAAAAATAAGCACCTGCTTTGAGGCTACTGGAAGCAACATCTAAGGATTGGTGGACAACATGTTGCTCATGAGCTACTGGTTTGGGAAGGTGGTTTAAATAAAAAAGCTGCTATGTAGCCATGGGTGCAGCCATTCAAGCCACAGTACATAGCAGTTGCACTCTGCAGAATATCAAGGTATTTACTTACCGATCTTATCAATTCTTCTCAACATTTAAAAAAATAGAAAGAGGGACAAAAGAGCTGTAGCATATACATTTTTGACCATGCTGATTTTATGACCACACCCCCTGATTAACATGTCCATTTACACAATTTTGAAGGTTATTCAAGTTTGAACACATTTCTGGTTTCTGAGTTTTAGGGCAATGTTTTATGTGTTATAATTTTGCTAATGAAGCTGAAATTGCCCTTCAAACTAGAAGCCTCTGTTCTCCTAAGGGCTGGGGCAGACAGGGAGATTCGGGGAGATTCTGTCGCCTGGCGATTAATCGCAGGCGACAATCTCCCCGAACTGCCTTCTCCCTGTGAGTCGCCTGTTAAAATGAAAAAGCGCCAGCGGTAATCCACACACAGCGCGATTAACTTCGGGCGATTCTGGACATCACCGCGCTGCGTGTGGATTAGCGCTGGCGCTTTTTCATTTTAACAGGTGGTGTTCAGGGAGAAGGCAGTTCGGGGAGACTGTCGCCTGCAATTAATCGCCAGGCGACAGAATCTCCTCGAATCTCCCTGTCTGTCCCAGCCCTTAGGGCTTAGCCACACCTGGCGATTCTGGGAGATTCTGAATCGCCAGGTATAGCTGGGCCCTAAGAGACTTGCCTATCTTAAATAGTTACAATGTATCGTTGCTTATCTTAAACTGTTAGAAATGTATCTAAGGGCAGCTGCTGGGTGTTTTGGACAAAAAGCCTATTATCTTAACTAAGTTTCAGAATCTTTGTATCTTTTTCTGGCATCGGTGCAGTTGATCAAAGAGAAACCCTGACAAAAACAGACTACAAGACTTTTTTTTTATAAAAAGCCCAGACTGTGGGCTAAGCATTACGTTACAGAAACGTTGTATCTTTTTCTGGCGTTGGTGCAGGACATCAAAGACAACATCTGACAAAAACAGATTACAAGACTTTTTTTTTTTATTAAAAACCCGGACTGTGGGCTAAATTGTCAAAATTGGGACTGATCTGCAGAAAACTGGACAGTTGGGAGGTATGGCTTATCTGTTATCAACTAAGTGACCTGCACCTCTTCTCCTTTTCAGCTTGAATGACTGCCCCTATGGCTACTATAGTAGATAACTACAGTTAATATAATCCAATGCATAACTTTTACCAGTGCAGGGCAACAATACATTATATTTGAATTACTTTAAAACACTTACATGATTTGCTTTTACTGTTCCTTTAAGCGCTAGGATAGGTCTTTGTCAAGTCCAGTTGTACATCAAGAGACCAGAGTAATTTGGTTGAACACAAATTTGACATACTCAAGTATAGAAATGGCAAGCCTTTTTTCACGTTATTTATATACATTTCATATTGAGAATTCTTTGCAAATAGTTCCAAGGAGGTAGGATGATCTATCAATATCAAAATCTTAGGAGTGACTTGAACAAGTAAAGATTGTTTATAGAAATAAAGAGTGAGTGTGCACAGTGACATTGATAGAGCGAAGTCAACAGCATGGGACAATGCAATGATGATGTATTCTTAAAATTCTTTGTTAAAGCACCATTAGGGATGCAAATACTAATTACATAAATACATAACACCTACTGTAAAGGCACACTGTTGCTCTGTGAGCTTCTATACAATAAATATCAATTCTAACAATGTACAAGTTACATAAAACTTCAGTCATGGCTCCCTAAAGCTAGGAGTTAAGCAAGACCTTAGAGGACCAACACTCTTCTTCCCTGACATTCTTTTTTGGACCTGACCTGACTAATTTAACACATGAATAAAAGAAAAGCCAACCCATGCATTGCTAAATAATTCAGTGGGAAAGAACACAGATGAGGAGACAATACACCAAAAGCATTTTACAAACAGGTAATGCTATGTGCACCATTATGGACTAACAGTGAATAAAAGTTATTTCTGCCTATGATATGCATCCGGAATATACACCAGGGCTTATTTCATAAGTGGTGTAAAAAAAAAAGTGTATTCATCTGGTGCACACATTGCACACACACAGGCATTGCTGGTGGAAAGGCTTAAAATGGCTTGATTTTTTTCCCCAACTTTTTCTTTGATCAATTTCCAACAAAGGTCTGAAGCAGTGTAAAATTAAAGCAGAAAATCTGGCATTTGCATAAAATATCACACACCTTGATAAGTGTGTATTCTGTATGAAACTGATGGGCCTATGCGGACTCCAAGCAGAATGAGATCAGCTCAGTCTACACCTCCACCTACAACTGAGAACAAATACTATTGCCTATGTAATATACATGCTATACAGAGCATATGCAAGAAGGACAAAATGAATTGCAACCCATGTGTTTGCTGACCTAACTGAATGCAGTTACACAATACACAGACATATTTGCACTGTCCAAAACAAAATGCAAGGAAAATGGTATATCAAGAAATACATACAGAAATACAAAAATATACATACAGAAATAAACTTAAGGAGGGGTTTACTCTATTATTAAAGGGCTGGCAGATTAAATACTGTATTTACCCTAAAAAAGAAATGTATACTTAAAGGGATACGGTCATGGGAAAAAATGTTTTTTTCAAAATGTATTAGTTAAGAGAGCTTTTCCAGCAGAATTCTGAATTGAAATCCATTTCTCAAAAGAGAAAACAGATTTTTTCTTTTTCATTTCATTTTGAAATCTGACATGGGGCTAGACATATTGTCAATTTCCCAGCTGTGACTTGTGCTCTGATAAACCTCAATCACTCTTTACTGCTGTACTGCAAGTTGGAGTGATATCACCCCCCCCCTCCCCCCAAGCAGCCTAACGACAGAACAATGGGAAGGAAACAAGAGAACAGCTCCCTAACACAAGATAACAGCTGCCTGGTAGATCTAAGAACAGCACTCAATAGTAAAACCCATGTGCCACTGCGTACTATTCAGTTACATTGAGAAGGAAAAACAACAGCCTGCCAGAAAGCAGTTCCCTCCTAACAAGTCACATGACTGGGGCAGCTGGGAAATTAACAAAATGTCTAGCCCCATGTCAGATTTTAAAACTGAATATAAAAAATCTGTTTGCTCTTTTGAGAAATGGATTTCAGTGAAGTATCGGAGCAACACTATTAACTGATGCGTTTTGAAAAAAACATGTTTTCCCATGACAGTATCCCTTTAAATAAAAAAAAAAAAATGTGATACATTAAGCTCTATTTTGAGTGCAGTGAACTGGATAAAAGCAATGCAACACTGATGGTGCACAATGCCTAGACATTTTATGGTGTTAATTTACCTTTTGTAGGACTCACATTTCTGTTTTCTCTAAGACCACCTCAAAGTATTTAAATACAATCTTGAGCTCTTCATCTCTTGCTGAACTATAACTAGCACCCTTAAGATATCAAATGCATGTCACTGGAAATCTGAATATTGCTATTCAGCAACAGCTGAAAGCGAGAGACTAAAGGCCACCACTATAAGCACTTTAAATGAATAATTCAGTATAAAAATTAAAACTGGGTAAATAGACAGGCAGTACAAAATAAAAAATGTTTCTTATATAGTTAGTTAGCCAAAAATGTAATGTATAAAGGTTGGAATGACTGGATGTCTAACATAGTAGCCAGAACACTACTTACAGCTTTGCAGCTCCCTAGATTTCCACTGATTATCAAGCAGTAACCAAAGGACACTTTTTTTTGCCTAACTATATAAGAAACATTTTTTTTTATTTTGCACAGCCTATCAATTTACCCAGTTTTTTTTAAATCTTTCTCTGCTTACCACAAATTAAAGAAGTTACAGTTCTTATTAAAGGAACAGTAACACCAAAAAATGAAAGTGTTTTAAAGTAAAGAAAATATCATGTAGTGTTGCCCTGCACTGTTAAAACTGATCTGTTTGCTTCAGAAACACTACTATAGTTCATATAAACAAGCTGCTAAGTACCAATGGCGGAAATTGAAAAATGGCTACATGGCACAGGATAAGTAATGGATAACAGATAACATTATGTTCTACAGAGCTTATCTGCTATCTGCTGTGTAACTTGAGCCTCTTCTCCTTTGAATGGCTGCCCCACATCAGCTTATTTATATAAACAATAGTAGTGCTTCTGAAGCAAACACTGCAGTTTTACCAGTGCAGGGCAACACTGCATTTTATTTTTATTACTTGTGCTTGTTACTGGTCCTTTAAAACAGAGTAACTCTCTACTGCATTTTATTTTTATTACTTGTGCTTGTTACTGGTCCTTTAAAACAGAGTAACTCTCTTTGTTTAGAACCAAAATTGTACATAATCTACTCTACATACAATTACCAGAAAACCACTGTCCACATTCAACAGCTGAGTTGGACCTCACTTGTTTGGTTTTGGATAACTGCTAAGTTGCCCAGGAAATAGAAAAGAGCTCTGTAAACTTCAGCAAGTTAAAAAGCTACTAAAAATTATATGTTAACGTGTCTGTGACAAAGGAAGAAGAATTCATAGCAAATGAATGCTCTAGCTGCAGAGCAAGGCAGATTGTTTATCTATTCCATTCAATTTTGTTTAAAGGTGATGTCTGAATTATTACAAATCAAGCCAGAAGTATTATTCGCCGTTAGACATCACATAACTTGCAGTGGGTGCAATCACATCTACATAGGAAGGGTGATGTAACAGGGGTGCAACGTAGCTTTAAAGATTCCTTACTTTCTCCAGTGTTTCTATTCGCTGTTTCAGTAACCTGTTCTCTGTGTGTAATCTCTGGAATAAAGAAAACAATATAAAATGACAGAGGTTATGTTGTGCCAACCAAGAAGCTGCCATTTAGAGGGGATGCCTTTGTTCAGCAGTACAATATTTGCTACAGGTCACAGACTAAGGTAACATTCTCTTTATGCCTGTTTAAAAGATCAACCCAATGGTAATACTGACGAAAAGTGCAACAGCAAATATATGCATTCAATACGAGATGCCCCTTGTATTTATAAGCTTAACATATATACTAATGGGGACAAATATTTCCTCAAATTTGATCATATAGAATTTGCTTATTTATTTTTTTCTAGTGTTTTTCAATCACTTGATCCAAGACATGTAGTACAAGTGTTGGAGAACTGCAGGATAGCAGAGACCTTATTAAGCACTTAAGCACTCAAACGTTTTAATTAGAAGAATGACAGAAATATGAAAAGATCAAGGCAAAAGATATAATCCAATTGCAGTTTGTAAAATATGTAAGTGGATAGATATAGTTGTCAACAGGAAAATTGTAAATCCTATTTGCATAATGCTGGCCATACACGGGCAGATAAAGCTGGTGATACCAATTTTATCTGCCCGTGTATGGGGGCTTCCAGCGGGTATTCCCGTTCGATATATGGCCACAATATAAATCGGGAAGGTTTGATTTTCTTCCGGGCAACCTGTCTGAGTTCGACCATATGGCTGAACGTTAGGAATGCCCCGATATAGCCCTGCCATGTTAGTGGCATATTGGGGAAGATCCGCTCGTTTGGTGAGGTCGCCAGACGAGCTGATCTTTTCACCTATGGCCAGCTTAAGGGCGGCAATGTGCCTGTAACTGCCTGCAGCTTGTCAGCTACTCACCAGCAATACAGGGCACTTGGTAGGATCAGCAGGACACAGAATAAAGTGCACAGTATAAATTTAGGGTGGTTGGCACATGTGCTCGGCGCGGGTGCTAGCACCCAGACGGCCTAGGGGCAGCAAAACGGGAAATCCGGCCCTGCCTTTGGGGCAGCTAATCTCCCCAAACTGCTGGCTACTAAATCGCTGTCAGAGCATTTCGTTTTTACGAAGTTGCAAGAAACTTTGGGCGACCTCAGAAAATGAAGAGCTCAGAGTGCCATCCCGACACAGATTTACATTCTAGCTGGCGGGAAGGCAGTTTGGGGAGATTAGTCCCCCCGAAAAAGAGGAGATCAGAGCCTGGCAACTATGACAGTGTGTCTCTGCCCTAAAGGTAAAAGAAAATAGATCAACAATAATTGTCTAACAGAATTATAATAGAACAGCTCTCTTATGGCAGGAATCTCTTTTTTACCTGCACAATACTCCTTGGCAATACAACCCCCAAAATAAAAATTTGCAGTAGGGATGCACCTAATCCAGGATTCGGTTCGGGATTCGGCCATTTTCAGCAGCATTCGGATTCGCCCGAATACTTAAAATCATGTAACTTTTTGTCACAAAACAAGGAAGTAAAAAATTTTTTAGCCACGCACGAAGTGGCTTTAACCCTCCTCTCACTAATTTGCATATGCCAATTAGGTTTCGGATTCAGTCTGGTATTCGACCAAATCTTTCGGATTTGGGGGTTTATCCGAATCCAAAATAGAGGATTCAGTGCATCCCTAATTTGCAGAAGAAAATAAAACATAATTCTAAGCAACTTTCCAAATGATATATATTAAACATATTCAGTGCTTTTTTATCAATTTAACAATTGCTATTGAAAGCAGCATTTGCTTAACTCTTGGTCAACTTTTAAGCAATTTGGCAAAAGTCAGGTCTGTTAATTAGCTGCCTTGTCTTACATTGTTTTAACCAGGGCAGAGAATAGAAAGGGACACACAAACATTGCTTTTAACAGCAATACATATACAAATAACTTTAAAATCACAGTTGCTTAGAGTTATGTTTGTGGCAAATTAGGAAAAAAAAAAAAAAAAA
>CM044438.1:84523167-84554507 GCA_024363595.1 Xenopus borealis | reverse complement strand
AAAAAAAAAAAAAAAGCCATATTGTAAGCACAAAGATTAACAAAATATTAATTGCACAAGCTATCTTACCTTGATTTCAACTTGCTCTTCGAGCTCTCTTGTTTTTATTGTAGTGTACTCCTTTTCTAATCTGGAAATATTAAAGAACAACAGAAAGTATTTTTATACACACACAAAAAACAGAAAGAAAACAAGGTTTAATAAGATAATAAAAAAAAAAGAATTTCACCCAAAAGCAGATATGTGGGATTCTGCAAGTCAACCCTTAAAGGAACATTAACACCAAAAAATTAAAGTCTTTTAAATTAAAATATAATGAGCTGTACTGTTAAAAATCAGGTGCTTCAGAAACTATACTATAGTTTATATAAACAAGTTGCTGTGTAGCCATGGAGGCTGAAAAAGGAGAAAAGGCACAGGATACACAGCAGATAACCGAAAAGATCTTTAGAATACAATGGAATTCTTTAGAACATATCTGCGATAAGTACCCTGTACTTGAATGGCTGCTTCCATGGCTGCTTCCATGGCTATACAGCAGCTTGTTTATATAAACTATAGTTGTGGTTCTGAAGCAAACACACAAGTTTTACCACTACATTACATTATTATTAAAATGGTACATTTTATTATCATTCCTTTAAGACACTTTCTGGGTTTGGTGTTCCTGTTCCTTTGTTGCGTTGAGCTACTAGGTAGGTGTTTCCTTCATTTGACGTTACCTATAATGTAGACTGTAATAAGCGAGGTTAATGTCATGACAACATCCACCAAACAGACAAGTAAGAGAGCAAAAGGGTTTAACACAATTATATAAGAATGGGGGATGCATGAAATCCAGAAGTCATTTTAAAGACTGACAAATCCAAGCATTTTTTAAGGCAGATTTCAGCCAAATCTTAAGTGCTTAAAATCAAACCCTTTAAGGGGGACTATCGCGAAAAGCAGATGTAGAAGATCTCATTCATATAACAGATTCCAGTACAAACATAATCTAACAAAATAACTGCCTTTTGCACAAATTCTGCATGTAGAGAGAGGATTTCTGGTGATTTAACAGAGTGAGCTCTAACACATCTTCTAAGCAAAAGGAGCCCCCTATAAGATATATTGGATCTAACTGTCAATGATATCAGACACCCAAATCCTGCAATCAGCAATGATCTTTAAACAGTTTACTACAAATTAGAAAATGAAAGCAAAGATGTGTTTGATTGTAATGTGTAACTGGATGGTGCAATTTAGCACCTATGTTAATGCACATAGTTAAATTATAGTCTTAAATTAATTGCCTCTTTAAAGGTTATCTAAAGCCCTCAATAAACAAGGGCATAGGGCTTCTGTGCTGAAACCTACATCCAACATGTACCCATCACCAATGTATTTAGTCAGTACTTGATTTTATTAAATAGTATTTAGACCACAAAGAAAAAACACCACCACCACAGAGAGGAATAGTAAAGACGATGAATGCTTACTTTTTCATCTTTTTTGCATTATATTTGACTTGATAAGCAGCTTGGATTAATTTATCAGGGCCCCCATCAAACTGGTGTGGAATGACTTTTTGAAAGTGCTGAAAGACAGAGAAAAGAGTCATACAAAGATTCAACTTGCCAGAGAACAATTCTAACAATAATAAAAACCATAAAAATAGCCACTGTGGTTAAGCCCTTAAGTCAATCACCAAGAACTGAATAATTTCTTAGAATACTAACACAACATTCTTTGCTCTGTTTTCAAATGCAACCTTATTTAGCAATGACAGAAATTGAATGGTTCAACTATGAAATGTAAATGTTTCCCATATAGGGAAGCACCAAGTCCACTATTCTAGTATTTGGCCAAACCCCCGAATCCTTTGTGCACAGTTTGCCTGAATACAAAACTGAATCCAACCCCTTGTGTGTGTAACAAATTTTTTTTTTTTTCAGGATTTGGATTGGCCAGGCACTTGGATGAGGCCGAATCCAAATCCTGCTGAATCTCACATTTGGTGCACCCTTAATCCCAATAATATATACCTCCTTTTCAACACAAATTCAACAAATATGCAAAAAGAATTTTCAGCAAAAGCATTTTAAAGTGAACGCAGAAAATGAAAAAGGGGGACTGGGTCAGGTTGGAGGGTTCAAATAAGAGGCTTTGCTGCCTCACTGTCCAGCCTCCAAAGGGCTAGATCTGAACTTCCACATGATGGTATACCGCAAGTTCACTGTCCCCAACAGTAAAAATTTATCTGAAAACAAATTTAATCCAAATGGTTATACAAATGTTTGCAATAAACCACACAAAATGTTTGCATTTGAAGAACAATAAAGCCCCTTTGTATGTTAGCCCAGACCCACTGCACCTCTCTGAACTTTAATCACAGGTACAGCAAACCATGAATTAACAGAGACCTGAAAGCTTTAGGGCAATGGAACACAGTGAGATACCATTGCTTGGATGTCAAAACAGTGGGTAACAGTTTGGACAAGGCAATAATGAGCCACAAAAACTTGCTAGAATAGATTTTTTTAATTAACACCAGATGGAGCAAAAACAGGGATTACAGCAAATGATTGACACACTGCATACACATTTGGACTTTTGGTAAATATTTGTTGACTTATATTATCCCTTTAAGTGCCACTTATGGCCCTTAAAACAGGAACCCAGAATCTACTGAGCTGGAACTCATGTCGCTGAGGCAAATACAGTTGTGTTCAGAATAAAAGCAGTCCGACATCACTAATCTGATCAATCACTGTTTTTCACAGAAATTAAATTTCTGCATGGCAACTAATTTACTAGTAGGTGTAGTAGAGAAATAGAAAACCAACAGACCCTACAGTCATGGCATGCTTGCTGCGGATTCTGTGCAACTGAATCATTAATTGAGGGTTGTTCAAAATAATAGCAGTGTAACAAATAATAATAGCTTGTTCCAAATAATATCAGTGTGAAGTTCAATTAGTGAGTCATTCATTCTGTGAAATAACAGGTGTCAAGTACAGCCCTTGTTTAAGGAATGAAGGCAGCAAATGTTGTGCATGCTGGTTATAGTGTATTTCTTTCTGAAAATCTTCTGAACAATGTCTGGAACGACCCATTTTACTAAGAACAGTTTACTTTGATTAAAACGTTGATAGGCTGCTCAGCCAAAATGCTCTCAAATGCTTTAGAATTGCAACCAAAACCTGAAAGACCTGGAACAAAATGGAAAACTTCGATTCATATGGAGAGAAGAATAGCCAAAATGGTAATGACTCTGCAAACGATTAGCTCCAGGAAGAACAAAAGAAGGTCTAAAGTTACCTGTGATACGGTTACAATTAGAAGGTGCCAACGAGAAGCCAGGTTATCTGCAAGAAGCTCCCACAAAGACTCCCACATTTTTAAAAAAAGACGTGCTGAAGAGGTTAAAGTTTGCCAAATAACACAAGACTGGCCTAAAGGCAAGTGGTGCAACATTTTGTGGACTAATGAAAGCAAGATTGTTGTTTTTGGGTCTAGGGGCCACAGACATTGAATTCAAGTCATAGTACAGTGTGAAGACCATGAAGCATGGTGACACAAGCATTATCATATGGGGTCGTTTCTCATACTATGGTGTTGGGGCTATTTATGTCATACAGGGGATCATGTATCCGTTTCAGTATATCAAATTACTTGAAGAGGTCATTTTGCCTTATTCAAAAAAGGAAATGCACTTGAGTTTCAAGAAGACAACCACCCAAACACACCAGTAAATGAGCAACATCTTGGTTCCAGATTAATCAAATTGATGTTATGGAATGGCCAGCACAATCCCCGGACCTTAATCCAATAGAAAAATTGTGAGGTTATATAGTTACATAAGGTTGAAAAAAGAAAATCCATCAAGTTCAACCCCTCCAAATTGAAAACCTAGGTGACATCAAAAATTCTGTTTCTTAGGCAAAACCAAGAAATGCAGAAGAATTATGGACTGTAACAGGTGCCAGAAGTTGTTGGACTCCATGTAACACAGAATTGCATCAGTTCTCAGAAACACTGCTTAAACAACTAAATATTCGTTCCGTTCATTATACAGTGAATGTTTGCTTTTGTAAAGCAGAATGCAGACACTATTTTTTTTTTGAACAGCATAAAATCCCCTTTTCTACACTTACTGTAAAGGAACAAAACAAATATTGATCTTTTTTCTTTATGTTTTGATTTGGAATAGGATGTGTTGTATTCCAAATGCATTTGAGTTTATGGAAATAAAAGCTATTTTATAAAGATTCTGAGTTTTAGTCATGTTTTCAAACTCACTGCTATTATTCTGAACACAACTGTAAAATGAAATATCATCTTGTATACAAAATGTTAAGTTATATATGCATACGTGATAAAAATAATATCAATTATGTAGAGAATTCAGTGAAAATCTTTTCTTTTCCTGCAAATCAACCTTTTTCTTACCTGTAACATTCCTTCCATATCTAACTCCATTAACTCTGTCTGATTCATCTGAAGAACAGCAAGTCCAGCCCGAAACACAATCTCCAACCCCTGAGTGAAACAATACAAATTCAATTAATACAGGAAATACTGCAATAAAATAGTAGCATCAAATGGCAAAGCTTGATAATTAAAAAATTGAAAATAGTTTGTTTCGGTATATCAAACAGTTACGTTTGAACAAATTATGGGAAGGCCTTTTAGAAATACATTAATGCAACTCTTGTGGTTACAGGAAGGACTGAAAAATGCTTCTTCTTTACTCTCTGCGTTATCCCAAAAGTTTGCAGCTTTAACATCAAAAGGAAGGTTTATTGTATATTCAAGACATTTTTTGATGCAGCTTCATAGAACTGAAAAGACAAAGCATGGCTCCTACAGATGATTCTACAAGCCCTACAGCTGCAGAAGTCATTTGGCCTGCATTTCAGTTTAGAAAATGGAAAATAATATAGCACAGACTGGGGGTCATTTATAAACACTGGGCACCTGGGCAGTAACCCATGGAAACCAATCAGATGATTGCTTAGAGTGCTCATCCTGCAAGTGGCTTAAAAAAAGCTAATCACTGATTGGTTGCTATGGGTTACTGCCCACGTGCAAATTTGTCCAGTGTTTATGAATGACCCATACTAACTCTAGCCAGAGGCCTTATGTCTTACCTCAGACATAAAAATATCAAATATTCTTGTAGCACTGGGTAATGGGAAACTGGTAAGGAAAATAGTGAGGAACCAAGATGACGCATACATAGATGTGTGAAAGCTTTGAGCTTGAAAGTGTACATACAATTCTGGCAGCTGTTCCTGTTGAATGACAAGAAGAGGAAATAAAGTTTAAACATTTCTGGAAAGACCAAGTAAACATTTTTGAGTTACTCTAGTCTACAAATTCAATGTTTTCTAAGGGCAACAACACACACTACATTTTGTAGCTTACAAACTGGCTTAAGCAGTGCATAGGCTGATTTAAGCAGATACCTTTGCCTTGGTGTCTTATTCGGTTCGGTATTCGGCAGAATCTTTCATGAAGGCTTTGAGGGTTCAGACGAATACTGAACCAGATCAAAATTTTCAAATTAGTGACAGGAAGGTAAAAAAGTACTTCCCTGTTTTGTGACAAAAAGTTTCGTGATTTCCCTTCCCGTCCCTAATCTGCATTTGCAAATTAGGATTCGGTTCAGCAAGGCACAAGGATTCAGCTGAATCTGAATGCTGCTGGAAAAGGCTGAATCCTGGCTGAAACCCAAACCAAATCCTGGATTCTTTGCATCCTTAAAAATCAGGGAAATGTATTAATATATGTATTATTAAATGAATTAATAGGTGGGACCACAAAACAACAATGTAAAATAAGGGAAAACTTAAAATCAGGGGATGTAAAATTGAGGTTCCACTGTAGATTTAAACAGTTATATGAAGAAAGTCCCAAAAGCAATAAAGATATTCTCCTCACCTGTATCATACACTCAAACTGATACATGCACAGACCTAGCTCGGCCATGCTGGGTTTAAAAAGTTCCCGAAGGCGATAGTCTTGCATTAATTTTACAAAAACACAAAAAGCTTCTTCTTCAGGCATCTATGTGTGAAAAATGACAAAAACAACAGTTATAGCAATTTATCTATCTTTCTCGTATATTTGATCAGCGACATTCAAAACTCCAAATTAGCAACTTAAACTAGGCATTTCTAACATGACAGAGATCCAAGTCAGTAAAAGCCACAACTGTCATGTCTGCTTAAAAGCAGACCTTAGAGATATTAGCTGTCAAAAGTTTCAAGGTCCAAAATGATAGCCTGCTAGATTAAACTGGCAGCCAGCTGTAGCCATGGGTTTTCCCAGTTATTCACACTGTATTTATTATATAAATAAGCCACAAATAATGATATATTTCTGACCAAATAAGGATGTGAATGGGCCTCTGGCCTCGCTCTGAAAGCATAAACTTGGTGGAATAGAAATATGTGATACATGTATTTACTTTTTGTTTAATGTTTATTACAATTATTGCAAATAAATTGTTATACAATGTTACTTTTAATAGAAAATGTGCCTCAGATAAAACTGATATATTTTAAAGCTTAAGTTGAATATAGAAAAAACTATTTTAACATACCATAAAGTCATAACAGAAGCAGTGAACCACTATGAATTTTAAAATGAGGGAATGCTTCAGAAATGTCTAATATGACTAATACAAGAAATACTCTGTACTCAAACCCATTATCAATATATTAAGGACATTGAAACATTTTGTGTCTTAAGCTACTAAAAATGCCTTACCCAGGGATTGTTTGTCCATATATTGCAATATATTTAAAGGGATTCTGTCATGGGAAAACATGTTTTTTTCAAACAGGCATCAGTTAATAGTGCTGCTCCAGCAGAATTCTGCACTAAAATCCATTTCTCAAAAGAGCAAACAGATTTTTTTATATTTAGTTTTGAAATCTGACATGGGGCTAGTCATTTTGTCAATTTCCCAGCTACCCCGGTCATGTGACTTGTGCCAGCACTTTAGGAGGGAACTGCTTTCTGACAGGCTGTTGTTTTTCCTTCTCAATGTAACTGAATAGTACGCAGTGGGACATGGGTTTTTACTATTGAGTGATGTTCTTAGATCTACCAGGCAGCTGTTATCTTGTATTAGGGAGCTGTTATCTGGTTGCCTTCTCATTGTTCTGATGTTAGGCTGCTGGGTGGGGGAAAGGGAGGGGGTGATATCACTCCAACTTGTAGTACAGCAGTAAAGAATGATTGAAGTTTATCAGAGCACAAGTCACATGACATGGGGCAGCTGGCAAATTGACAATATGTCTAGCCCCATGTCAGATTTCAAAATGAAATATAAAAAAAAAACGTTTGCTCTTTTGAGAAATGGATTTCAATGCTGAATAATTCTGGAACAGCACTATTAACTCATGCATTTTGAAAAAAAAAAAATTTTCCCATGACAGTATCCCTTTAAGCAGGCCAACTACGTCATTCTACATTTTACAAAGGGACTAAGTTTTACCTGCAACTTACTTGGTACTTTAAAAGTTTAACTCCCAAACATGATTGCCCTTTTATAAGTTTGGGAGATATGGACTGGCCAGATATGGGATGACTGACGTAGTTGGCTAGCTTAAATATTTTGCAATATATGGACAAACAATCCCTGTTTTGTTTAAAGGGTAAGGCATTTTTTAGTAGCTTAAGGCACAAAATGTCTCAATGCCCTTAACATATTGATAATGGGCTGAGTGCAGAGGACCTCTTGTATTTGTCTATGTGACAAATGTTTTTAAAAATTAGTAGTGAGCACAACTTTCCCTTGTCCAATATGACTAATGCCACAAGGATTGCACTGCAACTCTTAACAGTAAAGGGAAAAAAAGTTAAAGGGCACCTATCGTGCAAAACAGTTACCCCCAACCAAATCTGCGGGGCTGATAGAGCCTGCATTCCGGTTGGGGGTACTAGTGGCTTTTTTTTTTTTCTTTAAGGAGATTGAATAGCAACAACGTTGCTAGATACTAACAAAACGTATTGATTAGAAAAATAAATGCTTTGAGGTTAAAGCAGAGAAAATTATATTCTCTGATATAATTGAAACATTGAATTGAAGTAACTCAACCTTTACAAATACACCCAAAGTTGCTATTACCAGTATTATGTATTGATAGGGCAGCTGGTATATTTCAGGGCTTATGAACAACATCTCTATTAGAGCACAACAAAATTAAAAAAAAATTGAAGACTAAAATGGAATAGCACAAACTACGTTCTAATATATAACCACCTATATTCCCAAAAGGCATCTTTAATTTCAAGAATTCAAAGTAGGTTGTTTCCCCAGAAAGGATACTCTGTTAATAACAGGATTAATCATGACATGTTATTCTGTACGCCAAATGTGTTATGACATTACTTACTTGCATAAGAAGAAGGCCAACGATAAAAGCACTACCTTGGCAGTACCCAACTTCACGATCCACCAAGGAATAAGCCTGTAAGGAAAAAAATATATCAAATGTTTTTACTTAAATCTGTGGAAGAAGAAAGCAACCTGCATATATCAGCACACTGTTGCTTCTTTCAGATCATGTCCAAGCACTAATCAGATGCGACAATTATTTTATTGCTAATGAACAGGAGTCGGGATAAATGTATGCTTTGTCCATGGCAGTTCCATGATCCCTTTAATCCAACTAGTTAAAACAAGGAGGCTGCCAATTCTGGGAAACATTATTATTAACATGTATTAACATATTGCGCAACATTTATAACGTCTTTCTACTTCCTTTTCCGTTCCTTGGAAAAGATGTATCTTCTTCCAGTTACAGATTTCCATATTGATGAATATTGCCTTATTACAAGATAAACCAGTGGGGTATAACTGCAAGAGGGTGCCCCTTAGTGCTCCGCTGCAAAGCACTTGCACCTCCCTGCCTGATGCACTCTGCACTGCATGAAATATCCATTTTTCAAAAGGAGAGAGCAGCATCGAGAGGTTCCATTAGCTGGCCCTGTTCTTTCCACCAGCCTTTGATCTAACTTAAAGGGATACATATTTTTTCCAAAATGCATCAGTTAATAGTGCTGCTCCAGCAGACTTCTGCGCTGAAATCCATATTAAATTTTGAAATCTGACAGTTTTTCAGAGCACAAGTCACATGACTGGAGCAGCTGGGAAACTGACAATATGTCTAGCCCCATGTCAGTTTATATTAAATTGCAAAATTGAATATAAAAAAAAATATGTTCTTTTGAGAAATGGAATTCAGCTTAGACGTTTGCTGGAGCAGCACTATTAACAGATGCATTTAGAAAAAAAAAAAAAAGTTTTCTCATGACAGTATCCCTTTAAGGTAGTCATATGTGGTACAGTATCCGATTAACTGGCCTCCAAGCTGAATGGACATACAGGGGCAGATTTACTAAGGGTCAAGTTTCAAGTTAATTAACCCTCGAATTCGACCGTCAAATTTTTATCAAATTAAAACCCCTCGAATTTGAATATAGAATTGGCAGGGTTTTAAGGCAATTCGATTTTTCGAATGATCTAATATGAAAAAAATCGATCAATCGATAAAATCGTTCGAATCGATCGTTTCAAACGATTTTAAGCATTCGATTTAATTTGTTTTTATTCGATCAAAAAAAAAAAATCCTATGGGAGCTTCCCATAGGGACATATATCAATTCGGTGGATTTAATCTGGCGAAGTAGGCCATCGAATAAAAATTTAAAGGGAAAGTACTTCGACCATCCAATGGTCGCATGATCGAATAGATTTTTATTCAATCTATTCGAATCATTCGATTCCATCGAATTTTGCAATTCGATGGTCGAAGTGGCCAAAAAAATATTTGAAAATTTGAAAAATTTGTAGTTTTTAAATTTGATCAAAATTCTAATCATTCACACAAATTTAGTAAATCTGCCCCACAGTGTATTTCACAAGAAGCCATACAAAATATGGCCACTGTTCATTCTCTGGTTACTGAGGCACGAAACACTTTAGTTTGCTGTACACCCACTATACATAGCCACAGTGCATGTTTGAATAAAGCCGCATTTTGAGATTATTCCAACTGTCTCCCATGGATATGTCCGTAAGCACTACCAGCGGATAACATTTCTTCGGCAGTTCATGCAAGACAGTCCAAAAATTTACGAGAACTGGAGGCTTTTTTCCAGGAAGAACGGGCAGCTTTACCATCTGAGAAGATAAAGAGCCTCATCCACAACTACTGGGGTATGTACATTTTTGATCGGGGTCATTTGGGTAGTTTGTGTTTACTCTTTTTAAATCATAATCACTACATAATTATTTGACAATAAATGGCTTCAGCCAATCACTAACCATGAGTGAAAAAAAAGTCTTTGTGCCATCATTCATATTCTATGAAAAATGGTTAAGAAATCATAAAATTCTGCCAGGGTATGTAAACTTGAAGTGTAAAAACCTTGTGAAAATTCCTGTGTCAGTTACTTTTCTGGAATCTAGCATATACTGCTCTGTATAGTGCATTATGTCAAATAAAACCCCAGAACAAAATGTACTCACCTTCATAACATTAAATAAAACCTCTTGTCCCAAGCTGTCCTTTTCTTTAAAGAAGTTGTGCTCTGGATAAGTCCTGGCAATGTCCCTTCTAATAAGTTTTTCACACGGTGAAGTCATCTTTAAAAGATCGCAATACTGATCTTTGATTGGCATATTCTGAGCATTGCATAGTAGTTGCCAAACTATTGCTCTGAAGTGGTGAGGTATTCCTTTTCTAACCAGTTCCTACAGAGGATAACATGTATGTATTAAATAATGCTTTGGCAGTTAGTACACCTATTCTGGCAATGAGCGTGTTAGAGAAGTGGATCCCAAACTGGGTGGCTGACACCCCATGGAAGCTTGTTGCAGTGGGGCAGGGGGTTTGGCCTTAACGCCAGTTTATAGATGTAGTTCAATCAACACTTGCCATATTTTGGCTTTCATTTCACTATTTTCCACAACAAAAAAGGTGAACAGAAAAGGACAAATGAATACCTTGATTGGCTTTTCTTTTTTTTTGTATACTTCCTCCCACTCATTAACAATCCGACCCCAGAGCAGCCATGCATCTTCTTCCTGATGATGGCTGAGATTGCTGGAGGCAGAAGAGCTTGAAACCAAAGAGGAACCGCTGTTTCTTCTTGATCCATTAACAGAGCGTAAAGATTTACCATCTATCTCCAGAAGTCTGGAAAGGAAATCAAGCAATAGGTTAACTTTAGGCTGGGATGTAACAGTCTGCATTCTTGAAATACTCTGGATGAGAGTCTGTATTTCCCTTAGAGTAATAATGTCCTGACCTGCAAAATACCTTTTAGAGAATAAATCATTTCATCAAACATAGCAGTATATACAGTAGCAGCTCCAAACATTCACGAATCTGCTTGAAAAGCTGTGGGCTAAAATAGAAGTCACTGTTAAAGTAAACAAAACATGAGGATATTCCCAGAAATTAAATATCACAACTTTAAGGGTAAGGGCACATGGCAAGATTCGTGGAGATTTAGTCGCCTGGTGACTAATCGCCTCTTTGTCTGGGTAACAATCTCACCAAATTGCCTTCCTGTGCCATACTGCGGGCTTGACTGTAAAATCACTAGCGGTATGGCACTCACGGCGATTTGTCCCACGAGGAAACTTCGGGCGACTTCAGAAAACGAATCGGAAATCTTGCCATGTTCCCTTACCCTAAAGGCAAATTAGACATTATGAAAATGATCCAAACAGCTAACATCTGCATCATGACAAGCAGCAATTTAAAAATGACAGTATCATGAAATTCTACCGGCGGAAAAAAATAACCACCAAGGGATTGCTAATGGTTTCATTATATATATAAAATTCATATATGGGGACCGAACGTACTACCAGTTATTCAAAATATAGATGCGCATTTCAATATTAAAAAAAAAAAACTTCTTTAGTACATCATATTTAAAGGCGAAGGAAAGGTTAAAACTAAGTAAGCCTGATCAGAAAGGTTCACCTAAATATACCAGTAAACCATTAAAGGAATTGTTCAGTATAAAAATAAAAACTGGGTAAATAGATAGGCTGTGCAATATAGTTAGTTAGGCAAAAATGTAATGTATAAAGGCTGGAGTGATTGTAAGTCTAACATAACAGAACAGAACACTACTTCTTGCTTTTCAGCTCTCTTTTGCTTACACTGACTGGTTACCCTGGTTACCAGCAAGTAACCAATCAGTGACTTGAGTGAGGGCCACATTGGTAAAAACGGTTGCTTTTGAATCTGAGCTGAATGCTGAGGATCAATTGCAAACTCACTGAACAGTTATGTCCCATGAGACCCCCCTTCAAGTCACTGACTAACTCAGATTTAGAGAGCTGAAAAGCAGGATGTTGTGTTGTATTCTGTTATGTTAGACCAGGGGTGTCCAAACTTTTAGCTTTGAGGGCCACATTGGAAAATAATGTAAAGCTTGATTTAATATCACTTTCCTGGAGTCATCAAGTGTTTATGGTGCACAGTAAGGCAACTACAATTTTTTACAAATGAGGGTTATGGTGAGGCACTACTTCAGTAGTGACACGCTCGTGGGGTCAAGTTCTTGTTTTTTTTTCGTGCATGCGCAATACAGAGATGGAGGTGAGGGGAAGTGCCAGTTTCCAAGATGGCGCCCGCCTTCCTAAATAAGCGCTGCAGTATCCCGTCCTTGATTAATCCTTTGAAAAGCTTTCCTACCACCGACATCAGTCTAACTGGCCTATAGTTTTGAGGCTGAAAACAGGATCCTTTTTTGAATAGTAGCACCACATTATCAATTCGCCAATCTCTCTGCACCATGCCAGACCTCAATGAAAAATTAAGTAGAGAGGTTTGGCAATCACCGAGATAAGCTCGCTAAGTACCCTGGGATGAATACCATCTGGCCCTGGACCTTTGTTCTAGTCTCTTTTGAATTTCATCATGTGTGAACCATGCATCATTAGATGTATTATTAGAATTTGGGCTATTAATAAGGAAACCTTTAATAGCTGGTTCCTCATTTGTGTAGACAGATGAAAAGTATGCATCCAGAATCTGAGCTTATATATATTAATTAATTCTTATATATCTAATCCTTATTTGAAGCAGAACCAGCCTATTGGGTTTAAGGGATACTGTCATGGGAAAACGTTTTTTTTCAAAACACATCAGTTATTAGTGCTGCTCCAGCAGACTTCTGCACTGAAATTCAATTCTCAAAAAAGTAAACTGATTTTTCTATTCAATTTTGAAATCTGACATGGGGCTAGAAATATCAGTTTCCCCAGTCATGTGACTTGTGCCTGCACTTTAGGATGGAACTACTTTCTGGCAGGCTGTTATTTCTCCTACTTAAAATGCTTCTGACGCGTTCCTATAAAAATAGGAATGTGTCAGTATCCGTGAAAAGAAGCTGCACGCAAAATATAAGCAGCTGAAAGCCTCCCAAAGCTGCCCCCAGCCCAGTGAACTTTAGTCATGGTGACCTTCTGACACCATTAAAGGGGTGGTTCACCTTCAAGTTAACTTTTAGTATATTGCAGAAGGGCCAATTCTAAGAAACCTTTCAATTGGACTTCATTATTTATTTTTCATAGTTTTTTAATGATTTGCAATTTTCTTCTGTTTCTTTGCAGCTTTCAAATGGGGGTCACTGACACCATCTAAAAACAAATGCTCTGTAAGGCTACAAATGTATTGTTATTGCCACTTTTTATTACTTATCATTCTATTCAGTCCATCTCCTATTTATATTCCAGTCTCTTATTCAAATCAATGCAGGGTTGCTAGGGTAATTTGTACCCTAGAAACCAAATTGCTGACACTGCAAAATAGAGAGCTGCTGAATAAAAAGCTAAATATCTATAAAACCAAAAACAATAAAAAATGAAAACCAATTGCAAATTGTATCAGAATATCACTCTCTGCATTATACTAAAAGTTAACTTGAAGGTGAACAACCCCTTTAAACTATCTTGCCGAGTCCTGTCAGTTACGCTGGGCTGGGGGCAGAGCGATCCCTCCATAGGCTAATTACAAATGGAAACAGACTCCAGCCTATGGAGGGATTGTACCGCCCCCAGCAGCATCACTTTAATGTAACTGAATCAGTCTCTGTGGGACTCGGCTTTTACTATTGAGTGTTGTTCTACTTAGATCTACCAGGGAGCTGTTATCTTGTGCTAAGGTGGCCATACAAAGGCAGATAAAGCTGCCTATATTGGTCCTTTAGACCAATTTGGCAGCTTATCTGCCCCTGTTTGGGGCTTCCGACGGGTCTTCCCGGTCAATATCTGGCTCCGATATTGATTGGGAATGTTTAATTTTTGACCTGTCAGAGCCCATTGATTCCTGGTTGTAATCCAATCATTTGGCCATAGGGCTGAATGTTCGGATTACCCCAATATAGCCCTGCCATTAGTGGGCATATCAGGGAAAGATCCACTCGTTTAGCGATGTCGCCAAACTTCAAAATTGAATATAAAAAAAAATCTGTTTGCTCTTTTGAAAAATGGAGCAGCACGATTAACTGATGTGTTTTGAAAAATACGTGTTTTCCGAGAACAGTATCCCTTTAATGTTTAAGTGCTTTTCAAGTAGATTCAAGGTATGAAGACCCAAATTAAAGAAAGATCTGTTATCCGGAAAACACCAGGTCCCTAGTATTCTAGATAGCAAGTCCCCTACCTGTACATGTAAAGGATTCCATTCAAATGTCAGTAAATTCTGGATTCCAATGTGAAACAGCTAGGAAGAAAAAAAATGTAACTGTGCATTAAAGGGGTGGTTCACCTTCAAGTTAACTTTTAGTAGGCTGTAGAAGGGCCAATTCTAAGAAACTATTCAATTGGTCTTCATTATTTATTTTTCATAGTTTTTTAATGATTTGCAATTTTCTTCTGTTTCTTTGCAGCTTTCAAATGGGGGTCACTGACACCATCTAAAAACAAATGCTCTGTAAGGCTACAAATGTATTGTTATTGCCACTTTTTATTACTTATCATTCTATTCAGTCCCTCTCCTATTCATATTCCAGTCTTATTCAAATCAATGCAGGGTTGCTAGGGTAATTTGTACCCTAGCAACCAAATTTCTGACACTGCAAACTAGAGAGCTGCTGAATAAAAAGCTAAATAACTATAAACCACAGACAAAAACTGAAAACCAATTGCAAATTGTCTCAGAATATCATTCTCTACATTATACTAAAAGTTATCTCAAAGGTGAACAACCCCTTTAACATTTGAAATATTAACAATGGTCCCTGCAAGCGTTGTCCACTACTTACAAAATTAACAAAATGTTCAACTTGGCAAGGCATGCCCAAGTTTTCTCTTGGTGTATCTGCTGTATTTTTTAAACAACATTAGAGAGATGATTTTCTAGTTTCGTTAGACACAGTTAAGGGGCAGATTTATCAAGGGGTGAACTGAAAATTTGAATTGTCGAGTTATTTTATGGTGAAAATTGTTGAATTCAGCTAGGGAGTTATTCAAATTTGGTTCGAGTTTTTAAAAAAATATTAATGAGTTTTTTGCAACGCACACTCTGGCCCTTTAAGAAATTAAATATGTCTAATTGCCACCTAAAACCTGTCAAATTGCTGATTAAGTCAGTGGGAGAGGTCCAGGAATCAATTTGGAGAGGTTTGCAGCCTTCCTGACATTCAAGTTTTTTCCAGGAGGAAAAAAACTTGAATTGAGGTTTTTAAAGGAGAATGAAAAGCTAAAAGTAAGTAAGCTTATCAGCAAGGTCTATATAAATACACCAGTAAACTCTCAAAGTAATGCTGCTCCGAATCATCTGTCAACAGTAACAACGCATTTCTTTCCTTCTTTTTTGTACCTTTTGGACTTCTGTTTCAGATTTCCTGTTTTCATCATAAACCTCGAGGACTAGGGCTTGAGCATGCTCTGTTTGCTCTTCTCTCCCTTTTCACCCCTCCCTGCTGTTATCGGAGTACAGAGCTATGAGCAGGCAGTGAGAGAGTCAGGAAGTGATGTCACAGCCAGCTAATATGGCATCTGCTATTCTAAACAAACGGAGAGCTTCTAGAGGTATGGTAAAGCATTCTGCAGAATAAATAGTGTTGTAGCTTGCACTATTGTGGCTATACTGGCAATAAAATGCTTCTGTAGCTTTCCATCTCCTTTCAATTCGAATCAAATTGGTTTGAATTTCATTCGAGTTTTCAGGTCGATTCTATTAATAAATTTTGATTGTTCGAGTTTCAAGTTAATTGGAGTTTTAAAGACCTCACATAAATTTGAAATTCGACCCTTGTCAAATCAACTGGGATTACACCTGGCAAGTAACACCAACATCTTTTTTTCTTCTGTGTTATGTCTGTGACATGACATAGCAATGTGCAATGAAAAGCTTGTTCTTGGGCACTGAGGGATTATGTGGCATCATGTCAGGACATGCATTCATTAACCCAACACAAGAAAGTAGAAAACCAGAAGCTGGAATTTTAACAAGCTTCCTGCAAATCTAAGGAAGGCTCTGACATCAGACACACTGAGCTGGATAATCACATCTGTGATGCCTGAATTCATTCCAATATAATCTTCTAGAGTGTAAGCCTTCTACTGTGCAGGAAACAAGGGGCATAAATTTCAGTATAATGATGTTGCCACTTTCTTGTGCTTAGCAGGTTTTAAATGTTAAATACCTATAGACCAGAACACTACTCCTGCTTCACAACTTTCATGGTTTCCACTGATTGGTTACCAGGCAATAACCAATCAGTGACTTTAGGGGAGCCACATGGGTCATAACCGTTTGCTTTTGAATCTGAGCTGCATGCTGAGGATCAATTGCAAACTCGTTGAACAATTATGTCCCATATGGCCCCCCTTCAAGTCGCTGACTAAAGGTGGCCATACACGGGGCGATAAAAGCTGCCGACAGACAGAGTTGGCAGTTTATCGGCCCGTGAGTGGGGCCCTCTGACGTGCTTCCCAGATAGATATCTGGCCGGAAGTCGGCCGTATGTCGATCGGGCAGGATTAAAAATCCCGTTGGATTGCGGCCGCATCTGTACGTTGATGCGGTCCCGCGATCCGACCGCCCGTATCAGCATTATTCTGATCCGATCGTTTGGACAGCCCGATATTGCCCACCTCAAGGCATATCGAAGAGAGATCCGCTCATTTGGTGACATCTCCTTGGCCACCTTAACTCAGAGTTAGAGAGCTGAAAAGCAGGAAGTAGTGTTCTGTTCGACATTCAGTCACTCCAGCCTTTATACATTACATTTTTGGCTAACTAACTATATTAGAAACATTTTTTACTTTGCACAGCCTACCGATTTATCCAGTTTTTATTTTTACACTGAACTGTTCCTTTAAGTGGGGAAGCCACTTCCATACAAACCTAAATATCCTGGCCTGAAATGACTGATATCATTTAAGTGTTAAAGGTAGAAATAAGAATGAGAAAAATCAAAGAAAATTAGTGACATCAAAAATATTTCCACATAGGGAAACATCTACTTCCCATCCACTGAGAATGGCAGGCCTGGACTGGCCATCTGTGGGTTCTGGCAAATGCCAGATGGGCTGCTTTAAGGTGCCATAGAAAGTCACTATGTAGTGGGCTGGTGGGGCTGTTTGGGCTTCTATGTGGGCTGATTGGGCCTCTGTGTACCTGAAATGCCAGGGCCTATTTTGATTCTCAGTCCAGTCCTTCACACTGGGCATCTAGAGAATAAAGAGCAAGAGTCCTTCTTCTGTTGCCCCAGGTCACCACATGCACAGAAGAGTAAAAAAAAAAAAATTATGAAATTTTACTTAGCATACCCCATGCCAGTGCAATTTTCCACTAACAAGTGTGCCAGCTATGGGTATCAGGTGAGTGATTATAATCACTGAGGGAAGCGTAACATTTCCAGTGATTTTAACATTCCTGTAAAGGGGTGGATCGCCTTGAAGTAAATTTTTACTAGATTATAGAATGGCCAAATCTAAGCAATTATTCAATTGGTCTTCATTAATTGTTTTGTATAGTTTTTTTTAATTATATGTATTTCTCTTTCCAGCTTTCATATTAGGAATCTGTAAAACAACAAATGCTCTGTAAGGCTACAAATGTATTGCTACATTTTTATCCCTCTTTTTATTCGGGTCTCTCCTATTCATATTCCAGCCTATTCAAATCAAAGCATGGTTACTAGGGTCATTTGGATCCTAGCAACCACATTTCTGAACTAGCAAATTGGGAGAGCAGCTGAATAGAAAAACTAAATAACTCAAACCCCACAAATAATAAAAAATGCAAATGAATTGCACATTGTATCAGAATTTCACGCTCTACAGCATACTAATAGTAAATTTAAACCCCCCTTTAAGGGAAATGTCATGCAGCACTGAATTCTAGGAGTCGTACGCAGAACCCACCAACCAAATATAAGTCGTTATAAGTTGATCTCCCAGAAGCAGTTTATACATGACCTCCAATTGTTACTGAATTACTACTCCTTACATTCAACCAAGAACTTTTCAGCTGATTGAAAGTTGGCATTTAGAGGGGAAAATGGTTGCAAAAAAACTAATTTAAAATGTATATTATGTATATATGTATAATATATGTATAATATGTATTTATTGATTACTTTGGCAAGGTGGGAGGTATATGACCTTAAGTTTACTTGCCTAAGTATTACATAGCACTAGCATGAAAGCAGTCCAACTACAGATTTCAGTCCAGCCAATAATTTAATGAGAGGTATCTTAGCTAGTGTTTGCTTCTGTCAGTTTGTGCTACCACAGAACAATCAAACAATCCAATTTAAAACAAAAAAATGCTGGACATGCTAAAAACAACTGAATTCCAACATTATAACCAAAAATATGTTTGTGTTTTTGTCAGTGTGGCTTTGGTAAGAAGGTTAATGCACATTCACTCATAACCCAACACACAAAAATAAAGAAAACACAAAAATAAAATGTATTTATAGATAAAAATTATATATTAAACTCAACAACTTGAATCAGGTTTCAAGTCAAACTTTCCCCCCAAAAATGTATTACTGTTTTAAAAACAGGACATTTTAGAACCTGATCTGTGCTCATGAAGGGGCCTTGAAGACATTTTTGGGCCAGTTTGTGAATATAAAACCGCTATAAATGAACGAAAGTGAAAGTAAAACCAGGATTCTATGTATGTATAACTTTAATTATAAAGTGATATCTGTTCCCCATAGAGCTTACTGTCTTTTCATCCAGGCACCAATTGAAGGGCAAAAATACATTCAGCACTTTGGGCATTGGCCTTTTTGGTGTAGTTTTTATTTTTAAATTACACTGTTTAAATTACAAATAATGCACTCTACCATTTAAAATTTTATTTTTGAACCACCACATTTTTTTAGCTGCAATATTGGTGTAGAGGCAGCCATCTCAATGTATTGTGCCCAGTTCTGGCGAGTCCCTGCATGCTTGCAGGAAATCCTGGTCACGGCATGCATGAGCAGAATCACAAATGGACTTGCAATTACACAAGACAGTAGGAGAGAGGAGACCAGACATGGGGTAGGAGGAGGTAAACTTTTGATCAGGGTCACTTGGGTAGTTTTGTAGTGCTTATGATTTAAAAATAGTAAACACAGTTGTTTGACAATAAATGGCTTCAGCCAACCGCTAACCAGGAGTAAAAAAAGTTTTTGTGTGACCATTCATATTCTCTGAAAAATGCTTAAGAATTTCTGCCAGGGTATGTAAACTTATGAGCACAACTGTACATGCCTGGCGCCCCCCAGCTTTTGTGCCCTAGGTCATGCGTACTCTGCCTACCCCTAGTACCCCTACCCCTAACTTGCAGTGTAGCTGTAAAGAACAACCGAGGTTTAGCAGAGCACAAGCTACGTGGTTAAAGGCACCTGGGCAATGGACATATCTAGCCCCAAGACAAATTTTAAAATTAATTATTAAAAAACCTGTTTGCTCTTTTAAAAAACAGGTTTCAGTGCAGAATTCTGCAGGAGCAGCACTATAAACAGATGTGTTTAGAAAAAGACGTTTTATCCAGTTAAGTGCCAGAACAGACCTAGATGTTTCATTGCTTCAATTGCTTCAATAGGTGTAGACCACAACTGGAATATCAAACTCTGGTGGGAAGACATGTACAGTCTGAACTAGGTAGGTCTCTGACTCTGATCAGCACATGCATGAAGTCCAAAGTCAACATGAAAAATGCATGGCTTATATTTCTGTGTATCGATAAGAACAATTCACCAGTCCATGCAACGGGATCAATTCAGTTGATTCAACCATGTTCCTACAATCCATATAAGCTAGTAAGCAGCCAGCTCAAATGGTTTCCCTGAATTGCATAAGCATTAGTATAATATAAACTACACAAGATACATTTCCATTAAACCCATGAAAACCCCTAAAACGGAGGATTCACTTAGGATTACTCACCTATTTTGTTCTTCTAGCTTTGCCAGCAGCTCAACCTCATCTGGACTCAGATCGACTGGGGAAGATGGGGAAAGTGCTGGAGTGGAGAGAGTAGTCGAGGAGGACGTAGTGTGCAATGAGGCTGATGGGCTCGCCACCTGACTTGCCATTTGACTGACAGTATAGGACACCGTATTCTTTACCCATGAGAGAGTAGAACTCAGCTTTTCTGCAACCTTGTCTGTCGCCACCTAATATAGGGATAGCAGGAAAACAAATTTTATTGAGTATTCATTTAGATTTTATTTCTATATTTATATTTTTATGAACACAATGTGAGAAACAAGGCTGGAGGAAGATATTTAAGTTATCATTGTGGCTGGAAGCAACATCCACAACTTTTGGTATGCTGATAACAGATCTTTCCATAATTTGGATCTTCACACCTTAAGGCTACTAGAATATAATGTAAACATTAAATAAAGCCAATAGGCTGGTTCTGTTTCCAATAAGGATTAATTATATATATTTGGATAAAATGGAGTCTATGGGAATCAGCCTGTCTTTTGGACCATTCTGGATAATGGGTTTCCGGATAACGGATGCCGTAACTGTACATACAAAGCTAAATATGCATATGCTGAAGACCCTCTTAAGTAAACTTCAAAACAGTGGGATTTCAAAATTTGCCTCCACTTAAAGGAGAAGGAAAGTTACAGAGTCATTTTATTGGGAATAGATTAGCTACAATGGTGCAAGATAGAAAGCTATATTTAGAGTAAGGCCATACAGGAAGATTCGGGGAGATTTGTCGCCTGGCGCCTCTTCTTTGGGGCAACTAATCCCACCGAACCACTTCCCCCTGCCTTGCAGCTGCTTTAATTAATAATCGCCTGCACCTATTCACACGTGGCACTGCGTTTTCCGAAGTCGCTCGAAGTTGCCTCGTTTTGCCAGGCAACAAATCTCCCCAAATCTTCCCCTGTGGACTAGCCCTTATTCTGTAGAATGCTTTACCATACCGGAATAAAAAGCTCTAGAAGAGGGGTGTCCAAACTTGGCCCTCCAGCTGTTAAGGAACTACAAGTCCCACAATGCATTTGCCTGACTGTGGCTGTCAGACTCCTTCAGAAGCTCTCGGTTTAAGGGTAAGGACACACGAGGCGATTTATCGCCAGCGTTTTTAAAAAGCAAATCGCGGCGACATGTCGCTCGTTTTGTCTCAGCACAAAACCATATGAAAGACGCCAGCTACTGTGCACACAGCGCGTTTGTGAATCGCCTGTAGCTCCAAAACGCACTGAGACCCTTTTCCGAGCGATTCATCAGAAATAGCATGTACTTAGAAAAGCACTGAAATCTCCTAGACACGCACACACATACAGATAAGTAGCAGCGATTGTATTCAAATTACACTGCGCAATGACACAAGAACGTAAAGGCGCAGGAATACAAAGACGCTAGGTTACAGAGGGAAGCACAAACGCTCGAGGAGAGACGCCGAGACAACACGCCGAACAAAACTCGGACGAAAACACGCTCGAAAATGCCGTTTTTGAAGCACTTTTTTGATACGGACAGGAGCACGTACCGCACAGAGCAATGGGATAGAAATCGCTCTGTGCCAATTGTTGCTGGGAATCGCCTGTTCGAAAAAGACGATCGCCTTGTCGCCACGATTTGCTTTTTAAAAACGCTGGCGACAAATCGTCTCGTGTGTCCTTACCCTAAGACAGCAGCTGCAGTATTAACTTGGTGTGACATCACTACCAGCCTGAGTCTCTCCCTGCTCACGTATAGCTCTGGGCTTATATTACAGTAGAAAAGGGGGGAGCAAACTGAACATGCTCACGCAAGGAGTTTTAAGATGAAGGCTGGAAGTCTGATACAGACTACACAATAGAAGGAAAGAAATGTAGTGTATCTTTTGACAGAGGACTCAGAGCAGCACTACTTTGAGGGTTTACTGGTATATTTGAAACATTCGTTATAAGCCAAAAGTGGTAAGCAGCATTACAGCATCAAATATTTTACTAATAAATAATTTAGTAAAATATCACACACTATTGAACCTGGAAACTTTTCTTTCATTGAGGTTACCAGCCTTATAATATGCATTATACATATAATGTAGGCAGGAACATATGCAATGATCATGCCAGTGAAGCACACCCAAAAAAACACAATTGTTTATTTGAAAGCACATGGCAACGCATAAAGTATACACCCGTTTAGATAATCTGTACCTGCTAATCGAAGAGATGACACATGCAGCTTGGCATAATGACAGCAAAACAGATTGTCATGATTTTGTAATTTTTTTTGGTGTCGTTTTTATTTCTAAATTACCGTTTTAAAATAATTCACTATAACATATAAAATTATATTCCTAAACCAGCAAGGCTCAAGTTATACAGCAGATAAGCTCTGTTGTATATTATCTATTATCCACTATATAACTGTGCCATATAGCCTTTTTTCAATTTCCACAATTGCTACACAACGGCTTGTTTATATGAACTACAGTAGTGTTTCTGAAGAAAATAGATCAGTTTTACCAGTGCAGGACAACAGTGCAGGGCAACAGTCATTACTTTAAAAGGCTTAATTTTTTGGTTTTACTGCTCCTTTAAGTGATATTCTCATATCTACCAGGGAGTGGTTATCTTTTGTCAGAGAGACGTTATCTGGTTACCTTTGAATTGTTCTGGTGTTCTAAGCTGGGGGAAAGGGAAGTGATATTATTCCTATCTGCAGTGCAGCAGTAAAAAGAGACTGAAGTTTAGCAGAGCACAAGTCACATGTCTGAGGCCATCCAGGAAACTGACAACATGTCTAGCCCCATGTCAGATATTAAATTTAACTAGAAAAAAAATGGTCTGCTCTTATGAAAAAAGGATTCAGGGTAGAATTCTGCTGAAGTAGCACTGTGGACACCTTTTTTTTGGGGGGGGGGGCATTTGCCCTACATATACAAGGTTACTTATCTTATTATTTTGTATTGGCAACTGGCTCATCCAAATGAACCACATAGCAAAGCAAAAGAAGATTAACATTGTGTATGCAGTGCAGGGAGGACTGCTCTGAATTGACAAGTTCACATTCAAGGGAGTAGGAATGGTTTAAGAGGGGTCAAAGCCATATATCTGAAAAAGCAAAAACCAAATCTGAGCAGGAAGAAGGATTTGGAGGGGTGGGGCAAAGGATATAGGAATAGAGTAATAATATAATAATAATAAGTCTATTTAATATCCAGGTGTACCATATTCCGTTGTATATCTCCATCTGGTTATTAAATAAGTATTGTAGTTGTTTTCTGTGTATTTTCTTTACTTTTACAAATCAAAAGTGTAAGTGTATTTCATGTGTGGCCCCCAGACAACTTTTATTTTTCCACTGTGACCCATGGAAGCCAAAAGGCTGTTTTAGCACCCCTCACTGGACAATGTAAGAACAGCCCATAGCTCCAATCATGCCAATACAATCAACACCTTACCTCCATGAGGTCTTTAACCCTATGCTGATTTTATTAAACATATTATGAGAATTCCAGTAAGAATCCAGGTTATATAACCACAAATAATTTAGTACAGATCATTCGTAATTAAGAAAGCCAGTCGGATGACTTAGTCTTCAATGAAAAAGGAAATACTGTGAGACCAGTTGATTTGATTTATTACTATAGATATACCATGGACCTGGATGAACGAGATCCTTCACAGACACAAATACATTCTGCCCTTTAAAGGAGAACTAAACCCATACTACGGGTTAGGGCAATATTAGCTATGCCCTGTAAAGTGTCTAAAAGCACATGTGAAAACATTTCCTTTAAAAGAATATGGATGAGTAAATCATTGTATTTTTGTTCTACAACTAGTCAAACATGTTTAACCAATATCATTTAAAATCTTACTTCATGCTTTTATGCATTACCTTTTTCTACTGTATGTAGGTCATATTGCACCAATAAAGGAGCTACACAAAGGTGTTCCAATGTTGCTAAGCAACCAGAATCACTCTCTAAGGTACAGGATGAAGAGAGGGATTTGGTATCTGCAAGTACAGGATCTTAAAAGAAGAAATGGGTTGATCTCATCGGCGACCCCCCCCTCCCAGAGCTGCTTTAGAAGGTGAAAATTTACACTTTGCACTTCCATATTAGAAAAACAATTACAAATAGAAAATAGACAGTAATTGGAAAAAGTCGTTACTTATGGTGATCTATCTGAAAACAACTAGTCGCTGGAAGGTGGACAACCCCTTTAAAACTGAGGGTATCTCTGAGCACTTTTGGAGTTTACATTAATTTTAAATGTTTAATCATTTCTGAGATATTAGCAACCCCAAGGTAAACGAAATCCCAGGTGGACCACTCTAAGTTTACACCAATTCATATTTTGTGGTTTAGATCCCCTTTAAGTATGTGCAAGAAGTTATATTTTTTTCTAGGGACGCACCAAATCCACTATTTTAGATTCGGCCGAAACCCCAAATCCTTCGAGAAAGATTCGGCCAAATCCTGAACCGAATCCTGGATTCGGTACATCCATATTTTTTTCAGAGAAGTCAAATTGTGTTTGTCTAGTAAATAAGCTCAAGTACATTGTATGAATTCAGCCTACAAGCTAAACTCATCCAACTAAGCAGCAGATGCTGTGACAGCACACAACCTGTGTTTTTTGCTTTGCCACATGCACTGAATGTAAATATAGGATATGCAGAAAATAGAAATAGCAGCCGAGGTCTCAGCTCTGCCTTTTACAAATGCTTTCTGTAAATTGGCAGCAGTAATTATATAAGCGACTTGAGCTGCCAGAGGTGCAAGCATTCAAAAGCAGGTTCAATTTCACAGATACTTATACACATATTTGCAAAGCCTTTGCATTCCAGCATTTTACAGGTAAGAAAAGGCTTGGAACTACTGATCCATTGTGACTCTGTTAGTGTAATGTTTGGCCTTGAATTGAGAATGGGGGACCCGATGTCTATCCCCATGTCCTGGCTACACAATTAAATGGTTGTGAGAACTGGGGGAATGTGTGGGGAGCAGTGACATGTAGGAAGTGCTGAATGGAAAGTGAAAGTAATTATCTGCCCCACCTCTATATTTGATTGACAGATGAGATTTTTAAATTAGCTTAAAACAGCTATTAATAAAAATTTGAAATTGGATTTCGTGTTTCATTTGAAAAGGACTTTTATTATACAGATTTGTGTGTCTGGGCGACGTGTCCTCTTTAAGTGCTCTCCTGGCTACTACTGATAGATCTTGCAAACAAATGGATTTTTTATAAATTTCCCCGGTGTCTGTGCTCGCTTTTATGATTTCTTACATTCTTTCAGGCTTTAAAGGGATCCTGTCATGGGAAAAAAAAATTTTTTCAAAATCTAGCAGTTATAAGTGCTGTTCCAGAAGAATTCTGCACTCAAATCCATTTCTCAAAAGAGCAAACAGATGTTTTTATATATCTTTTTGAAATCTGACATGGGGCTAGACATTTTCTCAATTTCCTAGCTGCCCCATGTCATGTGACTTGTGCTCTGATAAACTTCAATCACTCTTTACTGCTGTACTGCAAGTTGGAGTGATATCACCCCCTCCCTTTCCCCCACCCAGCAGCCTAACAAAAGAACAATGGGAAGGTAATCCGATAACAGCTCCCTAATACAACAGCTGCCTGGTAGATCTAACAGCAGCACTCAATAGTAAAACCCGTGTCCCACTGCGTACTATTCAGTTAAATTGAGAAGGAAAAACAACAGCCTGCCAGAAAGCTGTTCCCTCCTAAAGTGCTGGCACAAGTCGCATGACCGGTGCAGCTGGGAAATTGACAAAATGTCTAGCCCCATGTCAGATTTCAAAACTGAATATAAAAAAATATGTTTGCTCTTTTGAGAAATGGATTTCAGTGCAGATGTCTACTGGAGCAGCACTATTAACTGATGCATTAAAGAAAAAAAAAAAAAAACATGTTTTCCCATGACAGTTTCCCTTTAATAGAAAATGAACAGGAACACACGCAACCATCTTCTTAGACAAAGGAAATACTCTGTCAGCAGATGAAAACTTTGTTGACTCTGTAGGAAAAGTCAGTTTGCATCACTGATTTTTCAGCTAAGGAATCCATGTCTAGCATGAGAGTGACTAGGCCATTTCTTAGAAAGAGACACCTCTTGGAAGCCTTGAATTACAGCCTGTTTCACTACAGAGGCTAAAGAATCCACAAACTATTGATTCTCGTGTAAATCCTGAAGTTGATTCCTGCAGTTCTTCAACGAGCTTGGATGTCTTTTCGAGTACTTTTTCTTTCTTTGTTTCTGAAGCAGGGAGGTGATAAGATAATCAAGATAAGTATAATTTAATCTCCATAAAAACAAATGACATACTCCCCATTATACTCTTTCAAATCAGGCTAAACTTTTCTCTATGGGGTGATAAACCTTACTCGCCATACCAGGTTACTTTGGAATGAGCTAAAACACAGCGAGAGAGAGCATATCCTTAGGTTCTCAATACAAACAAACAAAATAAAGAGCCCCACACTTATCACTTCTGGATCACATAACTGCAGTACAGCACCACTGCGACTTGCAAACAGACTAGGTGGAAGTATGCCAGAAATGAATAGAACTAGCCCAGAAGCAGCAGAATTCCTGAAGCAGCCATAACACATAAGGCATCTACTTTCCCCGAGTCCTAAACAAGTTTTGGCACCAAATCAAACTTCCAGTTTGCCTCTACTGGTGGATCAAGCACCTCATGCACCACACAAGTCGTGGTTGCTTCGGATGACCAAGTGGAGTCTCCTCTCACCTGCCCCCAGCCTCTGTGCTCCGCCACCCCAACTACTAAGTATCCGAATACACCATGAGAGAGGAAACTACTTACATGAAGGTCAATTCCCAAGCTAACCCATAACCAAGGGGAGCTCAGTAGAATTCCAGAAAGCAATGTTTGTACTGAGCTCAGTAGAAACCATTATCTTGTAGAATCTTCTCAAGGATGAAAAAACCTCCATCTTGTAGCTGGTCACAGAAGGCTGGGGGGGGGAGGGGTTTTAGCACCAGAGGGGTTGTATGTATGGGTTTCATTTGGAGAGGTTGAACTTGAACTTTTTTCAACCCAATTTAACAGTGTAATAAAGCTTTGTACATAAGGGTTCAGCAGATTATCAGTTCCCAGATGAAAAAAAAAGCAAAGCTCTTCGTCAAATCAGTAGTATTTTAAAGCGAGCGTAGAAGGCCAGAATTGGATAGACAGTTTGGCCAATAACAACCACACTACATTGTAACAAATAACAAAAATGAACCACATTAAAATATAAAAAGAGTTGGGGAGCAACTCAAGCATGAAAAATGTTCCTGGAGGTGACAAATCGCGACTGCTACTTTCTGGTCTGGCTGTACAAAAGAGGCTCTATCTGGCAGTACAGAAAGAGAGAGAGAGAAACTGACTAGTATGCAGCTTTATTACAAATAGGATATAGGTTGGTCCTGCGCAGAACCAATTATCAAGACCCAGACCTGAACCGAACTTGCAGCCCAAACCGCAAACCTCATATTTACCCACTTTGGTCTCCTACCCGACACGGACCTGCAACTGCCTTATACACAACCTGACCCGTGGACCACCATCAAACAGGAAGTGAAGTTGTTGCAAACAGGAAGTGACATCGTCAAAAGTGGGTAGGGACAAAAGCAAGCTATGTAAACGTTTAAAAGGAGTAAAATATAGACAGTATAACATAAGATAATACATTTAGATGAGTTATAGTTATATTTGGGCACTCCACGAAGTCAAACACAATAAGTGACAGGCCATAGGCCGAGCTTACCTTGGAGTTTGTTAATTACATTTAGATGAGACCTGCAACCAAACCAGCATCTATACCCGCACCTAAGAATCCTATCCACCCCCTGCAGAATTCTAACATAGGTCCTGAGCTGGTTGTGGACCTTGAAAACCCTTGGGAAAACACACAGCTATAGACAGGTATTGGATTCCTTATCCGTAAACCCATTATCCAGAAAACTCTGAATTATGGAATAGCCATCTCCCATAGACTCCATTATAATGAAATAATAATTTTTAAAATATTTTTCTCTGTAATAATAAAATATTATCTTGTACTTGGTCCCAACTAAGATATAATTAAACCTTATTGGAAGCAAAACAAGCCTATTGGGTTCATTTAATATTTACATGATTTTCTATTAGATTTAAGGTATGAAGATCCAAATGATTCCAGAAAGATCCATTATCCGGCAAACTCCAGGTCCCGAGCATTCTGGAGAATAGGTCCCATACCTGTAATAAATTTGATGATGTATGATAAATGAGCCCCCTTGCCAAACCAAAATGTCACATTGCACTCTATAATAACTAAAAGGGACCGATTACTGATAATACACCAACAATTCAGATTGCAAGGGACTGACAGTGAGCCTTGCCAGTCTGATGCCCCTTTAGATCTATGGTGTTACAAGGAAATCACAATATCATTGTATGAACAAACAATGCTCTATCCTGCTTTCTTGGAAGAAGCTTTGTAAAAAAAAAAAAAATGCTGGTAGAATTAAACTGAAGAACTGTCATGTAATGATAAATGCCCAAGCCACTGATGTGTATTCCAGAGAAAGGAAGGCAGCTGTGTGAGTTTTGAGATTTAAACTGGTAAAGCTTGCATTATCTGGCATGATAAAACTGAATGTTCTTTCCCAGAAGTGTGTGCAGTCATCTCCGGCCTTTAACTAGTTTAGCAACTGACTGATTGCCTTGGAAGATGCCATTTAAAATGAAACTTGGAAAGACTGGGCATGGAAATCATTATAATAGACCAAATGGCTCAATCATTGGTGTAAGCAAGAACCAACAATATCACTGATTTGGATTAAGCAGAAGTACAAAGAAGTGACTCACAGTTGTGCTTCCCTAGAATGTAATATGTATCACTTTTCCAAGCTGCAGTAACTGAATCTGTATTTAGCTTGATCCACAAAAATCATCGGTAGTCTGCTACATTTCAGCAGCTGTGGAACTTGAACTTGCACTACCCTCTGCCAATCAAAAGCAGACTAGATGCAGCAAGTTGCAGTTCAACATAAAATGGAGAACAAGGCTGGCATAGGAACATTTATAGGGGTGGTTAACCTTCTAGTTAAGTTTTAGTATATTGTAGAAGGGCCAATTCTAAGAAACTTTTCAATTGGTCTTCATTATTTATTTTTCATAGTTTTTACTGAATGGCAATTTTCTTCTGTTTCTTTGCAGCTTTCAAATGGGAGCCACTGACACCATCTAAAAAAATGCTCTGTAAGGCTACAAATGTATTGTTATTGCCCCTTTTTATGACTTATCATTCTATTAAGTCCCTCGCCTTTTCATATTCCAGTCTCATATACAAATCAATGCAGGGTTGCTAGGGTAATTTGTACCCTAGAAACCAAATTCCTGACACTGCAAACTAGAGAGCTGCTGAATAAAAAGCTAAATAACTCAAAAACCAAACAATAAAAAATGAAAACCAATTGCACATTGTCTCAGTATATCACTCTCTACATTATACTAAAAGTTAACTCAAAGGTGAACAACCCCTTTAAAATAATTTGGATTGCAGCATTTCAGCACAATTCCATAGGGAGCAGCCAATGGAGAGTGCAGCAGTGGACTGTATGGACAGCATGGACTATGTAGGGACTGCGCGGACTATGTAGGGACTGCATGGACTACATGAACTGCATGGACCGTCCTGGCCGGTATTTTACTGTCCTGGCAGGTATTTTTGATGGTTGAGCACAATGTTATTAATAGGGAAAAAAGATAAATATATAGAAGTCCGGTATTTTTTTTCAAGAAAAGGTGGCAACCCTAACTGCATGGCCTGTATAGACTGCATGGACTATATGAACTACATGCATTGTATGGACTATATGGGACTGCATGGACAGTATGGGACAGTGTGGGACTGCATGAACTGTATGGGACTGCAGTGTATAGTATGCCCCTCTGGCATTTGCCAGGACCCACAGATTGCCAGTCCGGGCCTGACTGTGTGTATTGTATGGACTGTATGTATTGTATGGACTGTAGGTAGGGTTACCACCTTTTCTGAAAAAAAAATTCCAGCCTTCCTATACGTTTATGTTTTTCCCTATTAATAACATTTGGAGCAACAACAATTTTTACCAGCCAGGTGGCAACCATAACTGCGTTGGACTGTATGCACTGCATGGGTGCAGTCCTAATAGCAGGTCTGGCAATCCCTAGTGTAAAGCCACAGGTGGGAAAGATTACAATGCAAGAAGAGCAGCCCATATGTAGGGGAATTTCAGGGTTCAGGGGCTTCTGTTTGTGGATATAGCTGTGGGCCACTATGTAAAGGGCCAGTTCTTACTTGCTCGTTCCATCACAACAAACCTGATCCTCCTCCTGGTGTTGCTCTCCAGAAAGCCGCAGTCATCGGCGGAGAATGAAGTCCTGGGGCCTGACCTGATACAGTGTTGTTCCGCACTCATGCGCAGCCTCAACCTGTGCACCCCAAATTTTGGCCAGCTCCCCCGAGATAAATTGGCAATGAAGCCTACAACCAGCTGGGGGCACCAGTGGGACATATGTGGCGAGCGATTCACTTCGCCTCCAACATCTTTCCGCTCTGCTCTGTTAGTCATAGTCACTTATATATGTATGTGTTACAGTGTTACCTTGGAAAGCTTTTCCCCAACACTGCGAGCTGCAGAACCATTAACTTCCCATCCCAATTGGGAGGCAGTAGGGACCCGCAAGGAATGTGTTTCCGTATCCACCACAGCCTCCGAGATCAACTCGCCGGCTGTTCCTCACAGTCTCTCCGCCTCTATGCTGCTACTTCTGCCTCTTCTTCTTCTTCTTCTTTATTTAATTGGCGGGTTGCAACCAATTTTTTAACAGGTGCAT
>CM044438.1:84486034-84515834 GCA_024363595.1 Xenopus borealis | reverse complement strand
CTCCAAACAGGCAGATCCTGCCGCTCAACCGAGAGCAGAGAATGAACGTCCTCCAGACCTCCCAGAGCTTTGTACTTTGAAAACCCGCCGCTGTCTTAAACAACTAGTTCGACTTGACCCCGCTACTTCTGCCTCAAACGCTGCTTCCATACAACAGGCCTGACGTCAGTGCGCTTCAGGGGCGCATGCGCGTACTTTATTAACCCTTGCCGTAACTAAGAGTACGTAGCGTTTTGCTGGGGTCAGAAGTACAGTCGTCGGTGGCTAGTTACATTTCTGTGACATTAATCCCTGATTAATCCCTATGCTTTGCTTCTGTGCTTCCCCAGTGATGCAGAACCTTAATTTCACCTGACATGCCACAGAACCTGGTACATATATTTTTTAAATGGTTAACAAATTACATCAACAAAAGTCAGCAGGTCCACTTAATAAAATGGTGAGGTTGTTAATGGTAAGAACTAAGGCCATACGATGGCCATAATAAGATCAAACTTAGTCGGTAAGGAAAAAGAGGCACACGGGCAGATTTGGGGAGATTTAGTCACCTGGTGACTAATCAATCACCTCTTCTTCGGGGCAACAATCTGAACCTAAACTGCCTTCCGCTTGCATACCTCCCAACTATCCCTTTTTTGAGGGACAGTCCCTCTTTTGACAGCTCAACCTGCCAGTCCCTCGTTTGTATTGGAAAGTTCCTCATTTCTCTGCACTGAACAGCCAGAAAAAGAAACAAAGTTTCTAACTCAATTGGCTTTTGGCAGAGAACCCAGAACAGCTAACAGGTGCAAATAAGATACTTTGTAACACTTTTGAGATAAGAAAATAAGTAATTGTAACAGGAGAAATAATTTAACATTTTCAAAATCTGCCAAATTTTGTAAAATGAACATGGTATTCAGGGGGTGTGGCCACAAAAAATGGGTGTGGTCAAAGAAATTGGCTGCGCTACTTGCGAAAAAAAAATTTTTTGTCCCTCCTTTTACTTCCAAAATGTTGGGAGATATGCGCTTGCTAAAATGAAAAATTGCCTGCGGCAATGCACTTGCAGCACTTTGATTTCTGAAGTCGCAGGAAGTTTCCTCGTCAGGCAACTCTGGCAACTTCAGAAATCAAAGCACTGTGAGTGCTATTGCGCTGGTGTTTTCTCATTATAGCAGGGGGAAGGCAGTTCAGGGAGATTGCCCTGAAAAAGAGGTGATTAGTTGCCAAGTGACTAAATCTCCCGAATCTGCCCCAGTGCCCCTGCCCTAAAGGAGAACTAAACCCTCCCCCCCATAGAACCCCCTCCCCACAGCCTGCTTGCTACCCCAGGCAAATGCCCCTAACTTTTTACCTACCCCTCACTGCAGATTCAGGCGTCGGAGTTCATGGCAGCCATCTTCTTATTCGGTAATCTACGTGTATTGAACATTGTTTCGGCTCATGCGCAGTTAGAGCAATTTCTGGTTCCAGACAACTGCACATGCGCAGAAACTAACTGGAATCATGAAGGGCCGAAAGAAGACAAAACGATTACCAAAGAACATGGCTGCCGTGTAGGGTTGCCACCCGTCTGGTATTTTACCGGCCTAGCCGGTAAAACACCAGCCAAGGCCGGGGCCGGTATTACAAATTTACCGGCAATGTAGCTGCCGGTAAATTTGTAATACCCCTTAAAAATGGCCCTTGCCTTATATCTAATAAAAACTTACCTTTCTCGCGTCTTCAGCCGATCGCTCCGCCCCCTTTGACGTCACATCACACCCCTTTTGACATCACACCCCGCCCCCTTTTTGGCCCCCGCCCCCCGGTATAAAAATGTTCAAAAGGTGGCAACCCTACTGCCGTGAGGGGTGAGTAAAATGTCAGGGGCATTTGCCCTGGGTAGCAATTAGGCTGGGGAGGAGCAGGGAGGGGGATCTACGGGTGGAGGGCTTTTTTAAGGAAGGGCTTACTTCTCCTGTAAGGGGGAATGTAATCAAAAATTGCAAGTGTTATTTAAAATGGTCTTTGTAAATGTTTAGCACTGCTTGTAATGTAGAATCATTCTCTGGTCATTTTAGTGTTAACACCTGCCCTAGAGTTGCAAATTATACATTACGTTACGTACACTGCGATTGTTAGCAAAAGCCGTTTGATCACAAACTTTGTGAGGAAATCGTTGAGGTCTGTAATCAACCAAACATGGTCTCTAACATTTGCAAAGGTCTTGGAAAACATTTTCTGCACTAACAAAACATATTACATTCCCTCAAAGGCCTCCCCGAAAAACATACCAGTGGATATACCAGTGGAGCTCTGAGGTTACTTCTTATATCTTCAGCTTTTCCAAAAAGGGGTACTGTATTTATTATAATACACAAGTTTTAGTGAGTCATGTGACAAAAATGAAATCACTGAGCTCTGTTTGGTTCATACCACAGTTTTCAAATTCTGTGCCTTCTCTCCCACACTCTAGGTTAAAGGCCCGAGTGGGAGGGTAGGGGTGTTCTACTTATTGGTTACTCACTAACACCTCCTGATTTGGGTCCGGTTCTGCAAGGATAGGTTATAGGCCTACATTATAAACATTTTCCCACAGCTTACAGAACTGCAAGATGTTCTGCAACAGCTGAGGCTAGAGCATTTCATTTTTGCTGCAAAGTTATAAATATACAGATTTGTCACTGATCATTTTTGTTGTTTAAATATACACAGGCTACTACTTGTAAAACATATTGAGACTCACACCATGCCCTTCTGCCCCCGTCACTTGAGCCTCTTGGGTGTTGAGTCCTGCCAACAAGTAAAATGTGCCCAAATAAAAGAAATTGCCCTTCAGATGCATATCCAATACAAAAGTCGGATGGTGTTGCATCGTTCATCGATAAAGGACCCAGTAGGGTCCGAAACGTTGCCCTGTTTCTTTATATGTATATGGGCTAAAATAAACCACGAATATTGCTTCACTACAAACAGTGTGCTGCCGGCTTTCTTTTCTACGTTGCATCGTTCATCGGACACAACACGACCGTCGGATGCAGACGCAGCATTCAACGTCTGCATCTGACAGTCGAGTCGTATTGGATGAATTCTTCAACACTATCCGACATTGCAATTAATTACCTTGTTTTCCGTTGCATCCGACTTGATGCCTGCGTTTTGGCGCAGTGCGTCAAATCCGGCAAAAGGAAAATAACTCTTCATAGCTGACATTCCAGCTGTCCTTGAACAAAAGGATTTCACAAAGCTGTGCAAAGCCAACTGGGAGACTGGTGTTACATTTACAAAGAGGAGGTTAATACATGTCACTACGGAAGACTGATATGATATTATCCTATTGTTGTTTTATAATTATTTTTCATTTGTAAAATACCATGCTATCCTTCCAAAAATAGTTACATAGTTAAGCTGGTTTGAAAAAAGTCAATCAAGTTCAACCACTTCAAATGAAACCCAGAACACATACATACACACACTTATCCCTCCATATACTCACATACACTATATATATACTAATATCTATATTGATTGTAGATTTCAGTATAACTATAGTCTTGGATTTTATGCTTGTCCAAGAAATCACCAAAGCTCCCTGCCTTCACTGTGAAGACCCACTCATGCATCAAATTAAAGTTCTTTTCCTCTAGTATAAATTAAGTTGCCACCTTTTCTGGAAAAAATTACCGGCCTTCTTATCTATTTATCTTTTTTCAGTATTAATAACATTGGGATCAACCATCATTTTTACCGGGCAGGCCGGTAAAATACCAGCCAGGTGGCAACCTCTAAAGCAGTGGGTCTTATTTTCCAGAGATAACAACCCAAACTTTGACAGTCTACCTCATAACTTAAGAAATATAATTTAGAAAGCGCACACCCTATCATAATTTTCAGGTGCCAATCCCATGGAGACTGCCCAAATGTAGCCTCCTTAAGCATACATCCAAAATTAGATATAAGGATTACATTAAAAAAAAACACACATATATCGGCTATGGCCCAGTAATGGCCCTATGCGTTTCAACCACAAAAGTGGTCTTCATCAGGGGAAAAAATCCATAAGTTACAGAAAAGTATAAAAAGGCAGAACAATTGCAAACACTACCAAAGTTAAAATACCTTTTAGAGCCCTTCATTGCCTCCCCTCTAGGGAATGTAAAATTGGAAGTCCGCCGTAATCAATTGGAGTGCAAATGCATTCCATCAGCATCTAAAGTGTATACGTCACTTCTGCCCACTGTAGCAGACCGGATGTGGAAGTATTCCGTGCTCACCATTTGGAACACAAATGCGTTCCATCGCATATTTAACCCATCAATTCCCAATGAAGCGAAGGCGAGGTCCTTTAGCCCCTGCCTTCAAAACTATAATTCAGGGGTGCCCAAACTTTTGGATTCCCTGGGTCACACTGGAAAAAGGAAAATTGTCTAGGGCTACACATAAAATACACAAACACTTTTGATTTGTAAAAGTAAAGAAAATACACATAAAATAACTACAATACCAGTTGGATAACCAGTTGGAGCTTTATACTGGAACATGGGACACCTGCATATTACAGTAATTAGACTTATTATACTATTATGACATTTCCTCGGGAACCAAGTGTTTCAAGCTGGGCTGCATTCATATCCATCCTGGGCCACAGTTTGGACACCCCTGCTATAATTAATTATAAATACCAATATAGATTACAAACTTCGAAAAATGAGAACAATAAATGGACACTTCCACATGTTGTAAATTGAATCCATAATAGATAACAATATACAAAGATTTTTTCATACAAAAATGAATGAAAGAAGGAGGAAAAAAAGAAAAAGGAAATAACATTTTTTTAAACATATTGTATCATGTGCAAAATCTCTTTGTTAGAAGTTGTCAAATTTCATTCTTGATGTTGCCTAGGAGCACTTTAGTTGTCTATAGGAGAAGATTGGATGTAAATATCTCAAGGTGTTATAAATAAACAAAACAAAGCTAACATAGAACAGACATACCTAGTAGGACAGCAGTTGATATTATCGTGCAGAGAAGGCTACTTTCTATGTTGTACAGAAATGATGTTCTGTAAAAAACAAGACAGATTTAGTGAATCATTAAGTACACAAGGTGTTAAGACTCCCATAGAAAGGGAGATCCGCTCGTTTGGCAATATCGCCAAACGAGCGGATCTCTCCCTGATATGCCCACATTGAAGTGGGCGATATCGGGCTGATTAAGCCCTAGGGCCCACGATCGGATCAGAATGGTGGCGATATGGGCGGTCGGATCGCGGGACCGCATACACGCATACACACTTTCGGCCAGATATCGATCGGGGAAGCCCATCGGGTGGCCCCACACACGGGCCAATAAACTGCCAACTCGGTCTGTCGGCAGCTTTAATCGGCCCGTGTATGGGGGCCTTAATGGCATTCAGCCGGAAGATCCACTCTGCTTCCCTTCTTCATAGTAATTTATTCTTATCCAGTCCTCCAACTGGACTTGTGATTTATTCAATACCCATAATTCTCTGTGTTGAGAATATAGGCCACACGCACAGATCATCAGATATACTATGTGTGTGGATCGGCATGTAATTCTATGCTTAATCTCAAATCTCTGTAAGGTTCAAGGACACCTGTAATTGAAACCTGTTTTTTCACAGAATAAATTACCTAATCAGGTCTGGACTGGGAGTCAAAAAGGCCCTGCAATTCCAAGTACAGAGAGGCCCAATCAGCTCCTGAGCAGCCCACTAAATAGTGACTTTCTATGGCATTTTATGGCACCGCTCTGACATTTGCCAGAACCCACAGATTGCCAGTCCGGGCCTGGACCTAGCTAACACGCTGCTATTATTTCAAACAAGCTTTTATTATTTTGAACACTGCTATAATTTTGAGCAGATCATCAATTGATAATTCAGTTACACAGAATCAGCAGTCATATCATGACTATTGGTCATGTCTGTTGGTTTTCTATTACACCTACTAGTAAATTATTTGCCATGCAGAAATTTCTACCAAAAATGGTGATTGATCAGGTTAGTGATGACTGCTTTTATTCTGAACACAACTGTATATATTTTTTCATCATTTATACTTTTAGGGAATACAAATTGGAGAGGAACAGGCAGTCACAACAGAACTAGAGTCTGGATGGCTCTGGGACCATCTACAACTTGGTCCCCTGTTTTATTGCACCGTCTGTCTTTATAACAACATAAACATCTGTCATATCCATGAAAAGTGAATTTGTAATTCACTTTTTCAGGCCACATTTATCTGCTCACTGACAAATTTTCAGACTCTATCAGCCCAAGTTTTCATGACAATGTCAAATTTGTTGATTTCACCTTTTGTTTTACTTTTTTGTAAAAGGGAAGTTATATCTGCTAGCCTCTTGTAGGCTTCCCTTTGCCTGAGCAGCATGTCATGGGATCCAAGCTTATCACACAATTGTACTGAGCAAGCACTACAACACAGATTTGTCAATAAGTAACTTTCAGAAAAAAACATGAACCCGTAATAACATGAACTACCAGTGCTAAGAATAGTAGCAAAGCACTGCAGAGGACACAAAAGTAGTTTTTTTTCTTTAAGCCTGTATACATACTAATCAAGTCTGTGAAAAAAGTGAGCATTAATAATTAATACAACTGTAGGGCTGCAGATTGGATGCTCCTAGTATATATATATATATATATATATATATATATATATATATATATATATTCTAAAAATATTAACAAAATATATTTGTATTTTATCTCTTTCCCCGCCTAATAACCTCTAATACTGGGGGCCTATGACAAATGCCAGCTCGGCAAAATCCCTAAAACTGGCAATTTTACACCATATTGAAGATAGGTAAACAAAAACCATGTAAATACACATACTGGAAGAATATTTCATTGGTTCCTACCAGCAACCATATAATGTGCTTACTGGCTTTATTTTGTAATAAATCATATTATATTTTACATTTTTCCAGAACATATTAAATCAACTCACCTTACTCTCTCCATCTAGAGTAGCACAATTATACTTATCCAGCTACAACATCGACCCGGACACGCCCGCCACCTGCAAAAGGGGATGCGAGATCGGCCTGAACCGGCCTAAACCACGGCTCCCGCAGGTATCAGTCCAGCCCGAACATCACTATCTTGCAGTATTGCTGGAGAATAGCATATGATGCACACTTACTTTGGCTTTGACAACCACTTCAACCTAGGCCGATGTGGGGGATTGTTTTCCCCAGCTCTGGATTCTCCTTCATTATAAACACTACGGTAGAGTGACTTTGAAGATTTTCATTCATCCAGGTCATAGTATATCTAATATAAGTAATTCTAAAACAGCTGGACTTGCTGAGTAATCATTGAAGTGAAACTTCTTCAATGATTACTCAGCAAGTCCAGTAGGTTCTTATCATATATCTTGGGGGAAGGGGTATAATGTAATTTTTGTAAAATTTTATCTTTGTAAAATTTAAAATACTTTAACTATGAAAGACCACTAACCCTAAATGATTTTACACAGTCCTAACCTAAGAAAAATTAATTTTTTAACAAACTATAGAGTCATAATCTACATGAAGAAAATTCATAAAAAAACAACAGTTCATAAGATTTTTATAGATCTTAATATTTTATTCACTACACCCTAAAACCATAACCAATGCTTTATAGATCTTAATATTTTATTCACTACACCCTAAAACCAGAACCAATGCTAAGCACCCTGTTTTCGGCTCTCGCTTCTGCCTCTAACAGCTGCCTTTCACCTCAGGAGGAGTCCTCGGCTAATTGGATGCCGCCAGGTCTTAATAAGAGTGGTGCAAAATGAAGGGTTCTGGATGAGCAAAGGGGCACAAACATAAAGCAAAAGTATTTTGGGCAGAAGGTTGTGGTACGAGGTGAAAAGCGTAATCAATCAGGCCAGGTCGAGGCAGGCGGAGTACATTTTTTGACTAAGACCCCTAATTACCATGTTCATCTTACAAACTTTGGTAGGTTATGAAAGTTTGAATGATATTTTTGTTATCACAGTTTTGCTAATAAGGGTGAATTGCCCTTTAAGCTTTGAGTCTAAGTTCTTCCAAGAGACCTGTAGGCAGGGTCAGGGTTACAGACAGTGTGGGACTGGGACACCAGGGGCCCACCATAACACCTTAGACCATATTCTTCATCTCCTCAAGCAACCTCTATTCTCCTAATTTGTTTTCTTTGCATACTATAATCAATTATTCCATCCATTTAGCCTCTTTGTTCTCATATAAATAGGGAATGGCCATGAAATAGGCCAAAAGTTTAGCAGCATAAGGGCCTTCTGACACCTTGGCCCACCGGGAGTTTTCCTGGTATTCTGCTGGGCCAGTCCGACACTGGTCACAGAAGTCAGAATTGTCAATAAACAGGCAGGGGTCACAACAGGAATCAGATAACAGAATTTCTCTCTTAATCATATCTCGCTTCTTGCTGCTGTGTTCATCTTTCTTCCTATCAGAAAAGAACCTGTTCCAGACTCCAGTTCCCTTTTCCCCTCTATACAAGATGTACCAAAATCAAATGACTGTTGATGAAAAACAAGCACTGCAATATTTTGTGTAATATTCCAGAAATAATAATCTGATTTCTGTACTATTTTCTGTATTTTATTCTAAAGCATTATTATTAAACAGATCATTTGTAATGAAATTAGTTATTAAAATTGTTTGTTTAGCTGAAATGTTTCTGGTGTTTCTGCTTGTAACAGTTTGGAGGACATAATTTTGTATCTGACATCAAATGACATATTATAAAATTTTGCTCCTGACAGTTAAATCCTTTTCTCTGGTTTATGTAGGGGACACAGGGTTAATCCCCTCTATCTTCAGGAGGCTGTGCATATACTCCAGGCTCTGTGTCCTGCCTCAGTTGGTAACTAAGCTCTCTGGCAACTTAATACCATTGGAAGACGGAACTGGGCACCATGATAAAAGCCAATGCTATCCAACTTCTGTGGTCCTGAGGGCAAAAAAAAATAGCTACTGCTCCTATATATAAACTATAACACACAAAGGAAAGTTGTGTTCACCATATTTTTTAAAACCATTAGGCGGGGGAGCAATGAGGTTGTGAGTGACTACATTAAGGGGGAAATGTAATAAAATTTGCAAAGGGAATAAATTTGCAAATATAAATTTGCACTTCACAATGTAATATTCTTCATTAGGCTTTTATTGCATTGTGAATCTTAATTGCACATTGCAAACCTGCTTGAAGGTGGTGTACAATTTTGGAGCAAATATAACAACTTTTTCATTAAGAAATGTTATTACATACACTGCACACTATCGCAAATATAAAATTCTCAGTCCCTATCCTACTGTCGTGTGAGGGGCAAAGTGTTTGCAAAGACAACATTTCTCACTTTGCAAATTATGAACTAACTGCAAACTATTTTTGTGTTGGAGACCAATATTACATTCCTCCCCATAAGTCTCTTAAATATTATTTAAACTTTAAAATTAAATCCAATAGGATTTTTGCTTCCAATAAGGATTGATTATATCCTAGTTTGGGGTCAAGTACACAATATTGTTTTATTATTAAAGAAAAAAAAAGAAAACATATTTAAAAAGTTGAATTATTTGATTAAAATTGAGTCTATGGGAGATGGCCTTCCTGTAATTCATAGCTTATTGCATAACAGATCCCTTAACTGTACTGCCCATCCAACAGGCCAAGGAAAGGCTAAATCACTTGTGGGTGCCAAAACATTAGGCAATATTATTAAAATTGCTAAATTATTTTTTTCTTGCCCAAGCAGATGATCCTTTTAAGGACAAAACAAAACTGCAGCAGCCACAATATCTAGTGAATCCTGCTTTCCTTTCCTTTAAAGAAGAACTAAAGCCTAACTAAAGAAGTAGGCTAGAGATGTTGTACATTATGTTTTGTGCTTCTGTACCAGCCCAAACAAACCACAGCAGGGCCAAAACTAGGGGAAGGGAGGAGAGGCAGCTGAGGGCCACCATTAGAAATCACGGGGCCCCGCACAACAACATTTTTAGGGCCCCCTACAAGTTAAAAATAAATTGGGGCCCCAAAGAAATTTTTTTTTTTTTAATTCTTTGCACCAGGGCCCCCCCCCCCCCTTGCAAGTTAAAATAAATTGGGGCCCCAGATAATATTTTTTTTTTAAACTTGGCGCCAGGGCCCCCCTTACAAGTTAAAAGAAAATTTGGGGCCCCAGAAAATTAAAAAAAAAAAAACATTGGTGGCAGGGGCTATAGAGCATTCAGGGGATTAAAAAAAAAAAAAAACACACATTGGTGTGAGTAGAATTGAACTCATGGCTTCAGGATCTCATCTTTTCGTGACATCGGGTATTTTCGCCGCTTCAGGATTTCAGTGTCGGCTCCTTCGTGACTTCGGGTCTTTCCGCCGCTTCAGGACTTCCACTATCTTCGGCACTTCCGCATCAGGAGAGAAGGGAGCAGGACGGCATCGGCGGCGCTCGCAAGGGGGGGCCCTTCAGCGCTGGGCCCAGGACACTTGTCCCCCCTGTCCCCCCCTGATTGCGGCCCTGGGCAGCTGCCTAGGGCGCAATAATAGGGGGGCACTACGCTGCTACCTCTACAATTTTCTTCTGCCTGCCCCTAGTTTGCACCTCTTAGTCTTCCCCTTCCTTCTCTCCTGATGCCATCCCCTCCATTGCTGTCCGTCCCTCTCTCCCCCTCCCCCCTCCAGCCATTTAGCAGGGCAGATCTGTACCTCCAAAAATGCCTCAGTAACTCCCCACCTTCTTTTCTGCTGATTCACTGCACATGCTCATTGCTATTGTGAGTTTCTGAGCTTAGGGACCCACTCACAATATACAGTACATATAGAATAGAAATGTCACAATATAAGGCCAGTTAGTAATTAATACAGATAATTACTACATGGCAGCACATAAACCAGTGCAACTAGCATCAGAATTTAATAATCAGACCTGTAGCATTAGCTTATATTACAGGACAACATACTTTTCTGCTTGATAATTTGCAACAACCCCTAAGCTTAGCTTCTCAATAGCTGTTCAGAGCCCACTGAGCATGTGAGTGTCGCAGACACTTTACAAGATGGCGACCCCCTGTGACAAGTTTGAAGTCCTAGATCATTGCTGCTATTGGGAAACTGAAACTTTATTCTTATGCAATAAGTTCAGTATATAGAATATGGCATTTTCAGCCATATAAATTTTTAGGGTTTAGTTCTCCTTTAAGGCCTATGGCACCACGGCCAGAACTAGGGTTAGGTGGGTCACTCCGCATGTATGTTTTTCTGCCCACCTTCCCTTAGTTTCGTCCCATATGTACATCCCAGGTGGTGTTAGGGTTGCCACCTGGCCGGTATTTTACGGCCTGGCCGGTATTTTTGATGGTTGATACCACCAATGTTATTAATAGGAAAGAAAGAAAAATATATAGGAAGGCCGGTATTTTTTTTAAGAAAAGGTGGCAACCCTAGGTGATGTACAAGTCACATGTACAGTCAAGTAGTTGTTGAGGGGTTTAGTTTGGGACGGGGGTTTGCCTTAGGCGACCACAACCTAAGATGTGGCACTGTATGGCACACAGGAATTTGCTTCGACACAGAAACTCCTGCACTACTTTGCCTGTCATAGACAAAAGGGCCACTGTCAGGGAGGAACTGTCAGAAGAATGTTCTCTGCCAGTGGAAATGCACCAGTAAAGCAAACATTTGCTGGGTCTAAAACTAATACCTTTTCTGGTAAGTGATCCCTAACAGAGATGCAGGATAGAACTGTAAAAAAATAACATTAATCCACATTCAAATGTCCGAATTCACCTCGCACAGTCTATCATAAGATTATTATCCCATTGAAAAAACATTATTGAACATTTCATATATTAAGGGACAGAACTTACTATAAATGCGTAAAAATGAAATAAATTATAATGAAATTATATTTTGGAGTTATACTGTCATTGACACTTTCGCCTGAGAGGAAATGCACAGCTCGGCTCTACTTCCTGGTGACTAGAGTAACAGCGGCACGCATTGATGTATCAGGCACAGGTTTGCTTATCTTGGACACAAAACACAAAGAGCAGTCATTTTAGGACGACGTGCAATAACCTCCCGCCAGAGGATGGCAGTAAACTGTTACAAGCGACCCCCCTCCCTTTTAGCGCCTGTTCTTCAAGCCAATCTTCCTCTCCATTGTCAGCGGGCTATTTACGGCGCATGCGCACTAAACACGGCCTTTTCCCAGTGCTACAGCGCCTTAACGTTTGGGCTGTGGCTATCCGGTCCAAGCCCCGACGGGACAAAATAGAGCAAAATGGTCAGTAAACCGGTGTAATATCACCGTCTATGAGTACCTGAGTGTCCCCTACATCACCCGCATTTGCTTTCATCTGGCGGGAGCGTGTAAATCCATGTGATGGGCTCGGATGAGATTGTATTGCTGGACTGTCTGTAACTTCCAGCGTGGCCTAATGGCTGCTGCACTACACAGGCGACCGGCTGCTTTCTCTCTTACTTATGGTTTCGGTGTGGCAGTGTTTTCTGGCATGATTGTATTTGTGTTTATTTCATTTTCTGCCATAAAGCAGTTGTGGGTAGACGACGTGTGTCGTGAAGCCGGGCTTCCAGTCAGCCCCTTACTATCTGATCACATGGAGCGTCAATTAATGTCCGTGATATTGGCTTCTTGGCGTTCCTACAAATAAATTGCAGCGCCTTGAACGCTGTCCCGCTTGCTGGGAGTTGTAGTCCCGCAATGTACTGCTGTGTCTGGGCTGACAGTCCCCTACACGTATGCAAAATAATTCTACTGCTCTACAGTCTGCTGGAATGACAGCGTGTGCTGCAGTTGGAATAAGGACTACCTTACAATCGCTAATGGTATTGCCGTCTACTCTGTTTGGGACTTGTTTCATACTAATGGATGGCAAGCCTGGGCCCTAAAGTTGTGGATGCTGGGAATTATAGGATGCTGGGAGCTGTAGTAAGATGCTTGGAGTTGTATATGACATGCTGAGATTAGGCTGACCCTTCTACATGGTTGTGTTTCCTATGAAGTGTTGTGGCAGAGGGAACAGGTTTTTTGTTTTGGGTTTTTCCTTGTGTGATTACATCCATAATACCTGAGCCATGAATATTCCTATAAATATTTCCATTATTATACGGACTGAAATTGTTACATGATAAACAAATGCATGTATTAAAAAAAAAATCTCCTTTTGTAAAAACCTGTGCTTGCCATGCATACTTGTTTTTTATTTGTTCATGTGATGTCTGTTTTATTTTTTTTTTTTTTTTACCCCCTTCCCTTAGTCCATATACATTGTCTTTTGGCTGAAGCATGCAGATTGGGGGTGTGAAATGTTGGGTTCCACACTGAGATCCGTATTGCTAATCTAGAAACCAGTTATCCAGAAAGCTCCAAACTGCGGAAAGATGGTCTCCCATTGACTCCATTTTATCCAAATCCAATTTTTAAAAAATGTAATAAAACAGTAGCTTGTACTTGATCCCAACTAAGATATAATCAATCCTTATTGGAAGCAAAACTGGCCTATTGGGTTTATTGTTTACATGAATTTCTAGTAGAAGATCCAAACTACAGAAAGATCTGTTATCTGAAACTCAAGGTCCTGAGCATTCTGGATAACAGGTCACACATGTATACACACATATGCACTAAAAGGCTCAATGTGTAATGGTAGGGGTGCTTTGTGATAGTTGGCATAAATCAAATATCTTCAAACCAGCAGACCCTTTGTAAAAAAAAAAAAATATATATATATATATATAATATATATATATAATATTGTAATTGTTTACATACTATCAGTCCAATGTTTTCAAGGGGGAAAAGGGTCCTAATGAGGATCGAAACGGTGTGCTGGTTCGAAGATATTTGATGTGCTAATGTGTATATATGATCTTTTAAGGTTTACGGTTATTGAGTAGAATCTGTTCTAAATTCTCCTATGGGTATAAATGTGAAACTGAGCTTTTATGTAGCTGCTGTATCTCTTGTCTGCCATGTCCATACCCTGAACTGCCACAATGTGTGGGCACAGAGGTGCTTGCTCTTCAGCACATTGCTTTATTCACTGTTAAACAGGAGCTGCAGTTTTTATGCCTCTTTAGTTGCACAGAACCCTTCCTCACTGGTATCTACTGTTTAGCTAAATACAGATGAGCCCCTGATGTTGCATTAATGCTGGTTTTAATTTGTCTAGGGGTTCGTCAAGGTCGTCAAGAACAAGGCTTATTTTAAGAGGTACCAGGTCAAGTTCCGCAGGAGGAGAGGCAAGTTTTTTTGTTTTCTATATTGGTGGGTTTTTTTTACATTAACTATACTAACAATGTTCTATGATTACAGAGGGTAAGACTGATTACTATGCTCGCAAGCGATTGGTTATCCAAGATAAGAACAAGTACAATACTCCCAAGTACAGGATGATTGTACGTGTCACCAACCGAGACATCATCTGCCAGGTAAGTAGTGTTTTAAACATTGGGCACGTGCAAAAGAATGGCAATTGTATGTAGTGGTGCATCATTTCCCCTACAGATACAGGAGAATAGAATGCATAGTCTCTAAGCTACCTTCACTGCATATGCCTCTTAGCAGTTTAAATTTAGGTTGAGCTGCTTTTAGTTTTTGACCCCACTTACACACTTTTTCAAAGAAAGGAATGGCGATTGGCTGGTCTGTGATAATAATAACAAGTGACTTGTACTAATCACATTTTATTTTGGTGGGTTTTATACTTGACACGGACTCTTCTGTTTGTCTCCTAGATTGCTTATGCTAGGATCGAGGGAGACATGATTGTTTGTGCTGCCTATTCTCATGAGCTTCCCAAGTATGGTATCAAAGTTGGGCTGACAAACTATGCTTCAGCATATTGTACTGGCCTGCTGCTGGCTCGTAGGGTAAGTATTCGTTTGTCTTCACTTGTATGAAGCTGTAAACAAAATTAGGTGTATGCTTTTTGTAGATGGTGCTTAAAGGAATTGTAAAGTATAAAAATAAAAAAACTGGGTAAATTGTGCAAAATAAGTGTTCAATATATTTGTTGGCTCAAAAATGTAATGTATAAAAGCTGGAGTGACTGGATGTCTAACATAATAGCCAGACACTACACTGGTTACTAGGCAGTAATCAATCACGCACTTGAGGGGGGTCACGTGTCATAAATGTTGCTTTTGAATTTAAGCTTGCATGCCAAGGTTTCATTGCAAACTCGCTCAGTCCATGTTCCATGTGGTTTTCCTTCAAGTCACTGATTGGCTGCTGACGAAGAGCTGAAAAGCAGAAAGTTTGGTTCTATTCTGTTAGACATTTACCCAGTTTTCATCTTTACACTCAATAGTTCAGTTAGGGTTCATCCAGACGTGAACCCTATTCACATGCGGTGACGCGTTTTTCAAAGTCGCTCGAAATTGCTTGAGGCAATTCGTGTGAATAGGCGCAGGCGACTTTAGCACTAGCGGGTGCCAGATACCAGGAAGCCATTAAGGGAAATTTGTCACCCCAAAAGAGGCACTTGGTCGCCAGGTGTCAAATCTCCCCGAATCTTCGCGTCTGGATGAGCCCTTAAGCTTTCATTCACAAACCTTAATCTGTTTTGAGCTTTCCTGCACATAGTGTTTTCTAATCAAACATATTGTTCATTTACACATGCATTTTTCTTTTTATCCACAAAGCTGAAAAATGCAGTTTTCAGGTCCATGCTAACCAAGCAAAAAATATACCTTTTCCCGAAGTATAAACCTATGCCTTGTAAAAGATAGAAACTACACTAGCATACACTCCTATTGGTGAAATTGTTTTGTAGTATGCTGGTCAGTATGGAGAAGCCCCTTATCCACAAGGCCCCAAAACACCCTGGATAATTGTTTCCAGACTTTATCAATTTTACTTTTTATGTGACAAATTTCTAGATGTTGGTGTACCAGACTTCACTTTAACCAAAATTATTTATTCCCCCCATTTATCTCCTAAACTGCTGCTTACTTGACCCTTGGGCCTATCTCGGCCATCTCATCATAGTGTCTCCTTGTTGTGAGTTAAGGCAGAATACTAGATCTCTTTAATTCAGATGCTGTACAAGTTACATTTGCTTAACTATATTGCCTGATATTGAGCGCAAGCTATTGTGGTACAAATGTGTGTGTGTGTGTGTGTGTGTGTGTGTGTGTGTGTGGTTGCCCTAAAGGAATGTCTACATAGTAGTTAACTTATCATTGGAATAACCTTCTGGCTGATATTGATGTAATTAACAAGAATTTTTTCTTCAGTTGGTGTTACCAACGGTTGTTCAGTGACATTTCTTAGTGCATACACATTTGTGCCCAAATAGGAAAGCCTGCCATTTGGTGTGACAAATTCCAGTACCTTCTGTAGAAGAAAAAAAACCTTAATATTATAAAAGATCTTGTCTATGAAAATGTACCTTTCAGCTTGAATACTTGATTACTTGTCATATCTTGAGGCAAACATGCCGTTTTTACCAGTGCAGCTTCATTGTATTGAAATTGTTACTGGTCCTGCATCAAGTATCACACATTCTTGTTTTCTGATAAACTTCGCTTCTCAACAAAGATCACACATGGTATTGTGACTTGCTACTGCTCTTCAAACAATGGCCTATAAGATCCATGATAGGCAACTGCTATTTTAAACTCTAAAGGTATGGCTCATTTATGGTGATGCCAAAACCACTGTATGGTGAAAAATATACTAGACACTTTTTTTAGTCCTCTAACTTGTATGTTTACTTTCCCACCTCTAGCTTCTCAACAAATTTGGTCTGGACAAAGTTTATGAAGGCCAGGTAGAAGTTACAGGAGATGAGTACAACGTAGAAAGCATTGATGGTGAACCTGGTGCCTTCACATGCTACCTTGATGCCGGCCTGACCAGAACTACCACTGGAAACAAAGTTTTTGGTGCTCTTAAGGGAGCTGTTGATGGAGGTTTATCTATTCCACACAGGTAAGCAGAAGTTAACTTCTAGGAAATAATAATGTAAGGTACTTGAGGGCACACATTTTTCTGATCCAGTTACTGTATTTGGATCAATGTCCTGTTGGAGCTACTACTACAGCAGACAGCACTGATTTTATGTAAAGCACAGAACATTGGATGCTACTCTGTATTAAAGGAATTGTTTTAATTTTTTCTAGGAATACTGTTTTTACTGTTTATGTGGTGTTGCACTCCTTGTTTTAATAAGGAGTGCGGCCAGTGAATTTTTATGATCACCCATTGTGGTTTTAACCAGGTAAATGAAGCCCATTGAACAGTTTGGTGTAAAAAAAAAAAAATGGACAAATAAGATGGGCAGTGCAAAATAAAAAAAAATGTTTCTAAAAATGTAATGTATAAAGGCTGGAGTGACTGGATGTCTAATAATGTCCAGAATCCAATTCTTGCTTTTCAGCTTCCTGCTTTAATTTTTAGTTGGGTCAGCAACTTGAAGGGGGGCCACATGGGACATAACTGTTCAGTGAGTTTGCAATTGATCCTCCACATTCAGTTCAGGGAGGGCCACACAGGCCATAACTGTTTCTTTTGAATCTGAAGTCACAATTTGTTACTGCCTGGTCACCAGGGTAACCAGTCCATGGAAACCAAGAGAGCTGAAAAGCAGGAAGTTGGATTCTGGCTATTATGTCAGACATCCTGTCACTCTAGCCTTTATACATTACATTTTTGGCTAACTATTAGAAAAAAATTTTTATTTTGCACAGCCTATTTACCCAGTTTTTATTTTTATATTGAACAATTCCTTTAAAGGGCACCAATCACAGCCAAAATGACACATATTAACCATCTGACCAGTACAACCTAAACCCATTTAATCAAACTACATATACAGTTTTTTTGAAAAAAAAAAAAAGTACTTTTTTAAAAATCCCATACTTTGTCAAATGGGTTCTTTCATAGAGGCAATCCATACTGTGACTACAACATGCAAAAGAGTGCACGATCATGCTCAGATTGTAGTATTGCCCTGTGTATTCTACCCAGAATGCCTAGCTTTAGTAAACTCTAGAAGTATCATAAGATTTCCCTACCCTTTTACTGTAAAACAATGGAATTTGTTGTAATTTTATAAATACATTAATTATGGACAGATCTGCTTGTTCAACCTATTTTATGGGTAGACGTAACGTATTGATTTCAAAAAGGTTAAACTCCAGAGAGTCCCATTTGGAATGTTTAAAAAGTTTCTATTTATTCATCATATAAATCAGTAAAAAAATACATATACAGACCCCTTGATCCTTCGCGTAACGTATTGAACAATATACTAGTCTCCAAATGGATTACTTCTGATACTAATCCAAACTTAGGAACCTGGGATGGATCTGGTAAGGACCCATTGATCCATTTGGTGTATACTTTTTCCTATGAAAATCAGTTGGTTTTTGTAAGTTGTAGTAGAAGGGTATCTTTTTTTTTTTTTTTTTTTTTTTTTTTTTTTTTTTTTTTTTTTTTTTTTTTTTTTTTTTTTTTTTTTTTTTTTTCTCGCTGGACCAATTTAACAGGATGTTTTTGTTTAGCCTTTGTCTGTGGGAAGTGTTGAAAGAAAAGAATTGCCAAGGAAGGTCCTCAAGGGGACAAAAAGAGTACAGGTATGGGATCTGTTATCCAGAAACCCATTATCCAGACAGTTCTGAATTACGGAAGGTAGTCTCCCATATACTCGCTCATAATAATCCAAATGAATCCCCCTGGTCCCCAGCATTCTGGATGATGAGTCCCATACCTGTACTGATCCATTGATTGGGGGGTGTGTATAAAATAGTATATACTATATAGTGAATATTTTATGTTATGAGAGTCTCCCAGTACTCTCAACCAGGAGTTTTCGGGTATTTCTGCATCAAACGTGCAGGTTTCTTATGTGAGTGTGCAGGAAAAAGGCATGCTACATTGTTTTGAGCTCCAAACTTTTTTTTTTTTACTGTTCTGAAGCTAAGAATCCAAATTTTTCTTTTAGCACAAAGCGTTTCCCTGGCTATGACTCTGAAAGCAAAGAATTCAATGCTGAGGTCCACCGCAAGCACATCTTTGCCCAGAATGTCGCAGAGTACATGCGTCTTCTGATAGAAGAAGATGAAGATGCGTATAAGAAGCAATTCTCTCAATACATAAAGAATGGTGTCACTGCAGACCAGGTAACTTTTTAATGGCATTTATTTCACCATGGTGGTGGGGTTCAGCCAGGGTTTCAGCTCCTTGTTTCTAAAAATAGATGTGGCTCTTAAATTTTATAGGAAAATCTCTGCATACAACCTCTTGAATTTGTGGAAGTTTTTAAACAAGTTGTCAGGCAGCTGTTTACCTTGTAATGTATTGATGCCTTCAAGGACTAGTTTACGGTGAAAAGTTTTAATTTATGATCTACAGTTAAACTATTTCATCGTAACAATTGTCCTGTTTGTGAGGTTAATTTTAAGGGACGAGTAAACCTTTTAAATAAGTGAATGAAAAACTGATTATGGTATTCTAAAATGTTGTAATTTACATTTATATTCTTTTTATGCCAAGATATTAAGGGATAATATGAATGAATTTTGTTGACCGGCATTTTCCCACCAGTCTGACCACCAAGTAGCCAAGGAAGTTGTCAGGAGAAAGAGGCTGCTCTGATGTTCTTCTGCTTAGGAATAAAATTAGAAACCTTTCTCACATCTTTCCTAAGCAGAAGAACATCAGAGAAGCCTCTTTCTCCTGACAACTTCCTTGGCTACTTGGTGGTCAGACTGGTGGGAAACGGACCAGCAGGTGGTGCTGTTGTAACAAAATACATTTTAACAGTACATGTATCTATGGATGAACAGAATCTAGGATTTGGCCTTTCAGCAGGATTTGCCGAGTCTTTCTTCCTGGCCGAACTGAATCCAAATCCTAATTTGCATATGCAAATTAGGGACAGGGCAGGCAATCGCGTTACTTTTTGGCACAAAATAAGGAAGTAAAAATGTTTTTCCCCTTCCCCCCCATAATTTGCATATGCAAATAAGGGTTCGGATTCAGAGGTTCAGCCGAATCCAAAATAGTGGATTTGGTGTATCCCTACATGTATCCCTTTAATAATCTTGGAATAAAAAGAGCATAAATAATGAATGTAAATTACTAAATTCCTTACAATAACCCCCCTCATCAATTTTAGTCACTTATTTTACAGATTTATTTATCCTTTAAGACTTGTAATACAAAACCCACAAATGACGTTTGACCCCTTTTGTTGTGTGTAATAACTTGTATACAATGGATTTATTTATCTGTAAATGAGCCCTTTTACCTTATTCCACTTGAATGACGTCCCCCATTTTTACCGGTCATGGGGTCATGGGTACATTTAGGCATATAAAACACTTTTTTTTTTTTTTTTTTTTTTTTTTTTTTTTGTTACTGTTTAATTTTCAGTCTTTTGCTCTTTTTGTGGTAGCCCTAATTAAGGAACAGTTGCACCAAAAAAAGTCAAATTACAGTAAAATTTACTGCTGCCCTATCAAAATGTCAAACATTTTGATACCCATAGACTTCGATGTGTTTCAGCAAATTATTTTTCACAAAATTTTGCTGAAGCAAAACTGGTCAGATTTGCCCATCACAAATGACCACTGATAGGCAGGCTTGAATGACAGTTGAGGGAGGTTTGAAATGAATACCTGTCATAGGACTATTGTACCTACAGAAGGTTTGAAATGTGCTAAAAATGATAAAAGAATTGTTAATTTGCTCTACAGCTTTTTGCGAGTCTTTGATTTTCTGTTTAGATAACAGATGACAGATCTATGGCTTCTGGATTCCCATCTTAAAGGGCACTTATCACTTTATCCCCAACCAAAGGTGTGGGCTGATAGAGCCTGCATTCCGGTTACCAGTACTTTTTTTTTTTTTTTTTTAATGCCCCCCGTCACCGCCATGACAGTGGATGTGCATCAGTGACCACTTTTCTTAATGCGCCACACGTATAAATGCGCATGTGTCCACTGTCATGGCGGCTCGCACCGGGAAAAAAAAAAATACTGGAACCCCCAAGCATGATGATGATGATCCACTAAAATTATTTTATAAGGAAAGGAAGGCTTGAATATATGATCTATACAAAACTAAACCGTTTTATGTTTGTTGGCAAAGGGCAACACTTAATAAAAGGGTGTGTAAAATCAGTTCCTCAAAGTATACAAAAGTTGGGTGTCCCTGTGTGTTCACCCATCTGGCAACTATTTTTAAAGGGATACTGTCATGGGAAAACTTTTTTTTTTTTCTTCAAAACACAGCTGTTAGTGGTGCTACTCTACTTCTGCACTGAAATCCATTTCTCAAAAGAGCAAATAGATTTTTTTATATTATTGGGGCAGCTGGGAAACTGACAATGTCTAGCCCCATGTCAGATTTCAAAATAAAATATAAAAAATGTTTGCTCTTTTGAGAAATGCAGAATTCAGCTGTAGCCGCAATATTAATTGGTGCGTTTTGAAAAAAACTTCTTTTCCCATGACCATATTCCTTTAAGCAAGATTCTGTGCTGGGTTACATACAGACATGAACTAACATTTTTTTAACTAGCAAAACTTTTATTGCTTAATGGTACAGTAAGTTTAATATACTTTATATACTAATTGAAATGCTTTGTTGGGGAAATCACCGGTATTTTCCAGTTCATTTAAACACTTCCACATGACCACTATCATGTTTTACTGATGGAAATCTGTGCTTTAAAAAAAATTGTTTTGTAGGTGGAAGACCTGTACAAAAAGGCTCATGCAGGTATTAGGGAGAATCCAGTGCACGAAAAGAAACCCAAGAAGGAAGTCAAAAAGAAGAGGTATGTTCCTTCTGATTCTTATTGTAATTTTCTACTGTGAAACTGGCCATACTAGAACATTTAAGTTTAAACAAACTAAGTAAATGGGTTAGTGCAGTAAACTGTTTTTGGTATACAACTATTTCATGTATTGTAAAGTACGAACATAAATATTCCCTATAATTGTTAATCCATTTTCATTCCAGGTGGAACCGTGCCAAACTGTCTCTGGAACAGAAAAAGGATCGTGTTGCTCAGAAAAAAGCCAGTTTCCTCAGAGCTCAGGAGAAGGCAGACAGCTAAAATGGATCATGTTGCAATTTTCCAAGTGTTTGCAGCAAAAAATAAATATATTAACATCACTTGTTTGTTTTTTTTTTTATACAAGTTTATGCAATACACTACCCCTAAAAGCCAAAAGTGAACAATGCAAGGGAAGAAAAGGTTAGCAAAATAAATGCAATTAAGCAATGTTCTTAGAGTTCTAAAACATTACTTCGGCTCATTATATTCAATGAAAATGTGTTCATTTTTATAACGTTAGATAATAGTGTTGCTTGACCCTTTTATTGCCAAAAGAATCTGCTCACACAAGGACCATTGTGGCAACCCAGCAATGCTGGATCCTAGAGGACTTTTTAGTCTCTTACAATGTTTTACATTCTAAGCATTTGCCTTGTAGCATCTGCTTATATTACAGGCAAACCGCATTTCCTGCTTGATAATTGGTGACAACCCCTAAGCTTAGCTTCTCAACAGCTGCTCAGAGCCCACTGAGCATGTCTTGACACTTTCCAAGATAGTGACCCCCTGTGACAAGTTTCAAGTCCTGGATCATTGCTGTTGACTAGCTTAAATGTTAGACTGGTGCAAGAAGTTCAGTATATAAAATATGGCATTTTTAGGTTTTAGTTCTCCTTTAAACTTTTCCAAGAATATAACAGTTCACTGAGGCTTTAACTGAAAACAAATGGTTCTAGTGCAGTGTTGAGCTAAAATTTACCAGGCAACAATAGGTATACATGTTTGCTCATTACCTATACAAAACAAGCTGTAAAACTGGAGGTCCTTACTGAGCAGAATTAAAGGGAAACTGTCATGGGAAACCGTGTTTTTTTTTTTTTTTTTTTAAATGCATCACTTAATAGTGCTGCTCCAATAGACTTGTGGACTGAAATCCATTTCTCAAAAGAGCAAACAGATTTTTTTTTTGTATTCATTTTTGAAATCTGAAATGGGGCTAGCCATTTTGTCAATTTCCCAGCTGCCCTGGTCATGACTTGTACCAACACTTTAGGAGGGAACTGCTTTCTGGCAGGCTGTTTTTCCTTCTCAATGTAACTGAATAGTACGCAGTAGGACATGGGTTTTACTATTGAGTGCTGTTCTTAGATCTACCAGGCAGCTGTTATCTTGTTAGGGATCTGTTATCTGGCTACCTTCTCATTGTTCTTTTGTTAGGCTGCTGGGTGGGGGAAAGGGAGGGGGTGATATCACTCCAACTTGCAGTACAGCGGTAAAGAGTGAAGTTTATCAGAGCGCAAGTCACATGACTTGGGGCAGCTGGGAAATTGACAAAATGACTAGCCCCATGTCAGATTTCAAAATCAAATATAAAAAAAATCTGTTTGCTCTTTTGAGAAATGGATTTCAGTGCAGAAGTCTTCTGGAACAGCACTATTAACTGATGCATTTTGGAAAAAAAATGTTCCCACGACAGAATCCCTTTAAGCTGTACAGCGAACAGACCACTAAACCAAAAGGGAAAGTATGCAACCTATTTCAGCATGAATACAGTAAGTAGGGTTTGCCCTGAAGGTAGTATTGGCCTAACAAAAATGTATGGTCTGTTTTATCTCAAACTAAACAAGAAAATTAGGTAAAGAAGAATATGGTCTCAAGGGCCAAAGTAAGTTGGATAAATTATTACATCTCCTAAATATGTACAGATCATGGTTATACAATTTGTACAGCTAGCCAAATACCCCATACAGATTCTGCCTGGTTAGTAAATTGATGATTTCCTCAAAAGTTTATGGAGGTGATAGTAATAGACTTCCAGTGAAGTACTGGTTTTCTGGCATATTATATCATTTTATACTACAGTCTACCTGCAAAAAATGGGGCTGTACAGTCCTGTAGCAAGGGCCTTCTAGCGAGCACCACAGAGAGACCAACTTCCTGCTTCCTTTTGTCTCAGGGCTGCACGCAATTTCCCCAGGAAACTTGAAAATCAAAGCTGCAGGAAGTTGTTCTCTGTGGCGCTCGCTAGAAGAACCCCGGACCAGTGCAGTTTTTGGTTAATAGGAGCATGGGGTATCTGGTAGATAGAATTATTCTCTAATGGCCATAGACGTGCAGATATACATTCAATAACGTACAAATGATCAAGTGGTAAGATCTCCCGACCTGCCACTAACCATTCAGATCAAATAAGTAGTAAAATAACAGGTCAGATCTGCCCGACAGCAATTGTATGAAAGTGAAGTCTGACAGACGGTGACAGTCTCCAACTGATAGTCTGATCAGCAATACTAAAAAATCTTTCCAAACTGGTAAATATTTTCAAGTAAATAAACCTTGCCTTGAACCACCATTTCGTGATGGTCTGTGTGCTGCTTCAGATCACCTGACCAGAAATATTTCAACTCTAACTGTAACAGGAAGAAGTGTGGAAGCAAAAGATACAACTGTCTGTTAATTGGCTCATGTGACCTAACTTTATAGTTTGTTTGTGTGCACTGTTGAATCATACGATCCCAGGAGGCTTATTTTTTAAAATGGCTATTTTCTATTAATGATTACCCAATGGCACATGCTATTAAAGTGTTATGAAAATGGTTTATTTACATGGAGCAGGGTTTTACATATGAGCTGTCTTATGCAGTATCTTTTTTTTTTTTTTGAGACCTACATTGCTGGAGGGGTATAGTTTTCCTTTTATAAAAGAAACCACAGTGGGAAAACTATTTTCAGCCAATTTATTATTGTTTGAGCTTTCAAAGTGGCACCTTCCTTTTAATATTTAACATGCCATATGGAAACAGTTGTATTTCAGCAATGACAAAGTTTACTGGATTAACATTAAATATGCATCATAACAAAATTAGACAGATAAATAAATTTGGGCACCCCAACAGATATTACATCAATATTTAAGCTGGCCATAGAAGCAACAATCTGATCGTACAATTCATCTAATGATCAAACGTCCCCATCTCCTGACCTCACTAACTATTCAGATCAAATAAAGTAGTACAAGAACAATTCTGCCCCTACAGCAATCATATGAAAGTTCATGTCCGACAAAGCTGGTGAAAATCGTCAGATGGGCAATATATGCAGAGATATGATTGGCAGCCGTCAGTGAGCTTTTAACCTGTCCAATCGACCGACCGATTGGCATGGCAAGACAAATGTCAGGAATTGAGGATTCGTATGATCGGATCTTTGCGTCTATGGCCAGCTTAAAGGAACGGTTCAGGGTAAAATTAAAAACTTGGTAAATAGATAGGCTGTGCAAAATAAAAAAATGTTTCTAATCTAGTTAGTTAGGCAAAAATGCAAACTATAAAGGCTGGAGTGAGTGGATGTCTAATATAATAGCCAGAATCCAACTTCCTGCTTTTCAGCTCCCTAAATCTGAGTAAGTCAGCAATTTGAAGGGGGGGCCACATGGGACATAACAGTTCAGTGAGTTTGCAATTGATCCTCAGCATTCAGCTCAGATTCAAAAGCAACAGTTATGACCCATGTGGCCCTCTCTCAAGTAACTAATTGGTTACTGCCCGGTAACTAGGGTAACAAGTCAGTGTAAACCAAGAGAACTGAAAAGCAAGAAGTAGTATTCTGTTCTGTTAGGTTAGACTTAGACACTCCAGCCTTTATACATTACATTTTTGCCTAATTAACTATATTGAAAATATTTTTTATTTTGCACAGCCTATCTATTTATCCAGTTTTTACTTTTATACTGAACAATTCCTTTAAGTTGAGCCTCCTTTTGCAAATGTAACAGCCTCTAGACACCTCTTATAGCCTTTGATGAGTGTCTGGCTTCTGGATGGCAGTGTTTTTGACTATTTGTCCATTCAAATTCTCTCCAGTTCAGATGGCTGCCTAGCATGGACAGCCTGCTTCAAATCATCCCATAAACTTTCCATGATATTCAAGTCAGGGGATTGTGACGTCCACTCCAGAATATTGTACTTCTCCCTCTGCTGAAATGCCTTTGTATGTTTCCAAGTGTGTTTAGGGTCATTATCTTGTTGGAATTTGTGATTGATGCTTGAACATTATCCCGAAGAATGTGTTGCTATTGGGTTGAATTCATCCAACCCTTTGAACTTTAACAAGCCCCCCCGAACTAGCTACTCAGTTCCACAGCATGATGGAAACTCCACCAATTTTGACAGTAGGTAGCAGGTGTTTTTCCACCATGCAAAGCACTTTTTGTTAGGACCAAATACATTTTTTGTCATTAGCACTTTGTTCCAAATTGACCGTGGCTTGTCTAAATGAGCGTTTGCATACAACAAGCAATTCTGTTTGTGGTGTGAGTGCAGAAAGGGCTTCTTTCTCATCACCCTGCCATACAGATGTTCTTTGTGCAAATTGCTCTGAATTGTAGAACAATGTACAGATACACCATCTACAGCAAGATGTTCTTGCAGGTCTTTGGAGGTGATCTTTGGGGCTGGCCAGTAATCAGTATTGAGCAGTTACATGCATTCAAATTAAAATTACAAGGGTACCCAAATTTTTGCTTTTAAAATTTGATTTAATTTACAACTGAATACTGCTTCACTAAAATCTTTGTTCAGAAAACATTCAAGTACTGGGAAATGAAAGACATACCACTGTTATCTTTTTGTTGAAAGTGGAATAAATAATTATGCAGGCTGAGAGGGGTTCCCAAACTTTTTCATATGACTGTAGAATCGGTTATAAATTCTGACCCATTTCTGAAACAATCAAGTTAATATTCACTCTCCTTATCCCTCTCTTCATTCTCTCAGTACATTTGAATTGGTTGTATTTACAAAGTTTCTTATTTCAATATGATGAAGCATATATAAAATTGTAAATTTCCCCCTTTAATGTTTCTGTATCACTTTTAGGGCTAATGGAGAAATGTCACATCACACATTGCAGGAGAACATGGTTTTAATGAAGGGTCTGTGCTAAGTGGAAATTTAAAATAAGGCTTTCCATTTATGTGTCAACATTTATAACATTACATGTTGATAAAATATTGACCCAGTGGTGGTCAAAGCCATACTATCTGTAACACTAATACTGTTCGAAAGCAGAAAGGTATAAACCTTAACAGGGTATCTGTGCTGATATCCATTTTAATCAGTAGGTGTAGCTCATGTCAAAGTTTTTTTTTTTGTAATGCTAGGCAATATTACTGATTGCATTTACGTTTGTGCAGGGCTGATCTCTTCTAGTGGATTATTGTAAAACTGCCATCTCTTATTTGTACAAATGCATTCTCCATTGTCCCAGGAGCTATATAAAGATAAAATCCAGTTTGTTCAAATAAACCAGGTTATCAGACTGGAAGCTCTTAAAAATTATTTAGTTTTTCCTTTCAAATGAGGCTTACTTGATTATAGTAATAACATTTGCAAACAGGGCCGCTCTGGCCATGAGGCATGGTGAGAACCTTGCCTCAGGCGGCACGGAGCGGGCAGTTACAAGGGGCGGCAAAAAGCCGCCTCTTATAACTTTAAGAGCCGAATTTCCGGGTTTTAGCATTTCTGCATTTATTGCATTGTGAACCTTTAAAGGGCACCTATCGCTTAAAAAAGTTACCCCAACCAAAGGTGCGAGCTGATAGAGCCCGCATTCCGATTGGAGGTACCAGTACTGCTTTTCTTAATGTGCATGCATGTGACGTCACATGCGCATAAATGCGTGTCCACTGTCATGGCGGCTCCTGGTGCAAGTTTGCCTGCGCTGGCGGGGGCTTTCTTTATAAAAAAGTACTGGTAACCCCGATAGGTGCCCTTTAACACCTGCTTGAAGGTGGTGTAAAGTTTAGGAACAAATGAAACAACTTTTTCAACTATAAAATTCACAATCGCTATCCTACTGTCGTGTGAGGTGCAAAGTGTTTGCAAAGACAAAAACTGTTCACTTTGCGAACATTTATTTGCACTTCAGACAATTCTTGCTTTAAGGGAAGGCCTGATCATAATAAAAAATAGCAAAACAAAAGCCTCATATTTCAATATCAAAGAGCTCTCTATAAGTCCCTAGCTGCTGGTACTGTTGCTTGGAACAATATATTCCCATATGCATTACTGAAAAGATGTAAAGATACTATAAAGAATTATTCTACATCCAGCAACAATTATGATGCACCAGTTCCAGAAAAATCCCAACAGTAGGTTGCCCAGTTCATACCAGACCTGAATATCTTTATGTGAATCACTTTCCAGTGTAGTGTATAAATTTGCACATGCCATCCAAAATGCTACATTTTGTCTAAAACTCTTTATATTCATACTGTAGAGGGTATCTGCCTATCAATGAATGAAACATAAATTGTCATTTAAGTAATTTGTTCCTTTGTCAGTTTTTCATTAATTTTGTATGGCAATGTTTCAAAAAGCCTCTTTTCAACACTGAGCCTATTCCTTTTCAGGGCTTGGCAAGAACCAAGTTCTAGAGGAAATGATCCAATGATGAGGTGCACCAAACTGCCAATGTATGGTGAGATTGTGTATAAATGATTGTGTCTAAGGTTTAGTGTCTGAAGTTCCCTGCACAAGTACAGTTCATCTGGGATGGTTTCTATATGGTTGAAAGAAACTGAGAAAAGCTCCAGTGTCTTTGACCATGTTCTTTAGGGCCCTTACACACGGGCGTTTTTACAAATTGGTCACACGGAATAGTCTAAGGGCCGGTACACACGGGCGTTTTTACCTGCGCTCCCCTGCGTTCCGTTTTGCTGCGTTCAGCCGCAGGGGAGCGCAGGTATAGACGCACTCAATTATTTTCAATGTAGGCGCCAAACGCAGGAAAAATGCAGCATGTTGCTTCTGAATCTGCGTTTGGCGCTTACACGCGTCTCGTGGGTACAACCTCATTGAACAAAATGAGGTGCGTCTAGACCTGCGCTCCCCTGCGGCTGAGCGCAGCCAAACACAACGCAGGGGAGCGCAGGTCCAAAACGCCTGTGTGTACCGGCCCTTAGACTATTCCGTGTGACCAATTTGATTCCGTTATTGTCAATGCTGTGTTTCTGAAGCTGAGCAGAAATATTGACAGCATACTGAAGGATGCTTGTTACATTGCTATTTATAAATAGATGTTTCAGGCTCTTTAGCTATTTGAATGAATCAAATGAGATGAATTTTGCTATTTCTATATTTAATGAACGAGTCAGGTGCAGTTCCTCTAAGTTTCCAAAGTCACTCCTTTCAAGAGCAATGGAATATAGAGGTAAGAAAGGACAGCTTTGAAAACAGAGCCATGGGAAGATTACAATAGAAATTATTGTATCCTGTTACATCTTCTATGTCAACCTCACAGTCTACAAGTAAACTTTATTTCTGAAACTAATGCACCCTTGTATCCAATGACAAACAAAATGTAGTAACTTAAATATGATTTGGTTGACTTATGTAAAATAAAGAACACCTCCTTCCACATGATATCGAAAATCTTTCACCTTCTCAAACAAGACTTAGGCTTGCTCTTGTTCCTTCTCATTCATATGTCTGGCTGCAGCTTTATCCACAATACAAGTCTCAGCTGTTGGTTTTAGCAATGGTGTATCAGTAACTGGCTGCTTGTGTTAGTCTTATTCACATTGTTCCTTTTGCTGTGTTTCTCTTTTTGTTCTTCGACACACATTGCTCAAGGCTCTGGTTGTCCAAGGAGAGTCAAAACATTACGTAGTTAAATTGGGTTGAAAAACGACACAGTCCAACCCCTCCAAATTAAAACCCAGCATACAGTGTGTGTATATATATATATATATATATAT
>CM044438.1:84453585-84485797 GCA_024363595.1 Xenopus borealis | reverse complement strand
CTTGAGTTTATGCCCTTTTTTAATGCAGGACAGAACCCTATTTGCTTTAGTAGCTACAGAGTGACACTGCCCAGAATAAGACAACTTTTTATCTATAAAAACCTCAAGATCCTTCTCACTTAAGGAAACTCCCAAAACACTGCCATTTAGAGTATAACTTGAATTTATCAACATTGAACCTCATCTTCCAGTTTTCTGCCCAGTTTCCCAACTTAGACAAATCACTCTGCAAAGTGGCAGCATCCTGCATGGAACCTATAGTTCCGCACAATTTAGTATCATCTGCAAAAATAGAAAAAATGCCCACATCCAGGTCATTAATAATCAAGTTGAAAAGCAAGGGACCAAGTACAGAATCCTGCAGTACCCCACAAACAACACTGGCCCAATTAGAAAATGTTCCATTTACCACCACTCTTTATAGTCTATCTTTTAGCCAGTTCTCTATCCAGTTACAAATACTATGTTCCAGGCCAACATGCCTTAATTTAAACAGTAACCTTCTGTGTGGCACTGTATCAAATGCTTTAGCAGAGTTTAAGTAAATCACATCCACTGCCATCCCAGAACGGAGGTCCCTGCTTACATTCTCATAAAATGAAATTAAGTTAGTCTAGCAAGATCTATTATGCTAAAACCATGCTGGCACAAACTCATGGTATTGTTATTTGCTATGAAGTCCAGTATCCTATCCTTTATTAATGCTTCAAAAGCTTTCCTACCACCGACGTCAGTTTAACTGGCCTATAGTTTTGAGGCAGAGAATGGGATGCCTTTTTGAATAGCGGCACCACATTAGCAATTCGCCAGTCTCTCGGCACCATGCCAGACCTCAATGAATCCTGAAAAATTAAGTAGAGAGGTTTGGCAATCACAGAGCTAAGCTCCCTAAATACCCTGGGATAAAGCCCATCTGGCCCTGGATCTTTGTTTATCTTAACATGTTCTAGTCTATTTTGAATTTCAGCATGTGTGAACCATGCATCATTAGATGTATTATTAGAATTGGGATTATTAATAAGGAAACCTTCATTAGCTGGTTCCTCATTTGTGTACACATGTGAAAAGTATGCATTCATTCAGAATCTGAGCTTTTTGCTTAATCTACCCCTTCCTGTTTCAATTTTTTACTATTAATATATTGAAAAAATTATTTTGGATTCTTTTTACTGCTTACTTCTATATCCTTTTCCATATCGATTTTAGCTTGCCTGATAGCTTTTTTGCATGACTTATTGGCCTCCTTGTACCTTATAAATTATTTGGCTGTCCCAGCTAACTTGAAAGCCTTAAAAGCACGTCTTTTCTTACCCACTTCAACACCAACACTTCTATTGAACCAAAAAGGTTTTGCTTTGAAACAACGTTCCTTGCTTACAAGCAGAATATACTGACATGTATATTTATTAAGCAGCATTTTAAAGACTTCCCATTTTTATTCAGTGTTTAACCCTGTGAAAAGCATTTCCCACTTAATATGTTGCAGAGATGCCCTTATACTGTTAAAGTTTGCACACCTGAAATTCAATGTTTTAATTACTCCCTTATAGACTTGCCTCTGTAACAGAATCTCAAAGGAGACCATGTAATGATCACTATTCCCTAAATGCTCACCCACACAAAAGCTAGAGATGAGTTCAGTATTATTAGTTATTACAAGATCCAAAATAGAGTTATTCCTAGTAGGTTCTTGATCTAGCTGGGATAAAAAGTTGTCATTTACCATATTTACAAACCTACTAGCTTTATCTGTCTTGGCAACCCCAGTCAATGTCCTTGATAATTGAAGTCACCCATAAAAACTTGACCTAGTTGTGAAGCCGCTTCTATTGCCATAGTACTGATATAAAAAGTAAAATTTTTGAACATGAACCTGGGTATTTAAACCAAAAGTTGTCACAAATCATAAACATCAATGTATGAGTAAGGAAAATACTTGGTGTACCAGGGAATGGCTAGAAGAAAATTCAAAAGATACTTTGTAAAGTTCAGGTTTGAAGTCTATTGTAAATAAAAAACTGACAAGACAAAATAATCAGAAACAGTGACATGCTTGGGGTGGCTGTGGCCAACCACCAAACCTTAGACACAGGTCCCAATAATTAATACCTCATCTGCTTATTTACCTGTTTTCTGCAATACTATATAGTCTCCTATTAGACCCCCCCCCCCTTCTCACCCATGTCGATGCTGTCCTGCGTTCCAGTTTCTTTATTTTGAATGCTTCACCTCTATTCTCCCTAATGACTTGCATTCTATCTCACTTGCACTTATACGTATCTATGTAACTATCTCATTTATACTTTGGCCTTTCTCCTTTTAATATTTTTGATGTCTCCTCCATTTGACTGTGTCTGCTTCAGTGTTTTTTAGAGTTGGTTGACTGTGCTTCAAAGCCATAATTTGGAAAGTTCCCCCATAAGCACATAAAGTGTCATACAGCTGTCCATTAAGCCATATTTCCAAAATAATTTTCAACATCAAGGGGCAGACGTATCAAGGGTCAAATTTAGAATTTCAAAAACGTTAAATTTTAATTAAAAAAGACCAACCAAAATTATTCCCTTTTTTTTTTTTCATTGGAATAGGTAAATTTTCGATCAAATAGGTCCATATTCAATTGAGTTCGAATCGAAGTTTTTCCTAAAAAAAACTTAGAAAAGTGTAGGTTCTTGGAGGTCCCCCATATGCTAAAACTGCAATTCAGCAAGTTTTAGATGGCAAATAGTCAAAGACTATCCCCCTAGTTGAAGTACACAATAATAGCTTGAAATTCAATTTTTTTTTTTTATTCGAATTTTCACTTTGACCCATGATGAATCTGCAACTAAGGGATATTTACTAAAACTCCATTTCCCCATAGTTTACAGGAAACAAACTTGACCTACTTTAACTCTCATATTTTACCAGAAATAAACTCAACCTTCCCATCCAATTTTTTTTTTCAAAAACAATTTTCACTAAAAACAAAAAAACCTTCTAGAAAAAATTGAGTTTCAATAAATAACCCCCTAAATATGTGATCATCTTAAATTTCACTCTGATTGACCTTTAAAATTGGCTTCCCGGAGTATATAAAATGGCAAATATATATTTGACCATAATAGACCTCAGTTATGGCTCTGAGCTCTCCTTGGGGGACACACTGTTTGGAAATCACCCATACACTTTCCTTTCGCTTCTCTGTGTTGTCTTTATTTCATTTCACTTATACTTATTTCCCATGTTGCTCTTCTATATTTTACTTCCAAACTATTGTACATAAATTGCTTAGTAGAATATTGTGCATACCTTTCTCTATTGATTATAACCATAACACTAGAATAGAAATGAAACAGAAATAAAAATTGCAAATAGTTAATTATATGGGAGAGTAGTTGATGTTTTTCAGAGCCATTTGAATTATCCTGGTGTGAAAGGTTCTTGCATGAGATATCCCCAGAAACAAAGACCTTACCTGTAATGTGTACTCAAACCCTCCATTCATCAGCATGGACACAGAGATAGTCCGTGAACTCATCCCACCAGGGCTTGAGCACACGGAATACTGGTTGCTGCTCGGAATTCTGTCACTGGAATTGTGGCAATCTGTTGGTTCTGGCAAATGCCAGAGGGCTGCTATATGTTGACATATATAGTCACTATTTATTGGGCTGGTGAGGGTTCTGTTTGGGCTTCAGCAAAGGCTGTTTGGGTCTCTGTATGCCAAGGCCAATTTTGATACTCAGTCCAGATCTACGTATATAAGATATACTGGGGCTGTTTTCTCTGGAAAAAATATGCTTGAGAGGGGACGATTCCACGTCCAAGTACATTAGAGGACATTATAGACAAACAGCACGAGACCTTTTTACCCATAAAGAGGATCACCGCACCAGAGGCCACCCCTTCAGACTAGAAGAAAAGGACTTTCATTAGCTGAACTGAATCTGAATCCTAATTTGCATATGTATATTAGGCGTGGGAAGGGAAATCGTGACTTTTCATCTCAAAACAAGGAAGTAAAACATTTTTTTTTCCACTTTTTCCTTTCCCACCTTTAATTTGCATATGGAAATTAGGATTCAGGTTTGGTTAAACCACACACAAGGATTCTGCCGAATCCAAATCCTGCTGAAAAAGGCCAAATCCCAAACCCGTGCATACCTACTTGAGATCAAATATATAGTGTGACCAGACACTTGAGGGAATACTCATGATAATGGTAAGAAGAGTAATTCACCCTTGCTAAAGTACTGGTAAACTTTTACCTTGTAAATGTAACTGTAACAGCAGCTTTTATTCAACCACCCAGTGAGTGGACTTTTGGCCAGTATTCTTAAAAGTCATTGGCAAAAATGTCTTGAGAAAGACCAATGAAAGGTTAAGAGGAAATTTCACAGCATCGTAAAATCAGCAAACGTGATGAGTAGAAAAAGTGGCAATATTTTGTTGTCAACAACTTGTGCAGTTCAAATGTACACAATACTTTCTGCTGCAGATGAACAAGAAAAAGTGAGAGACAGTAACACAGTGCAAATCACAAATCGGTTCTCTTTGCGCATTATAAAACCCTATAATAATTTCCAGCCTCTTGTTTTGATGAATGCTGTAAACTTATGAAAATGTTTGTCAGATAAAATAGAATTAAAAAAAACATACGTACAAAAGCTGAAACTGCATTAGTCTAAGCTCACTCATTTGGTATGAGTCTGACATGAATTAGGAATCATTGGTGTGAGATATTTTCTTCCATAAAAGAGCTTTCAAATTGTTTAATGTTAATGCATGTTCCATTTCCATGTGCTTGGCTGCAGCCTTCAGGGCAATGCAGGAGTAAATCTGCTTTTCCAACTCATCTCGGATTTCAGATGGGGTTCCACTGAGCAGATAGTCCTTCACCAATAAGCAGATTTTTGCTAGGTTGGGCTGAGTTACAGCTGTAGTGCACCTCCTTTTACTCTGATCACATGTTGTACGACAGTCAGCACCATAAACACAGTCTGAATCAAACTCACAAGATTTATTTTTAATATATTCCTTCAGGCTCATTTCAGGTATTATCTTTCTCATGTCCACCATTTTTAAGTCATATTTATAGTTATAACCAAAGTTTTTGGCACTTACATCACACATGAGAAAATTCCCATAGAGACCATGAAATATATCTTCTACAAATTCTAGGAGACCTATAACTATCTTAGCCTTTCTAGGCCAGGAGGGGGTGAACCACTGGTCCATACGTTTTCGGAGGCCAAAGGGAATAAATACTTCAATGATCCATGGAAGGCGTATTCCATACAGAGATGTGTATGGCACTCTTTCTGTTATGTACAAATCTCCACAATATCCCAGTAGCTTTGGGGTATGTTCCTTATCTTGCAAGATTGCCATCAATAAAAATTCATTGAGCTGTAATAGAGCCCATGCAGATTTGGCTTCAGGTAGAGAAACATGGCCATCTTTATTACTATCAGCAGCTTTAAGGATAAGGTTAACCAGGTCTTGAAGATTGCCTTGATCACCTAATTTTGTCTAACAGAAAAAAAATATATATATTTTCAGACATTTCATTAAACACTATAGATGTTATATGTTATGTAGTGCAGTGAGGCTAGGGGCATCTTGTGCTGTTTTGGGTCCTCTACACTTCTGGAGCATGCACAGTTGAAGCGGATCCAGATCTAGCTACTACACGTTCCATGTCTGTGATCACAGTAAACATGACCCTAAGACATGCAAGATGTTGCCTGCCAACTCTGCAGTGCGACTATGCATTTTCAGGGGAGACCCCTGTGATGCAGTCTGTCTGCTGGGGTTACCAGAACAGTTTTGTTCTCCTTCTTAATGGTATGGGTCAGTTTGCCATGTAATGCACTAGTCCACATAATGCCAAAGAATGCACAGTGCCTCTTCCTGACGTGGAACAACCTATGCCAGTCTAGAAGTAGAACAATGCATTGCATTTCTGCAATAAACATGCAAGTGTTTCTTGCTTGCATTAGCTCTATGTGCCTCTGGATTGTTCTACTTCTAGATTGGATTTGGGGTTGCTGGACCTCCACCATTGTGCACCAGATAGTATTTGATTGTCTTCTACAAGGGTGTGCGAGAGCCAGATCTTTATTGGACATAACCTATGCCAAGTCATACATTCCTTGAAAACTCATACTCAACTCTTACTAAAGCACCCGAATTGATCTGGACTTAAGATATATGGTCAAAGTCCACAATACTTCCTATAGACCATTTCACTCTAGCTCAATCCCAGACATATGCTTATTTAAACTGGGTTGACTCATTCAGATGTTGCCTCACGAGGAAACTTCATACGACTTCTGAAATTGAAGCGCCATGAGTTCCATTGCGATGACGTTTTCTCATTATAGCAGGCGGAAGGCAGTTCGGGGGGGTATTGTCTCCCCAAAGAAGAGGCGATTAGTCGCCAGGCGACTAAATCTCCCCGAATCTGCCAGTGTGACCTTACCCTAAAGGTGAACCACCCCTTTAAATGAATGATAGTATAATATTGTGTTGTCTTGCACTGTTAAAACTGGTAGGTTTGCTTCAGAAACTCTACTACAGCAAGTGTAGCCATGTTCAATCACAGTGTACACAACAGATAACAGATAAGAATCCTGTTCTAAGCACTGAGCTTTTCTGTTATCTGCTGTGTAATGTGCCTTTTCTCCTTTTTCAGCTTTGAATGGCTGCCCCCATGGCTACACAGCAGCTTGTTTATATACTTCAACTATTATAGAGTTTCTGAAGCAAAATCACCAGTTTTAGCAGTGCAGGGCAACATAATGTTATATTTTCATTACTTTAAAATACAACCACTCTTTGGTGTTACGATTCCGTTAAATAGCCAAATGGCAGAGAGCACCAATTCCCACTACACTTATCCACAGCTACGCTTCTCTTGCATATTATTCCTAAATTTTCTTCTCTCAGATGGACACTAAGTTATTTTGCAGTAGGTTTCTTCCTTTTTTCATTTTCACTTTGTTTTAGTTTATATACATTTTATGTTAGGATTATATGTGTTGGACAAAGCTAGGCCAATTACTAGAACCACTATACACGAACAATAATAGCTTGATACATTGATTTAGTTCATGTAATTTTTGGAATTCCAAAACATTGAATAAAAACAATTGTTTAAATAAGAAGCCCAATCATTAATTAAAAACCAGTGACTTGTAATAATTATGTGGTTGCTATATCAAATTCCCACAGCAGTTAATATGGTAAAGTCCTATAGTTCACATTACCATAAGATAAATAAATCAGTATTAACTAAATTACTTAAATTAATTAGGAGACAATTAATTGGATAGATTAAAAATGATTTAGTGCTCAGGTCCAGGAAAATAGAAATAGGAAATAAAGAAGAGGTGGAGCTATCCCAAGAGCTGCTACCTATTTGATTTCTTCCCTGGGACACCACAAAGGCGGAGAAGGCAGAGTATCCGGGACTGTGGTCTCGTTAATTAACTGCAGCCCTAACCCTGTTTGAGAGGCTAAATATCTAAAAAACCACAAATTCACGGACTCTTGATAAGTTTAGATAAAGGAGAAAATAGATTCAGGATTTGAGCACTTGCCACCTCGCCGTCAGTATTAAATCAAGTTTAGAACTAAAGGATCTGTCAACAACGGAGACGCCAACTCGCGTTTCACAAAGAAGCTTTGTGAAGGCGTAAATAACAGGTTCCTGGATTACGGGGTTTAAAAAAAACCTTTTGCGTCTTACGTCATGAGGATTTTCCCGTGAGGCTTCTTTACCTCCTACGCAAGTAACCATCATAGTATCGTGCTAGCACCTACTCACGCAGGTCCCCGCATTGCTAGGATACCTCAGGACACGTACGTCCGTTCACCAAGGATTTGTATATCGTATTATTTCTATCAAATTAGACTGCAATTCACTTTACAATTAATTTGAAAACACTTCCCAGGAACCTGTTTGAGGTTCTGTCACTTAGGTCACAGATTCATTATTTTAACTATTAATCATAGGCATAGATCCAATCCTGTTTTTAATTTATACAGATTATCCTAAATCAATTCTTTAAGTGTATTAATTTATCATTTGATTTGACTAAATAAAAATTAATTAATCTAAGAGATCATGTTATCTATTTGATTACATTATAGATTAATCTGTATTTTCTTTTATACATAATTTCAATTAAAAACCAATTTTATTTAAATAAATTATTTTTTTAGAAGAACTGACATACTATGTTATTACATACTACACAAACAGTTAAAATGGATCAAGTTTGATTTATTAAATGAATGCTGTGAACAAATTATTCTCATTTATTCCGTAAGGGGACACAGTATTCATTTTAAAGATCCAATAGCTTTCTCGTTTTAATAGGGCTTGTTCCAGGTTACTTTTCCGGATTCCTAGTTCTACTTTTTCCAAAGCCCAAAATTTCATCTTTGCTGGATCCATGTTATGTGATTTTATGAAATGATGAGCTACAGTTGAAATTGTCTTATTTTTGCTGTAATTTCCTGCATTTCTAATGGTACTGCAATGTTGTTGCATTCTGTTTTTAAGCATCTGTGTCGTCATTCCTATATATTTTTTGTTGCAAGGGCATTCGATACAGTAAATCAAGCCATAAGTTCTACAATTTATATAGCTGTTTATCCACAAGTAATTTAGTTAATACTGATTTATTTCTCTTATGGTAATGTGAACTATAGGACTTTACCATATTAACTACAGTGGGAATTTGATATAGCAACCACATAATCATTACAAGTCACTGGTTTTTAATTAAGGATTGGGCTTCTTATGAATCATGTCGCATTGAAATAATTAAATTTATTACTAATTAATTTTAATTAATTTATGTATTGCACTTTTAAAATTCATGAATTTGAGAAATTCAAGAGCTAAATTATTGCACTGCACTTTAGAAATTATTTAATTTGAACTGCACGGCACTTTATTGAATCATAAGTAATTTAGTGAATAATTGCTATTAAATCATTGGACCACACAGCATAAGGAAAAGTGTTATGTGAGAATAGAATTGGTATCATTTGAATTGGTGACTATTTTTGTATGAGTGATTAAGCGGAGTACTTTTTCCCTCTTATTTTCAATATAAAAATTGTTGTTTTTAAATGAATACTAATACTCTGAATCTCAAACAATGAACAGACTCACTTTAACAAGACTGTGCACCATTTCCTTGAACTTCTGTACTGTGGTGCCCCTTGTTGGCTTATCAAACAGTACAATTTCCTTTCTGGGCTCCAGGTCAACTTCAAAGTCCTGATGTGCGTTTCCCATCTGACATTTGATCACACCTTCAAGGTTACCCCAGATTCCAAAGTATATCTGGAAAGAAAAATCATTAATGTCAATTGTGTTTTGGAGTTAGAACCTTATCCTTGGCATACAAGAGAGTAGAAATATTCAGAGCTGTTCACTAGTATAAAATATAAACATGTAATTGTGCAAGAAACATGGCTTAAATGTACAGGAACCGCCAATCAACATCTCAGCTGATATAACAAGGGCTCTTTTAGAGATGTCTGGCCAGTCAGAAAATGGCAAAGGCTAAGTAAGGGCTTATACCACTTGAAAGAGGATGGTACTACTGGAATCCAGGGAATAAATTTGCCTTTAATGTGGGCTTTTATTTAACAGGAATAGGGCTGCTAAGAACTAGCCCTAATGAAAACCAATGAATATAAATGCTAGTAGACAATTATTCTAAAAATGCATTTGCTCTGCCACACAAAAGCACTAGGACCTTGAACTTCAAGCTTTGAATTACATTGAAAATATGTGTGGTCCTTATAGATTTTACAATTAATGGAAAGCATTGATACCGGAGTTTCTCCAGCTTTCAGCCCTGCATCCAAACTTGGAACTGCAAATGGACTCCTTGCTCCCTATATATGGGTTGTAGCAGCTGCTACTGATTTTGAGAATTATTAATGCTTTTTTTCTGTGCAAGAAATATAAAAAGTATATATACCATGTAAATACTTGAACTCTAGAATTTAATTTGAGAAATTACCTTTCAAATGTTAGAAATTACCATTTAAATGTTTAGATATAGTCAGGAAGGCTCTCAGACAGGTCCTATAGATCAGTGATTTTCAACCTTGTGCCTCCAGCTGTTAAGGAACTACAAGTCCCACAATGCAATGAAGGAGTCTGACAGCCACAGTCAGGCAAATGCATTGTGGGACTTGTAGTTTCTTAACAGCTGGAGGCACAAGGTTGAAAATCACTGCTATAGATTAGTTAATTAGTTACAGGTTCAGTCTAAGTTAACTATATCAGCCACAGTATGACCAGCTTTACAAAGAACTGTCTATTTTACATACAAACAAGTAACTTGCATGTTTGATTTACATGGTTCTCTCTTTTTTGGGTAGATGTACTTCTGCAAGAGGCATATGGTACATTATCTACATAACTGTACTGTAAATAAGAACTAGTCTAATTCTGGCCATAGATACAAAGGTAATGTCGTACAGATCAAATTTTTGGATTATGTGTGGATTGTCCTGACATTTTTTGTAACATGGAGATCAGTCATTTATTTGATCGGACAGATTAGAACAGGGTTGCCCAAAAGGTAGATCGGGGTCTACCATTAGACCTTTTACTGGTGATCAGTAGATCTCAAGATATGGTCAACAGCTTGACTATATCACCCTCCTGATTCATGCTTTTCATTCAGATATTTATGTTAAAGGAAAATGATACCCCCAAAATCAATACTTAAGCAACAGATAGTTTACATCTTATTAAGTGGCATATTAAAGAACTAGTATATATATTTAAGTAAATATTGCCCTTTTACATCTCTTGCCTTCCACCACCATTTTGTGATGCTCTCTGTGCTGCCTCAGAGATCAGCTGACCAGAAATACTACAACTCTAACTGTAACAGGAAGAAGTGTGGAAGAATAAGACAAAAAACTCTGTCTGTTAATTTGTGGCCTAACTTTATAGTTTATTTGGTATGTTTGTGTGCACTGTGAATCGTAAGATCCCAGGGGGTGACCCTTATTTTTTTAAAATGGCAATTTTCCATTTATGATTACCCAATGGCACATACTACTAAAAAAGTATATTATTATGAAAATGGTTTATTTACATGAAGCAGGGTTTCACACGAGTTGTTTTATGCATTATATTTTTACAGAGACCTACATTGTTTGGGGGTATTGTTTTCCTTTAAGGTTACATAAGAAATAGTTATTTCTTAAATATAGCAACATATGTTTTCTCATAAATCAGGGATGTCCAAACTACGGTCCGCCATCCATTTTTAATTGGCCCAACACAAATTGTAAAAATATACAGACTATGTCCCGCACATTCTTCAGCTATGCAAGGACATCAGCTATGCAAGGACATCAGCTATGCGAGGACTTTCAACTGACTAGAATCAGAAGCTACCGGCTTGGTCTATTCCCCTTTAAGCTCGATGACAGTGTTTGTAAGGAGCCTTGTGATTGGCCAATGAGGACGGTAGCCTAGCAACAGTGCTGCAGTGTCGGCAACTAAAGGGCCTAGCGGAGTTCCAATTGGGGGAATCAGGAATCATTCACTGTGATGGCGCAGCCTGGGCACCAGGGGGTGGGTTGATGCTGCTGTTCGATCTATAGGTGTGACCGAATAACAGCTGTGGCACCCACTACGCGGGTCTTTCCAAATATTAGAGTTTCTGCCCGACTGTGTTCCTTTGTATTGCGCTGCCTTCATCCCTTTATAGGGCCCTCCTGTATCCAATCCTCTCAGTCTCTCCTTTTTGGGCATCATCATGTCCCTGCTCACACTACCTCTTCTCTTCATCAACCTTGGTGGAGAAATGCTTTATATTCTGGATCAACGGCTGCGGGCTCAGAATATTCCTCCAAACAAAGCAAAAAAGTTTGAGCAACAAATCTGTTAACAATCCTACAGCCTGTTACAATATCACCCAAGTTTGTGCTGTGAATGTGACATGTGAAGGGACAACCTTGACCAGGCTACTGGCTATCATACTTTTCCTTTTTCAAGATTTAATAAAGGGTGCAAAGTTTGTGTATTTTCTTTGCTTTTACAAATCAAAAGTGTTTGTGTTTTTCCAATGTGGCCCTCAAAACCAAAGGTTTGGACACCCCTGTCATAAATCAACATTTAAGTAATATTTTCCATGAAACAGGATGCTAACAATGTTTTATGGATGTATATCATAATGGGACAACATCACTAAAAATTGACCTCGCATTAGTAAAGTATGGGCACTCCTGGTTAGAAGATTTCTGTTGGCTAACAATAATATGAAGTCTCTGACGAAGTCCAGAAGCGACGAAACGCGTAAGGCAAGGCAGACAAACACCAGTGACATCATCTCCAGGCGTCTAGGGGAGTTTGGGTAGAGGCAACGCGGGTTGGGGCTGAAGCCAACATAACAACACGCTTAACTACCCCAATTGGGAGATTGATGTGCTCTAAATGTGAGTGGAATATTTTGTTTTTATATGCATAAGAAATAAATGGTTTTGCACTATTTTCTGCATTCTATATCCGTTAACAGCCAGGACCAACCTTAAAGCACCATAATTGATTTACATGCTGAATGAATTTAAAAGATTTAAAGGTTTGTAAGTACCCATCTTTCATTGAAAGACACGTGGTGGATATAAGAAGTAATTGGACATCTCATAGTGGTAATTGGGGAGAATGTTGAACTACAACTACCACTAACCCACTACACTTAGATCCCTTTTATGGTGCATCTACTCTCAGCGCTGACTCAAATAAACTGTGAATTTCCAATTAAAGGTTACCTGATTGTTGGGTCTAGCCGACAAGCATTTCCCAAAATAAATGGTTTCCTTTGGACAAAGACCTTCACACGCTGATCCATCAATAATCCCTTTCCTATATTTATCACACTGGGGGGTGAAAAAACATTAGCTAAGAGAATTGAGGAAACAGTTTTTTTTACGCTCATGATTTGTTAAAAGGGAAAACATCATCACTTACCACATTTTATTTGCCCCTTTTTTTTTTTTACACAAGCATTTATAATATTAAAGCCGCTACTTCAATTATTACGCTATTAAGCTATTATTAAGCCACTTATTAATTAAAATGCAGCGTGTAAGATACAAAGAATATATACAGAATTATAAGGAGTTCAGGCAAAAGTCCAAATAAAAATATCTTATAAAATGTTTATACATTTATAGATATATGTATGGTATATCAGAAGAAGACGTCATGTGATGAACAACCAGAATCTTAGAGAATATTTTAGCCTTTAACTAACATTTACCTTTCTAAGGTCACATCACTGCAGGGATATTACACTAACTAAACTGAATCCTACAAACTACAGGGGTATTACATGTATTACTTGTCAAATAAAATTAAGGGCTCCATAAGAGTCAAAAGTTACAAACAGATGCTCGTTGCAACATGTTCAACACTACTCAACTACTACTACTCAATCTCAATTAAAGGCATCCATTTTTTATAACTTTAGTTAGGCATGCAAATTCAACATTATTTTCTTGATTTAAAATTGAAACCGACATTGTACTTACTATTGTTGCTTTACATTCCTGTCCCCTACAGAGCTCTGTGTAGGAGTTGTACCTTACATAGATAACCCAGCTGCCAATAAAAACAGCTAGCCATGAAAAGTAGAGATATTTAATCTGCACATAAGACAAGCGAGCCTGCAAAAATAAAAAATAATTTAAAAAAATGAAAAATAAACTTTTTCAGTGACATTATGCAAATCAGTTATGGGTTTGTTAATGGATGGATAACATTTATGCATCTAACTGCTAAGTTGCAAAGGTTTGTGCCGTGTCTGTGCAACACTTGTAAATAATATATGCTTGGTAATTACAATCAATTATTACTTATAATTAATTTGGTCACTGGGGGACTGTTCTATTTGATCTTATGGATTTAATGTAGTTTTCCTTCAGCAGTGAAGCTAGGCTCCCTGCTCAGAATTTCACTGATGCACAGCAAAATTAAGCTCACTTCTACAGTAAATTTGGTATATTTTCAAGGCCTCAACAGCAATATATGTAACAATAACTGCCAACACAGAAATAATTATGTAAATACAGAAGACTGTAGAGTAATACATTATTTATACCAAGATCCACTAAGAATTAGAGAGAAAATCCAATTAATAATGAAATCCAGCAGCTACTGCAAATTGGCCCCATGGTGTAGTGATGTGCAGGTCAAGAAAAACTCAACCTGCACCCGACCCAAATCTATGCCGACTTCCGCATCCCTTTTATAGACGCGCGCCAACCGTCCCGCTAATGACATCACAAAAGGGGCGGACAAATTTGGTAGATTAAATCAACTAGTTTGGCCCTTTTCCAATTTGTTATTCACTTGCTACTTCTGTAATGAAAGAAGGTAAGAACTTTTCAGTTGAGCAACTCTATACTAGGGACACTAATGTAGAAAGAGCAAAGGCAATCCTAGTCGAGAGCTGGGAAGTACAGAGTATCATTCTCAGGTATTTTTCGATATTCATAGTCAGCCCTAGATCAGCAACTGACATTAATTCTGTGTATTCTCCAAACGACAAGCAAGTATTGAAATTGTTCCAGGACCGGACTAGCAATCGTGCAAATGCCCAGTGGGCTGCTGCATTTATGGGCTGGGGAGCTGAAGCCGAAAGGGGGGACGAAGCCAAATGGAAGCTCTAGTGGAAGCCAATGAAAAGAGCCAAAGCCACAGAGAACAAAGAAGCCGCTGTCACCTAGGAGGAAGAGGACCATCTGACCAGTTTTTTTTTTCTTCTAAATTTAATGGGAGACCCTGGCCACCAATGTATTTTTCAACTTGGGGGGGGGGGCTGGCCACCAATTTTTTTTTGTTGTTTTTTTTTATTTTTTTTTTTTATTGGGGGCATTGACCACCAAAGTTTCTTTTTTAACATGGGGGTGGGGGTAGCTGCCAATGTTGCACATTTATATGAGGGCTGCTTTTATTTATTTTTTTTGTCTGGCCCTGGATTGTACATAGAAGCAAACACATTTTCTGTTTAATGAATGAGTGACAATTCCATAACAGATTTGCATTATTACTGATAACCCAAAAATAAGTGGGGTAAAACATTTCCTGGAGCATATTTCAACATATTATAAAGGGTTAAAGCATATTAGGAGCAACACTACAAAAATAAACAGTTTCCTAGTTTTCCAGGGCCATTGGTCACTTAATAAAGGGGTAGTTTACCTTACAAGTATATTTCAGCATGGTGTAGACAACTTTGGGAATGTGTGATTCCCCAGGGTGAGGACAGGTCTTGCTCATGTACCTGCCAAGTGGGAACGGCTACTAAGTAAAAAAGGGAGAGGTACTTTTAGGGCAGTTAGTGCTTTCTGGAGACATCTGATCTCTAGGGGAAGTGGACAAATTTCCAAGGACTGAATTGTGCCTACTGGTATTTTCCAGCGGAGTATGGGACTGTGGCACTGAAATACTGTGCCAGGGGTTGGTTAGGCCACACAGGTTCTCCAGGGCAGTGTTTATAGTATTGCTGCTTGCACTGACATTTATTATTTCTTTGCAATATAAACTTATAGATGATTGTACTGGAAACTAAGGATAATGTTCTCTGAGGTGCTTGGCAATATTAGCAAATGGATCTACAAGCAAGTAATGCAAATAATGTTCATTGATCTTACATTTACTTAATTCAGTGAAGACTTTGGAGGAACGGTTATGAAGTGCTTTTCAAATTAGCCACAACTAATTTTTTACTGAGCACTTGTCATTCATTGTCTAATAAGGAAACCCTTTACACAGTATGGGATTTATCTTCGATATCTTCTATACTAAAAGTGCTTTTTTGTGAATGCTACATCTAATATATGCTAGCACATGCAGGGTGGCTCCACTTACCATTAAAGACAACTATTACTTATTTCCAGGTTCAGATCAGTGATGTGCTTGGAACTGTAAGTAAAACGTTTCCACTACGACTTCTTGCTCCTAGGCATCGAACCTGTTGGTAGGATAAAGAAGGATAAATAGGATGGATTAAAGTTTCAGTAATGGGTTAGAACCATGGTGCCAGGTGGTTCTTTGTCTAGTGACTCCCAAAAACTAGGTACTCGCACACCCCCCTTGGAATATACTATCTTAGCTATTGACTTCCTTCACCCCCAACCAACATGTTTGGTTTGTTTGTGTTCACCGTGAATCCTAGGATCCCAGGGGGTGGCCCTTATTTTTTAAAATAGCAATTGTCCATTTATGATTACCCAATAGCACATACTACTTAAAAATGTACATTAATATGAAAATGGTTTATTTACATGCAGGCCCAGATTTGTGGAAAGGTCACGTAGGCCCGGGCCTAGGATGAAGGATTTTAGGGGGCGGCATGCTGCCCAACCACACCCACATTGGTTCAGAAACACTGGAGACATGCAGGAGATACTATGGTTTTTTTAATTTCCCATGCTCCAATCCCTATTGGCTATTTTATAAACTATTAAAAGATAACTTAAAGGAGCGCCCGCTATGTCTCCATCGGGGACGCTCACCTCGTGCATCCTGCCTCCTTCAGTGCCGGTCTTCCTATGGTGCGCGCGCCGGCGCACTTCCGGGTTTATGTGCCGGCGTGATGACGTCACTCGCAATGGCGCGAAATTCAAATAGTATTTAAAGGGATCTTTTAGTGCAGATGATTGCCCGTTGTTAGGTTCTATTTATTAGTTCCTGCGTGTGTTTCCTAACTGATTCCTGACTGATCTACTGGTGTTTGACCCTTGCTTGCCTGACTATTCCTGCTATTCTCCAATCCTGACCTTTGGCTTGTCCGATTACTCTGTTTTCTGGAATCCTGACCTTTTGCCTGTCCCCTGACTACTCTACACTCTCTAATCCTGATCCTGGCCTGTCTGACTATTCTACGCAGCTTGTGCTGTTCCGGCCTGCCTACTCCGCTTGGTGGTATTCTTCAATCCTATTCCATGGTGAGACGATCGTGCCCCTATGCTAGCCAGAACTTTTGCTTTACACCTCTCGTTAAGTCCAGGTGGCATCTGAGTAAGCTGAGGGCTCCTCCCAAGGCGGTCACTTAACTTGTGAAGCCGAGCTGAGACAAAGGTGTTTGGCAACTGTTCTGGTATTGGGTGCCGTTCGTGACACTGCCAACTGCTGAACTACAATGGGCCCAGGAAAAGGGACATAGCTGCCTGGGTGAATCCAAGGTCCACTTATCTGTCCAATACAAGGGGAAACGGCCTGAGTTAAAAACACACCTAAACCTCAGGGTCTCTACACTCCTAATACAGTTTTTATTGCATTCTAACAGGGATATTCCACGGATGCTTCCTTAGTTTTCCCATAAGGGAGATCATTAATTACGTTTAATTTAGGTAGTGCCGACATGTTACACAGCACTATGCAATTGTTTATATTTCACATCAGCCCCAGTCCCATATGAGATTACCAAGCTTCCCATCACATTCATGCAAAACAATTAGGCAGCCAACGCACAATTATTTGAAGTATAGTAGGAATACCTGGAAGAAGTCTATGTAAACACAGGAGGACATAAATGTTGTATGAAGAGTACTCAGACTCAAACTCAGAACCAGAATGCTGCATGGAGGCATCGAGCCACGATGCATGTCCTCAGGATTTTCCCAATTTCTTTCTTGCACACGAATGTGAAAGGGACATTTTTTTTTTAAATTAAATTGAGAAACCAGTTAAGACACCTTGCTGATTAATTCCCATTTCATCAGTAGATCAGTAGTACACAGCCCATGGTTTGGAAACCATTTGGAGTCATAACATGTTACACTGGTACTCCATATCCCACAGTCTTTCCAAATAATAATTATTTTCCAGCTCCATATATCCTTCTGAAATATACCTTTGAGCCATTGATCCATTGTCTGTACATGAACCAGTTCGGTTTTTGCTGTGAGGCAAGGGAGAACCTTGAATTTTATCAGTGTCAGCAAAAAACAACCTAGTAAAGTTAAAAGTTTAAACAGTATTTTTAACAGTAAACGTAGCTATTTTAGTCTAGTAAGTGCAGCCGCAGACATACAATTCAGGTTATGCACTTTGTATTTGAAAAATATGTAACGTACCTATTTAAGTAAGAAATGCAAACAGCAATTTACCACAACAAGAAACCCACATTAGTTTTTATAGAGTACTAATCATTAAAAGGGTGCAAAAATGTTTGTGGGAAGACCGTCCTCTTCGACTACTGTATAAAAATGAGAGAGAGAGAGAGCTGGAGTAAAGCATGGAGGACTGAAGTACACCGTGAGAGAAAGACCAGCAAACATCCTAATTTAGTACAAGCCTGAGAGAGAGTCTTGAGAGAGAGAGAGAGAGAGAGAGACTTGAGAGAGAGAGCAAGAGAGACTTGAGAGCGAGCGAGTGACTTGAGAGACTGACTTGAGAGAGAGAGAGAGAGAGAGAGAGAGAGAGACTGACTTGATAGACAGAGAGTGACTTGAGAGAGACTTCATCTGCTACTTAGGAGTCCTCCAGACCGTGAGGGTCCTTTCTGGATAAATTTAAACCTGGGCAGTAATCCATGACAACGGCTCAATTATGGAAGAATAGAGTAAGTAGATATAAAAGACTAGGAGAATAGAGAGGTTGAATTAGGAGAGGAGGAATTTGGAAATTGAGCTCTGGGCCTATGGTTTGTGTGGTGGTCCGCTGATACTCAGTCCGACGAAAAAAACCCAGTGGGCCCTGTCAACCCAGACGGACTTGCAGCCTGAAACCTTGTGGACTCCCCCGTACTCCCCCGGGCCACAGCTGTGTCCACCAGAAGAGGAAACAAGTTGAGCTGGTGTGTGTGTGTGTGGGGGGGGTGTGCAGCTTAGACGGCAGCCACGGGGGCCCCTGGTCACCCTGACGCTGCCCCCCATGATTAACCAGCCAACATTCTGCTCTGTGGGAGGACTGTGTATCTATTAGGCCATAGGGGTACGCCTTCTGTTGCTAAGCTATACCTTTGTTAGGCTGCTTTTTACCTGAAAGGATAGTGGTGTACCCTAAATGAATATGCCTTACTGAATTGCTAACTGGCTACTAAAAAGGGACAATACCAATTGCCACACACTTTGAGCAACCCCAATGTGCACAAATCATTTGAACTGTTGATGTAACATTACAGTGCTCGTGGTCCTTAAGTGTACTTTATATCAGTGATTTATAGTGTCAACTTTCTAGAATGTCTGAATTTCTGCTAATTCTTTTTGTTCCACTCAGATACCAGCTGCTTCGCTTGATTAATAAGAAGGGATATTATTGTTCAAATAAATATACCTTTACTTAATCTTGGAAAGGTACAGAGTGTATGGCAGTTATTCATACATACATACATACATACATACATCATACATAGAAGTCTACATGTAGGCTATTAGGAAAAGAAAAAACACTAGGGAGTGCCAAGTTGTTAGGTATCCCCTGTGTGATTTTAGTTGTTTACTTTAGACCCCATGCAAGCACTTTTCCTCTTCCAAAATATGCACCAGTGCAGGGTAGTTTTCTTGTCAGTGCCACATCAATATTCTCCTCCAGTGCCCCACCATACACAGGCCCGGATTTGTGGAGAGGCCACCTAGGCCGGGGCCTAGGGAGGCAGGCTTTTATGGAGCGGCATATTGCAGAACCACATCCACATTGGTTCAGAAATGTAAATTTCCTGTGTGCCAACTCCCATTGCTCCGTCCCGATGATGAAAATGTGAGCAAATTAAAGGGAGGGGACAGGACAACAAACGACAGGGGGCCTAGGGGCGCCCACTAGGTAAATCCGACCCTGACCATACCCTGCTGTTTTGCAACACTGCTGTTGTGATGAATTTCTGTACCACACATGCTCTCACCAATGGTGCAGAGGATGCCAGGGCAATTGAAATAGATTGCAGGACAATAGTGGGAAGCCCAGTTGAGTATATTTGTGGAAGAAGAGGAGCGCCTGACCAGAGTCAGGTGCTCTACATATTCTAAACCCACCCTTGTATTTTAATAGGAAGCCAGGTGCTGATGCAATCATAGTGACATGTATTGGCATAAGGTATATACATTATAAGGCAATGAACCTAAATAACAAGAGCCTTACCATGTTTGGACCCTGCACTTAGCTACACATCCAGTAAATGTAATAAATGAATCCAAAGTCTGGCGATGGATAAAATACTGTTTCTGCTTCCAGTCTATTCCATGTATTTATTAATTTTGTCCATTACTGGTGTGTATTAGAATGTGCTTGTGTCTAGAAAATAAGAAATATGTACGGATATAAAATGTTTCAGTTCTGCTTAATTTATCTGTATATAACGTTCACAGAGCTCACACATTTACTCACAATTATTCCTTACTGCTGCATCCATTATTGCAGAGTCATCAACATAATTGGTGCCCCTATGCAAAATTTCACCATTCAGAGACTATCCAAAGGTTATTCAGTGTAACATGTGGTTTAGCACAAAGTTATTGTATTAAAAGAATGAAGCTAGTAATCAATTTAAAAGCTATTCATGAAACGGAAACCAACTTGTTACACTGAAGGAACTCTCCTACAGCTTTTAATTTTCTTTCTTTATACCCGACATCATCAACACATTTTATAACATAAACAGGAATAAATATATATTAAAATAACACTTGACCCACAGAGAATGATATACAATTTTCACTGATAGAAGTAGCTCCAGCTGCTAATACATAATATAAATACAGTAAACCCCTCATTTTACATTTCTCAGGAGACCATGTCAATATGTTATTCATTCTGGAAAACCATTAAATGCAGAAAAGAAAAATATAGCTTTCCTTAATGGTAGAGGGACAAATAAGCATCAATTCAGGGAAAATGTAAAATCTAGGGACATAAAATCAGGGTTCTTCTGTACAAATTTTTATCCTGCAGTACCATAAACTTGCCACTGTTACATGGAAGTAAATTTCCTATATTACTGTATGGTAAATGAAGACCATGCGGAGGCTAATTTCATTGGTATGAAAACCATGGATTCAGAGCATAGTTTTTTAAAATTCTCCTTTATAGTGTACATATAAATATCAAATAATGCAAAACCGACTAGGTAATGGAAAAAAATGGAGGCAAGTCTTAATTAGCAGTTTAATGGGGTTGTTTACCTTGAACCCCCTTTTTTTAGTTTGGTTTTAAGAGTCTTTGCCAGAAAGAATGCCTTTTTGCAATAGCTTTCCATGTTTTATTTTTTATAGGTTTTTCCCAAAATTGAAGTTGCTTCCTGTTTGTGATGTTTTAGCTCAAGTACTTTAGTACTTTAATCAATCTCAGGAATTCCACTGAACAGGACCATAGATAAGAAATACCAATTTATGTATCAATTTAGAACTGATTGCAGAGTGGGTTAATCCACCCCCCTTTACAGAGCTGCTTCAGATAGACATACGGAAATGAAAATCTAAACTTCAACACTAGAAAAACAAATGGAAAGTGAATGAAAAATCATTTATTTTTGGAGAAATATCTGAGAAAAACTAACTGCACAAAAAAAGGTTGGAAATTGAACAACCCCTTTAAATCCATGGGGCATATTTACTAAGGGTCGAAGTGAAAATACGAATGAAAAAAATTTTACGAAAATTTGATTCAAATTGAAAAAAATTTGAATTGAATTTTAAAATTTGACCATTCAAAAATTTGAATACAACCCTTCGCCATCTTAAACCTGCTGAATTGCTATTTCAGCATATGGGGGACCTCCTGGAACCTTTAGGGAGTGTTTTTTTAAATTCAAAGTTTTTTGGGAAAAGTTTGAATCAAATTATTTTTATTCGATTGAAAATGGACCTATTGAATTGAAAAGGGTCCATTTTCAATCTAAAATACACTTTAAAAATAATTTGAATTTATGATTTTATCATTATTTGCCAAAATAGAAAACATTACAGTCACTGAAAAGGAAATCAAATGGTTATTTCATCTGTTTATGTTCTAATTAACCTTGGCAAATCTATCAAGAGAGAACTGTATTCACTCTACTTAATCCAAGGAATGACGTTTGATTGAAATTTGCCATAAAACATCCTACCTTAAGAAAAATTAATCTTTTACCGTTAATACTAACAGGAAGCCAAGAAGTGGAGTTGCTGGTGACAAATGGCTTATAATCAGACAGCAGTTCCTAGATTTACTAGGACAACTGTTCTCTGTTTAATTAGCATTACGCCTCTTCCTCTGCATCCTTTATTGATTCATTTGTGCAGTGCTGCCAACACACAATGAATAATGCAGGCATAATTAATATGCCTTCTAGGTTGTTAAGTAAATGGGTAGTTTCTACATTTCCAAGCAATTCTCCTTGGTTTTATACGATACATACCTACCAGCTAAACAGTAAAATTATTTTTATTATTAAAGAAAAATCAACAAGTACACTCAAAAAATTATTTCTTATATTATGGACTGGACCGAAGTACTTTTCTATTGGAACTCAAATTTAGTTAAGTAAACAAAATCTCGAGTATTCAATTCCCATGTATAAATATGTAGCAGACTTCTGAGGCAATAACAGCTTTAATTAATTTTGTGGGGGTTTTTTTTGGGGGGGGGGGAGGGGGTTATGCACACTTAAGTTTGGCTCATTCTTCCAGGTAGATTGCTCCAAGTTGCTTAGGTTAGACCAGGGGTCCCCAACCTTTTTTGCTCGTGAGTCACATTTAAATTTAAAAAAGAGTTGGAGAGCAACACAAGCATGAAAATGTCCATGTGGATGTCAAATAAGAGCTCTGATTGGCTTTTTGGTAACCCCTATATGGACTGGCAGCCTACAGGAGAGAATGTTTTGCAGGGCATCTGGTTTTTATACAACCAAAACTTGCCTCTAAGCCAGTAATTCTAAAATAAGCTCCTGCTTCGAGGCCACTGGGAGCAACATCCAAGGGGTTGGAGAGCAACATGTTGCTCACGAGCTACTGGTTGAGGATCACTGGGTTAGACGGATGATGTTTGTGCACTGTACCATAGATTCTTTGCTGCATTAAAATCAGGGCTTTGACAGGGCCTTTCTGAAGATTATGCCAACATTATTTTGCCCCATGTGTGTTTGATAATTGTGACATTTGACTCCCTAAGATGCCAACCCAACCTAAGATGCCATCTTTCCTGCCTTTGCAATCTGAACAGTGAGGAGCTGGTGGTGTCAGGGTGGGGTGGGGTGTGAGACTGGGGCAGACAAATGTACAGGGGTGGGCAAATTACCTTTTTAGGTAGGGCTATGAATCAGTGGCCTGTGATTGGCTTAATCGCATGAAAATCAGGGGACAGGCCTGACTGGTTTTCTGCCTAGACATTGCTAGATATATTCCATTTCCAATTTCCCCTTTACCAATTTAAGTTGTAATATTTATACAGTGAATCCTCAATTTTACATACCATGATTTTAAGTTTGGCCACAGTTTACACCAATTTGTGGTCTCGCAAATTTATAATGCATTTGAGTGGGTGCTTTTTAAATAACATTTTCCTGGATTTTACACCAAACTGTTGTCATTATGTTCCCAAATGTGGATTTATCCTCTGCGTATGCTGTGATTATTAGTGATATTAAGAGGTTTTGCCTTGGTTTAGGAGACCCAGGACATTTATCAACACTGGGCAAATTTGCCCATGGGTAGTTGCAAAAAAGAGAAAAGAAAAAGAACCCCTACTCCAATTTATTAATTCTTGTATTATGATTCCCAATTCAAAAGTATAGTACTGTATCGTATCTAAATAATCACCTCAAATCTCTCCACCCTTCTATAGGAGTGAATTCATCAATGATAAAGTACTAGTGCATAAATTCATTGAATGGACAAAATTAATTGAAAATAAATTATAATTAATAAATCAAACGTTAATTATATCAATATGGTAATTGTCTGATGATAATGGAAAGTGCCTATAAGTGCAGTACTTAATTTATATAAAATTAATTGATATAATGAAAGTGCATAGCTGTTTTGACATTATTTCATGGATTGTGACGTTAATACTATAAAATGCTATTAATAAATAACCATACTAAGGTACCAAGCTAATAAATAAATTGATACTTGAGGAAATTCCTGATTATAAATTCATTAAACATCAATTAAGAAATTCATCGGTTTGGCTGGTTTCAGTTTAGAGAAAAGTAAGGAAATTTGGAAAAAAGAGAAGGTAGTGTTGTCCCACTAGTCCCTACCTAGTTATTTTCTAATACTGGGACACCACAAAGATGGAGACAGGCAGGGTTACCAAGACTGTGGTCTCAAATTTTACCTTGCCCTAGATATTAAGAGAGTAATTGCACCCTAAAAACCACAAATCATTGGTCCCAAGAGATTCCCAGTGTGGGATTGCAAAGAGAGCAAGGAGAGAACATGAAATGGACCGTTCACCAAGCCAAACCATACACCACCCTCCCTGACCAGTTCCATTTTTTAAAAGAGAAAAAACAGCAGAATAACACCAACGCGCGTTTCGCTATAGGCTTTCTCAAGGCGATACAAGAATACAAGGATTAATAAGTTGGAGTGGGGGTTCTTTGTCTTTTCTCTTTTTTTCCCCAAGTTAATTTTCTGACATAGTCAGACCTCAACTTCAATCAGAGAAATCATTATATAATTAATCCAGAGTATCTTTTCCTCATTCTCTAACTATACAATTCCATGGGTAGTTGCTTCCTTCAAAGTTGTACATGCAGCAGGCTTTCAAAAGCTAATCACTGATTGGTTGCTATAGGTAACTGCCCATGGTCACATTTGACCATTGTTAATAAATGAGCCCCTTACATTTTTGAGGTTTTATATTTTTTTCTGGTCCCCTAAAAAAATGTAGAATTCGGGTTTTACTGTAGTTAAAGGGGTTGTTCACCTTCAAAACATTAGTTGTATTCAGATAGATAACCAGAAATAACGACCTTTTCCAATAACTTTCTCTTTAAGTGTCATTTCTCACCACATAAACTATTCTAAATTTTTACATTTAGTTGATACATTTATTATCTTTGTCCCTGCTGAGCAGAATCTCTGGGTTTCATTGCAGGTCTAAACTAAACTAAGCTCCTTATAGTCTTGTCATGTTGTGAGAGTTCTGCCTCTATCAGACTGGTCAGCCTCAGGGCCAAAAGACGTATCTGTTTTCTTGATGGCCTAAATAAACATTAGCCAGAGGTAGCCTCTGGCCATTTTCTGTCAATATTCACATATTTTGCCCATATGGCCACGTTTAATCTCTAAATAACCTTTATAGCAACCAGCCGACTATACTTAATCTGATGTGCTTGTCTTGATAAAAATGCATATAAAACTGAATAAGGCACTTTGCAAACTCAATGATATACTGCATACTGCAATGAGATTGTTGTGAATGTAAATATCAGCCTAAAGCCAGTGGCACGAGAAGTGATTAGTTTTGAGCATTTTCGCCCTAATTCTGTGAAAGAGAAGGTAGAAGGGGAGAGTCAGACTAGGGTATCAGAAGCCTATTAGAAAAGATTAGACCACCATCCTACATTCAGGAACTCAGTGTTGTTACTAGATGTCACTGAGCCCCCCAGCAAACTAATGTGAGGACCCCCGACAGGTTGTCCTGTTTTACCAATACATATTGCCATTGCTCATTAATTAGGGCCTTGTGTGCTCCCCTATTTCTCCTGAGCCCACCTTCAGCCACAGGGTCTACTTCCTCTGTAGTTAGGCCCCCCAAATGTATTCTTCTCTTCATTCAACTTTTTTTTTTAATTCTCCGAGTAATCGGTTATCTTTACATATGTTAATCTTTCTTTCCATCTATTTCTCTTTGTTTTCATATATAAATGGGCAATGGCCTACTGAAATATGGGCAACCAGTTTCAGGCCCACATTTGTGGAAAGACCACCTAGGCCTGGGCCTAGGGCGGCAGGATTTTAGGGGGCGGCATACTGCCCAGCCACACCCACATTGGTTTAGACACACTGGTGGATACGATAGTTTTTTTAATTTCCCATGCACCATTCCCCATTGCTCAAGTTCTGATGATGAAAGTTTGGGAATAATGGGGAGAGTATGGGGGCGACGAATGGCAGTGGGCCTAGGGGCACCCACTATATAAATCCTGCCCTGATCAGTTTTCCTGGTACATTCATTAGCACATCCTTTCACTAATTCACATCAGAACAGAAGAGCACTCGCTGTTTTCGGTGATCAAACCATTCGGTGTAGCATCACCTAATGTGAGCTGCACTATATGCATGCATTAATTATACAAAATTAAGAACCTTACTTTCTTTAACAGTTGTTATATTACAGCTAGTGTTCATATCTACTAGAACGCATTTTTCAATCTTGAGCTTTTTTATGCAATTATGTAGATAAAACATTTCTGCACACAGCACAAGAATTGTATCTATTCCACTTTTAAACTTAAACAGCAGAATATGTCTTTACCTGCCATATATTGAAAAAGTTATGAATTATGCAACAATCAGGCATTCTGTCTTCATGATGTAAAGATGTTTACTGTACTGCCATTTTAATGCATTAAAGCATTGAAAGATGCAGCAACAGTACATAATTGCTGCCCCCCCCCCCCAACCACTGTGAACAAATGATTTCCCCTATTTTGATACCTTCTACCCTGCACATGGGAATCCCAAACCTTTCATTTCACCTTAAGGTGGCCATAGACGCACAGATAATATCGTACGAACGAATTTTCGTACGATATTCGGTGCGTGTATGGTGGGAAATGAGCCGACCGACATCGTCAGAAGATTAAGATATCGGTCGGCTGGTTGATCGGACTGGACGGAAAATTTTGATCGGATGCCTTTGAAAGCTCCCTGAACATCGGCCATTGTTAGTGCTGAATCGTCAGATACAAGTAGAATTCTATTGTTTCCACCTGTATATTTGACGATTCAGCTCTACACGTGTGTGTTGAAACGAATGATCTTTCTTGGAAAGATCTTTTCCGAGAAAGATCGTAATTGTTACATCTATGGCCAGCTTAAGTCCCACCAACAGCAATTCCCTTCCTGCACACCCAACAAGTGTTTGTGCAAGGGTAGCATTGATCATTTTAGGTACACCTAACCAAGGTCTGTAAAAAACACAGTAAGGTTGCAGGCTGGGACAGCAAAAAGAAGAGCTCAACCCAAACCTGTGCACAACCCAGAAATTTTGAGTGGAAGTTGGCCAAAACCTGCTGGTCCCACAGGTTTTAGGCTGGCCTGCACGTCACGATCAGCTAATATTAAATACCCTTCTTGGGGCAGAAAAATAGATGGTATGGGGTTTAACCTTCTGTGTGCAACTTTCCCATTCTTTTCCCCTTCAGCCATACTCGCCATCTATCCTTACTTGTGCATACCCTGTGTTCAGCTTGACTAGTCCCCTGCAGCTACTATAAGTGCACAATCAGTGCTGCAGCTCGACTAGGCGTACAACTGCTATGTAAAGCACCCTTACATTAATGACACATTACACCTGCAATCTGTTGGGCAGATGTTTTTCTTGCTCTTAGTCTTGGGTTTGGAAATATAACTATCACTCTATAGGTTCTGTATAAACAATTTTCCTCATTGTCTATGGTTAGCATGTTGAATTCCCCATTTTATATAATCATTTAAAATTTACATTGTGTTTCTAATTAAAAAAGTATTTGCTGTGGTCACATTAAAAGAAATCCAAACATTTATCTGAGTTATCCTTATTGTTATTTTGTATTTTTTAGTACAAATACATTCCCAAGAACTGCATACCTCCCAATATTTTGAAACAGAAAGTTTCGCTCTGTATGGCTAATTGTTTTGACCCGCCCATTTTTATGACCACCCCTAATTGCCATGCCCATTTTACAAAATGTGCCAGGTTATGAAAGTTTGAACACATTACTGTGGTTTTTATGTGTTATTACAGTTTTGCCAATGAAGGTGGACTGCCCTTTAAGCTGCAAAGCAGTTTCCCCAAGAGACCTGCTTATCTTAAATTGCTACAAAAGTATCTAAGTCTCTATTCTGGGCTCTCTGCCAAAAGCCAATTAAGTTAGAAACGTTGTATCTGTTTGTGGCAGTTTAGTGCAGGAGTTGAAAGAGAAAGGTGGGACATTTCAGTAACAAACACAGGACTGCGGGTTGAGCCGTCACTAGCAGGACTGTCCCTCTCAAAAGGACAGTTGGTAGGTACAGAACTGTACAATGTATTGTATTTGATGCTTAAAGCAACTAATGTCCCTGAGAACCCACACCTTATGATCTTTTCACACAATCCCCATTCAAAGCAAGCTTCATGTGAAGCCAGAATTTGGATGCAAGGCTAAAGGGATATCTACTGGAATCTGAAAAAAAATTATGAGATGTCTTTTGCCCTGTTCCCCTTCTGCTCCACTTGTTTTTATCCTTGAAGACAACATATTATAGTTAAATAACTGCATCATTTAATCATATTGTGGGTAATACAACAGCAAAATGAACAGAGGGTCACATTCCATGAAACCAGTTTTATCCAACCCTAGTCTTGCTAATCTGTTTTACAGGGATAGGGTGCAAACGGTTTTTCTATTATTCTAATAGCACAGTTATTACGTTTAAGGATAACCTGACCCTTTCTTTAATTTCAGCATGTGGTTCTTTAAATATAAAATGGCCCTAAAGCTCCCCATAGACACACCGCTCTTTCCCTGCCGAATGACCAATCTTAGGGAAGTCCAAGCAATCTGTCAAATTATCGTGCGGTTAGTGGGATACAAATGATCGCACATTTTACGATTTTTCATCCGACATCAGTCTGAAGATTGATCGGCCAGGTTAGAAAATCTTCATCGTCCCCGACCTATGTTTTCAGGGTCAAGCAGGCTGCGATCCTTCAGTTTTGCTGGCAATATCGCCTGCAAATGGTCTTTTTAGTTGATGGACACATTGGATATTTAAACAATCGTTTTGAGACAATCGTGGGCTCATGATAACCATTGGATCTTTCAAAAATCTTTACGTCTATGGCCAGCTTAAAGTGTGTAGTTACATCTTTAACAATATGTCTATAGTGAGGCACACCAGAGACATTAAGGCTTCTGTACATAAATTAATTCTTTTTGGGTATCCACATCATCTAACCCTATACCAATCTTTTCTCAAAGGAATCAGTTTTTAAGAGGGCTTACAAGGTTCTTTGATGTAAGATCATGGTGGGGTCAGTGCACTAACTGTATTTTACACCGACTATCACCATATACTTTCATACCAGATCATGTCATCAATTCTTTTTAATTGTTTTTAATATAATGAATTATCCCTCATAAATTTTCTTAAAATTTGTCCTTTTTTAACATGAGCTATTAAATGTTATGTTTTAAGCAGAATTTATATAACCATTGGATATTAGTGGATTGTGACACATACTTACCATCCTTTTTGGCACTTGAGAGCACTTTATATTGAGAAAATTAGTTTACATAACTGATGAATTTCACCTAATGAATTCTCATGAGTGATTTGACAATAACTAAATGAATTTGTACACCTGATTATTTATTTACTTAATGCATTTATATGACTGAATTGATAAATCACATACAAAAGTGTATTATAATATATAGGGTGATTATTTTTCATATAATATTAGATACGCATTTTTCAACTATTTGTTATATTAACATTATTTTTCTTTCACTGTACTTTGGATGGTGGTTCCTGGTGGTTCCTTTCTTTTGGGAAATTGTAGTGTTTCTGTACATAAGTTTAACATATCTAGAAGCAGCCCAAAGAAAACAAAACAATCCTAAATAATGGTATTGCTTCTTATTTTATGGTTCAATTACTTCGGAGAAATGCACATTCTTTATGAAAATTATGACATGGCTACTAGTCTAAACACTGCAAACATGGTACTGTATATAATACGAAGACCCAATCAGTTTATGCAGAGCTTATTGCACTGCATTAAAAGCAATTCAATCTGCAAAGTAATGTGCAATACTTCTGTTGCACTTTTTTTAAATAAATTTTATAAAAACGAACGTATTTATGGGAACCATATTTTAAAAAGTGCTTCCAAATAAAATTGGAAAAATCTATCTTTTATAATAACCTTGTAATTATATGTCAAAGAAACAACCAAGCTGTCAACCCATTCAAACACGCAGTAAAATAAAACTGATGTATTGATGAACGCCTGTATACAGACTTCATCTTGCCCAAAGGAGTTTGATTAAACACTAAATAACTTCCCAATAAAGAAAAGGTTTCTATTACATGGCAATGCTTACAATCAACCTGAGGCTTCTATAGTTTACAATCAGTATCATTGTTTTAACATCTGTAAAACCAATATTTATATTTACCTTGAACATTTTAAACATTTATTCAGGCCTGAAAACAGTTTTGGTGGAAGAATAAAACGTCTGGGCTATCCCTAGTTCCATTATAAGGAAAGGTAATGCACACAAGACATAATTTTTCAGTTTCAGTGTATTAGTGCTCCACTGCACAAAGAGAGGTCTGTACACATTGTATGCGCTTCAATAAAGCTGGCCATGCACAGAAAGATTTAAGCTATCGATTTTGGGCCAGTCAGATCAAATTGGCAACTTATCTGCCCAATGATTAACCCCCTATCAAATGGCCTATCCGACAGATATCTGGCCAAAAATTGGGGTATCAAAGAAGTTTAAAAATCCTGTTGGGACAAGGACCACATCTCCATTTCTGCCTTCTATGAGCTAATTGTTTGGCCAAAGGGACAAACTATCACCATCAACCCGCCTACATCAAGTTGCCCTAGAGATCTATTTTACATAAGATTAAGGCAGAGTAACCTGCCCCTTTTTTCTAACTGCAATGCTATTTAGTAGTGATGTGCAGGCTGGCCCGATACCCGCAGAACCCATGGGTCGGACAGGTTCAGGCAGACCTCGCACTCTTCTTTGTCGGTGCAGGTTGAGCTCTGCTCCTGTTCTGCCCGCCCGCCACCTTCAAATGCTGGCTACCAGCACGGTGATTTTTCACAAACCTGAATAAGAGCTTATATGTGGTTCGATTTCCTGCTCTTTGATGAATTAAGAAATTATGTATTTTTTTAACCTAGACAGATGTAATCAATCCTAGATTACAATTTAATACAAATAATTTACATTAACATTACTACTCATTGTTATATTCTACTGTTTCTGTTTATATGAACACTATTACTATATTTGTCTAATTTATGTTAAAAAACGATTATACTTTATTACATTCTTGAAAGGCTTGTAAAAATTATTTTGAAAAAATTCCTATAAAAATTATTGAACCAAGAATTATCATACATAATGTATCTATCCTGCTCCTTATTTATCAGCACTAAACTTATAAAATTTTTGCAGCACATGGCAAAGGCCAACATAGAGGATTCAAGACTTTATGGGCAAGTTACTCTTTGTGATGCAAACTTTGGTAAAGGTCCATAACAAGGTTACAGATTGCAGCCAAACATAGGTCTCAGAACAGCAAGTAGTTAGGCTATTAGACTTTATGCCTGACTTCAAGTAGAGCAAAAATGCATACTTTCCACATCTCACCTAAATCGCATATTTTGGTATTATGTGAAAAGAATGCATCTTCAAGCTGAACCAAACCCCAAACACTGCTTTGAACTCCAATGTCAAAGGACTTTTTTTGAATTGCAGTCAGAAAGAAATTGTGCAGCAAATTGATTTTAAATAGGTTTACGGACATTGACACAATTGAATCCATAATTCTGAATAATAGATTGTGTGTCAGTTTTGCCCTGACATGCCATTTTCCTGCAGGCCTTAGAACAGTCATGGAAAAAGGGACAGATGCTGGGTGAGCTGAACTGAAACAACAAACTCACTAAACTCTGCAAACAAGAATGTTTTCAGATGAAATGACAGGCCCATAGGGACACATTGAAAGTTGATCACATTAATGCAGTCCTTACTCTGTTGTATTTTAGAACTCACCCAACATATTTGTTTTGAGATGGCTCAAATGGTCACTTTCTGCACTTGTACTTTGTCCCTGATAAAGGCTGTAAAGAGGGCCGAAACGTTGGAATCACAAGTATGAATAAAATCTAAATATATTCACAGAATCGGAATGAGGGATAATATATACAACTTTGCCCCAGCATCTGGAGTGAGCTGAAAGGTTTCGAGTGCAAGCGTTTAAAGTGTGTGTGTGTGTGTGTGCAAGCGTTTAAAGTGTGTGTGTGTGT
>CM044438.1:84426047-84449520 GCA_024363595.1 Xenopus borealis | reverse complement strand
TTATATATATATATATATATATATATATATATATAGATTATAGATAGATATATATGGATGGATACATATAGGGGCAGATTTATCATTGGTCGAATTTCGAACTGAAAAAAATTTGCAATTCGATCATGTGAATAGGAAGTGAAGTAAAATTTGAATATCGAATTCGAAGGATTTTACCGCAATGGTCGAATAGGAAAAAAAATTTTATTCGATCAAAAATAACTAAACCCAATTCGGTAGCTTTGATCTGGCGAACTAGGTGGTCGCATAAAAATTTAAAGGGGAAGTACTTCAACAGTTGAATGGTCGAATATTGAATGAAATTTTATTTGACTCATTCGATTCGATCGAATTTACAAAATTTACTTGTTGAAGTGGTCTTCAAAAACATTTGAAAATTCAAAAGTTTTTGAAAATTCGATACAACTTCAAATCCTTCATGTGAATTTAGTAAATCTGCCCCATAGATATATATATATATATATATATAGACATATACTGTAATGATGGCAAAACAAGACTACAGCTGTAACAGCAAGGGGTTGCTTAGCGCTGCAAGCTAAAATACACCAAAACTGTGACACAGATGCATTTAAACAGAATGAATTGGCAGTTAAACAATGCAGGCATTATATTAAACCAGATATTCCCCCAGCTGGGCTGCAACATGAAGGAAGACACCAGCTGCAGAACCATTATGTTCATTATTAAAGACGAATTGAGAGTAAATGTAAAACGTGCATTCGTAGAAAAGTTGATAAGATAAAATTCTCATTATTAATATTACAGTGACTATTTGCATGGATGTAATAGATGCACGCCCATGCTTGGATGCATCCTAGTTATTCCTCTTTCTACTGCCGACACACCTGTGAAATGCAATGCAAAAGCGTAGAGCAAGTAGAGTATTAGCAGTCAGTAAATGATCCTGATAATCGTGCCAAGAAACTCCAGCTGGCCACTCTGGGCTCCACATCCCTCTATCCGAGGCGAGTCACAGGCAGCGGTTTAATGACATGAGAGGATAGTAGTGAGAATGGATAGTAGTGAGAATGGATAGTAGTGAGAATGGATAGTAGTGAGAAAGTCTTACCTGGGCTGGAGCTGGCATGGTCAGGAACGCGCCTTTAGCTGGGGCTGCTGCTGTCTGAGCGCTGGCAGTAGCTACAGAAGCTGGAGATTGGAGTGATCTCGCGAGATTCGGCCCGCGGCAGATGCTGAATTCCGGCCATAATTAAGTGTGAAGCTTTGGGTATTGTGTGAAGTTGACGCAGGAGTTGTTGTAGCCCGAAGCAGGCAGAGAAGCTGCAAGTTGTAGATCAGCGACAACAACAATTTCTGAACCTGGCCTGGGATTCATAATAAATGCCTCCCAATTGTCTCGTTTTAGAGCTGGACAGTCCCGCTTTTGACAGCTCGTCCCGCAGTTCTTCGGTAGTACTTGGACTTCCCTATTTATCTGCACGGAACAGCAGAAAAGGATACAATGTTTCTAACTTAATTAGCTCTTGGCTGAGATCCCAGAGTAGGTACTGATACATTTGTAACAGTTTTGTCCCGTGGGCGTTGATCTCACAGTTAAAAGAGAACTAAATCCATACTTTAAACCCTCCCCCCAGCTTACTTGCTACCCAGGGCAAATGCCTATAACTTTTTACTCACCCCTCGCTGCAGATTCAGGCGTTGGACTTCATGGCAGTCATCTTCTTTGGTAAGCTTCATGTATGGCATCGGCATGGCATTTTGGCGGCCGGATTTTAGGGGGCGGCATGCTGCCCAACCACACCCACATTGGTTCAGAAATTTTAATTTCCTATGTATCAATTCCCATTGCTCTATCCCAATAAAGCACATTTGAGCCAATAAAAGGACAGGGGCGACAAACGTCAGCAGGCCTAGGGGTGCCCGCTATGTAAATCTGGCCTTGCATGCGCAGTTGGATCGATTTCTGGGTTCCTGGACAACTGTGCAGGTGCACAAACTCGGGGGAATCGCAGAAGAGCCTAGTAAAAAGTTAGTGGCATTTGCCTGGGGTAGCAAGTAGGCTTGGGGGAGCAGAGAGCTGTGTCTACAGGGGGAAGTTTTTTTTTTGTTTTAAAGGGAGGGTTTACTTTTCCTTTAAAGGGCAATTCACCTTCATTAGTAAAACTGTAGTAAAACACAAAAACTACAGAAATGTGTTCAAACATTCATAACCTGGAAAAAAATTTGAAATGCGTCTGACAAATCTTTTTGTCCCTCTTTCAGTTCCCAAAATGTTGGGAGGTATCTGGCATTCCTTGTACAGAGAGGCCCTAACAGCCCCCACCAGCCCACTTAATAGTCACAATCTATGGCATATTAGAGCAGTCTGTCTGGCATTTGCCAGAAGCCACAGATTGCCAGTTCTGAATTAAAGGTGGCCATACAAAGGCCCATAAAAGCTACTGACAAACCAAGACGGCAGCTTATTGGCCCGTATATTGGGCCCTCCGACAGGTTTCCCCCATCAATTTGGATCCAAGCAACCAGATTGCTGAAACTACGGACTGAGAGTTGCTAAATAAAAATCTAAATAACTCAAAAACATTCAAATTGTCTCATCATACAAAAAGTTAATACAACCCCGTTATAGTATAATTCTTGCACCCTGAATGTACAAGCAGGCTGAGGCTATTGGAGCAACGTAACCAAAAAATAGTTTTGAGTTTTAATGATCACGCTATGCCTTTCACACATGAAAGGAAAAAGCACTCAGTAAAGGAAAAGTCAATAACTACTGATTATAACAATTTTCAACCTGGTGGGGTTCTTCCCCCCCCCCTCCAATGCTGCCTTTAGCTGAGGTTATTTCAATGACCCGAGTGGTTAATTTTTATTGGGTTCAATTTATTGGCATTGGGAGACTGGGTTCTTAGTGCAGGGAAACAGGACCAAAACCAGATGGCTTCCAGAACTTTAGGAGAGTTCGCATGACTGATTTCTCTGAATGTTCATATTTTACCTTGTAGTTTGTAAGCATGGATTATGAAAACTGAGCCATTAGGTTAAAAGCATTAGCTATATTTAGTAACCTTTGAGGCAATAAGAAATTCATAATCTGGGGTTGATTGTGCACACTAGAAATAAATTGTGAATAACGTTCCCCTATTATAAAATGTAACAGTATTATACATCACAGAGGCCCAGACTGGCATTCTGTGGCTTCTGGCAAATGCTAGAGGGGTTGCTGTAAGATGCCATAGACAGGCTACTCCACCTCTATTGTATGTGATACTGTACAATGTATGTCTCCTAGCAGGGGCTAATCATTGCCAGATATTTTGCATATCCACTGTCAGATATTTTTCTATCCAACTATCATGCTAACTGAAAGATGTGACCCCTTTCTCCTTGGACAGTGCAACTGCTGGACCATCACCATGTACATTATATTTTGCATGCATCTATAACTCAATCAAAGGATTAATCACTGAATTAAAGGCTGGGGAATAGTTGTTAATAGTGTGGTGCCAACCCCCTGACAGGAATGTGTCAAGAGTTTTACAGAATGTGCCCTCCCTGTCTACAATGAATGTATAAATGTTAAAGTATTGCTATATAAATGAATATATACATATTTGCCCTGCTTTGCCAAATAACATGTAATCTAGATAATGTACAATAGACTTTTTGTTTGAATTCTGAACTAGGCACCAATGCAGGAAGCATAGACTACTTCTAAATGCTTTTTGGTAATTAGGTAGAAAGCAGGCGCTAGATGAAAATAATAGCATTGTGCTGACTACATCCTTATTCAAGGCATCATTTACTGATGTACCCTCTAGATCAGGGGTGCTCAAAAGGTTGATCTACCAGTAGACCTTTAGCTGGTGATCAGTAGATCTCAAGACACCGTCAACAAACAGCTTGTCTAAATCCCCCTCTTATTCCATGCATTTCATTCAGAGATTTTTTTATATTAAGGTTACATAAGAAATAGTTGATAAACATAGCAATATTAATTCTCTCATAAAAAAATTAAATATTTAAATAATGTTTTCCATGGAACAGAATTAGGGATGCACCAAATCCACTATTTTGGATTCGGCCAAACCCCTGAATCCACTCTGAAATATTTGTCCGAATCCCAAACCGAATCCAACCCCTAATTTGCATATGCAAATTAGTGAGGGGTGGCTAAAAAAATTTTTACTTCCTTGTTTTGTGATGAAAAGTCACATGATTGTAAGGATTTGGTTCGGCCAGGCACAACGTACCAGGTCAGAGCCTTACTGCCTAAGACGGAAATAAGGTAAAGCATGTATACTAGCAGGGGCGATCCAAGCCACTTCACCGCCTGAGGCTGCCTTGAATTTGCAGCCACCCCCCTTCCCCACAGCGCTCACTTTTTCAGCGCCGGACAGGGGTAGATGGGGTCCACGGCGCTAGTGCAGAGCGTGCAAGTGCTTTCAGGGTTGAAAACCGGAAATTCGGCTCTTGGTAACCAGGGGGGCGCTGCCGCCTGAGGCGAGGTGCCTCATTGGGACAGCGCCCCAAGGTTCCAGTTAAAATGGGAATTAGTTTTTTTTTTTTAAATCTCTCTTTGCAGATGTCCCCTGTGAATTGTATGTCTGGTATTCAAAGCTTCTTAGATGAAATTAAGGAGGAAGGCAGAGCAGCAAGAATACCAAATTATAACTCAAAGGCAGGATGCAGCAGAAAAAGTTTGCCTTTGGAAACATCCAGACAAACATTCGGGAAACTGATGTGATGAGCTAGTTGGTCTTGTTTGGCTTCCTGTGGTTGTACACAGAAGAGCAAATGTTAGAGTGTGGGACAAAAGGAGTGAACTGAAGCTTAAGTGGAAGGAATGGGGAGGGTAGTAAAGGGGGAAGTGTAAAACAAAGCCAGTTGAGAGGGAGAAGGCAGATATAAAAGCATGAGGAGGGGTGTAATGATTACAAAATCTGAAGGAAGTAAAAACTGGAGTGGGCGCTAAGCAGAGACCTAAAGGTGATAAGTTTGGTCCTCAGTGCCATCTTCCTCTTAAAGGAATTGTTCAGTATAAAAACTGTGTAAATAGATAGGCAGTGCACAATAAAAAAAGGTTTCTAATATAGTTAGTTAGCCAAAAATGTAATCTATAAAGGCTGGAGTGACAGAATGCCTGACATAACAGAACACTACCTGCTTTTCAGCTCTCTTCTTTACCACTGACTGGTTACCCTGGTGACCAGGCAGTAACCAATCAGTGACTTGATGGAGGGCCACATGGGACATAACTGTTTGCTTTTCAATCTGAGCTGAATGCTCAGGATCAACTGCAAACTCAGTGAACAGTTATGTCCCATATGGCGCCCCTTCAAGTCACTGACTAACTCAAAGTTAAAGAGCTGAAAAGCAGGAAGTTGGATTCTGGCTATTATATTAGACATTCAGTCACTCCAGACTTTATACATTACATTTTTGGCTGACTAACTATATTAGAAACATTTTTTATTTTGCACTGTGTGTCTATTTATCCAGTTTTTATTTTTACACTGAACTGTTCCTTTAAAAGTGTTGTTCACCTTTCTTATTATTTAAGGTTTTTGAGTTATTTAGCTTTTTATTCAACAGCTCTCCAGATTGCAATTACAGCAATCTGGTTGCTAGGGTCTAAATTACTGATTTGATAAAGAGACTGGAATATGAAAAGATGGGTAATAGAATGATGGGTAATAAAAGGTTGCAATAACAATAAATGTGTTTCTTTACAGAGCATTTGTTTTTAGATGGGGTCAGCTAGAAAGTCAGAAGAAAAAAGTAAATAATTAAAAAACTATAACAAAATAAATAATGAAGACCATTTTAAAAGTTGCTAAGAATTGGCCAATCTGCAACAAATTAAAAGTTAACTGAATGGTGAACCCCTTTAACTCCTTACCAATAGCTATATTGTAGAATGGTCTGAAGACAGAATGCATCCTAAAAGTCAGACTGATCTGACGTATAAACTATACAAAAGATTTGCTATCAGACATGATACGCCTGTCAGAATGAACTGCTTCATGCTGCATCTAAATCCAACAAAAAAAAATTAAATGGTGGCCAGATAACCTTTTCTTCTCAATGAAATACATTGACTGTAATATGTAGGAACAATACACACAATTCAACTTTATCTGATTTCTTATTTTACAGCTATGGGTATTAGATTTTGTAGGATCCTACAAAATCTTGTACATAAAATATTATAAGAATTTCCCATACATTTTAGTCCTAAGGACATTGCAGACTCAACAGGCAGAGACCAGTGAACAACAGAAGGTAAAAAACATACTGTACATACATATATAATGAACAATATAGCTGTAGGCTTGTACTCTGAGTCTCGTGATTATCTAATAATACCCCTTGGCCGGCACCCTGGGGTAATAGCATTACACAGTGGATTTGGCTATTTACAATCAGCTTCTTTCTTTTACAAATATTTTTATTTGTTTTAAGACAAGCAAACTGCAGATATTCATAGGTAACATTCTTAGAGCTATACAAAGCAAAATTCAAGTTGAGAAAAGTAAGCAGAAAATAACAAGTGACATCAAAAATAGTCACAAGTTTATACAAAAGTGAGTAAACCACAAATAAGTAAACCAGTTTTCCTCTGCTCAGTAAATTAAATATTTGCAAGCAGTTAACACCATGGGAGGAAAAACATGTTGGGGTATCAAACTACAAGTACCTGTACAGGGCCTTTCAGCTTTAGTTTTCCATATCCTCTATTTCTGTCACACTGATATGTTATGTAGCATTTTCTTTTTTTAACAACACACACACAACATCCCCCCCGCGCTTTTGACAGCTCAATCGGCAGTCCTGGCTTGTTACTGAAATGTCACAACTTTCTCTTTCAAGTCCTGCACTGAAGAGCCAGAAAAAGATACAAAGTTTCTAACTTCATTAGCTTTTCACAGACAGCCCAGAACAGTCACCAGGTGCACTAAGATACTTTTGTAATAATTTTGAGATAAGCAAATAAGTAATTGTAACAATTAAACATAAACAGGTCTCTTGGGAGAACTTAGACTCAAAACTTAAAGGGCAATTCAAGTTCATTATCAAAACTGTAATAACTGAAAAAACACAGAAATGCATTCAAACTTTCATAATCTGCCACATTTTGTAAAATGAACATGGTAATTAGGGGAGTGCCCACAAAAATGGACGTGGTCAAAAATGTTTTGCTGCACACTATTTGTCACTTGTTGGCATTGTGAATTCAGAGGAGAGGAAAGTGAACACCCAGTGATTGGTTGTATTATTCTCTTGCAAAATCCACAATAAGACAGCAAACTGATCTTTAGGAAATTTCAGGTTTTAGCTATAAATTTTACTTAGTCAGATTAAAATGGGTGAAAATAGCTTAATGTTATTTCTTTTAATTATTTCTTCCTGGTAACCCAAGGACTGATTGGCCTACATAGAGATTCATGTTATTTCCCATAGCTGTGCTTTGGCACAAATGATAAACAGAAAGTTCTGGGGCCCCTTTAATCACATAGCTCCTGCAGACTATGAGTTATTTTAAAGGAGAACTAAACCCTAATAATAAAAAAAGCCCTACCCCGCTACCCTGCATAGAATACCCAGGGCCGCCATCAGGGGGGGACTGGGGGGACAAGTGTCCCAGGCCCGGGGCTGAAGGGGGGCCCGGCAGTGCTGCATTTTCCCAAGAGCCGGGCCCCCTTTACCAGCGCCGAGCCGATGCGGAAGTGCCGAACAGACGTGAAGGAGCCGACACTTAAAAGTTCTGAAGTCACGGAAATACCCGAAGTCACAAGGAGCCAGCACTAAAGAAAATACCTGAAGTCAAGCAAGTATGCTGAAGTCCTGAAGCCATGAGTTCAATTCTACCAACACCAATGTGGTTTTCTTTTTTTTTTTTTTTTAATCCCCTGGTCTCAAATGTTTTCTTTTAATACTTTATAGGCCCCTGTCACCAATTTTTAAAAAAATATATTTTTGGGGCCCCAATTTTTTTAACTTGTAAGGGGGGCCCTGTCGCCCTGAGAATACCCTCCCTTCTTCCCCCAGCCTTTTACCCCAGGCAAATGTCCCTACATCCTTACTTACCCCTCTGTGTAGATTCTGTCGTCTGGAGTTCCATGCGCCATCTTTAGCCTGTTTGGTCTTCTTTGGGTCTTCTTTCAACTCTGCAATTTTTGTGAGTTTAGGTGCATGTGTATTTGTCCGAATAAGACCAAGTAGAAGAAGATGGCGCTCGAGAACTCTCGAGGACCGAATTTGCACAGAGGTGTAAGTAAGGACTTAGGCTGGGGAGGGAGGAGGGAGGGGGGGTCTATGCAAGGTAGGGGGTAGGGTTGTTTAACATTAGGGTTAGTATAAATACGGCATATAGATAAATGTTGTACAGATATGGGAAACCCCCCCATAGGCTTCTGAGACTAAGTCCTGCTCGAATAACATTCGTGCGATCGAATCGTTCGATCGTTTGAATCATACAAATTTTTCGGGCTCTCGAAGGAAATTTCACAATTTTTCCGTGAAATCGAACGATCGGTATCCGATCGTATGAATTCATTGAGAAATCGGATATCGAGCAAAATGATAGCCTAAAACAATTCAATAAGCATTCGGTAGTCGAATACTTATCGAATTGCGAATTTGGTCGAGCTAATTATGGGGAATAATAGTAAATTTGCCCTTAAATGTTACCTATAGGTCATGTTTATTATATTTTGCTGAGAGGTTTGTTTTTGTATATAATTGTTAGTTGCCTAAGCCTGACTCTCTGACACTGACTTTGCCAACATGACTGTCCCAACTCAGCCTGTTAGATACAGTTTCTAATGCTAATAGGGTTGCCACCTTTCTTGAAGAAAATACCAGCCTTCCTATAAATTTATCTTTTTTTCCTATTAATAACATTGGGATCAACCAACAAAAATACCACCCAGGCCGGTAAAATACCGGCCAGGTGGCAACCCTAAATGCTAACGGACAGTGTTGGACTGGGATGCCAGGGGCCCACCAGAAAAACATTTTTCCTCTTTATTCTCCTATTCTTTTAGATTTACTTACTATACTCTATTTTTCCATACTCTATTCTTCCATTATTAAGCCTCTTTTTCCACATAAAGAAACAGGGAATGAACATGAAATAGGCCAAATTGTTAGAAGCAAGAGGGCCCACTGGGAGTTTTCCTGGTATCCCTGTGGGCCAGTCCAACACTGCTAACGGACTCCTGCTGCACAAATATGGCAGCCCCCTCATAAAGGAACATGGGGGATCAGACAGGTAATGTAAAAGCATCATGCAAATACTTTATGGCAAAGTTAGAAGTAGCTTTCAAAGCCAATATTATAATAGATGTAAAAAAGAGTTTAATTTCAGATGTCAGTATCTCTTTAAAGGGATACTGTCATGGAAAAAAATGTGCATCGGTTAATAATCCTACTTCTATATTTATCTTTTTTTCCTATTAATAACATTGGGACCAACCATCAAAAATACCGGCCAGGCCGGTATAATACCGGCCAAGTGGCAACCCTAGCCCCATGACAGATTTCAAAATTGAATATAAAAACATCTGTTTGCTCTTTTGAGAAATGGATTTCAGTGCAGAGGTCTGCTGGAGTAGCTCTATTAACTGATGTGTTTGGAAAAAAACATGTTTTCCCATGGCAGTATCCCTTTAAGCCCACTATAAAACCATGTAAACATTAAAGAAACCCAGTGGGCTAATATTGTTTCCAGTTAGGGTTGCTACCTTCCTATATATTTATCTTTTTTTCCTATTAACAACATTGGGATCAACTACTAAAAATACCTGCCAGGTGGCAATCCTATTTCCAAATTCCAATGAAAACTAATTGTTTCTTAGTTTGGATCAAGTACAAGGTATTGCTTTATTATTGCAGAGAAAAAGGATTTTTTCTCTTCAATTTGGATTATTTTGATAAAATTGGGTTTTATGTATACTCTTAATATAATTTGATCCCTAATCAATCCTATTTCCAAATTCCAATGAAAACTAATTGTTTCTTAGTTTGTATCAAGTACAAGGTATTGCTTTATTATTGCAGAGAAAGGGATTTTTTCTCTTCAATTTTGATTATTTTGATAAAATGGGGTTTTATGTATACTCTTAATATAATTTGATCCCTAATATGTTACAGGCTCTTAAAAGACCTTTAAGAGTTAAGACAAATTATCTTAAAACAACCCCCTCAGAAGGTCATATCAAATTTCAGCACAGGACAAAATACATATAAAAAAAAAGGAATCAAGCTCATAATACAAGAGCCATTGTGGCATAGTTTGATCCTTAGGTGTTATGCCCTATTCAACAATGGCCGCTCCATTGACCATATGTCTGTATCTGGCGGCAGCAGAAAGAAAGTTTGTAATTCTTCCCACAATGCAACGCGCGCTCCGCGGGAAACCAAAATGGCGAAGGACTATTATCGAACCGGGTTGCTACTGTGCTGCTGGTAAACCGAAGACCCGACGGCCAGGAACGTGTTCTCCCACGAACTGGAGGTTAAACACCCGGTGGCAAAACGGCAAATAATTATAGGGCTCTCTAGTGTTTTAGCGGTAGTGAACGCGCCGCACTACTGAAGAGACCGAATGAGGTGAGTGAGCGGGCCCTCGATAAAAAGACAAGACGGGAGCCGACCCGAGAGACCCGTGCGGGTGTTATAGCCCCGTTTCCAATACATTTCCTGTGTTTAACACGTTGGAGCGCGCAAAGCCGGAATTAATGGGTGCAGCTCTTTTGTGATGCTGCCATTGCCTTTTCTCTGTGCCCGAGAGTTTTTTTTTTTTTATTTACCCTTGCGCTCGTCTTGGTAAAAATAGGGGTATGGGAACTGCTTGCTCCTGTCCTTCTCCGGCTATTGATTTGTAGGTGGCATGCTGAGTGTTAACAGTTAACAACAGAAGGCTGGAGGCTACTATTCCTGGCTTTGGGCAGCGCTTTCCAATTATACTTTGGAGGCTGAAGGGACGTCTTCTTAGAGGAAGTCCAGTGTGTGAGTAAGTAACTGATGTAGTTTATAGACCAGACCACCTTCACTGAACGGGCTTTGCTCTGTTATGGGCAGAACTGAATAAGATCTAGTGAAAGGTTTGTTTACACTAGTAGAGATAAGTGGGAATGTGCAGATGCGCTGCAACAAGAGGCTGCCATAATCTTCTAGATTCTTCTAGACTGTGGATGCACTGAAACTATTATTTGGGCAAGTGTTAAGAAGGACCAGTAACATCAAAAAATGAAATAGTTTTAAAGTAATAAAAATATAATGCAGCGTTGCACTTAGGGTTGCCACCTGGCCGGTATTTTGAAATTCATTTTCTGGAAAACAGCAGGCCCCAAGCATTCTGGATAATGGGTCTCATACCTGTAATATTTTATTGTAGCAATACTGTAGCCAAGGAGTGTGCATACTTTACTTATGCAGGGTCTACTTTTATTGAGGAGGTTAAATTGCCATGATGCTACCATGTTTCTTATCTTCTGCCATTTGTCACAAGTGGAATAGCAGTTTGGTGGGTTAATTTAAAGGGATCCTGTCATGGGAAAAAAAGTTTTTTTTCAAAATGCATCAGTTAATAGTACTGTTCCAGAAGAATTCTGCACTGAAATCCATTTCTCAAAAGAGGAAACAGATTTTTTATATTCCGTTTTGAAATCTGACATTGGGCTAGACATATTGTCAATTTCCCAGCTGCCCCTGGTCATGTGACTTGTGCTCTGATAAACGTCAATCACTCTTTAGGGTAGGGACACACAGGGAGATTCGGGGAGATTGTCGCCTGCTAAAAAATGTCAGGCGACAGAATCTCCCCGAATCTCCCTGTCTGTCCCCAGCCTTACTGCTGTACTGCAAGTTGGAGTGATATCAACCCCCCACCCCAGCAGCCTAACAACAGAACAATGGGAAGGTAACCAGATAACAGTTCCCTAACACAAGATAACGGCTCCCTGGTAGATCTAAGAACAACACTTAATAGTAAAACCCTTGTCCCACTGCGTACTATTCAGTTACATTGAGAAGGAAAAACAACAGCCTGCCAGAAAGCAGATCCCTATTAATGTGCTGGCACAAGTCACATGACATGGGGCAGCTGGGAAATTGACAAAATGGCTAGCCCCATGTCAGATTTCAAAACTGAATATAAAAAAAATCTTTTTGCTCTTTTGAGAAATGGATTTCAGTGCAGAAGTCTACTGGAGCAGCACTATTAACTGATGCGTTTAAAAAAAAAAAAAAAGTTATCCCACAACAGTTTCCCTTTAAGCTCCCCATAGACATAACAATCTTTCCCTGCCGAACGACCGATCTTAGGGAAGTCCGACCATTCTGTCAAATTATCGTGCGGTTAGTGGGATACAAAAGATCCTACATCTTACGATTTTTCTTCCGACATTGGTCTGAAGATTGATCAGCCAGGTTAGAAAATCTTTATCGGTCCCCATGCAATCTACCTATGTTTGCAGAGCCAATCAGGCTGCGATCCTTCAGTTTTGTTGGAAATATCGCCTGAAATTGTCTTTTTAGTTGATTGACACATCAGGCATTTAAATGATCATTTTGAGACGATCGTGGTCTCACGATAACCATTGGATCTTTCAAAAATCTTTACGTCTATGGCCAGCTTTAGATCTACCAGGCAACAGATATCTTGTGTTAGGGAGCTGTTATCTGGTTATCTTGCCATTGTTCTGTTGTTAGGCTGCGGGGGGTGATTGACATTTATCAGAGCACAAGTCACATGACTGGGGGCAGCTGGGAAATTGACAAAATATCTAGCCCCATGTCAGATTTCAAAACGAAATATAAAAAAATCTGTTTGCTCTTTTGAGAAATGGATTTCAATGCAGAATTCTGCTGGAGCAGCACTATTAACTGATGCATTTTGAGAAAAGAAATTCCTTTAAGCAGTTTGTGCTTTGGTCTACTGTGTTTTGCCTTCTTTGCAGTTAAGATTTTCTCAAGGTGTACTAGTTTGCACATGAGTGACCAAATCCTTTCTTTCCAGTTTAGTGCTTTTATATTTGTTGTTGAGTTACATAGTTACATAGTTAAAATGGGTTGTAAAAAGACAGTCCATCAAGTTCAACCCCTCCAAATAAAAACCCAGCATACATACACACACACACACACATCTCCACTCTTTCAAACACAAACCATATATGCCCATAGCTATACTAACTGTAGAGTTTAGTATTCTGGATCACTTTTTTTCCAATTTATTTATTTTTTGTTAGTTCCAAGAGGATGCTTTGTAAGCCAAGCCAAGTCTTCCTTTGTCTACTATTTTATTTCAACTACCCTTGGAGGCTATCAAAGAAGATGTTAAGATAAAGGGGTTGTTCACCTTTGCATTAACTTTTAGTATGATGTAGAGTGAGACAATTGCAATTGGTTTTCATTTTTTATTATTTGTGGTTTTTGAGTTATTTAGCTTTTTATTAAGCAGCTCTCTAGTTTTAAGTTTCAGCAATCTGGTTGTTAGGGTGTAAATTACCCTAGCAACTATGCATTGTTAAGAAGGAGAGATGAGTAATAAAAAGTTGCAATAGCAATACATTTGTAGTCTTACTGCGTTTTTTTGTATTTTGATTGCGTCCGTGACCCCCCTGAGAACGTCACAGAAGAAGAAGGCAAATAACTCAAACTATTAAAAAAAAGAATAAATAAGGCCAACTGAAAAGTTGCTTTGAAAAGTATACCTATATAATAGTAAAAGTTGAATTAAATGTGAACAACCCAGTTCATATGCATGTATGCATATTGTTTCGTCAGTCTTCTTTTCATAGTCAAACGATGAGGATACTTAAAAAAAAGTGAAGCTGCAGAAAAGTTAAGACTGAGACAGTGTTTTAACACTTATTCACCAAATGTAAAATCCAGTTAATGTGTTGTGTGTTTGATTATGCCCAAAAAAAAGAAAAATGAAAATAGACGGCACTTCTGGACTGGTTAATTCAGGCAGATGGCTGTACACCTAACGCGTTTTGGGATGTACCGTAATACCTTAATCAGCTATGATTAAGGGATTACATCCCGAAACGCGTTAGGTGTACAGCCATCTGTCTGAATAAACCAGTCCAGAAGTGCCGTCTATTTTCATTTTTTGGGGGGGGGGGGGGGTTTATGCAGTGGGGACACTGGAGACTGAGTACCTGGAGGTAGTGAGCTTGAGTGGTCTCTCATTTTTGTGTTTGTTTATGCCTATGTTTTAATAGATAAATGGTCTAAAGCTGGCCATAGACGCAATGATCCGATCATACGAATCGAGTATTCGAGTAGTAATCGGGTATTCGAGAGTCCTGACCAGAGATTGGTCGGTTAGAAAATTTCTGTCGGCTGCTGATGATAACTGCGTGTATTGCCGGTCATACGATTTTCAGTGGGAAACTGTCACTAGGTTTTGTCAGACACAACTTTCATATGATCCCTGTCAGGGGAAGAATATCGGCTGATCTGTGCTTTTACTACTTTTATTTGATCTGAAGGTTAGTGGCAGGTCAGGAGATGGACACAGGTCCGAAAATTGTACAAATCCTTGATTCGTACAAAAGGATCTTTGCATTTATGGCCAGCTTAACAGATGTGGAAGACTTCTTGAAGGTAGTTTTCCGTTAAACACTGTGCGTGCTTGATGTGAGCTCAGCAGATGTGTAATTTGTTTTGAGATTTCAGGAAACAGTTGGAATTCAACTTCACAGTATTTCTTAGAAACCTTGAGTTCTGTGGTGTTTTATAGGTTTTACATCTAATGTGGGCTTTGAGACTGGGGTTCTCTGAATTGCTACATGCATCTGTTTGGTATCTTGGTATAACGTGAGGTAGTGTGTATAGGTTCTAAAGCAGTTATTTGCACCTCTTTTCTCATGGTGGGCAAAGTTACGAATTATAGCAAAATATGTCATACAGATAAATATGAAAATCTGCTTGGTAGTCTGGGGGCTTTTGGAATTTGTTGGCCTCTGTTTGGACAGTCCCAATTTTTAAGTATCAATGAACAGATATTGCACAGTTATTAAAGGTGTTTGATAACTCAAATGAGATTTTAAAAGTGAATCATTTTAATTTAAAAAATATTTAGTATTTATAGGGTCGATTTCGAAGTTAAACTTTTTATCGATCGAAAACAATCGAATAGGTCTGTTTTCGATTGAATAAAAATAGTTCGAATGCACAGTTCCAATCAAATGATTCGAATGATTTTGCCCAAAAAAAATTAATTTCCAAAAACACTCCTTAAAGGTCCCAGGAGGTCCCCCATAGGCTAAAATAGATTTCAGCAGGTTTAAGGTGGCGAAGGGTCGACTTTGACAATATTTCGTACGTTTCGAACAATCGAACGCTTCAATCGTACGAATGGTATTCGAGGAGGACTTAGTCTCAGAAGCCTATGTGGGGGGTTCCCATAGGCTTCTATTGCAATTCGGTAGGTTCAATCTGGCGAAGTAGGCAGTCGAATAATTTTTAAATTTTGATTCTTCAATTATCGAATATCCGATCATTAGATCTATTCGATCATTCGGTATTTGATGATCGAAGAGGCCAAATTAGAATATCCGATGTTACGAAAAATTTGTACGATTGTTATTCGATCGAATTTTGATCGTTTCACGTGAATTTCGTAAATCGGCCCCTAAATGTGGCTCATAGGAAAAGGATGTTCTATATGCATATTCACTGTAATTCTCAGTTGTGTATTAAAGGGCACCTATTGGGGTAAAATGATACCCCCAACCAAAAGTGCGGGCTGATAGAGCCCGCATTCCGGTTGGGGGTTTCACTGTTTTTTAAAAAAAAATCTGCCCCTCGCAAGCGCTAGCGGCCCCGCTCAGGGAGGGAGCTCCCGGAGCGAGCAGCCGTATCTCCACAGGCGCGCGTCTGAATGACGTCACGCGCATTCGCAGAATGAAAATATGCCTGAATTGAGGCCGCTTTTTCATTCTGCGCATGCGCGCCTATGGAGATACGGCTGCTCGCTCCGGGAGCTCCCTCCCGGAGCGGGGCCGCTAGCGATTGCGAGGGGCAGATTTTTTTTTAAAAAACAGTGAAACCCCCAACCGGAATGCGGGCTCTATCAGCCCGCACTTTTGGTTGGGGGTATTATTTTACCCCAATAGGTGCCCTTTAATGCTTTTACAAATAAGATCTTTCGAGTATTACCAACTATTGTATCAATTCTAACAGCTGCCTGTAATGAAGCCCAGAGATTCTGCTTAGCAGAGACAAAGATAAGAAATGTATCCATTAAATGTATCAGTTTAAAACAGTTGGGGGATTCCAGAGCTGCTATAGAAGGTGAAAAATGACACTACATTTCAATATTTGAAAAACGGTTACAAATAGAAAATAGAAAGTAATTGGAAAAAGGTGTTATTTATGGTGATCTATCTGAAAACAACTAGTTTGAAAGTGGACAACCCCTTTAAACTACTTGAATACTTGGTGCTGGAAAATTATTAATTAAAATTTTTTCACTCTTCTAGAACTTTTACAGATGCTGATAGGACTTTTTTTTTTTTGCAACAGTGCACAATCCTATTGACTTCTTTAAAAAGTATTCTATGGCACATGAAGTTGTGGTGGGAGCAGAGCTTGACTGGAAAAAAGAACTGGGCAATTTACCAGCAATATATGCCTGGGGAGAACACTGTCTTCACTGAAACAGTTACTTAATGCATCCAGCCAACAATTTGTTTTGATCAGTCTATTTTTTTTTCTTTTTAAAGGGATTCTGTAATGATTTTTATGGTTAACTTTTTAGTTCTAAACTACACTGTTTACATTGCAAATAATTGACTTTATTATTCGTGAACCAACAATTTAGTTTTTTTTATTTGTATTATTGATGTGGAGGTAGCTATCTCTGTGGATTGTACTCGATGCCGAGCTTTCAGGACGGAACTGCTTTAAGACGGCTATTGTTTCTCCCTTTCTCATTGCATTTAATACAACAACAAAGTTGTGATTTCTAGCCCCGCTTAGTGGTAGACATGAGAATAGCAACCATGCTGTAAAAAGCAGGCTTTTTTCTTGCTTGGGTACTATTCCACCTTTAGCATTGCTGGGGTCCTGAACCTTTTTTTACCCATGAACCACATTCAAATCTAAAGATAGTTGGGGAGCAGCACAGACATGGAAAAAAGACCTTGGGTTTGCCAAATAAGTGCCGTGATTGGCTATTGGTAGTCCCAATGTGGACTTGCAGGAGGTTCTTTTTATGCAACCAAACTTGCCTCCAAGCTAGCAATAAAAAATAAGCACCTGCTTTGAAACCACGAAGAGCAGCATCCAAGGAGTTGGTGAGCAATATGTTGCTCAAGAGCCATTGATTGGGGTTCAATGTGCAATCTGATTATCTGCCCATTGTTCTGTTGTTAGGCTGCTGGGGAGGAATGGTAGGGGGTGATATTACTCCAACTTTCAGTGTAGCAGTAAAGAGTGACTGAAGTCTATCAGAGCACAAGTCACATGACATGAGGGCATCTGGGAAACTGACCATGTCTAGCCCCATGCCAATTTTCACAATTAAATCTAAAAAAGATCTGTTTGCTCTTTTAAAAAACTGATTTCACTGCAGAATTCCGCTGTAGCAGCACTATTAACTGTGTTTTGAAGAAGAAAAAAACAAACGATTTTCTACTACAGTATCCCTTTCAATTTTAAAGGAGCACACAAAAGCAATGCAATGAGTATTTTTTTAAGCAGTGTAAAGAACAAGCAATCTTTCTTCTAATCTAGTTCTGTTTCCTGCAGGAATATATGCCAGTAGAATTCTATTTTCCATTGCTGGGGTATTCTAATATAAATTGTTTTGGGATTGCTCATAAATTAGTTTCTGCTTTTGCATTTTTCTGATTTTGAATAAGATATTTTTTCCAATTAGAGACGCTACTGTGGTGGGCAAGTCATTGGTCCTTAAACAATCCACATTCCGTCGGCATCCAAAGGCTGTTGAGTCCTTGACCAAGCTCTGTGTACGGCATGGAACGCCAACTAAGAGGCAAATATGTAAATTTGAAGAAGGACAAGATGTCCTAGCAAGATGGTCAGATGGATTGTTTTATCTTGGAACTATCAAAAAGGTAAAGAGAAAATAGAATAAAAAAATCCCAAGTGAAATAGTGGAGGACGACTGTTCAGAAATTAGAACATTAGAAATGATGCAAGGCACATTGTTACTGCTAAAACTGTGGGTAAGGTATAAGTGAGGTTCATCATTAAAAGCTCCATGGCACTGAGTGAAGAAGAAAATGGAGCCTTTATGGCTGCATGTGTTTGGGTAGAGTCCTGCAGCGGGTTGGGTACCCACTGGTTAACCAGAAAAACTTATGCTACCCTGCGGGATACGGATATTTGTTCCGGGTGTGGGTATAGACGCAGGTCGGCAGTTCTGTGGGTTTGCGGGTACTAGTTCCAAAAAATGGACCCGTGCAGGACTCTGTGTTAGGGCACAATACTGTTAAGTATACGTAGGTCTAAGTAGATGTTAACTGTACAGAAACATAGGAACAGGATGCATTAGTTTCTGTTTCACTTGATTAGTGATTTTCTGTCCCGTGGGTCAATTGTCTGCTACTTCATGTATTTGGTATGTAACTCTTATTTTGCAAAAGTTAAATAAAAAAAAAATAGATCGGTTTGAATAATTCAAAGTGTGGATAATAGTAAGCATCCTCAGTTCACCCCTTCTGAACCAAATCAGTAGTCGGTTTATGTGTATTCGGTTTATTTTCAGACCAAAAATACACAGAAAGCTCTGTGCACCTCTCAAACGCTACCTGGACTATAAGCCTAACCCTGAAAGTGTATTAATGTTAAAATTTTGTTCTCTTTCAGATAAATAAGTTGAGGCAGAGCTGCTTTATCTTATTTGAAGATAGCTCAAAATCGTGGGTACTCTGGAAAGACATACAGACAGGTGAAGTAAAAGTCTGTTTTTTTAGGCAAGACTACACAAACAAAGCAAGTTTATATTTTAACTTTCAGTTCAATGTAGTCCTTGTTTCTGTGGATATGTGCCCATAAACATTTTCTAGTTTTCAAGCACAGTATAGCGCAAGATGGGGTCTCCTTTAAGAATCAAAATTATCAAGGTTTCTCTCATAGAATCTGGAATGGATTTCCCTCCATTTACTACATTATATAACTGTCAGCTGAGGGGCTAATTATACATGTTTTTTATACCATTCCTTTGGCAGGCTATCTGTGCCTTGCATTTTCTTCGAGGGGAAAGAAGCTATGGCTGTTTCCACCTCTGTTTCTGTAATGTTGGCCGCTAACTCATTGGAAACATAATCTTTTAGAACTTGTGTGTCTGTATCTGCCAAGTAGTCTTTGCTCTTTCCAGATTAAGTTTTCAGTTTGGAACTATATAGTTCATAATAGAAACCTGCTATTTATCTTGTCTCAAGAAGAGGCTATTTCCCTCTGAGATAGTTTCAATGAGGTAATGACAGTAGGGACTGTATTATCCTTGGAAAGGCTTGCCAGTAATTTCCCGTTTTTATCCCCAGATGCAAAGATGACCTTGAGCTCCAACTGTGCCAGTGTTCGTGCTCTTTGTCTATCTTGTCAGCTTTAATATTCTCATAATTCTATTATAATTTAACATGACATTCTTTCTATTACAGGAGCCATTGAAAGTGGGGAAATGGTTTGTTCAATATGCCAAGAAGAATATTCTGACGCACCAAACGAAATAGTTATATGTGACAAATGTGGGCAAGGTATGTTTACTTGGATATATTCATTTCTAATTAATTCAATATAAATGTGTATTCGTCAGCTCTAAGGGGCAGGGACCTCCTTCCTAATCCATATCTTACCACATGGCACTTAAAGGAGAAGTCTACCCATCCTGTGCTATACCCCACCCCTTCCCCCCGGGCAAATGCCCCAAAGTTGTTACTTACCCCCTCAGCGCAGGTCCTGTCCATGGAATTTGCAGACGGCATCTTCTCTCGTGCAGTCTTCTTCCCAGTAGCCATTGGCGCATGCATGCGCAGTAGGAGCATTTGCCAGTTCAGCTCTACTGCGCATGCACCGAAAGTTACAAACTTTCAATCGGAAAACTTCGTGACTTTTGGCACATGCGCAGTAGAGCTGAACTGGTAAATGCTCCAACTGCACATGTGCTGCCAAGCATCAAAGAATCCAGGAAGAAGACTGCTGGGGAGAAGATGGCGCCTGCAAACTCCATGGTCAGGACCTACGCTGAGGGGGTAAGTAGCAACTTAGGGGCATTTGCCTGGGGGGGGGAGGTAGGGGCCTATGGGGGGAGGGGTTTAGGATGGGTACACTTCTCCTTTAAGCTGTGGTTCCTAATATAAACTCCGTGTACTTTGTGGGACAGAGTGCTCATAATTTGAGATTAGAGTTTACCACTGTAAAACTCACCCATGTTCAATTGAGTACTTTAAAAAGTTGCATAGAAATGAATAGAAAGTGAGTTTTATTGTGGTGAGTTCTAAATTAGTACTTTGATAAATCTGTCCCTGTGTATATTTATTCTGTTACATATTGCACAGTGCTGTGGGTCCTCTTTACAGTGTATGCTTACCATATAATAGGAGCCAATGACACTACCGTAATAGTAAATAGTTTCCCCCAGCAACTTGGCTTTCCTAAATTCTGCTTCACACATTACTCTGTTAACCAACAGGACCTATACAGTGACACTTGTCACACTTCATCTGTCTTTTTGATTTTAAGTTGTAGCTAGCAGGGTTTTTTTCCTACTGTCTCCTAAAAAATTGCATTTGTGTGTGCATCTTGTGTGGTGAAGTGTTTCTCTTTGTATGTGATAACTGTTAGGACTTTGTTTGTATGTATTTTTTTCAATTTCAGGAAGAACGTTTACTCAAGGTTTTGCTATAAATTGTTTACATTTTCATTGCGAAATGTGTTTAGACATGTTTATTTAATATTGTATTTGTGAACAGTATTGTTTTGGGCATTAGATATGGGGGACAAAAAAATCTCTTCCTCTTATTCTAATCAGGTTATCACCAGTTGTGCCACACTCCAAAAATTGAACCCAACGTGATAGAAACTGATGAAAAATGGCTTTGTCGGCAATGTGTTTTTGCTACTACGACAAAGGTGGGGAATTTATTGATATACCAATATTTTATATTGATTGATTACTGGTGCTTTGTAAACAAATTACATCTATTATTAGTCTTGTGAATCTCTCTGATAACACTAAGCACTAACACTGTACACAAGTTCTACTATATAACCTGTATTTTTGTTTTTTTTTCCTCATTTAATATAACTATGATCAAAAACAACACTTATGCCTCCAATTAGTGGGAGCCAGTTAACGCTACCAATAATTTTTCCATCCATCATCTGAACTGTGCAGGGGTGAACACGTGCAATGTGCCATAAGCCTTTTTAGTAAGGAAGTGAAGACCTAGGATAAATTTTGAGAAAGGCTGTCTTTCTTTAGAGCAGTGATCGTTCAGATTGTGGTCATACAGTTAGGGCCAGATTTCAAAGGTATATGCCATTAGGTCAATTATTGCATACCAAGCCATATTCTTCATAAAGAAATATGAGCAACCCTGTGATAGGAGATTTGAAATCTGGCGCAGTCCAAGTTAAGCTCCCAGATATTGGGGAAAGCAGGCAGCATGCTACCCCTAAAACTCTGCCTTCCTAGGACCAGACCTTTGTGGCATTTCCATATATCCAGACCTGCCTACAGTCAGCCCATCTTTAAAAACCGTTAAAGGAGAACTAAACCCATACTTAAACCCCCCCCCCCCCAGCCTACTTACCCCTCGCAGCAGATTCAGGTGTCGGAGTTCGCGGCAGCCATCTTCTTCTTCGGTAATCTTTGTGTCTTTTTTTCGTCGGTTCCCATGAGTTTTGGCGCATTCACAGTTGTCCAGAACCGGGACATTGCTCCAACTGCCAAAACACTGTTCAGTACACTAAGATTACCGAAGAAGATGGCTGCTGTGATCTCAGATGCCTGAATCTGCCGTGAGGGGTCAGTAAATAATTTAGGACATTTGCCTGGGGTAGTAGGCTGGGTGAGGGGGGTCTATGGGGGGTGTTTAAAGTATGGGTTAGTTCTCCTTTAACACCTCATTATGAAAACTATTCATTTGAACTGACAAGGATCCTGCCTTAACATTATCCCAGAACTGTGCATAAATTGAAGGGATTCAGTGGAATCCAATTTCTGTGGGAATGGGTGTTTAAGAATTCTGCTACTACTACTCCCCCCCCACCAATGCTGTATTATTGTTGAGGCTCAAAACACTTTTTTTCTGTTCAGATGTCTTCAGACGGTACACTAGAAATTAGTGATTTCTATTTATTATTTGACTGTTTTCTAATAAAGATGTTATCTTTCACTTTCTTATGATTCTCTGAAGCAGCTTTTGGTGGGTGGGGGGGTGTCAGACTGTATATTGTGCATTAGTTGATACACTTCATATCTTTGGCCCTGCTGTGAATAATGGCAGCTGTTACAATTGATACAGTATTTGGAATATCATTCCACAGATGTGAGAAGTGTATCAATTAATGTAACAAATTGTTACAGTTCAGAGTGTGCACCTAGATTGCTGAGATGCTAAACTGAGCCATCAGAGAGCGGAACTTCAACTTTAGAAAAAGGTTAAAAAATAGAAGGCGATTTAATAACACCTTAAATTATGGGACCACCATCCCCACTTGGTGTGTCATCTGGAGGAACACTCAGAGGACTGCTGTATTCCCTATGTTTGTGGTTTGGTTACACATGGGCTGTCTGTAGGATACTTTGTTGAAACTGATTTTGGTCAATTTAATATGCTTTACGATGACGCTGGCTGTAGAATGCGTCTATACGAGCTTGTGTTCCAACATGGGAAGTAGGAGCCGTGTCACGGAGACAGACTTGATGTCAGATCCATTTGTTTTAGAATTACTTATATCAGATATACCATGACCTGGATGAATGAAAATCTTCATAGTGACATAGGTGGAAGTGACGTCACTAATAGGAAGCACTGTAGCGCGCAAAGGTGAGACCAATGCGGCGTCATCAAGCAGGGTATTTATAGCGCTTAACTTAAAATTCCCCTTGAGAAAGGCGTTCAGCCGAAACGTCGGGGTAATTCTTACTTTTCTTTGGGGCAAGTGTATCTGCATTCCCATCCTTGATATAGGTAATGTGCTATTACTTTGAGTGGTATGTACATTTGATTTATACGCTGACCTGTTTAAATTTTCATGTATATGATTGAAATTTACTTAATATTAATTTAATATACTTTGTTATAGAGAGGAGGAGCATTGAAAAAAGGACCCAATGCAAAAGCCTTGCAAGTCATGAAACAAAGTCTGCCATACAACTTGGAAGACTTGGAATGGGACATAGGCCATAAAACCAATGTACAGCAATGTTATTGCTACTGTGGAGGTCCAGGAGAGTAAGTGTTTTGACTAAATGTAATAAAAAAAAAAAAAA
>CM044438.1:84377270-84422330 GCA_024363595.1 Xenopus borealis | reverse complement strand
AACCAATTATCAGTCATAATACTTCATAAAAACTAATAAATATTACAAACTCTAAAATTTGAGCAAGATTCATCTGGGTTCCAAAAATGGCAAAAATTAGCAATATTCATTTAACCCACGAGGGGCTACTGTATCTAAGTACTTAATCCAAAAGGTTTCCCTCTGCATCAATATACGATCCCAATCTCCACCCCTCTTGGGTTTCGGTACCATGTCTATACACATGAATCTAAAGGTGGGCAAACCATGACCCTTTGCCAGAAAATGTTTTGCTAAAGTAATATCCGATTTACCAGTCTCTAATGCATTCTTGATGGAGGACCTATGGTTGCCCATCCTTTCTCGTATCGTCTGGGCTTTACCCACGTACGTCAAGCCACATGGGCATGTAATCATGTATATGACATGTGTGGATAGACATGTGATGCGATGCTTTATTTCAATCCGTGATTCCACAGAAATACCAGTACCAGCAGAGGTTCCACCCCCCACATTGGGCACTACAATTGTCTGTGGGCATACCTAAATTGGCAGTATGTCTGGATAAGCTTCTGGACAGATTAGATCAAGCTCCAACACCGTCCAGCATAAAATTATATATGCACCCAGCCCCTCCATCTCTGTCTGACCTTAGTGATTACTCTCTAGTCAATATCCCAGTAGGAGATGACCAACCGCTCAGCGAAGGCGAAATTTCCTCAGACGAACAGGAGGACAATGAGGATCTTACCAAGTCATCCTCTGAGTCAGTGGACAATCTCATTTACACTGTTCTCAAATGTCTGAACCTAAAGGAGACCGAGAATTCTGGGGAATCGTCCCATTCATTATTCAAACGTCACAAAGTCGGCTTCCATCTTTCCGTTACATCCTCAGGGGATTCACCTAGAAAAGAGGTTCCAAGCTAGCCACCGTTTTCAATGGGTTTATCCTCTCTCTATGGAAAGCATTGACAAAAGGGTTTCTCCTCCTTCAGTGGTTTTCCGGTCCCCCGGCTGTCCAAGAATACAGCCCTACCAGTTCCAGATGCTTCCTCATTTAAGGATTCCATGGACAAGGGCCTTCTTCGTTCTGTCGTTACAGTCTCTGGGGAATCTCTAAGTCCCGTTTCAGCTTCGGCATGGGTAAACAGAGCAATGCAGTCTTGGACCAGTTCCTTGGTCGAGAACATATCATCAGGAAAACCTAGACAGGAACTACTTGACATGGCCGTGCAAATCAAGGAGGCCGTAGAATTTATGGGAGAAGCATCCCTGGATGCCATTCAGGTTATTGGTCGCACTTCAGGACTGGCAGTGGCAGCATGACGCACACTGTGGTTAAAGCTTTGGTCAGCAGATTTGTCTTGCAAAAAGTCATTAACAGCAATTCCCTTCAAAGGAAAATTACTATTTGGTCCAGATTTGGACAGAATAATCAGTCAAGCGATTCCCTTCCCCAAAACAAAAACCTTACTATACATCCAACACAACTGGTGGGGGGCAGACTTCGCTTATTTCAAGACGTCTGGATCAGAACCACTCAGGTCACGTGGGTCCACGGCATTGTGTCTACCGGCTACCACCTGGAATTCTCCTTCATTCCTCCACCATGTTTTTTCAGGTCCAGGGTTCCCTTTCGAACCATAAAAAAAAGAGAAGCATTCCACTGCATCGTAGAATCGCTCATTCAGAAAAAGTCATTATTCCAGTTCGACCAAAGAAACAGTTCAGAGGATTCTGCTCAAACCTTTTTATTGTGCCAAAAAAGGATGGAACTTTTTGACTTGTGCTGGACCTCAAGCAGCTAAACTCTTTCATTCGTCCATCACAGTTCAAAACACCTCGTTCGGTAATAGCAGGGATGAGGCCCAACGAGTTCTTGGCCACTCTAGATATTGGAGATACCTATCTTCACATTCACATTTTCCCTCCATCAGAGATTTTTGAGATTTGCATACCAAGGTCTACATTTCCAATTTGTAGCAATGCCATTCGGTCTCACATCAGCTCCAAGAATATTTACCAAAGTGATGGCATTTCCATCACTCCATACTTGGATGACATACTGCTGAAGGCCCCTTTCCTACAGGGAGCCCAAAACATAGTGTCACAGACCCTACTCACCTTTTTGAATCTGGGTTGGATTGTCAACAGAACACAGTCCAACCTCCTTCCATCTCAACGTATTACTTTCCAAGGCTTCAGAGAGTGTTTCTGCCAACAGACAAGATTGTCAAAATCCAGAGATTGGTCTGGCATCTCTTTGCATACAACACCATTACTACAGGAATGGCCCTCCAACATTGGCAGCAAGATATGGCCGGCCATGCCATGAGGGTGCAGTCCAATAACAAGACCATGGTAGCTTATCTGAATCATCAGGGAGGCATGCGAAGCAGACAAGCACTGAAAGAAGTTGGTATCTTTCTGACCTGGGCGGAGAATAACGAAATCCTCCTCTCTGCAATTTACATTCCGGGGCTAGAGAACTGGCAGGCCGACTTTCTCAGCCAACATACTTTAGATCCAGGCGAGTGGTGCCTCCGTCAAGACGTATTCTTATCCATCACTCAGAAATGGAGGGTACCGGAAGTTGACCTCATGGCATCAAGAGAAAACAGTCAAGTGCCTCAGTTTATGGCCCGATACAGGGCCCTAGCAGTGGATGCGTTGGTCAATCCATGGCTCTTTCAACTGGCATACGTGTTCCCTCCCCTACTGTTGCTGCCCAGAGTGATTCGCAAGATCCAAAAAGAGCATTGCATAGTCCTACTGATTCCCCTCACTGGCTGCTCAGAGTATGGTTTTCAGAACTCCTCAAACTCAGCAGGGTACAGCCCTGGACATTGCCGAAGCTGGCCGGACATTCTATCACAGGGTCCGATTGACCACCCCAATCTAGGAATTCTGAATTTGACGGCATGGCTATTGAGTCCTTCGTACTAAAGAGAAAGGGATTCTGCGACTCAGTCGTCCGGACCATGATCGCAGCACGGAAACCGGTGTCGTCAAAGACTTCTCATTGGGTCTGGCGCTGCTACAGAGATAGGTGTTTTCAACAAGATCAACCATTTAATTCATTTTCCGTGCATTAGTTGTTGGTGGCGTTCCTTTAAGAAGGCCTTGACAAGGGACTATCACCGGGATCACTTAAATCACAGATTTCGGCTCTGTTCTCTTTCAAAGAAAACTGGCCAGGCTGACAGATATTTGAACCTTCCTTCAAGGAGCCATTCACATTTCTCCACCATCCCGTGAGCCACTTCCACCACGGGACCTTAACTTGGTACTGAGAACACTGCATAGGCCTCCCTTCGAGCCATTGGGAACAGTGACTATAACTAGCTCACTTGGAAAGTCGTTTTCCTTATTGCGATAGCATCTTGACGAGTGTCAGATTTAAGTGCCTTATCGTGCGTACAACCATTCCTAGTATTCCACAACGACAGGGCTGTCCTTTGCACAGCGCCATCCTTCGTACTGAAGGTAATCTCGTCCTTTCAATTAGGATATTCCAATTCCATCTTTTTGTCCACAACCTCGCTCTACAAAAGAGGTGGACCTCCACTCACTCGATCCTGTGAGGGCCCTATAGTTCTATCTAGATCGAACAAAGGATCTACGCACAACTTCCTCCCTGTTTGTGATACCAGCAGGAACCAACAAGGGAGCCCCGGCCTTGAAGACCACAATATCCAGATGGATTAAGGAGGCTATCGGGAGGGTAAATGTGGCTATAGGGCACAGCCCCCCCTACGAGAATTTGAGCTCACTCTACTAGGGGCATCAGCACTTCCTGGGACTTCTGGTACCAAGCCTCAGCTGAACAGGTATGCAGAGTGTGCATAGTGTCCCACAGACTTCTGAAGAGAAAAGGATTTAACGGTGAGTAACACAAAATCACCTTTTTTCTGGCCACTCTTCCATAAAGCTCAGCTCTATGGAGTGTACAGTTTATTGTGTTTCTATGGACAGAATTCTGCAACTCCTTCAGGGTTACCTTTGGTCTCTGTGCTGCCTCTCTGATTAATGCCCTCCTTGCCCGGTCTGTGGTGGGTGGCTTTCTCTTGGCAGGTTTGTTGTGGTACCATGTTCTTTCCATTTAAAGATAATGGATTTGATGGTGCTCCAGGGGATCATCAAAGATTTGGATATTTTTTTTTTATAACCCAACCCTGACTTCTCAGTAACTTTTGTCCCTGATTTGTTTGGAGAGCTCCTTGGTCTGCATGGAGTGATGCCTCTTGCTTATTGGTATTGCAGCCTCTGGAGAAATGGTGTGTTTATACTGACATGTGACACTTAGATTGCACACAGGTGGACTTCATTTCACTAACTGTGACTTTTGAAGGTAATTGGTTGCACCAGGATTTTTTCGGGGCTTCATGGCAAAGGGGGTGAATACGTATAAACATGCCTTTACTTGAAACCCCCAGGAACTTTTTTCATGCCTGTGTTGCTCCTCCGCTCTCTTTACATTTGAATGTGGCTCACAGTTAAAATATGTTGTGGCCCCCTGCACTAAACCATTTATATAAGATAGCTCAGGGCTGTCCAACTAGAGGCCTCTGGGCAGAATATGGTCCTCCAAAGGATTTTTATGGCCCCCAGTCTGCATAGACTTCACTGTATGACATCATCATTTTAATTCAGTCCGGCCCTCAAGCGTGTTGTATGACCATTTGCTCACTATATGTTATTAGTTGATATCAGTCTTGAATCTTTACAACATTATACACTATAGATTATTTTACTTTTATGTTCTGACTGGTTTATCCTTTCAGCTGGCTGACACACCAAGATCAGAAAGATATGAACATATTTTGGATGCATTAAATGAAAATAAAACCATGTAAGTTTTTCATTGTAATTCTGTCCATATGATACAACATGATGTCCTTAGGATGCTAGCACCATTGGTAGTATTGCTTGGCAGCATTGTAAACTGCAGTTGTAATTATCTGATTTTCCATGAAATGCATTTGTATATTTTTGCAAACCTCTAAAATAAGAAACCTATGAAGAGACTCCATTAGAGAAGCATCTGAACTACCCACCAATATCCTAACTGCAAATTTTCAGAATTTTATTTTTCAGAAGAATTTAAATGATGTGGGCTTTCTAGCAATGTAAGTGTGCCATGGTCCAGTACATTAAGTATGAATAACTGCATCCAAAAATGTGGCTAAAAGTATTTGGTGGCTGGATATCTACAGTGGTGCTCAAAAGTTTGTGAACCCATAATTTTTTTTTAGATAAATGTGACCTGTAACATCTACTTTTCCAACAAGTCCTAAAAATAGATGAAGAAAAACCTAGTCAAAGATTCTTATATTTGGTCATGTATTTATTGAAAAAAAAAATTCAATAGCATGTGTCAAACGTAACTGAATCTGTGTTCCCTTACTTCCCCCTTGTGCACTGATAACTGCAACTAAATGTTTGTGGTAACTGTTGATCAGTCCTGCACATGGACTAGGAAGAATTTTAACCCATTCCTCCATACAGAAAAGCTTCAGCACTTGGATATTGGTGGTTTCTTCACGGGAACTGCTCGCTTTAGGCCTTTCCACAGCATTTCAATTGGATTAAGGTCAGGTCTTTGACTTGGACATCCCAGAACATTTACTATTCTTCTTTTACCATTCTTTGGTAGAATGTCCTTTAAAACCACTAGTAACCACAGAATGTCTAAATTAAATAGGCCCAGTAATTTTTTCGCCTTTCTGTATATTGGTTGAGAGGTGCAGTTCAGAATCTTCTTTAATGGGCTTTCTCCCTATCCCTGCAATGTCCACTAGTAAATGTTTCTGATGGAATGTGTGTAATTGTGTCTTGATAAATATAAAATAATGGTCAGATTAATATGTTAATAATATTGCTTGATAATTTAGGTTTCTGAGTAGTATGTTTACTTATATTTGTGGTGTGAACAATGCATGTTTGGTTTCCTTTGTTCATTGGTGGAAGAAGTCTTTGACAGGAAACTGAAATGATTATTCTGTAGGAAATGTTTTAGTGACTATTCATTCAATGCATTCAATATTTTGTTAGGTTTATGTCAGGAAAAGAAATTAAGAAAAAGAAACATTTGTTTGGCTTGAGAATTCGAGTTCCTCCAGTGCCTCCAAATGCAGCAGTTAAAATGGAAAAAGAAGAAAGTACAGCTCATGAGTTCAAAATTAAGGGCAGAAAGTCTTCAAAGGTTACACCTGTCACAAAGTAAGATTCCACGTCCTTTACATTTATAATCACCCTGTGCATTTTGTTTTTTGTTTTACAGTAGCAAAATTTTGCCCTTTAAAGGAGAATAAAAGCTTGAATCAATGGGTGGTGCCAAATGTTAGGAAGCTCCAAGAATGTAATGACTCCTGTTGGCAGAAAACTGCACCGGCTTGGAGCACTAGTGAGCAAGGGATCCTCTTCTTATCTTCTTTCTACAGAATCCAGCAGCTTTTTTTTTTTTTTTTGAGTACAGCTTTTTAATCATTCACAGAAGGAAGAGGATTGCTTGCTCACTAGTCCCCCCCATGCTGGTGCAGTTTTATGCCAACAGGAGCACCAGCCCGAAGTATCAGTAAGACATTACAATCCTTGGGGAAGGGTTGCCTTAACATTCATCATCAATTGGAGCTTTCATTCTCTTAAGTGGTTTGTCTCCATGAGTGGTTGATTATAGCTCTGTCAAATAGGTGACAGTGCATGTAAAAATTCTTAATACTTAGATTCATCTGCCTAACAGGGCACAAAAGTTAGTGCAAAAATTCAGTATGTCACATTAAACAACAGTATTCTAGCAGGAATATATTTGTACATTGACTCTTAAATATTAGATCAAATATTTTTTACAAGAAGCCTCTTCTTTTTTTTTTTTAACCCTCTATTTTAGAGAGATAAACAATGGTGAGGTGAAAAAGAGGAAACCCGTTGGAAGACCACCAGGTTCTCACAGGAGGAAAATTTTGCAAAATGAGCCATGTGAAACTTCAGTTCTGGTAAATATAAGAACCTTCTCATACAAAGAAAAGTATATTTTAGGATGTTTAAGTTTATAGAATGAAAGTGTCGCTATTTAGTTATGCAGCCTGCTTTTCCCAAGTATTGGCTTCTGAATGCCCTTGAATGGCACTTAAAGTAACTGGGACACATCAAGTTAAGCTTCCTAAAATCCCTTCCTACTTCTCAGGGGATGTATTTGACCCCAGGCCTACCTTGCTCTAGTGTTGAGGGGGTCATTGATTCTATCCTTAAAAAAAAAATTCTCTGCAAGGCTACAAATTTACATGTAAATGCATGTAAACAACTCAAACCACAAATAAAAAATGAAAACCAGCTGCAAATTGTCTCAGAATATCTCTTACTCTCACTGTAAATAAATTGGGGCTAAAGTTTGGGACTTCGGAACAGGGCTGGAACTAGCATTAGGAAAAAAGACCACGTGCCTAGGTTGCAAAGCTTGGGGAACACCTGGCATGTACCTTCTTTGCCTCCTACCCCTAGTACAGTCAGTCTCCCACACTGATCAGTGACGAGCATGTTCCTCCTTCAAGTGAAAACACGTGTGTTTCTCTGTCTGTGCATGTGAGGCAGTGGGAGCAATGCGGTCAACAAGGGTGGATGGCCAACCTGGTCTGTCTCTGCTTGGGAAAATGACTTGTCCCATGTCAAATTTCAATATTAAATCTAAAAAAAAAAAACCTTGCCCTTTCATTACTTGAGGAGCTTGTGGTGGTTGCACTGAAATCCAGGACCAGACTAGATTTCAGAATGCATATTCTTGTTCGGTGATCAGTACTAGAGACTATGATGGAGGACGTGACATGACCAGACAACCCTGCCGACCAGCTGAGACAGTGCTACAGCTTACGAAGTGGATTCAACTTCTATTTTAAAGCATTATCAAAAGCAGACACAGCATTACTAGGAAATGGCTCAGATTATATTAAATGTTGGATTAATCCTCAAATGTATTTTTGCCTTTTGCAGAACACAGATACTGACCCTGTATCAGAGAATTCCTTGTTGGAGACACCAGATCAGAGAAGGTAGGTTTGTTTTTTTTTGTTTTATCTCAGCTTCTTTTTTTTTTTTTTTTTTGTAAGTTTCTCTATTTTAATTCTGTTTAGCAGGAAAACAGAGGTGACAAATTCATCATCCAGTAACTCAGACTTCGAAACCAGTGGTGCAACCAGTGCAAAAGAAACTACCTCATCTATTGTTTCCAGGTACATCTTCACATTAATATGTTAGTCCATGCTAACCTGATGAAGAGACTTGCTTCAAATCCAAGGAGAATGGATAGATATTCTGTTTTAATTAAATAATTTTCCTATGTGATGAACCACACACAACATTTTATGAACCTTTGCATTATAGTCATCACTTTAGACACAACATTCATAAACATTTCGCAATTCCAAAAGTCTGTATCGTTCTGCAATTTTGCCAATGTCATCCTTGCTTTTCTCAAGAGAAAAACCTTAATGTAAATGTAAAAAAAAGGAACTGAATGAATTCCACACTCTGAGGTCATCTTAGGATATGAATTCTTGGGGACATGAAACATTGGATTTTCCTTTGGCTTTTATTATAAGATTAATGCTACTTAGCAGAATACAACTTAAAAGAAACATTGCATATAGTTACTTTTTAAGAATGGCAGTTATTAAATTTGCATTCATATCCGTAAATTGTAATAGCAATATACTAGTAAAAACTCTGCTCACTCAGTAGTCCCTGGAGAATGAAATAAAAAAAGCATCTTAAAGGATGCAAACTTTAATGAGCTAATATCAATATCCCACTCTCTAACACCCACAGCGTTTATATCATTTGCTTGCAGCTACAAGTTCTTTTAACTCCTACTCTTGATGGCCTTGACCCTTGCTCAAATAATGAAATTTCTAGGGCCACTATCAATACGCACATGAGCTAGCACCTTTTTAAAGTGTAAAACATACATATACAGTAGGATCACACTGATGTTTAATAACATAAGGTGTTATCATCAAACCAAAACAGGACCTTTTCTCTCTGGCTTCAATTGCTTTCTAATATGTTACTTATACAAGGCCCAATCTCCAAATTTAAAATCAATAATCTGGCTGCTATGAACGTATAATTGTACCTCCTTTATCTGTGGATGAAAGAATGTGACATAACAGATAAATCTGTCTACAACAAATTATTACAGCATTTTCATGATTGTAAGGGGCACTATGAGTGATACCTTGGACGTTATTACTCCAAACAAAATATTTTATGAAGAGAACATATGTTTGGTAAATGGTTTAATTATAATGCCATTAGCTAGCAACTAGATTTACTAATCTAGATTTAAAAATGTCATGTACTACACCCTCAATTCATCTCACATTACCGGACTCACATAACCTTATTCATTCTACATTTGTTTATGCATGTTCTGTACATTTCTTTGGTATTGCGTTAGACATTTACTATAATATACTAGATAGTGTAGATTTTTAATTTACCAATCAATACTTTCATTGAATGGTATCACTACTGGCAGGTCATTTTCATTTACTCTTTATTAAAGGAAAACTATACCCCTCCAGCAATGTAGGTCTCTATAAAAAGATACTGCATAAGACGGCTCATATGTAAAACCCTGCTTCATGCAAATAACCAATTTTCATCATAATACACTTTTTTAGTAGTATGTGCCATTGGATAATCCTAAATAGAAAATTGTTCCCCATGGATCCTAGGATTTGACGTTGCACACAAACAAACCATACATGTTGGGTCAGATGAGCCAATTAACAGACCGAGTTCTGTCTTTTGCTTCCACACTTCTTCCTGTTGGTTAGTTGCAGTATTTTTGGTCAGGTGATCTATGAGACAGCACAAATATAATCATGATATGGTGGTTCAAGGCAAGAGATGTAAAAAGGCATTATTTACTTAAAGGAGCGATTGCTTCTACTTTCTTTGTGTGGATGCGCAGTAGAGTGAAAAGCCAAACTTTTTGGCTATTTCGATCTACTGCGCATGTGTTTGCCCTTTGAAGAAAGAACAAGAAGGAAGATGAACTCTCCATGGAGCTCACTGGAAGAACCCCCAGACCAGTGCAGTTTTTTGCTGATTGGAGCACTGGCCCGGGGTTTCAGGTAAGTATATACAATCACTTGGGGGTGCCTAACGTTTGGCACCTCCAAGTAGACTCAACCTTTCCTTCTCCTTTAAATATATATGATTGGATATAAACTCTTACTTAAGTATACATTTTTGGGGTATAGTTTTCTTTAATGTATGACATGAATAAATCAACCTTTAAAAACAGCATAATAGCTTAAACTTACATTTTTCAATTACCTATTCTAAAATCCAAGACAAAGACAGACTTTGCGCTGGATATATAGCTCTAGAGCCTACTCGTGCAAAACAACTAATACACAAAAGCTAAGCAATGTTCCCACAAATATTGAAGGTGTTCCCTCTAAATTGCATAGGGTAAGCAACATGCAAATTTTAAATACAGGTTTTATGCTGGAAATAGTTCCAGAGCCTACTCATGCAAATAAAAAGACGGCTTTAGGAAAGGCAAAAAAATAAAATCCCATTTTTACAATCTTTAATGAAAAAGAAATCTACCTCCAATATACTTTAATTAAAAAATGTGTACTTTTTTTTTTTATAAGAAACCTGACTAGTCAATGACATTCTCCTTTCATTTACTGCTGTTTATAGGAATTGTCCACAGTCCCTAACTGCTCGGCAGGGAAAAAATCCTACTTATGAACAGCACGGGGAGCCTTACTTCCCAGCCATGCAGAACTCCAGCAGCTTGCAGTCGGCGACTGTGTAGAGATTTCTATTGGATTTTATTTTTTGCCTTTACATTCCCTTTAATGTTTCCAACTCCAGCTGCTGGGACAAAGATCATGGAGCCAGATTTAAACTGATGAACTGGGATTCTATTTGGAGGATTATTTTGCTGCAGACACTGGTTCTGCAGAATTGGATAAAGTTTGTATTAAACAATACAAATACTATAAAATCCACATTAGATTACATGACAACACAAGACCCAGTGCAATCCATTATTATCAGTCTTGCTCTATCGGCTTCTGGCAGATGTTATTTGACGTGCTGTTTTGTTAATTTATGACGCTCACTAAGCAGCCAGATCATACTGAGCAGTTTTGGTCTTGCAAAGATGTTTAACAAAGTTACAAGATGACAGCCCCCTGTGCCCAACTCTGAAAGCATAAATCATTTGTTTGATTAGGCTTTATGGTGCAGTAAGTTTATGTTTAGTGTACAAAATACAGCATTTCTAGCCTTCTTCTATTTTAGACTTTCCTTGTCCTTTAATGGGGTGGTTCACCTTCAGGTTAACCTTTAGTATATTGTAGAAGGGCCAATTCTAAGAAACTTTTCAATTGGTCTTCATTATTTATTTCTCATAGTTTTTAATGATTTGCAATTTTCTTCTTTTTCTTTGCAGCTTTCAAATAGGGGTCACTGACACCATCTAAAAACAAATGCTCTGTAAGGCTACAAATGTATTGTTATTGCCACTTATCATTATATTCAGTCCCTCTCCTATTCATATTCCAGTCTCTTATTCAATGCAGGGTTTCTAGGGTAATTTGTACCCTAGAAACCAAATTGCTGACTGCAAATTAGAGAGCTGCTGGATAAAAAGCTAAATAACTATAAAACCACAAACAATAAAAAATTAAAACCGATTGCAAATTGTCTCAGAATATCACTCTCTACATTATACTAAAATTTAACTCAAAGGTGAACAACCCCTTTAAGTGAATGTGTAGGATGGACATTACACCATATAATTAACATGGGGTCCAGAGCTACATCACCAAGAACAAAAAGAACAGAAACTCTCTACCAAAATATATCCTAAATTCCCCAGGGTGGGTAATTCTAAAACGAAAATTTAAACAGCCACAACCAGACTTATTAAAACGTTATGCAGTTAAGTTAAAACAGATCATTTAAGGGCCACTCAAACAGCTTCATTATGTAGTCTAAAAACCTATCACAACTGAACTATAACTTTTTCAACAGATTACAAGAATCGGAGATCTAAAGTAGAGCTATTCATTAAAGGACTAAGGTCAATTATAACAAACAAAATCGTGTCAAAGGTAATGGTCTTTTACAAGCAACACAGAAGTTCTGCCAATATCCCAGTTATTTGTGTTAAGGACCACTTGTCTGTGCTAACACATTAAATAATTGCAACGTAAAACAGACTCGTACATTTTTAACTCTTACACCTAAAATGATTTAGTGAACCAAATTTATATAAAGGCATTCTTTCTCTCTAACCTTAGTCAGCGACTTGATTGGGGGAGTTACATGGGATATAACTATTCAGTTTGTTTGCTTTTATCCTTAGTATGCAGGTCAGATTCAAAAGCAAATTAACTGAACAGTTCTATCCCATAGGACCCTGATTGGTAACTGACTGGTAATAGATTAGACAGCTGCAAAGGAGGAAGTGATGTTCTGGCTATTATTTTAGACATCTGTTCACTCCAGCCTATTTTTGTCTAACTATATTAGAAACATATTTTTTGCACTCCCTATCTGTAGTCAGTTTATTTTCTGTGCTGAACACAGTTTCTTCAAGTATCATTTAGGTAAGCCTTTCTGAATGACATCTTGTTCTCCCTAACTACTGATGAGGGTTGTTTTTTTTTCTTTCTTGTTTTGCTAAAATAAACAGGAGTGCCCACCTGTAACAATGTGTCTTACCTCTTCTACTATTTAAATGTGCACCGTAGTGGCTGTGTGCCTGGATACCACATTATTATATAATAAATAAAATGACCACTGGTGTATCGTGAGGACCACAATATGGGCTTTAACTTGACATTGTATGGTGATTTGTAAATTCTATGATCATAAGCTATTAACTTAAAAAGCCCTGTTTTGGAAATTGCATAGATGGAGCTCCCAGTGCAGTGGTTGATGGGTCTCCTGTTACTACATCATATGCCAGATGGTCAATTTGTTACTTTTTAAGATTTGGATACTTTCTACACAGCCTTCAGTTGCAGGGTACTTGGTAAGCATAAAGACTAGTATCTTGGAATTGAGAGGGTGAGTTGAGCTGAACTGGGGTTACTCGATTACACGGCACACAACTGTCACCTTACAATTTTAACAGACCCATTGGTATAGCTATATTGAAATGTAATGCATATTGAAATGAAATGTATTTTTTTTTTATATTAGTCCTCAGCCTGACTTCAGGAGGGTGACCCGCACAGGCCGGGCCTGGTCTGCTACGATACCACCACAGAGAAAGAGAGGGCGCTATCCACGAAGAGCTCTGCAGACTCGCAATTCAGACCTTACAAAGAATGATGAAAACAAAGAAGATCTGCAGCCTGCTGGAATCAATACAGATATTGTTAAAAACTTGACTGAGCAGGACTTACAGTTGAACCAATTGAAGAATTCAATTACAAATTATTTTGGTGCTGCGGGTAGAATAGCATGTGGTGAAAAGTATCGCATTTTGGCACGCCGAGTAACACTTGATGGAAAGGTGCAGTATCTTGTGGAGTGGGATGGGGCAACTGCCTCTTGATTTTATTGCTCCCATCTGTGCGCTATGAAGAGGAAATGTAGCTCACTGTAAGATTACTTTACTGTAAGACCTGTACTTTAAGACCTATTCAAATAGCTGCCTGCAAGGCCTGTGGTACAAAAGGTCTCAACATGCCCACTGCTGACCCTGTGATAGAAAAAGCCTGCTGGGGTGGCACATTTACTGCGTTTGTTTCACAGTGTGTGCCACTGTTTAACAGAGGGAACACTGCTTTTAACCAAATATCTGCAACGGTGCACATTTCCGACGATCTGACATACAGTATTTCTAATCAAAATTGTTAAGGTATTTTGTATGTAATATGGATTTCTTGTTTAGCAAGTATTTCCTTCTCTTCTTCCAAAGAGGCTTGCATCTTATGTGCAAGTTTGTCTGGCAGGCAAAGGGTTCTGTTTTTAAGGGTTGAAAAGTGAAATCTGCAACCCATACCCACCCCACAAATACTTATGCTGCATTGCCATTTCTATATAAAAACCTTAAAATGGCATAGAGCAGGCTAGCTCCAGGGATAAACACTGAATGACCCCAAATGCCAAACCAAATAGAGTTTAGTGCAAACAAACAAAAACAAATAGAATCTTTGCATGAGTGATAAAGTAAAGGAATCTAGACATCCACCTCTTAATATCTCGATTTAGTAAAATCCAAAGAGAATAGTTTCACAACATGAGTTGCGATAACTGGTACCCAGGGGTTAAATTATTTTTGTTTTTAAGGAACACACACACATCGGCACTGTGACTGGGAAAATCATACAATGTTGTGCCTTTACAAATAAATTTCATTTTCCTAAGCCTGTTTGGGGGGGGCGGGGGGGATTAGCCTCCGTGTCCTAGCTGAATGACTTGTGATGTCTGTCGATTCTTCGGATTCACTATATCCTTTAATTTCTGTTGCTGGATGGCACTCTGGCTTTACACTGTGCATTTAAGACTTTAACTTTGTAAATTGTCTATGTAAGTAGTAATTTGTTTTAAAAGGTGATCTATGCAATATTGTACTTAAAGAGGAAGTATCGTAAAAATTAAATATTTAATATAAGCTACCTCATACTGAAATAAGAAACTTTATAAATGCAATTAATTAAAAATTCTGTACCATTTCAGAAATAATCTAGTTCATCTTCACTATCCTTCTCTCAGCATCTTTCTCTTCATTCTCTCTTTATGCAGGAGTTGGGTGTCCAATATTCACTGACCGTTAGATCCAATATATCTTATATGGGGGTCCTTTTGCCTAGAAGATGTATTAGAGCTCATTTAAAATTGCCAGATATAATGTCTCTCTACATGCAGGATTTGTGCAAAAGGCAGTTATTTTGTTTGTACTGGAATTGGTTATTTGAGTTAGCTCTAATTCATATTCTAGGAAAGGGAGCCCCCCTATAAGATATTTTATCTATTTGGAATAGTGAACATAAACTTGATTCTTTCAGAAACGATGCAGAATTGTTGATTGATTTTTTAATTGATTTGATACAGTTGTGCTGATAAGTTTACATACCCTGGCAGAATTTATGATTTCTTAACCATTTTTCAGAGAATATAAATAACACAAAAACTTTTCTTTCACTCATGGTTAGTGGTTGGCTGAAGCCATTTATTGCCAGACAACTGTGTTTACTCTTTTTAAATCATAATCACTACACAAACTACCCAAATGACCCTGATCAAAATTTTACATACCCCAATACCGTGTATTGCCCCCTTTAACATCAATGACCGCTTGAAGTCTTTTGTGGTTTCAACAGAACCTCTAATTTTCCATTCTTAATTATAGTTTGAACACGGCATTCTCAATTCCTTTTATATTTTCTTATATCCCTTTCCTGTTTTATAGAGTTCAACAACCTTTTCCCACAGATCCTTTGACAATTCTTTTGCTTTCCCCATGACTTAGAATCCAAAAAACATCAGTGCAGCACTGGATTAAAGATGCAAGGGTCTGTCAGGAGTCTAGAAAGTCATTGACCTTTTATACACACCCACTAATTGCAAGCAAGCAGATCAGAGATGAAGATGGTTACCTTTAATAGCCACTATGTCAAGTTGTGTGCAAGTTATCAGGCCAAATCACCAGGTTCTGTAAACTTTTGATCAGGGTCATTTGGGTAGTTTGTGTAGTGATTATGATTTTAAAAAAGTAAACACAGTTGTTTGACAATAAATGGCTTCGGCCAAACACTAACCATGAGAGAGAGAAGATTTTGTGTTATAAATCATATTCTCTGAAAAATGGTTAAGAAGTCATAACTTCTGCAAGGGTATGTAAACTTAGGAGCACAACTGTATTTAGAAGTTTCTTATTTCATAATGATGAAGCTTATATGACATTTTCATTTTCGCAATAGTTTCCCTGTTAAATGTGGTTAGGAAATTACAATTTCAGAAATGCAAAGACTAATTCAGGAACAAAAACTATTTACTTAGACAGCTGTTTCCTCAGGACCATTTGGTGCTTTTACTTACCCAATTCTAGGATGAATAACCAGGCCAGCATGGAGCAGTAATCTGTAATATTTGTTTCTGTAAAGTTGCATTTTTCCCCTCATTCTTCATCTGGAACTGATTTTAATATATATATATATTTTAATAACAATTTATTGATCGTTGTGGGATTCTATTCAGCAGCTTTTGTGCCTAACTATGGGACCTATGACTAAAATGTACAGTGTTCCTACTGAATAGAATTTTTCTTTTTTTTTTTTTTAATAGCATACCAGAGAAAATTAAAATTAGCTAATTGCTAGTTTTGCATTAATTATTGATAGAAGAGTTGGTGTTGCACCCAAGTTAGGAACTTTGTCTATACATAGATACTCTTGCATGAAAGGAAATTAAGACTTTTACAACATGAGTTGCATAGACTGTACACAAATCCAGAGACTATATGACTGATAGGAAACAGTATGTCCTTCTACATCTTTCTGATAAATTATTGGGGGGGAAAATCCTATATATTTCAGTGTACAGTACATGCCTTTGTCAGTTTTGAACTCAAATTTCCTTACTGATTTTTAAAAATAAATACATCATATTTAAAGTAAAATCTGCCTTGAAAGACAGTTGATATTTTATATTTAACACTCCATGGTTTTATTTATTTGCTATAGGCATATGTAGTAACAAGTGTCTTTCATTGTTCCTTATGATGTGAAAGTTGATCAGTAAAGACTTTAAAGACCTATTTAAGTGGACTGACAAAACTGCACTAAACTGTAGAGGATGTTTAATACATTTATTTCACGAATACACCCAAGTTTGTTGTAGGGGAAATTTTAGTCTGATGAAGCACAATAAATCCATTTTCCTCACATCTAAATAGGCAGCGCTTACCATAGAGTGATCCTTGCCCCATCAGAAAGGAAGTTGACATCCACAATGTCCCTCCCTATAAAGCCAACCTTTGTCTTCCGGGAATGGGAAACAAAGTTCAATACAAAAGCTGCCAAAGGTGTTAAAAAGGGCCGTGGGGGCTTTAGGAGGAAAACTTTAATAGTAGGCACCTCTCTTTTTCCAGACCAGCTGGTTGTCACTACAGACACAGGTCTCAAAGGATAGGGAGCACACCTAGATACAATTCCCAAGCAAGGCAGAGGAGGGAGAAGTTTAAAAAATTCTTTTGGCCACCTTGCTGGAATTGGAAGCCATTTGGCAGACCTTATTGGCTTTCATGTGATCTTTATGTGAAAGCTACAGATAAAAACCACTCTGCTCCATTTTTATTCATTCCATCCATTTACAACAAAGAAGTTTCTCCCTAAATCAATTTTTGAGTGTAAAACATTGTTACAGAAACAATTACTTTAAATGAACGATTGAAAGAAATGGAGCAGAGATTTGTACAGAGGGGGTATCCAGTTCCCCCCTTGGGCTATCAGTGCATGGAGGCAGTAGGGTATCAGTGTTGTAAGGGGTACAATAAAAAAATGCAATTAAAAATACACAAAAACACATCCCCTTTGTATCTAGATTTACCACTGCTAGTTCTGAGGTCTCCTGTTAAAAGATGGGGTTTCTAATGGGGGGGGCATTTTAACATTTTCCTTTGTTTTATAGGAGGAATGGAACAACTGTATCCATGATGGTTGTCTGATCTAGGAGAAAAATCAGTTCAGCAGCACCTCTTCTGTACTAGGAACAATTGAACTGCAACTGCTGCTCTAATTGTCAAAAGAGTGATATGGTATATCACCCATAGAAGGGCACCCCCATCAAAATGAAGGGATCCTTTACATGTGCATCCACTCATGTGGTGTACATTTGTATGTAAGACACACAACTCGTATGGTTAAGGAAAGAATTCAAGAGCATAGGTCTGCTAGTAAAGGAGCTGTAAACCATAAAAATGAATATGGCTAAAAAAGTTTCAGCTTGTCAATAGCTGCAATTATACAGGACTTCAAACTTGTCGGGGGGGGGGGGGGGGTCTTCATCTTGGAAAGTGTCTGCAACACTCACATGCTCAGTGGACTCTGAGCAGCATTTGAGAAGCTAAGCTGAGGGGTTGTCACAAATTATCAAGCAGAAAATAAAGTTGGCCTGTAAAATAAGCTGATGCTACAAGCCTGATTCGGATGCTAGTTGCACTGGTTTAATGTGCTGCCATGTATGTGTATTAATAGCTAATCAGCCTTATATTGTGACATTTCTATTCTATGTGTTGTATATTGTGAGTGGGTCCCTAAGCTCAGTAAGTGACAGCAGCACAGAGCATGTGAATCAGCAGAAAAGAAGATGGGGAGTTACTGGGGCATCTACTGGGGAGACACAGATCTTTACTGCTAAAGGGATGTGGTTGCCTTGGGCTGGTACAGAAACCCAAAACCTAATGCACAACATTTCTAGCCTTTGGAGCCCCATGGCCTTAATTGGTATTACGATTTGCATTCAATATTAATAGTATCAGTAGCTTGATTAAAGGTAGAGTATTGGCCTGAAACATTGAACCCTTCTAGATCAAAAGCCATGAGCTGCTAATAAAGGCTTTTTAATATACTCTTGTGGTGGTGCTGTCCTTCACATTGTAATATTTGAAATTGGATGCCTCGTGACATGCACCCTTTTGAAAATTTTTAGTTTGGTGATTGTGGACTGTTTCTTTGGGCCTTCTTGGCTTTCAAACCAAATATTTTTTTAAAAAATGCAACATTTTAATTCAGACTGTCACCACAGCTTGCTACATAAACTGCCAGGGAGGCACAAGAAGCAAAGATCTTATTCTAAGGGACTGAAAAAGAATTTCCTGGGTGGAGGCAAACCTCTCTGGGCCATTCATATAAGAGGCATAGTGAACTCATGGGCTGACTTTTGAGCAGAGAAAAACTTTTGCAAGGGCAATGGGGTCTCCATACGGCGGTGTTTCACCAGGTGTGCAAACTCTTGGAGACACCTTAAAACGGAATGCCAAGGTTCCAATTGTTTTTTGCCTGGTCATCCGGCTGGACAGTCTGACGCAAACTTGGAATTTCTCTCTAGCTTATGCTTTCCCTCCTTTGATTCCAAAACGGATAGAGACTCATACAGCAAATGCTTACACTGATACTAATGGCTCCAGCCTGGATGCAAAGAACCATGGTTCTTAGACTTGTTGGAATTGGTAGTGGTTCCCCCGTGGCCGTTAAATCAAAAGGATCTTTTTATTCAAGGGGCAGTTCTACAGCCAGATTCATTTTCATTCCAGTTACTTGAAGCTAAAAGGGACATCCTATCCTCCTTAGGGATGGATACTCTTTTGCATAGTAGAAAAAATAAAATATATCAGAGGATATGGTCTACAGTGAGAAGATGGTGTGCTCAGCAGAACATTCTATCGGAAAGTTTGGACTTTTTACAAAGTGGATTTGCAAAAAATCTAGCCCCAAACACATTAAATTACTGCTGTAGGCATCTTTAAAAGTTAGCCATTGGCAGAAAACTTTTTAGTTATAAGGTTTTCCAAAGCCATTATGAATCTTATGAATGGGATTTGGATCAAAGCACTTTCAGGTCCACGCTTTGTACTTGGCCTCTCTTACTCACTTATTAGTTAAGACAGTCTTTCTTACAGCAGTAGTCTCTGCATGCTGTAAGCTCTTTCCTGTAAGAAGCCTTATTTGCATATTTTCTCTAGGGAACTAATTGGGAGGCTTAATCCTTAAAAATTTGTTTCAATTACTTGCCCTTTAAATTTTTATTTGACTGCCTAGTTCGCCAGATTAAACGTAACTAAATGGTATTAAACCCTATGGGTAGCTCCAATAGGTTTTTTTTTTTAACATTTTTAGATTGAATAAAACAAATTAGATCCAATGGTTAATCATTTGATCAAATTTTTTTTTTCGATCGTTCGATTTGCGGTAGAAACCTTCAAATTCGATATTCAAATTTAAAGGTTTCAAATTCGACCACAATTGGATTGGTCGAATTCGAGGGTAAATTCACCCTCGAATTCGACCAATAGTAAATCTGCTCCTAACTGTAACAGGAAGAAGTGTGGAAGCAAAAGACAGAACTCTGTTAATTGGCTCATGTGACCTAACTTTATAGTTTGTTTGGTATGTTTGTATCCACCATTGAGTCATACGATCCCAGGGGGCTGTCCTTATTTTTTAAAATGGCAATTTTATATTTAGGATTACCAAATGGCACATGCTACTAAAAAAGTATATTATTATGAAAATGGTTTATTAACACGAAGCAGGGTTTTACATACGAGTAGTTTTATGCAATATCTTTTGATAGAGACCTACATTGTTTGGGGGTATAGTTTTCCTTTAAGTCTAAATCCTTTGTTTCATATAAGAATTTGTGAAACTACAGTTGTGGTTTCCTCTTTAAGAAATCAAGTTACAGCAGGAGAGCCACATATCTTAATAAAAGGGGATACGGGGATCCCCTTCGGCTCCCCTATCACTGATCTAGAACTAAACCCTAAAAAATTAATATGGTAAAATGCCATATTTTATATAATAAACTTATTTCACCAGCCTAAAGTTTCAGCTTTTCAATAGCAGCAATGATCCAGGACTTCAAACCTGTAACAGGGGGTCACCAACTTGGAAAGTGACCGATACTCACATGCTCAGTGGGCTCTAAGATAAGCTTAGGGGTTGTTGCAAATTTACCTGACCGTGGTTTGGTTTCAACAGAACCCCTCTGCTTCTTAATTAGAGTTTGAACATTGCTGATTGGCATTCTCAATTCCTTTGATATTTTCTTATATCCCTTTCCTGTTTTATAGAGTTTAACTATCTTTTCATGCAGATCCTATGACAATTATTTTGCTTTCCCCATGACTTAGAATCCAAAAAAACATCAGTGCAGCACTGGATGAAAAATGCAAGGGTCTGTCAGGAGTCCGGAAAGTCATTGACCTTTTATACACACCGACTAATTACAAGCAAACAAATCAGAGAAAAAGTTGGTTACCTTTAATAGCCATTCTAATCCTTTTGTGTCATGTTATCAGGTCAAATCACCCGGGTATGTAAACTTTTGATGAGGGTCATTTGGGTAGTTTGTGTAGCGATTATGATTTATAAAGAGTAAACACAGCTGTTTGACAATAAATGGCTTCAGCCAACCACTAACCATGAGTGAAAGAAAAGTTTTTGTGTTATCATTCATATCCTCTGAAAAATGGCTAAGAAATCAAAAATTCTGCCAGGGTATGTAAACTCCTGAGTACAACGGTACCCAACATCCAATGCAGATTCATGCTATATGTGGTAATATTGTTTCCCCATAAACCACACAAAAACCTTTGGATATTACAGTATTCATTTTTTTATTGAAATTTGTGACAACCCTTCAATATTTATTCATTTCAAAGTTTAATAGCTTTTAGCATGATCACAATAAAAACTCTCATTACAATTCACAGCAATAAAGAACAAAATAAAATTAGGACTACAGTAACCTTTTACAATCCATCAGGTATCAAGAAAATGTACCAAATGGCTCTGCACCAAGAGACAACTCAAAGCAACACTGCTTATTGGCATAATAGTTTTAAGCAGTTTTGCATTCTTCTGAAGATTAAGAAATGTATGCAAGCTAAATGAGAATGCACCCTAATTATGGTTTCAGTGTAAACATTAATATTAAATCTTCCATGTCAATACACAAAACATGGTAAACATTGAATATTGGTTGTTGCTTTTTTGTGGTTTTTGCAGTCCTTATTATCTGAAGACAGCGGTGACCTGGGTAGGGATTTGGAAGAAAAGATTCTTGTACTCGTCAGCCCTGAGAGGGTATTAAAACCACTCAAAGTATATTTCTTTGTAAAGGTTTTGCCAAAGTCTGTCAGAGCCTACTTTTCCTTTTGTCCTCAAAAAGACTTCTAAGCATATAGACCTGGAGACCAGACACCACAACCATCACCATCAAGTTGAAAACAGACCAAAAGTTCACTCTATCATAATTACTCTCTTGAAGGTTGCGATCTCGAGCTTCAAAGGCTTTTAGCAGCGTCTGGATCTGGGCACTTTTGGTTAATCGCCCTTTCACACTATTAATTGTTTCCTAAAAGCAATAAGAAGAAACAAAATGTGAAACACAGTTAAAGGCAACCCAAGTGTAACCCTTTCAGTGCTATAGAACCAACAACACTATATATTCAGTTGGGCTTGCAGATTAGGAGTAGTTCGCTATATATGACAAATATTCTTATGTACAATGATAAAACATCCTATATAAGATCAAGCAAGGTCATCTGTAAATTCGAATACCCTATAAGATGTTTATAGGTAAAACAATGCAATACAATCACTAAAATCCTCCCACATATCTGTCGCTAAAATGCTACTTTCAATGGCCTTTCTGGGCAATTTTTTACAGGCATAAACAAACTAGCAACAAAAACTGAAAATTGAATGCATTTACTAAGGGGCAGATTTACTATAGGTCGAATTTGAGGGTTAATTAACCCTCGAATTCGACCAATCGAATTTTGGTTGAATTTGAAGGGTTTTAGCGAAATTCGATCCATCGATTAAAAAGAAAACCATTCACTATTTTAACCATTCGATCAAAAAAATTTTTTTATTCGATCTAATAATGCTGAAATAACCCTATGGGGGTTATAAAGCAATTCGTAAATATGCCCCTAAGTACCCAATAAGGTAAACATGCAATAAAGTCACAAAATCATATAATTATGCAATCTAGTGTTCATACTGGCAATTGTTATTTTCATGGCAGATATAGAAAAAAATTGTATTTGTCTATATACACATGTGTTGCATGTTGTGTGCACAGACTATTTCCCCACCGGTGGTCATTCATCCCAGCCCTCGCCATGTTCTGTGAATTTTAGGAAATTAAGTCCCTCTGCTGACCTGAAACTCTACATAGGCTCCCCCCATATCTCCTGCTGTTTACCCATTCCCATAAACCTTTACTTCAATGTGGTTAGGGGGGGGTAGATTATGACTCCCCTGGGGGGGCAGGGACATGGTCTGTGTGAGTCATAAGCATTGTTTCTTCTCAATTTAAAAAAAAAAAAAATCACAACTTTTTTTTTTTTTTTGGCATGGGGTAAAACAGATATTGATATTTTCTTTTTCAAAAAGAATGGTTGTGATACAGAAACCCCTTGTTGAAATGGAAATGCCATATAACAAATTTTAGAATTTGCTGTATCTATTGAGACTGTATTGTACGTATCAGTCACATGGTGTTCTATATATGTCAAGCACAGCTGTCTTTATACCAGAAATATACTGTAAAACAAATAACCGCCTATAATTAGGCTGCCACTAATATTACAAACACCGAGTCATAGCACAAAAATAAAAACCAAACAACAAGCTATACCAGGATATCCTCCAGCTTCATGTCCAGCAGATCAGTGCCCATAATATAATTCTTCCAGTCCTCTTGTTCGTTTCCTTCATCGTTCAAGTGATCTAAGATCAATTCAAAAAAGATCACTTTCTCAGACATACGGCTGAAGGTATTGTCAAAGCAGAACTGGTAATCGCCGTCAACTGTTTCTACCCTGTGGGAATCATACATCAGAGAAGTAACCACACAAATAAAATGAATATAACAGTCACACTTGCCCTGTGGAATACTTGAATATTACTTACGAGTGAACCCCGTCTGACTGACGTTCCTCTGACAGTAGAAGTTCACCATCCGGAGATACAAGAGAAAAATCCACATCTAAACCAGCACCATCCAAGACCTGCAGGGGAAAATTTTAAAAACGAAGAAAAATAAATTTCAAAGGTTTTTTTTGTGGGGGAGGAATGAGCAGAGCATTCTGTACTGTTTAAAGGTCATACATATTGGACTTGATTCTGACTGCTTAAAGGGTGTATAGAAGAATGTGTTTCTAAACATGCTATGAAAGAACGATATTCTGATGAAAAGGAATATTGAATTAAATACTGCTTAGATTAAGCAATTGACTGACTTCACTATCCCTTTCATGATAAGTAGCTATTGCTGGACTTTTGAGAACTTTCAGCCAGAAAGATTTTGGTTATGCAACTCTAAAAATACTAATGGTTCCTATGGATTTTCATAGGAATATGTCAGTATTGCTTTAATGTAGAGGTCTGATATCACTGGAGGCCCTAGAGGAAAACCAACTTTGTTGGCATTATTAGTCATTTATAAAGTTGGGGTGTCCAAACTAGGGTTTTGCAGTTGCTGTTGAATTGCAACCTTCCCCAGCATCCACCTAACAAGGGCTCTGTTTATGTATACAGTTGTATTTAGAATAGCAGACTGGCATTACTAACCTGATCAATTACTGTTTTTGGTACAAATTATATTTCTACATGGCAAAAAATGTACTAGTAAGTGTAGTAGAGTAATAGAAACCAACAAACCCAACAGTCATGACATGCATGCTGCTGATTCTGTGTAATTGGATTATCAATTGAAGCTTGTTTAAAAAAGAGCAGTGTTCAAAATAATAACTTGTTGCAAATGCAGTGTGGAGTTCAATTAGTGAGGTCATTAAATCTAAAATTAAAAAAAAACAGGTGTCAATTACAGTCCTGATTTAAGGAAGGAAGGCAGCAAATGTTGTTCATGCGGGTTCTATTGCATTTCTCTCTGAAAATCTGAGTAAAATGGGTTGTTCCAGACATTGTTTAGAAGAACAGCGTACTGTGATTAAGAAGTTGTTCGGAGAGCGAAAAACCTATAAAGCAGTGCAGAAAATGACAACAATCTCAAATGCTTTAAAAGGACAACCAAAAGCTGAAAGGCATGGAAGGAAATGAAAAATGACAATTCGAATGGATAGAATAGCCAAAATTGCATAGACCAATGATCAGCTCCAGACAGATCAAAGAAGGTCTAAAGAAATCTGTGAGTACTGTTACAATTAGAAACCGCCTTTGTGAATCAGTTACATAGTTACATAGTTAAATTGGGTTGAAAAAAGACAGAGTCCATCAAGTTCAACCCCTCCAAATTAAAGACACAGCATACACACACACACACACACACACACACACACACACACATCTCCTCATTCTCATACAAACCATATATGCCCATAGCTATACTAACTGTAGAGTTTAGTATCAAAATAGCCTTTGATATTATGTCTGTCCAAAAAATCATCCAAACCCCTCTTAAAAGCATCAACAGAATCAGCCATCACAACATCACCCGGCAGTGCATTCCACAACCTCACCGTCCTGACTGTGAAGAACCACCTACGCTGCTTCAAATCGGCAGGAAGCCCTTGCAAGGCCAGAAGACCTCCAAACACTGAATTCAAGTCACGATACAGTGTGAAGACCGTGAAACATGGTGGCACAAGCATCATGATATGGGGGATGTCTGTCATATCTCTATGGTGTTGGGCCTATTTATCTCATACCAGGGAAAATGGATCAGTTTCAATAAATCAAAATTCTTGAAGAGGTCATGTTGCCTTATGCTGAAGAAGAAATGCCCTTGGAAAGGGAGTTTCAACAAGACAACGACCCCACACACACCAATAAACAAGAAATATCTTGGTTCCAGAACCACCCCCCGGACCTTAATCCAATAAAAAACTTGTGGGTTCACATCAAAAATGCTGTTTGAGGAAAACCAAGAAATGCAGAAGACTTGTGGAATGTAACAGGTGCCAGAAGTTGGTGGACTCCACACGACACAGATGTGCAGCAGTTCTCAGAACACGGCTTATACAACTATATATTAGTTCAGTAATTCAAAGGAAAGCACAACATTGAAACACTTTTCAGCTTATGCAGTTAATCAAGTTTGTAAATAAGAATGCAGACACTGCTATTTTTTTGGAACAGCCTAATATTCCCTTTTCTTCACTTTCTGTAGGGAATAACACAAATTTGATAAATTTTTCTGTGTGTTTTGATTTGGATTACATTGTGCACTGCTCGCACTGCATTTGCGTGTATGGCAGGGGTCCCAAAAGGCAGATCGTGATCTACCATTAAACCTATAGCTGCTCAGCAGATCGCAAGACACAAGTTTGTCTAGATCGCAAGTTTGTCTAGATCACCCTACTATTCCATGCTTTCCATTAAGGTTTTTATTATTTATAAATGGTTGTTTATTAAATATGGCACTATAAATTTCCTCATGAATAAATATGTAAGTTATATTTTACATGGAATAAAATGCTAACAATGCTTTTATGGATGTAGATCATAATGGGACAACATCACTAAAAGTAGACCTCAGCATGGGCACTCCTGGTGTATGGAAATAAAAGCTATTATAAGGATTGTGAGCTTTATCCATGTTTTTAAACACTCTGCTATTATTCTGAACACATAAACATGAATTTTGACACGACATACATGTCGGTAGGCATAAGGCAACTTCCTTGCAAACAAATGACAGTCCCACAACCCCCGACCTGTGCCCCCTACCCCCATCATTACCCCCTGCACATATACATCTGGAGACAAGAAGAAGAGAATGGGAGAAATGGAGTTATAGGGCACAGGGTTTACGACGGTGTAGTGACATTACTGTGAGCATTTTATGTATTAAATATAAATTTCTGCTGGCCAGTTTAATTATATGGTCTCAGTTGCCCTTTAAATTTTCTTAAAGAGATAACGACACCAGAAAATTACCTTTTTTAATATCCATCATAAAGTGGTCTTTGAATGCTATTTATAATGTTGCCATAAAAGTATTTGCCAGATGTTTTTAAATTACCTTTCTTACCCCCATGTTCGTCTATGATAGGGCTGCCATATTTGTGCAGCAGGAGTCCGTTAGCATTAGAAACTATAAGTGACAGGTTAAGAAGGGACAGTCAGGATGGCAAAACAGTCAGGTTTAGCAGAACTATCAGTATAAAACGATCAATATAACCTATATGTAACTTTAATGGGCAGATTTATCAAATTCAAATGAATGATTCGAAATGTGATTGAATTTTCAAAAAGATTAGAATTCTCGAATATTTTTGAAGACCACTTCGACCATCGAATTTTGAAAATTCGATCAAATCAAATGGTTCGAATAACTCAAATAAAATTCTATTCAAATATTTGTCAAATTACTTGCCCTTTAAATTTTTATTCGACTGCCTAGTTAATTGCCTAGTTAATTGCTATTAAACCCTATGGGAAGCTCCCATAGAGTTTTGCCAAGTTCTTTAGATCGAATTAAAAAAAAAATTTGATCAAATGGTTGAAATCGTTTGATCGAATTTTTTCTATTCGATCGTTCGAATATTCGAATTCGGGTAAAATCCTTCGAATGATTTAAATTCGCCCAAAATATGATGGTCGAATTCGAGGGTTTTTTAACCCTCGAATTCGACCCTTGATAAATCTGCCCCTTAATGTAGATTAATATTTTGAAAATAAATGTTTTAGTGTTAGTATCACTTTAATAGAAACACAGCATTTGACAGCAGGAAAAATGTGATTTGCATAGCTGGCTAGTGTAATGTTCTCCCATATGAAGTAAGTCTCTGTGGTACCTGTCCCCATGGCTCAATTGTTGTGCATATAATAATGGTACTATCACCTATACACATATTTACATTTTCTGGTGTTACTTGAGGCTGGGCAACTAAAGCAAATAACCAGCAGCAAGTAATGAACAGTAAACTTACTGAGCCTTATGGGCTCTAGGCCAAAACTGTTTATGTGTGGATTTTAGATGGCTTCCTGATGTTCTTCTTGAATTTGTCTTTCCTTGTACAGCCTTCTTTGTCAACATATCTCAGTGAGCCATAAGAGTTTGTTCACTTTCCACTGCTAAGTAGGACAAAGGGTAACACTGCCCTTAAAAGACAATTGCATGACGTATTACTTTTTTTTTTAGATGACAGATGCACCATCATGAATAAAATAATAAAAAATTGTAAACTATATAAATCACAATGGGGTGTTTAACATATTGGCACCCTAGTAAACTAGCCTTTTCTGTTGTGAGAGGGGCATTTACAAAAGAACCTAAGGTATTGCTAAAGAGACATATAGTTGAAGCAATAACATTCCAATTATGAGACTGACAGAAGCAATGGTGACCTTGCCTGTAAAACAGATAGACTACTGAAAGCAATAACTTACTGAGTGTTGAGCAGACATACAGGAGGCAATGACACACTGTTTGAAGAACTGACAGTGCTACAGGCACTAACTCTCCTCTCTAAACAAAGACTTAGTCATAGAAGCAGCATGTGGTTACATAAGTATTTGATTCAGGTATAAAGCATGTTGTCCCACTGCCTCCTACCCTTTGTCCACAAGATGTTGTATACAAAGCCAAGGAAATATTGACACAGTGTCCCCAGCTTATGAAGGCCTCCAGGTAACAAGGATACTCTGACCACCAGCAATGCTGGACAAATAACACTATGACCCCCAGCAATGAAGAGGAGTTCTGTGAGCATAGTGAGCACATACCCCAGCAGGGCCACCATCAGGGAGGCACAGGGGGTACTGCTGTACCGGGCCCTAAGCAGGCCTGTCTGTGCTGCACTCTTCAAAATAGTTGGCCCCCCTTGACAGCGCCAAACTCATGCTGCCTCTCTTGAAGTCCCAAAGAGCCGAAAAGCTGAGGCGCTGAATAGCCGAAGTCCTGAAGCTGCAAAAAGACCCAAACTCGTGAAAATAGCCGACGTTGAAGCGCTAAAGCGGCGAAAAGACCCAAAGTCATGAATAACCGTACTTGAAGTCCTGAAGTTGTGAAAAGACCCTAAGTCATGAATAACCGTACTTGAAGTCCTGAAGTTGTGAAAAGACCCTAAGTCACAAAAGGAGGTGAAGCTGCGAGTTCAGTTCTACTGAACATCAATGTGTGTTTTTTAATCTTTATAAACTCCTGGCCACCAATGTAATATTTTAATATTCTACAGGCCGCTGCCACCTGTTTTTATTTATTTTTTTTTCAAATATTTTCTGGGGCCCCAATGTTTAATTTTTAACTTGTAAGGGGGCCCTGTGATTTCTTATGACAGCCCTGTACCCCCCCCCCCAGCATAAATGTCACTGTGCCCAGCAATCCCAATATAAGAGGACACTGTGACACTGGACAGCAGTGACTTTCAAGGTTACAGATCAGGTGCACCACGTGAGGGATGAAGGGTAAAAATATTAAACATAATCACGGTTGCCAGCCAAATTGGGCTACTGATTTAAAGCCCAGATGGGCTTTGAAACTGCAAACTAAACAAGATACTCAGTTGCGCCAATTTTTTGGGCCTTTGGTTGTTGTTTTTACTTTGGAAACCAGCCAAGCTTTTTTCTTGCCCTAACGTGCCAAGCCTGCATCTCCCAGTTCATGTTGGGTAATGTAGTTTTTTTTTTTTTTTTTAAACAATTTGCTGACTGCCAAGTTTAATTTAAGACTACAATACCCTGCATGGAATGGGACTGAATTGTGTAGAAGTCAGGGGTTACCAGATTTTGGGCTCTGTACCCCAGCCTCCATCCCCTCTTAAAAATTCTTGCATTTTCCGGTGACTTTCCTCAGTTTCAGAGAATTTAGGGGCAAAACTCTGCAGGTCACCGAAATGCCTAGAGGTTGAGTTTTTTACCAATATTTTTTTAAATTGTATGTGTATTAGGGCCTCATGGGGCCCCTATACCTCCTGAGCCTAGGGTTGCCACCTGACCGGTATTTTACCGGCCTGGCCGGTATTTTTGATGGTTGATCCCAATGTTATTAATAGGAAAAAAAGATAAATATATAGGAAGGCCGGTATTTTTTTCAGGAAAAGGTGGCAACCCTACCTGAGCCCCCATCTGTAATTATGCCTCTGGTGAGTCTTTCTGATTTTGTTTCATGGGGAAAAAAGTGCAAATCAGTGAAAACTGAAAAAGGCGTATTTTCACATCTATGAAGACTTTTTTTTCACTGCACATGTTCTTTTTGGGCTACTTTTGAAGTACCTTGTGGCTAGTTTAGGGCTGGTTAGGTAGCTGACTTTGGCTGGTTTGGGAAATTAGACCTGGCAACCCTGAATATAATCGCTTCCTTGCCCTGGTAACCTCCGAACCAGTAAACCAGGGGTGTCCAACCTGTGGCCCGAGGGTCACATGCGGCTCAGGATGGATATGAATGCGGCTCAGGATGGATATGAATGCGGCCCAGCTTGAAACACTCGGTTTTTCAAGGAAACATGATGTTGCAAAGTATATGGGTGGAGGAGGGAATCTGCCTACAGCCCAGTTTGAAACCTGGATAATATATAGATTTATTATTATTTCTAAGTGTATAACTCCATCTGGTTATCCAACTGTTATTGTAGTTGTTTCTGTGTATTTTCTTTACTTTTTCAAATCAAAAGTGTTTGGGGCCACATGTGAAATACACAAACAATTTTCCTTTTTCCAATGTGGCCCAGGGAAGCCAAAAGGTTGGACACCCCTGCAGTAAACATTGTTTTTGCTGCAAGCAGGAAACTAGAAGTACAACTTACAGGAAATCAGAAAGCCCTACAGTGCAAGCAGCCAGGGGCGTAACTACAGAGGAAGCAGACCCTGCGGCCGCAGGGGGGCCCAGGAGGTATAGGGGGCCCATGAGGCTCTCATTCATATACAATATCAATACATACTGGTAAAACAGGACAGCCTTTGGATATGTTGGGGGCCCTAAAATTAATTTGCTGTGGGGCCCAGTAACATCTAGTTATGCCACTGCAAGCAGCGCTACATTAATAGAGAAACAAGCGAAGTCACCTGATACTCTATCTCCAGAGTGGCACCTTTCTTCATGGGCTGGAAGAAACAATCCTTCTGCCCCGCCGGGATGGTAAACGTATAATCGCTATCCACAGACTGGGAGAAGCCCAGGCAATGCCGCACTGTGTAACGGAAGAGCAATATCAGGAACAGCGCTGCTTCTTTCCCCATGATGATGAATGGAAACTGCCCTCCGCGACCTCAGCCAATTCACACTAGCAAGTGACCGTCAAGTGGGAAAAGCAATAACCACTACTCAACCTGAGCATGTGCTGAACATCCCCACAAAATGATGGGCGTTTCCGGAAGTAAACGTTAAAGCCAATCACAATACGAATCTATGGTGGTCTGGGCGTTCCCGGAAGAGAAAAGCCAATCACCAAGCGCCCCCAAGGGGAGTATGAAATGTAAGTCATCGTCAGCATGCAGCTGGCCGACTTGTACAACCGGAATGCTTACATTCACCACAGCTTCCGGAAATAGCGGAAATTCTGCTTCAGTCTCGAAAGTGCACACATTGAAAATCTTTACTTAGCTCCCAATAGTTTTTACTGCGCTTACATTTTGCAAGGCAGGGGCTCTCAGTTATCAGTAAATGCTCTCATATATATGTATGTGTGTGTGTATATATATATATATATATATATATATATATATATATATACACTCTCTCTCAGGCAAACCAATGCAATTCAGTGGTTGTCAAGGTACATCTAAAACTAGAAGGACCAAGAATGCTGCTAAATGCTAAACGAACTTCCATACTTTGTTACCAGAAACGTTTTAAATAAAGATTCACGGACTTCAATCGGCGCTTGCGCGGCATTACCATAGCAATCTACTCGGCGTCTGCCCGCCCTCTGTGTAACTGCTTCGTCTCCTATTGGCTGCTGGCCCAAGATTTTGTCTTCGACGCCAAATCTCTCCTCCAGCAATTGGTTCTTGTACTGGAGCTGTCAGTTTGGGCGGAGCCGTCGAGGCGGGGTTTATTTGTTTGTGGAAGTCCCAGGCGAATGTGGAGCGCCGTAATTACATACTCATTCGCTTCGAGTGCTTTGCTGACTGTGGTAAGTGGGAAAAACCCTGTCTGACTTTTTTACTCGGTACTTATCTGTATTTATAAGCAGTGTCCCTGACGAACACGCTTTATATGGTATGCTAGTGACAATATTTATTCTTTAAATATTCTCTCCATAGTCATCTCATCGAAGAACCAGCAGAGGGTCTGCTTTTAATGGACAGGCTAATACAAGAAGAGTGGTGTGCAGAACATGCAGACGAAAAGCTGCCATTGTAAGTCCACACAAACATAACTTCATTATTTTGAAAAGTAAACATAATTTCAAGCAATTTTGCAATCTTATCCGTTCAAAAATATTCAGCCTTTTCATGGTTTTTAATGGTTTCAAACAGTTCCCTAAGCCTAGCCTCCAGCTGATCTGTCTGACTACTTTTCTGAGCTGGCTGACTACTGTAACTTTGTATTCTCAGCCAGCTGTCCTTAGCCTGCATCCTCCAAACCCCACAATGTCCTGCACACCTGATTTCAATAAGGTACAGAACATCGCAATGCAAGGAATTGTGGGTTACTTAGTTCTTGCATGCTGTCTGTAAGCTGTGGTGACATTCTTACCATTTGTAACATCAGTGTTTTTTCCCTGCCAGGATGATGCAGAAAGAGAAGAACTACACAGGTGCAGAGGGGGTATAATGTAATTGGAGTTATCACTGGTGTTGTCAGTGTCGGACTGGACTGGGGGGGGACCAAGGTCAACCGGACATGCAGCCTCAGGGTCCCTCATATGATCTGCTGGGCCCCCCTGCCACAAAGTCCTCACTGTACTCCCCCCAGGGAGGGAATGCAGCAAGAGGGAGCGGATATGGGGCAGTGGGGCCCCAAAAGAACTGCGGCCTACAGGTTTTTTTCCCGGTGCCCCCCCGGCCCAGTCCGATCCTGTGTTGTTACAAGCTATTAGGTTTATTGCGCACACAGCTGTTTTTCATTGCATTGTGTTTGGTGTTAGTGTTTCTTGGATACATAAAATTGCTGTGCCCCCATAGACTTACATTTAAATTGCCTACAAGTGTAGTCAGCAGTTGGCTGGAAACAGATTTAAATAGAAAACTATAGGGGTGGATTTGGGCAATTAAGAGAAACATTTTTGGGCTTCTTAAAGGAGAAGGAAAGGCATTCTGCACTTGGGGGTTCCACATGTTAGGCACCCCCCCAAGTGATTGTATATACTTACCTGAAACCCCAAGGCCAGAGCTCCTATCAGCAGAAAACTGCACCGGCCCGTGGTTATACCAGTGAGCACTACAGAGCGATTCTCTTCCGTCTTCCTCTTTCCTTCGCACAGCTACACATGTGCAGTAAGAACGAAAAGCTGAACTTTAACTAAAAAGTCGTCTATTTCATACAACTGTTCATATGTTTGCCCTGGGAAATTTGAAGAAAGATGAAGCCAGAAGCAGATCGCTCCGTGGTGCTCACTGGCCAGGGTTTCAGGTAAGTCAATACAATCACTTGGGGGGGGGGTCTAACATTTGGCACCCCAATGCACGAAGCCTTTCCTTCTCCGTTAAAACTGCAGGGTTGAAAATGCCCTGTGAGCCATTGCTATTGATCATCAGAAAATACTGTGGCAGAGGGCAAGTCAGAGGTTGAAAAGACTACAATATCAGCAATGACTGACTGGTCGGTAATGGCAACTGCACATGTGCTATTTAGCATCTATTTTAATAAATCCACCCCATAGACTTTTGTCCAGTGCTTAGTCTACTGCTTTGAATGCAGCTCTGGACAAAGCTAATTAGAAAACAATCTGAAGTACTTTGCTGTTAGACCTCAAGTCTGACATTTCACCCTAAAATAGATGTGAATTTATATTTTCCAAAGAAAAAAAATGCTTGGAAAGTTAGTTTCATGGCTACTAATATAAATATTGCTATGGACCTTAAAATAATGCTGTTAAGTCAGAAGATAAACTGTTTTTTTTTTAAGTGAGCAAGAAAGGAAATTTTAATGCTAATTTGCAGGGTGTTTATATAGACTATCCCCAGTGTTTTAGCTGATGACTCATTCCAGTTTTTTCTTCAGTGACCATTCTAGTGAACATTCCCTAAGCAGAGCTCCACTGGTGCTTACTCTGGAAGATCTTGAGCAGCCCTCTAAACCCAGAGAGAACCTGCTTAGAAGCCAAAACTCATTTGCCCAGAAAGGTGGGAACTCTCTAAGGTCATTCAAAGATAAGGTAGGAATTAAATTTTTTTTTTATTTTGGGGGTTGTGGATTTAAGAGTAAAATGATTTCCTTTTAAAACTCTGTAATAATAAAACAGTACCCTGCACTTTAGCCAAACTAAGATCACTGTTGAATTATTTTAATGTTTACATGATTCTCTAGTATACTTAAGGTATGAATATCCAAACTACAGAAAGATCTGTTATCTGGAATACTCCAAGTCCTGAGCATTCTAGATAACTGGTCCCAAACCTGTACTCCAAACCAACATGCTATTGGTTTTCTTTTTTTTTCTTTTCCAGCCCATCGTCTCACAATCTGGGTCATTAATTAGAAACTCAGAACAACAACAAAATAGGCAACTAAAGGAAAAGCTGAATTTTCTTCAAGAACAAAATGCATTGCTGGTGTCCCAAAACCACTCACTTATGAATAAGATTGACTGTGTACAGGTTGAATTAACAAAGTCCAGATCTAGAGTATGTATTGATTGATTTGTAACATGATTTCTCAATAAGCCATTTGTTATTGTATTTCATAGCGGGATAAAGAAATAATTGGTATTGCTTACAAATAACAAAGTGTAATAGAAAGAATGCATGGTACAACCCATGTTAATATTTTCTTGCCGAAATCTGCATGTAAAGGGAAATGGGAAAACATGTTTTTTTTTTTTCTTAAATGCATCAGTTAATAGTGCTGCTCCAGAACACTTCTGCACTGAAATCCATTTCTCAAAAGAGCAAACAGATTTTTTTAATATTCAGTTTTGAAATCTGACACGGGGCTAGCCGTTTTGTCAATTTCCCAGCTGCCCCGGTCATGTGACTTGTGCCAGCACTTTAGGAGGGAACTGCTTTCTGGTAGGCTGTTGTTTTTGCTTCTCAATGTAACTGAATAGTACGCAGTGGGACATGGGTTTTACTATTGAGTGCTGTTCCTAGATCTACCAGGCAGCTGTTATCTTGTGTTAGGGAGCTGTTATCTGGTTGCCTTCTCATTGTTCTTTTGTTAGGCTGCTGGGTGGGGGAAAGGGAGGGGGTGATATCACTCCAACTTGCAGTACAGCAGTAAAGAGTGATTGAAGTTTATCAGAGCACAAGTCACATGACTTGGGGCAGCTGACAATATGTCTAGCCCCATGTCAGATTTCAAAATGAAATATAAAAAAATCTGTTTGCTCTTTTGAATAATGGATTTCAATGCAGAATTCTTCTGGAACCGCACTAGTAACTGAATTTTTTGTTCCCATGACAGGATCCCTTGAAACTTTTGGAATGTTGCACAGTATCAATGTCAGTACAATATCTGCCTGAAAAATTTTTAATACTGTTACAGATACTTAATTATTTATGACAGCAGCATTTAGTTGATACATTTCTCAGCAGCAGTAGCAACTATTGTATCAATTCTAACAGCCGCCTGTAATGAAACTCGGAGATTCTGCTCAGCAGGGACAAAGATAAGAAAAAGTATCAAGTAAATGTATCCATTTAGAACAGTTTACAAGGTTGGAAACCCCTCCCAGAGCTGCTTCAGAAGGTGAAAAACAACACATATTAGAAAAACGACCATGCATAGAAAATAGAAAGTAATTGGAAAAAGTTATTTCTGGTGATCTATCTTGAAATCAACTAGTTGTTTGAAGGTGAACAACCTCTTTCAATTCCAAGTGTTTTTCAAATAAGTTTTTAAAGTAGCATTTCCTTAACTCCTGGTTGTTCCTTTTTAAACAGTGTTGCAAAAGTCTTGGCTCCCCAACAAAGCCAGGTCTGTTAATCAGTTGCTTTGTCTAAAGGTGGCCATAGACGCAGAGATCTGCTCTTTGGCAATGTTATTTAATGTGCTAAAACACTAGTATGAACTTTTCCAATTGTCACCCTGTATTAAACCTCGGGTTCTGGGATTGTTTAACATATGGGAAATACCCTGCATCTTATACCAAATGCTTGTTTTGTTGTTGCCTTGGAAGATTTATCTGTATAATTATGCACAAATATGGATACTAATATGGCGTACACAGTTACACAGAATATACATAAACCTTATTATACAGGATTGAATAACAAAGTGATCGTTCAAGCAAACAACATAAATTAATTGGTAACATCAGTAGAGTCAAACATGAACAATAATCAATATTTATATTTCCTTATTGAAAATAGTTTGCCATGACAGTCTATTAAACCGCAAAACACATAACTAAATATGACAGAAACAAGACATTGTTTTTAAGATGCACCCTGATACACTTGTAAACATTGTATTAAAGGAATTGTTCAGTATAAAAATAAAAACTGGGTAAATGGGCAGTGCAAAATAAAAAAATGTTTCTAATATAGTTAGCCAAAAATGTAATGGATAAAGGCTGGAGTGACTGGATGTCTAACATGACAGGACACTACCAGCTATTCAGCTCTCTTGTTTTCCACTGACTGGTTACCCTGGTGACCAGGCAGTAACCAATAAGTGACTTGAGGGGAGGCCACATGGGTCATAACTCTTGCTTTTGAATCTGAGCTGAATGCTGAGGATCAATTGCAAACTCACTGAACAGATATGTCCCATGTGGCCCCCCTTCAAGTCACTGACTAACTCAAGGGTAAAGAGCTGAAAAGCAGGAAGTTGGATTCTGGCTATTGTATTAGACATCCAGTCACTCCAGTCTTTATACATTACATTTCTGGCTAACCAACTATATTAGAAACATTTTTTTATTTTGCACAGTCTATCTATTTATCCAGTTTTTATTTTTACACTGAACTGTTCCTTTAATGTCTTTAGTTATATATTCAGTTGTATAGTATGCTGTCATGGAAATCTATATCCTATAAGGAAATATAAATATTTGTTACTATTCATGTTTGACTCTATTGTTGTTTGATTGAACTGTCATTTTGCAATTGAATCCTCTATATTAAAGGACATGTCAACCCCAAAAATAATTTTGTGCCTAATAAAAGAAAACATGATTTGCAATATACATTCATTACACATTTTCTATGGTTTTTAAGTTATTTGTACTTGTAGTGCTATTGAATGCAGTGTTTGTCCCTTTCTGTTCTCTGTACTGGTGGCTCTGGTTTTTGAAACAATGTAACATAAGACAATGGATTAACAGACCTGTCTTGCTGGAGGAGACTGGCTTTTGCAACATTGTTTAAATGAATTATAAGGGAGTAACCTAAACAGTGAATTTCAGGCGTGCAAACTTTGACAGTATAAGGGCATCTCTGCAACATATTAAGTGGGAAATGCTTTTCACAGGGTTAAACACTGAACAAAAATGGGAAGTCTTTAAAATGCTGCTTAATAAATATACATGTCTGTATATTCCGCTTGTAAGCAAGGAACGTCGTTGCAAACCAAAGTCTTTTTGGTTCAGTAGAAGTGTTGGTGTTGAGGTGGGTAAGAAAAGACGTGCTTTTAAGACTTTCAAGTTAGCTGGGACAGAGGAATCATTTATAAGTTACAAGAAGGCTGATAAATCATGCAAAAAAGCTATCAGGCAAGCTAAAATCGATATGGAAAAGGATATATCCGTAAGCAGTAAAAAGAATCCAAAATAATTTTTTTAATATATTAATAGTAAAACATTGAAACAGGAAGGGGCAAGACCTTTATTATCAGAAGGGGGTCAGCTGGTGGATGAGAACAAGCAAAAAGTTCAGATTCTGAATGCATTCTTTTCATCTGTCTACACAAATGAGGATGCTGATGAAGGGAGGTATTACCCCCCGAAACGTTTGTTATGGTAGCATAAATAAAAGGGGCACATTCCCCGACTGCTAATAATTGTGTGTGTGTGGACCGTCTCTACATTTGTACGGTTGCTACCACTACTGCAGGTCAGTGGAAGGAAGGTGTGCGGTTGAGAAATTACGTTTGTACACAAATGAGGAACCAGCTAATGAAGGTTTCCTTATTAATAGTCCCAATTCTAATAATACAGCTAATGATGCATGGTTCACACATGCTGAAATTCAAGAGACTAGAACATGTTAAGATAAAAAAGATCCAGGGTAATTAACAAGCTTATCTCCGTGATTGCCAAACCTCTCTACTTAATTTTTCAGGATTCATTGAGGTCTGGCATGGTGCAGAGAGCCTGGCGAATTGCTAATGTGGTGCTGCTATTCAAAACGGGATCCCATTCTCTGCCTCAAAACTATAGGCCAGTTAGTCTGCCGTCGGTGGTAGGAAAGCTTTTCGAAGGATTAATAAAGGATAGGATACTGGACTTCATAGCAAATAACAATACTATGAGTTTGTGCCAGCATGGTTTTAAGCGTAATAAATCTTGCTAGACTAACTTAATTTCATTTTATGAGAAGGTAAGCAGGGACCTCGATTCTGGGATGGCTTTGGATGTGATTTACTTAGACTTCGCTAAAGCATTTGATACAGTGCCACACAGAAGGTTACTAGTTAAATTAAGGAATGTTGGCCTGGAACATAGTTAACTGGACAGAGAACTGCCTAAAAGATAGACTCCAAAGAGTGGTGGTAAATGGAACATTTTCTAATTGGACCAGTGTTGTTAGTGGGGTACCGCAGGGCTCTGTACTGGGTCCCTTGCTTTTCAACTTGTTTATTAATGACCTGGATGTGGGCATTGAAAGTACGGTTTCTATTTTTGCAGAGGATACTAAATTGTGCAGAGCTATAGGTTCCATGCAGGATGCTGCCACTCTGCAGAGTGATTTGTGTAAGTTGGGAAACTGGGCAGCAAACTGGAAAATGAGGTTCAATGTTGATAAATGCAAGGTTATGCACTTTGGCAAAAATAATATAAATGCAAGTTATACACTAAATGCAGTGTGTTGGGAGTTTCCTTAAGTGAGAAGGATCTTGGGGTTTTTATAGATAACAAGTTGTCTAATTCTGGGCAGTAACATTCTGTAGCTACTAAAGCAAATAAAGTTCTGTCTTGCATAAAAAATGGCATAAACTCAAGGGATGAAAACATAATTATACCTCTTTATAGATCCCTAGTAAGGCCTCATCTGGAATATGCAGTGCAGTTTTGGACTCCAGTCCTTAGGAGGGATGTAAATGAGCTGGAGAGAGTGCAGGGACGTGCAACTAAACTGGTTAGAGGGATGGAAGACTTAAATTATGTGGGTAGACTGTCCAGGTTGGGGTTGTTTTCTCTGGAAAAAAGACGCTTGCGAGGGGACATGATTACACTTTACAAATACATTAGAGGACATTATAGACAAATATCAGGGGACCTTTTTACCCATAAAGAGGATCACCGCACCAGAGGCCACCCCTTCAGACTAAAAGAAAAGGACTTTCATGTGAAGCAGCGTAGGTGGTTCTTCACAGTGAGGACAGTGAGGTTGTGGAAAGCACTGCCGGGTGATGTTGTGATGGCTCATTCTGTTGATGCTTTCAAAAGGGGCTTGGATGATTTTTTGGACAGACATAATATCAAAGACTATTGTGAAACTAAACTCTACAGTTAGTATAGCTATGGGCATATGTGTTTGTGCGTGTGCTGGGTTTTAATTTGGAGGGGTTGAACTTGATGGACTTTTGTCTTATTTCAACCCAATTTAACTTTGTAACTATGAATTATGCAAATGCTGTTTTCAATAGCAATTACATTTACAAATAACTTTTAAAGCACCAACAATTTTAATACATTAATTTCGAAAAGCTTCTTATAATTGTGATTTCTTTTATTGGGCAAAAAGTAATTTTTTTGGGTTGACATGTCCTTTAAGGGATATATGTATAGTCTGTGAAGCTGTGAATCCCGTATTAAATATCATACTAGCTTTTAGTATGAAGCAGTGAGCGATATTCTGAGACAATTTACAAGTGACTTTCATTTTTTATTTTGTATGTTTTTGTTTTGAGTTGTTTAGCTATTTATTCAGCTGCTCTTCTATTTGCAATTTTAGCAGTCTGGTTGCTATGGCCTAGATTTCCCCAGCAACCATGCACTGATTTAAATAAGAGACTGGGAAATTAACAGGAGAGGCCTGAATAGGAGGATGTGTAATTAAAAGCAGCAATAACAATAACATTTTTAGACTGGGTCAGTGACCCCCATTTAAAAGCTGGAATGAGTTGGAAGAAAAAGGCAACTAATTAAAGGACCAGTAACATAATTTTTTTTTTTTTTAAAGTAATACAAATATAATTAATTGTTGCCCTGCATTGGTAAAACTGCAGTGTTTGCTTCAGAAGAACTACTATTGTTTATATAAATAAGCTGCTGTGTAGCCATGGGGCAGCTATTCAAAGGAGAAAAGGCTCAAGTTACACAGCGGATAGCAGATAAGCTCTGTAGAACATAATGTTATCTGTTATCCATTACTTATCCTGTGCCATATAGCTATTTTTCAAAATCCGCCATTGCTACTTAGCAGCTTGTTTAAATGAACTATAGTAGTGTTTCTGAAGCAAACAGATCCGTTTTAACAGCGCAGGGCAACACTACATGATATTTTCTTTACTTTAAAACAGTTTAATTTTTTGGTGTTACTGTTCCTTTAAAAAAAAAAAAACTATACAATATAAATAATGACGACTAGTTGAAAAGTTTCTTTGAACTAGCCATTCTATAACATACAAAAAGTTATCTTAAAGATGTACATGCAAATCTCCAAGGCAACAAAGTGGTGACCAAACTCAGGGATGGTCTCTTTCAAACAGCACTTAGATCTGTTGGTACAAATAAGGTTATTAGGGCGTTAGGTTGACAAGCATTGCTATGTAAGGGAAAAAAAATTGGAAACTGAAAGGGATCACATAATAAGTGTATCTGGGAGATGAAGCAAGGAGCATAGGTATCCCAAAGCTATATTGTACCTTGAAGGTAACTATGCTCATGTATACTGTGTATTTGTAACCATTTTGCTTATATGTCTTGTTTCTGTCTGATTTAGTTACGCTTTGTTGTTTAGTATACGGTCATGACTGTTTCTTATAAAGCTAGGGTAGTTCATTCTTGCAGTACAGGTTGTCTGTACATTGGATACTTTTTATAATATAAAATAACATTTAAAGGCTGGTGTTGTTTAGCCAGCAAAAAGGCCCACAAATCCAAATGGTGCGTGTTTTTTTTTTTTTTTTTTACTTGTGTGTGGATTAACAAATTGTTTGTGCTAAAATATATAACCAGACTTATTTATCTTTGCCAGTTTGCAGGGTACTTTCATAGATCACGATCACTTAGGAAAGTTGTTTTTTGTTGTGTTTTTTAATAAGATCCGTTATGTTGAGTCTTCAGTTGGAGCAAGGTCAATGAGATTACCTGATCTGGAGGAGCGGATAGTAACATTGGAGGCCAAAGCTGAAGCTCAAGAGAAAGCCCTTAGGTATGCAATGTGTTTTTGTGTATACACCAGGTTAACTGAAATACTGTACATTCTTAACAGACAACAAGAAACTGTATGTGCAAATTCTAAAGAAAGCTACTTTCATTGTACATATTGGTTGCATGTGGCGTGCACTATTAATTCACACGATGATGTCACTTGTCTTATGCATCATATTATACATATATGTCCTCTTAGCTTCTGTAAAAGATTGGGCATCTTACACATGCTTTTTGTTTTAATATTACAGAACTGATTTTAATATTGTATCCATTTGTATTTTGGGTTTAATGATGTTCTATTATCTCCTTTTAGAGTTACAGAAGATCAGCTAGAGCATAGTCAGCATATCTTGGCTGAAAAGGAAAGGATTCTGCAAAAGTTCAGAGAAGAGCTGAAGAAGCTGAAAGATGAACTGTTTGAATCCTGTAGGTTATGTAAGAGGTATGGCCTAAAATTATTCAACCCTTCAAATGCCAAAAGTTCAAAAAGAGCCTTGAATGTAGCGTTCTATGTAACAAGTTATTTAATTACCTTGCCAATTCTTTTGATTGAGATGTTTTTAGTAGTTATTAGTGGCTGTGATGACTCTTAGCTAGTTTGACTCTAATTATTGTGTATTTTTTGTAAACTTGTTTTAGAACTGAAAAACAGAGAAATGAGGCACTTTTCAATGCTGAAGAACTTACAAAAACCTTTCAACAGTACAAAAACAAAATGGCAGAAAAAATGGAAAAGGTACTTCAAAAAATATGCATTATACAAAAGATAAAAGTGAAGAAATGAAAACAGAGACACTGGATCAAATACTTTTTACACAGTAAATTATTATACAGATCTTTTGAGTGTTGAGCTCCTTGTTTTCTTCAGCTTTTGCACAGGGGGTATGTGAGAACATAGAGGGATAGTCGGTATGATGCAAGAGCTAACAAATGTTGTAATAGAACTGAATAACCCATATGGAATCATACCAGATCAAGATACATTAAATCTTTTTAATTGTTTAAACAACATGAATTCCCTTTCTAATAGTATATTTTTAAATGTTGCATTTTAATTGAATACATCATATAGCATATGCTGAGTGAGAAACATTCAGGAGACGGATTATGCACTTTATATTTCATGAATTCTACTCATATGAGCTGTATTTTTTGACACACTATCACACTAAATTAATTTATTGAATGAAATAATGTTTCACATATGAGTTGACTCCTTCTTCCCATTTTCCACATGTAACTTGTTTTTATTTGAATTGTGTGGCACTAATAACTCTTCACTCACCTTTTATCCCTTTCACTGCCCCAAACTCTCTAATAATAAAAAAAAATCCAATTAGAATAATTATTTACAAATGAGATATCTGATCCACAATGGAAAAAACATGAAGTCAATAGATAAATAACACAGCTTGTAAAAGAGCAGTTCAAAGAGTGAAGTTGTGAATAAATCTTAGTCATAAAAAAAAAATTGGATTGTGCAGTACCAATAACTTTTCTGTCAGTTCCTCTCTTTTGGTTAATTTAATAATTGGTATTTATGGATTTGTCTGGAAATCCTAAGGTCTGGAAGTAAAATCCAACAGTGTTGATATTTCAAGAGGTAGGGATAAAACAAAATATTTAGATAAATAATATTTCAATAAAAATTGAGTGGTAGGAGCTACAAATTATGTCACCTGCCTCCTGGTGGGTGTGGCTGTTTACTCCAGAGAACTAAATAAAAAATTATTTAATGGTAAGTGTGTAAAAATAGCTAGTAAAAAATTTTTTTCTCTTGCCTAATTGGGGGACACAAGCACCATGGGGGATGAAGATCCTGCAGCTGGAGAATGGACACTAACTTGTTAACTGTGACTCCTCCTCCTGCTCTGGGCTTCATCCCCTGCCTCCTCCTCTTACTTCCAGTTTCTTTTAGTGTCCTCAGAAGGAGAAGACACAACTACAAGTGGCTGGAGCAGGTGATTAATGACTACGGTCGGATCATGCCACAAGGATAGGGCCACTGATTTATTCAAGAGCCCCACTCAGCTGCATTTCTTTTTTGATACCCTTAAGCCTTCCCGCTCCCCGGAGGACTGCAGGCTAGCTCCAATATATCCCTAAGCTGGCTTCCCGCTCTTCGGAGGCTGCACCAGCATTGCCATACTCTATTCTGATCTATCTGGAGATCCTACGGCACTACAGGGATACTATAACCGGGTTATCACACAGCTGAGGTTGGGGTAAGTACTCTACCCCTACCCCTCTTATCCTGGATCCAAATCGGTTCCCCCACGGCACACTGTGTATGTGTAGGTGCAGGGAACATTATACCTTAAGGTGGAAAAGCTCTCTTTTTCCCTTAACAGCGCAGGTTCAAGCTTCACTTCCGGTTTTCAGTCTCGCGCGCTCCATCGAGCGCAAAACCTTGCGCCGCGCTCCCTTCCTTCCAGTGCTCACGCGTCGGCTCCTGAGGCAGATACTCCCTCCATCGGGGACAGCAGCGAGTCAGTCTACACCAGACTCACACTCCTACTGCCTGTCAGGCGGCGGATACCGTCTAAGCACAGGTACTTCCCAGCCCTATAGGGAACTACCCCCCCTACTCGTGGCAATGGTTTTTTCAATGTACCTCACTCTCTCTCTCGATTTCTAGACCCAATTGGTCTTCCCAACAGCGCTACACCTGCGATCCGCTACCCTCTGACACCTGAGGGCTATTCCCTTGCCTCCCTCCATATAAATAAAAAAAAAAAATCTATTTTTAAGGAGCTCATGGCAGAAAAAGCAGACGAGCCCAGGACCTCCAAGTCCTCAGCTCAAAATCGTAAGGCTACGCAGGTATCTTATTTGGCATGCACTGCGTGTAAAGCAAAATGTAACTCGCCTTCGGCCAATTCTGTGTGTGTAAACTGTAGGCCTAAAGACCCTACACCACCACCTACCAATGCTACAGAATCTGAACTGATTAAGGCCCTATCGCTCTCCCTGGCAGGCATCCAGAACCTTGCCCGCATTCCAGAGACATTAGATAGATTCCTGGAACGCATATCCCTACCAAATACAGGGGAAAGCCAGCCTACGGGCAGGAAACGTATCTCCAGTTCAACTCAAGAATGCCCAGGAGAGCCGTCACAGCTATCTGATGAGGATGGCCTGATCCTGTCTGAAGAGGAGTCTTGACAATGAGCAAGAAGCAGAGAATGATCTGCCCAGAACACAAAGAGAGGTAGAAGGCCTTATACAAGCAGTACTTACGACCCTTAACATTGAGGACTCTGTCCCCGCAGCAGAACCTGCCAAGAACATTTTCAAAAGACAGAGGAAGAACACATGCATATTCCCAGCATACGAACAGCTAGAAGACATTATTAAGGCACAATGGAAGACTCCAGATCATAGGGTTCAAATATCCAGAAGATTCTCACAGACATACCCTTTTCCTCAGGAGTGTACAGATTTGTGGTCATCGCCACCATCAGTGGACCCACCGGTATCCAGACTTTCCAGAAACACCACTATTCCCGTGGCGGACGCAGCAGCGTTCAAGGACCCCATCGACAAGAGACTAGAAGGGTTCTGTAAGTCCACGTTCACTGCTGCAGGAACGGCATTCAGACCAATTTTTGCCATCGCCTGGGTCGCCAAGGCCATGGAAGTATGGATAGAACAGGTGGCGCAATCCATTGGTTCGGATGAACCAGCAACCGACAGTCTACTGTCTCAAATTGCCGATGCTACAGCCTATATCTGTGATGCGGCCTTAGACGC
>CM044438.1:84333121-84374150 GCA_024363595.1 Xenopus borealis | reverse complement strand
TATTTGTTATGCCTAATGGACCACGCACAGGAACCACAGCTTCCAAGTTAACGTTGGCCAAATGGATTCGTACTACAATCACCAGAGCTTACACACTCAAGGGAAACAGCACATTGGACACGCGCAATCAGCACATCTTGGGCGGTGAGGCATCAGGCAACAGTAGAACAAGTGTGCAGAGCTGCAACGTGGGCCTCCCCACATACCTTCACACGCTTCTACCAGTTACACACACGGGCTTCAGCCGAAGCTAGCTTCGGGAGGAAGGTGCTCCAGGTGGTTATTCCGGAGCATTAACCAGGGGTAACAGTGTCCCTCCCTCTAGGGGTGTTTTAGGACATCCCCATGGTGCCTGTGTCCCCCAATTAGGCAAGAGAAAGAGAGATTTTTGCACTCACCGTTAAATCTTTTTCTCTTGTCCTATATTGGGGGACACAGGCCTTCCCTCCCTGGCTGACACTGTAAAAAGTTGGTATTTTGGTAATTTGTTGTTAAATGAATATGTTCAACAAGTTTTTTAAAGTTTTGAGGGGTTTGAATCCTCCTCGTCTGTTTTGGGTTGCTTTGCTCCTTCTTCGGTAGAAACTGGAAGTAAGAGGAAGAAGAGAATCACAGTTAACAAGTTAGTGTCCATTCTCCAGCTGCAGGATCTTCATCCCCCATGGTGCCTGTGTCCCCCAATATAGGACAAGAGAAAAAGATTTAACGGTGAGTACAAAAATCTCTCTATGTTGCCTGTTGCAACAGTAATCCATTGCTGCACAGAATACTTAACTAAGAGTATCGGTAGCGTAACTAGAGTTTGGGGGGCCCCCTGCAGACAAACCTGGGCTAATGAAGCTCATGCTGGCCAGCACATGTATACCTTGCAACACTTACACAGTAAGACCACTACAAATATGTCCCACAATCGCTCCATTAACTCCATACTTGCCAGTAAAATGACTGCAGAAATGGCCTCTGGGCGCAGCACTGATGGATCGAAAGCTTTAACTCACGAAGCTGAATACCACACTTTTCTTTTTTCCCAAGCCCAACTGTGCATGTCTTGCTCTGCCTTTTCCACCTTGCTAAAAACTTCAAAGACAAAATCAAAGATGGCTGTGCATTCCACATGGCCATCTTTGATTTATTCTGACCAGAATGGGATGGAGTGAACGATGTGTATAAACCCTGGCATCAGTGGCTGGGGGCCTCTCAGGACCTGCCCCCCTCCCTGTGGTGTGGTCCTGCAGGGGGCATTATTTACGCCACTGGAGAGTATGTGTGTGTGTGTGGCCAAATGTGATATGCAACTATATAAGCACTGCGCAACATGTTGGTGCTCTAAAAATGCTTGGTAATAACAACTATAACACTTTGGGGCAGATTTACTAAATTCACCAAAAATCTATTTGTTTTTCCACGATATTCGATTAGCATTCGATTGTCGAATGCTAATCGAATAGTTTTAGGCTACCCTTTTCTTCGATCTTTGATCATTCAAATGAATTATTCGATCATTCGAATAATTCGTACGATCGAAGACTTTGATTGTATGAATCCTATTCGATCAGGACTTAGCCTCAGAAGCCTATGGGAGGGTTCCCATAGGCTTCTATTACAATTCGGTAGGTTCAATCTGGCGAAGTAGGCAGTCGAATAATTTTAAAATTTTAAGTCCTTTGATGATCGAATGATCATATTCGATGATCGAATAAGCCAAATTTGCATATTTGACCGATCGAATAAATCCTACGATCGTTATTGGATCGTATTCGATCGAACTTCGATCTTTTCACGTGAATTTAGTAAATCGGCCCCTTTTGTCTCGGTTTTTATGTCTTTATTTTCAGAAATCAAACGGTGTTTAAAATTATTTTCTGAGTCTAAGGACCTACTTTTTTTTCATTCCAAAAAGGTTCAGAAAGAAGAGGAGCTACTAAGAAAGAATGTTTCAAACTGTGAAAAAGAGCAAGGATCCTTGCACCAAAAGTGTGTAATGTTGGAAACTGAACTGGAAAAGTCAAGGGAGCTCTTAAGGTACACTATAGTTAAATTATCGCAGAAACCTGTTTTACACAAATATATATGTACCAACTTTAGCCTAGTATGTATTTTAGAAACTGTTTATCTTTGCCTTGTATAACAACAAGGGCATGTGCTGTTTTGCATATATGCCCATCCTAAGATAATCATATAAAGATAAAAGAGCAGGCACTTGCATAGACCAATCTTCAAGGCAGACTTGTCAATACATTAGTAATTTTATTCCAGTACATAGGGATACAGCCTTGCGCGTTTCATATCCCTGATACTTAATCATAGGCTATGATTAAGTATCTGAGAGTTAAGAAACGCGTAAGGCTGTGTCCCTATGTACTGGAATAAAATTACTGATGTTTTGACAAGTCGGCCTTGAAGATTGGTCTGTGCAAGTGCCTGCTCTTTTAACTTTATACAGTTATCCGCTCCCTAAGCTGAGCGTTCAGGGCGGTGCACCTGGACCTCTTCTCATTACTGGTGAGTTGTTTACTCAGACCGGAGATTTTTCTGTTTATAGAAGACTACCATCAAAAAGTGTTTTGTCTACATCCTAGAATAATGTTCCATGTGCTATTACTTATCCACCAAATATTTAATCACCATAGTTGCTCAACTAACCTCACTCAGGGTAATCCGTATTAATGCCTGTATATCACATATGTTAGTTTTTACAACTGCAAGGCATCATGTTGACAAACTTAATGTTTTAATTTGGGATACTTTATTTATAACTCTGTACTTGATTTTCAGAAATTTACAGTCTGAAAAGATAAGCAGCCAAGAGAGGCATCAGTGTGTTGAAGCTAAAAATGCAGAACTTATTTCTCTGTTAACACAGTCTAATCAGAGAATTCTTAAACTTGAAAGTGAACTTGAACACAAAGAAAAAGTGCTCAAAGAAAAGAACTGTCTTCTTGATGAGAACAAAGCGCTGAAAGATTGTCTCACAAAGCCAAAACAACATTCAGAAGTAAGATTTATTTAGGTTTATATGATCAAATGTTATCCTTGTGTTTATTACTACAGTGTAGCTGGTATGAATATTTTTTTAATTATATCAGATTAGGGACAAGGGTATACACAGAGTATGATGTAAAGTTTTTAAAAATAGCAGTATCTATTGGAAATAAGTTTAATTCAACTGGATTTTCTGAAGTATCATAATCTTATTCAGTTGAAGCAGAGGAATACACTCAGGTGAGTAGTGAAAAGCTGCTTTAGACTTCTAGCGGTCTTATGCATTGTGGCCTGACATTTGAAATTACAATTAAACAGACAAAATTTAGTTGTGGAAATATGTTTCATAATTTATAAATATTTTTCTTTCTTATTGGGAATAGACAATCTCTGATCAGCTACTAGAACAACCTGCAGATTCTGCTTCTGAAGCCAGCGGAATGCTTATTGCAGACCTGAGGTATTGGTTTTATATAATCTGTTCTGTATCGTCTGTTGTCTCTTGGGCTTATACTTTATGGCCTTAACATTTTCAAACATTAGGATTAAACATGATAATTAGTTTATGGTCAACATCTTGTTTGTGCATTGGTCATTTACCTCATCTACCTTACAACAACCACATATGGAGTAGCTGCATTTTCTTGTATGTCTTGTTTGAATTATATAAATCATTAAAACAATAGCCAAAAAGGATGTGCAGCACTCTCTTTGTTGAACACGGGGTTGTACTGCCCTTTAAGCATAAATAACAACCATATGAATATAGAATTTAAATCTACCCCTATGGTTCACCCTTATTGGTAGTTTGTGTCACTTTGACTAATACGAAGCGGAGCAAACGGTAATACAGGACACTGTTTCTTAGTTCTAAATGTGCTTGCAAGTTTGGTAAATATTTAGCCATTTATATAATAGAAATAAACTCTTGAAATCGTGTTTAACAGAAATTCTACAAACTGATCTGTTTATTTCTAGTGCAAAACTGTTGATTAGAGAAGCAGAAAACCGAGAACTTCAAGCTGAACTTCTAAACCAAAAGTTACTAGCAAGCAGCTATAGAAACAGCCAAGAGAAGAATTGCTTTGATGAGTTGGACTCAGAACCAGTCAAATTAAATCCACAAAATACAGGTGAGTGCAGGTCAACCAACCATACAAATTTCATTTTTTGATGTTACTGGTCCTTTAAAGGGATCCTGTCATGGGAAAAAATTTTTTTCAAAATGTATCAAATAGTGTTGTTCCAGAAGAATTCTGCATTGAAATCCATTTTTCAAAAGAGCAAACAGATTTTTTTTATATTTCATTTTGAAATCTGACATGGGGCTAGACATATTGTCAATTTCCCAGCTGCCCCAAGTCATGTGACTTGTGCTCTGATAAACTTCAATCAGTCTTTACTGCTATACTGCAAGTTGGAGTGAAATCACCCCCCCCTTTCCCCCACCCAGCAGCCTAACAAAAGAACAATGGGAAGGTAAACGGATAACAGCTCCCTAACACAAGATAACAGCTGCCTGGTACATCTAAGAACAGCACTCCATAGTAAAACCCATGTCCCACTGCGTACTATTCAGTTACATTGAGAAGGAAAAACAACAGCCTGCCAGAAAGCAGTTCCCTCCTGAAGTGCTGGCACAAGTCACATGACTGGGGCAGCTGGGAAATTGACAAAATGGCTAGCCCCATGTCAGCTTTCAAAACTGAACATAAAAAAATCTGTTTTGAGAAATGGATTTCAGTGCAGAAGTCTATTGGAGCAGCACTATTAACTGATACATTTAAAAAAAAATAAACATGTTTTCCCATGACAGTTTCCCTTTAAAGTAATAAAAATATAATGCAGTGTGGCCCTACACTGGTAAAGCTGTTCTTTGCTTCAGAAGTACTACTATTGTTTAAAGAAATAAGCTGTTGCATAGCCATGAGGCGACTAGTCAAAGGAGAAAAGACTCAAGTTACATTGCAGATACCAGATAAGCTCTGTAGAACATAATGTTATCTGTTATCCATTACTTGCCATTTTTCAATTTCCACCATTGCTACTTGGCAACTTGTTTATATGAACTATAGTAGTGTTTCTGAAGCAAACAGATCCATTTTAACAGTGCAGGGCAACACTTCATAATATTTCCTTTACTTTTAAACACTAAAATTTTTTGGTGTTACTGTTCCTTTAAGCTCAGCTTCTCAACAGCTGCTCAGGGCCCAATGAGCATGTGAGTGTTGCAGACACTATCAAAGATGGTGACCCCTGTGACTAATTTGGTCAAGTCCTGGATCATTGATGCTATGGAGAAGCTGAAACTTCAAGTTCATTATATAAAATATGGCATTTTTAGCCATATAAATTTTTAGGGGTTAGTTCTCCTTTAAAGGGTATGTAAAATGTATTTGTCATTAAGTTAAGACCAGGCTTCCTGGCAACTTTAAAGATGTGCAAGTACACTTAATAAAAATGTGAAGTCACTGTATAAAGAAATGCAAGGACAATGTGAATTGTGTTAAAGAGGTGGTTCACCTTCAATTTAACTTTTAGTATGTTGTAGAAGGGCCAGTTCTAAGAAACTTTTCAATTGGTCTTCATTATTTATTTATCATAGTTTTTTTTAATGATTTGCAGTTTTCTTCTATTTCTTTGCAGCTTTCAAATGGGGGTCACTGACACCCTCTAAAAACAAATGCTCTGTAAGGCTACAAATGTATTGTTATTGCCACTTTTTATTAATTATCATTCTATTCAGTCCCTCTCCTATTTATATTCCAGTCTCTTATTCAAATCAATGCAGGGTTGCTAGGGTAATTTGTACCCTAGAAACCAAATTGCTGACTCTGCAAACTAGAGAGCTGCTGAATAAAAAGCTAAATAACTCAAAAACCACAAACTAAAAGTTAACTCAAAGGTGAACAACCCCTTTAAGACTTTAATGCAATGTGATAATATACAACTGTATGCACATGTGAAACTCAATAAAAAAACAATTGTTAAAAAAAAAAAATTGTCACTGTCTGACATTAGAGAATGAAAACTATAGAAGAAATTATTTTATTTCTACATTTAGGGGCAGATTTACTAAATTCACATGAATGATTCGAAATTCGATAGAATTTTCAAAAAGATTAGTTAGAATTTTCGAATATTTTTTAAGGCCACTTAGACCATAATTTGAATAAAATTCTATTCGAAAATTCGTCCATCGAATTACTTTCCCTTTAAATTTTTATTTGACTGCCTAGTTCGCGAGATTAAACCCTATTGGAAGCTCCCATAGGGTTTTTTAAAACTTTTTAATATCCAATGAAAAAATTTTGATTGATCGAATGGTTAAAATCGTTCGAAACGTTTGATTAGAACGAATTAATCGTTCGATTATTTTTTATTTTTATTTATCGAATTGAGGTAGAAGGTTTCAAATTCGACCACAATTCGGTTGGTTGAATTTGAGGGTAAATTCACCCTTAAATTCGAACAATAATAAATCTGCCCCTAAAAGTCACAAGATCTGTGACTAAAGGCATAGGCCTTTTATATAAGTCATGGAACTCTTATGCGACTTATATTCACGTACAGGTATTAGGTGGAACATTATATAGTATAATACACTTTATATCAGTCTGTGAAATCATTGACATCATTAAGCCCCATTTGCAAGGACATATTATAAAGTTTAATTATGGTTTTATGCATTATATTACAAGGCTATATTTGACGAGATATCCATGTTCATTTAATACACAGAAATGCTGGTCTGAAGTTTTAAATTTTTTAAAATTTTAACGAAAGATCATCCATTAAGCATCTCAAATATTGCTTATTCTAATTATCTTGCAGTGGCCGATAAAAGCTGCCGACAGATCAAGTCAGCAGCTTATTGGCCGTCATCGCCTAACGAACGGTTCTCTCCATTTATGGCCACCTTTAGACTCTTATAAAGATTAGTAAATTTTTCAATATAAAGGTATATATGACATGATCAACTTCTGACTCTTGCTCTGACTATTGGGGATAATATAGAATCCTCAAATACAACAATTATTTACTACATGTGGCATGTCATTAATTCCATTTTATTTTGAATCCTAGTTTATTAAAATTTAATAACTAGATGTCTTTCTTCTGTTTTGATGTTAAGCGGAGGAAAAATACCTACAGCTTGATTTCCTTTGCAAGCAGATTCAGATGGACAAGGAAAGACTTGCAGGCCGTGTGAAAGAATTACAAGGGAAACTCTGCAAAGCACAGACAGAACTTGCCAACACAAAGCATTCAATGGAACAGAGAACCAGCCAGTTTCAACTCATACAACAGGAATTGCTGAAAAAGGCATCAAAAACAACCAAGTTCGAGCAGGAAGTATGTTTCTATGCAAAGGGTTTGCAGTTATTTGTGAAGATTGGATAGGCTATAGACATATAAAGATTCATAGATCAAAGCAAGATAATTTAGGTTATGTACCAAGAGTCCTTTCCAGTTTTATGTATTACACTGGTGTCTTTAGAGAGTTTTAACTGAATGATGTGAGTAGGTTTAAATATATACAGAATTTCCCAGCTTCTCATTGATTTCTCCAGCCTAACCCTATATCTGTCTCTGGTTGTCTGTGTGCGCTAACCAGTTCTAACAATATGCTTCCCCCATTACAAACCTCTCCCATAATATACTCTTTATTATTATAATCTGTATGTGTTTACAGCTGGTAAAGAAAAGTGTGAAGATCAGTGCTCTTCAGAAGATGGTGGAAGAGAAGAGCCATGTTTATTCTGCTGCTGAAGCCAGGAATGCTGGACTGGAAGAAAAGCTTAAGGTCAGTTATTCATTTTCTATCAAATATGTTGTATTAACACACAGTCCTATGTAGAAAAGTATGTTTGATGACAAGTAAAGCATTTTGATACACTACTATGTTTTCTTCTCCTTGAAAAAGGACTAATTGCATGCTGAACTTTATTTCTCTGATATGGTGTATGGAACAGAACCCTCGGTCCCCAGTCACTCTTTCTGCTGATTTTTGGCAAAAATCTGGTGTGTGAATGCTAATAACAGCAAAGCAATGTGTGCATGCGCAGTGGAGGTTTTGGTGTCTTCATGCGAGTTTCTACGCATACCTGACCTAAATTAGAACGTCCAATGACATGACACACTCAGAAATTTTTTGGCTTGCACACTGAATATCCCCAGTCAGAGCCATTGAAAAAGTTGACAGCTGTGTATTGCTGCCTTCAGAAGACCACACCCTGCATCTGAGCTCAAACGTACCACATAGTCTGCTAGTGTACACTATAGTATAATATGGTATCCCTATACCACCAGGCTGTACGTGGAAGTCCTGCAGAACATCATTACCCAAAGACCAGTAATAGTCTCAAGAAATAGACATTGTATATATTATGCCAAAACAAATTCCAAACACAATATCACAGACTACCAGTCCCATGTGATTTGATTTGTACACAAAACAGGGTAGTAGCTCATCTGAGGCACATTAGAGAGGCTTCACAATGTGTCTGTGGTTTTTGTTTTTCCTCTGTATCCACTAGCATTTAGGCAGGTCTTATACAGACTCATAAGGTTGAACTTTATATGTTTGTTCAACCTATATTACATTTCAGTTAGTACATGATTTGTGCATGTTGCTACAATACAGATCAGCAAATCTGCATAAAATGTTTTTGAAACCAAATGCAAGAAGTGCAGATTATCACCAGGGATACCAAATTCAAATTACTTTGTGATTATTGCACCCAGAGGGAAGATGTAGATAGTTCAGTGAACTTTATTCTTATTACCAACAGAAAACATCAGTTGCCTCCCTCTGTTTCCATATATTTGGTATTCATGCTGGTCAATGTAGTTCATTCTACTATAGCATTACTACTTGCATTGTATTGTGGCATTCAACAGCATCACAAGGGCACCAGTGACACCTATACCTTTTTGCAACTCTCAAATAATTAAAAACCAGCAATACTACCCGGCTTTTATAACTGTATTCAGCACAAACAGTCCAGCTTGAACTTGCTATTAAAGTTGTTCGCCTTCAATAAACACTTTTTTTTCAGTGCAGTTATTTTCAGATTGTTCACCATAAACAAATACTTTTTCAATTGTTTTCCATCTTTGATTTTTTTACTGTTTTCCCTAACTTTAGGTTTAAAGTTTAATGTTCGTGTCTCCACCTGAACTGTTACAATTTGCTACATTTAGTTGATACATGTAGGTGATTTCTCAGCAGTATTTGTGGAATATTAGCAACTATTGTGTCAATTCTAACAGCTGCCTTTTAGTGATGTGCGGCCTGAGAATTCCTCAACCCTAACCTGCCCCCTCCCGATCCCTACCTGGCACGGGCCCTCTACTTATAGACGGGCAGGACTAGCAGAAGTCTATAAATTACGCTGAGCGGAAGCCAGAAGTGCTAGGTCACGTGACCCAAAGATTTTGTGCACGGTTGGCCCTAGCCGCACATCACTGCTGCCTTTAATGAAACTCAGGAAAAATATAACCATTTTATAAACTAAATGTATCGATTTAAAACAGTTAAAGTGTTGGTGACCCAGCCCCTCCCAGAGCTGCTTTACAAAGTGAACAATTTAAATTTACACTTCGTTATTAAATAAATGGTCACAAATAGAAAACAGAAAGTAATTGGAAAAAAATGTTTTTTATTCTGGGGAAAAAGTATCTGAAACCAACTGAACTGGAAAAAGTGATTGATTGAAGGTGAACCAACAAATGTAAAATTAACTCTCCATCACTATCAGTCATCAGCCAAACAGCCTTTAGCTATGGGGAATAAATGGTGAACAGGCAATGCTTAGTAACAAAAAAGGGGGATATGTGGGACCACTCCAAGGACAAATAAAAATACAAAGGAAGTGCAGCTGATCTGGCTAGGATAGTAACAAACCTATAAGAATGAAAACATTTTTTTTGATAAATGCACATTCCCTGGTCCCCTGTTTCACATATGTATTTAGTATCTAAGCTATTGCATGTATTTTGCAAAACAGGGGTTTTTAGTTACAAAATTACAATCATGAAATTGATCAGCCACTATACCACGTCAAAGTAAACCCCATATGGTGGTCCTAACTGTTTACCTCTGGTCAAGCTTTTTCTGGGTTGGCATTTCCCTGCAGAGCTACATGTCTCTGGGTCTGTGTCTCCAGAATGTTCAGTAACATACAAGGTGTACACTGTTCACTGTAATGCGCGAATAGGGAACAGAATAAGTATCCGGATGTTATTGCACACTTCTCAGTGATTGATTTTGTGCCTTAATATGTGTTGCATAGTAAATCAGGTATGATGTTTTGCTCTTATTAATTAATTATGTTAACATTTTGGTAAACTATTTAAAACTTTGATGTAATGTGAAAGCATTATATACCGTTATTGTTACTTTTGTTGTATATTTTGAACATTTCAGAATTATAAAGATCAAATCGTCAACCTGGAAGACAATATTAACAAAGAACATGAAGAGGTCCTCTTGGCATTTGAAAAATCTAAGGCGATCCATCTAGATCAACAGAAGGAATTGATGAAACAGATAGAACATGTAAGATAAGATTTTAGTGCATTTGCTAGAGGGGGACATATTACAAAGAAATTGCGTTATTAATTAAAACCTTTTCATATATATATGATATTAATGGAACAGGGTTATACTATATATATAAGAATGTGTTTGTTTCATTATTCCTGTACATTTTTCGTGGTCATTACTATTACCGGCTGCACTTTGACTTTAAGTAGTTTGACTTCAGGAATGAAAGTCTCACACACAGTGTTCTCTCTGTCATGTGCATTTCAGAGCCCAATCTAATTTTATACATTGTTTTAACATGCAGGCCACAACTTTCCCTTGTTGATGAGGAAATGTGTGTCTTAATGTACAGTTGTGAACTTGATAGCATCAGCTCTGTTATACCTTTAATTCAAAGAATATTTCCCAGTGCAAGTACAATTAATGCCCACGGTCCATTCACATACTATAGAATACGTGAAGCACAGCACAGGTTTATGTTTAAAGTAAAAAGCCTTTATTTGATACACATGGCAACACATCTGGATAAAAGCAATGTTTCAGGCTTGTTTGGCCTTTCTTCAAGCTTACCAACTGCTACTTAATTACATCCTTTTATAGACAGACAGAGAGAGCCCCTGGGCCCCGCCCACCCCAGCACCCAAGCCCTGCCCCTAATCCTCGCCCACTCCACATCAAAGTTAAACGACCACACAGACATCCGCGCTAAAAGCGTAACCCCCCCAAGGCTCCCTTATAAGTAAAGCATAACAGACATCCCACTGTCTGTTATGCTTTGATGTGCACAATAAAGCCGCAAGTGAGCCTCTTCCATGATTCCGGCGGGCGCCTGGGGACAGGTATACGGAAGGTGTTCTTGGTAGTCCCCAGATCTGATCTGACTAAATGACCCAATAGTTTTGTTCCTCTGATATGACATTACTGGTGGTTGTTGTAAACTGATCACCCCAGGAATGCCGTCTCTTAGGACTCCCCAATGTTTCCTGATAATATCAGGAAATATAAAAGACATTCAGTTTTGAAACAAAGGGAATACATTCCATCTGTCTCTTTTTTCAGCCTTGTATCATAGTCTCCCTATTGGTTTTTTATTCTATTTCTACCCGTTGTTTCTCCAAGAGTTTATTTGGGTAGCCTCTCCCTCTGACCTTCTCCTGTATTTCGTCTAATCTTCCAGACAGCATTTATTCATCGGTTACAATTTGTTTAACCCTGCTGAATTGAAATTTGGGCATTGGTCTTTTTCTGTTTGGGCTGCTGGGTGTTTATTCTAAAATGTAAAAATAAGAGAGAAAAGTGAGACCCCTTTAGGTGAGGGGTGATCATTTATGTTGAAAAAAATTTATGTTGTACAACACCACAAATTTTCTTTGAATAAAAAATGTTTTTATTTGGAACATAACTGGACCTGGATTAACTACGTTTCAGGCTAAACAGAGCCTTTTTTAAAGCTTAAAGGCATTTTTTGTTCAAAGACAATTTGTGATGCTGTACTGTCTTCAAGGAATTTTTGCAAGAGAATTGCAAAGGTACGTGCACCAGGAGTCTCGGGTGTATAAAATTGGCAGCTGATTCAATTAACCAAGCTTTGCTAATTTATGTTGAACACACATTCCCTAGTCAAAAAAGGAATAGTACTAGTTTGCATAAGTATTTCAGAAGGAAAGTAAATATATTTACAGTAATAACCAAACACTTATACATTTGCTACCCATTATTTGCTTAGTCATTGAAATTTTTTTCTTACAGCTTCAGCTTCAACTAGAGTTGAAAGATCTTCATGCAGGAGAACAAGAACATACAATAACGTTCCTTCAGCAAGAGACCTTATCGAAGGGACAGCAGCTGGAATCCTTGAATCATCTGTTAACACAAGCAAGAAAGGTAATTTTGCACTTAAGGTGGCCATACACGGGCCGATAAAAGCTGCCGACAGACTGAGTCCTCAGACGGGCTGTTCCGATCCATTTGGCGACATCGCCAAACGCACGGATCTCTCAGTGTATGGCCACCATTACAGTACATAGAGAATTTTCTGGCATCCATTATGTTTTCGCATATTGGGGCGGATAAATACCTTCTCCTGCAGTAAGAGGGGCAGAAGCTTGAATTCCTAATTTACCTAATCTTCCTAATATATCTCATATCATCCCACAATATATGGCTTGTACAGTATAGTACAGGTATAAGTTAGATCACTATACCTTATTTCTGCCAAAAATAAAATGTTTTGAACCCACAAACCCCCAAAACCTCAGAAGTCCTCTGTAAATTTTGCTTAAAAGTGCTGTACCATTATGCTACACTAGTCTGTAAATGATGCATATGAAGGATGCAGCAGGTTAAAAACATACATTAGCATGGGTCTGGCATTGTAAAGATAGTGTTCAGATATTAAAACTGAAAATATTTGAAAAGTATGGATTAGTTACATGCCTAAGTGTAATCCAGGCTGTAGCAAATAATGGTTCACAAGCTATGCCATTCATTTGTCATTGGTGCAAACTATGCCTTACAATATAAATATCCCACCGTTTTATTCCTCTCAGTCTGTGATTAAAATGATTGATTTGGTATTGTAAAGAATCTTTGCAGAATACAGTTTAATATATACTGAGATTAATCATGATTCTTATGTGTGTGTTTGATTTTTTTTTTTATCAGGAACTGGATATTCAGACAAAGAATACAAGTGCTGCAATGAAAAGTCTAGAAAATCAAGTGGGGGTAGAATCTGCGAAGGTACAACAAATAAGAGATTTCATCATGCATTGCATAGACTCTTTATTTGACTATTGTAGTTGTCTTAAAATATTTACTTCAAAGGGATACTTTCATTGGAAAAATTTTTTTGAAAACTCATCAGTCAGCTAATGGTGCTGCTCAAGCAGAATTATGAGCTGAAATCTGTTTCTCAAAAGAGCAAACTGATTTTTTTTTTTTTTTATGTATTTCATTTTGAAGTCTGAAGGGGCTAGACATATTGTCTGTTTCCCAGCTGCCCAAAGTTATGTTATTGTGCTCTGATAAACTTCAGTCACTCTTTACTGCTGTACTGCAGGTTAGAGTGATCTTATCCCCCTCCCTTCCCCCTCAGCAACCTAACAAAACAATGAAAGGTAACGAGATAACAGCTGCCTGGTAGATCTAAGAACAGCACTCCATAGTAAAATCCAGGTCCCACTGCATCATATTCCGTTACATTTAGTAGGAGAAACATCAGCAAGCCAGAAAACAGTTCCCTCCAAAAAGTGCTGGCTCTTTCTGAAAGCACATGACCAGGCAAATTGACCTGAGATGACTGCCTACACACCAATATTACAACTTAAAAACACTTGCTGGTTCAGGAAATAAATTTTATATTGTAGAGTGAATTATTTGCAGTATAAACACAATCATTTAGAAAAAAAAATACATCATAAAAATCATGACAGAATCCCTTTAAAATGTATTTCTGGTTTCCATTGCATACTATTAAACCTAGTTACTAAACATAATTCTGTTTGCTTTCTGCTAGGTGTGCCAGCTGGAGTCTGCATTGGCAGTTTGCAAAGAAGAACTGGCCTTGTACTTGCACGAATTAGAGAACAATAGAGAACAATTTGAACATCAAATCAAGACAAAGGCTGAAGAGGTACAGATGATAGTTTGCAACAGTTCTAAACACTTGTAGCAAACAGACAATCCCATTTCCTAGTCACCTATTTACATACAAACCTCTTATTGGTTGCTATAGGTTACTGTACCTGGGCAAACTTTGTGCCTTTTATTACATAAGGGCCTATATTTTACTCTTAGTATATAATACATTCTCTGAATACTTAAATGGAATCTAATGATAACATTTCTGAAGCAAATCCACTGTTGTAAGTCCCTGGATTGTGTATCTTTTCCAAACAATCAGAAAACAAAATAAACCCCACTCGGCAATATTACCATTTTGGGAGCTCTATCTGTGATTAACAGGGAAACATCTTATACAGTTAAACGTTTGAATCAGCTTTATTCTAAATTGTTGTTCTACACAGTTGCAGTACTTGCAAAATGAAGTGAAACTAAGGACTCAGGACCTGCAGGAAACTAGTGAGGAAAATGTACGTTTGCAGCAGACTTTACAACAGCAACAGCATATGTTGCAACAGGGAACTGCACGAATTGGGGAGCTGGAGGACCATCAGACAGAGTTAGAAAAACAGGTGCGCCACCAGGTCATTGAGTAGTGATTGAGGTTGCTTATGCCTGTGCTTTAGAAATACATTGCAAGCTTTTGTGCTGCAATTTTAGATCCCTTTGTTATTTATCCTGCAAACAAAAATAAAGATTTTTTTTTTTAAATTTAATTCTCAAGGGAAGAAAGGCCACAGACAGTGACCAAAACTTTGGGTTTCTAAATGAAAAAATCCTTAGTTTTGTTTGCGCAAGACCTGTTGAGTCAAGTTTATCTACATAGTGTGTAAAGCAGCAGAGTGGATAACTGTACTTAAGAAATATTCCCAATTTCTTTAGGTTTCCAAACTGGAATATGAACTTGAAAAGCAGAGATTGACCTCAGAAGAAATGCTGCTAAGGACAAACGATTCACTGCATGCAGCCAATAGAGAATTGAGTTTAAAAACAAAAGAAGTGCAGGAGCTCTGTATCACTCTAAAGTAAGTCATTCAAATATATTACTTTACTAATAAAGTAATATATTTTATCTAAGTTTATATAAAGAGAAGTACCTCATGCTTGCAAATAGGATTACCGCATTTAAATGCAGAAAAATTCTCTTAATATCTGTAATCCTTCTTTCCTATTAAGTATCATAGGTAGGGATGCACCAAATCCACTGCTTGGGAATCAGCCAAATTCCCAAATCTTTCATGATTGATTTGGCCAAATCCTGAACCAAATCCTAATTTGCATATGCAAATTAGAGGGGGGAAATGGAAAAAATGTTTTACTTGTTTTGAGACGGATTTAGTTCAGTCACACATAAGGATTTGACAGAATTTGAATCCTGCTGAAAAAGGCCGAATCCTGGATTCGATGCATCCTTAGTCATAAGTACTATATTATTTCCCAAAATGTAAAACGCTGGTTACGAGTCAACACTACCTGAATTCTGCCCTCAGAAGTAAAACTGCTTGACTTAAAGGAACAGTTGCACCAAAAAATTTAAGGGCTAGGCCAGACGGGGAGATTCGGGGGCATTTTGTCGCCTGGCGACTTCTCGCCGCGACTTGTAGCCCCCGAACGTCCCCGAATAGCCACTTACCCAAGCGCACCGGCGTTGCTTGAAAACGCCGGCGCGTATCCACACGGAGCGGCACGCTTTTTGAAATTGCTCCAAATTGCCTCGCCGGGCAATTTGGAGCAATTTCAAAAAGCGCGCCGCTCCGTGTGGATACGCGCCGGCGTTTTCAAGCAACGCCGGTGCGCTTGGGTAAGTGGCTATTCGGGGAGGTTCGGGGGCTACAAGTCGCGGCGAGAAGTCGCCAGGCGACAAAATGCCCCCGAATCTCCCCGTCTGGCCTTAGCCTTAATGTTTTAAAGGAATGACACTATAATATACTGTTGCCCTGCACAGGTAAAAATGGGTTGTTTGCTTCAGAAACACAACTATAAAATGCTTTAATTTTTTGGTGTTACTGATCCTTTATCTATACTGATTGTACTGATTGTGTACTCTTGAAGGACAATATCCTTTAAAGCAGGACTGTCCAAATGGATACCCTCTGGATGTGGCTTTAAATTGTATAGCCCCAGGCTGCTCTAGAGATTCATTGATTTCTTTGCTGATATTATTTTATTGTAATTTCTCAATCTCAATGGAACATGAGAACATGTGGTCACAGTTTAAATTTGACAACAAAGTTAGATATAGACAGTGTTTGTGGCAAGGAAAAGCTTTCCTTGCCAAAAGACCACATGTAACATTACTGCAATCACTATTCCATTTTGGCCTGTGATTCGCACTGAAATTTTATTTTGCTTTCAGTCAGGTTAAACAGGAACTGAAACATTCCAAGGTGAAGCTCCTGCAAATGGAAGAAGAGTTGATCTCCTTTAGAAACAAAGATGAGAACAATGCCAGCATGTTAAAGCAGCTGCAAATGGATATGCAGAAAACGCAAGTGGAAATGGACAAGAAAACAAGTGCTGGTAAGTACAGTGCAGTACACTTGTTGTGTAACTTGCTAGGAATTCGTTCAACTGCAGCATTGTACAAAATGCTGCTTTTAGCCAATTTCAGTATTTCTATAATTATAGTAAATCTGCATAAAGGTGATTTAAGCTACATCTAAAAATGCTATTTAGTTGTTAGGGTACACAGACCCTGGCAACAAAAAACAAATTTAGGGTAATGAAACGTGTCACATTTCGCTGTCAGCTTAAAAAAACAAGCAGCAAAAACAAGCAGCAGAGGCCATGTACGTCATTCCACCCAGTTGCAGAAGCACTGACAGGAATATCATCTATCATTGCTCTCAAAGGATATTTTTTTTTTTTGTGAAATTTCAGTGGTCACGTGGTGGCTTGAAGTGGACCCCGGACTTCTACTTTCTGCGAGGTGTAATTTTTTGGGTGGGTGAGGGAGAGACATTACTCACTGTATTTACAGCTCCATTATTTGCATTACTTACTATCTCTGTTAGGGATGGTATGGCTTAGTGGTTGTGTTACCACACTAAAGGGCAAATTTACTATTATTCCCGGAAATTAACTCGACCAAATTCGCAATTTGATAAGCATTCGACCGTCGAACGCTTATCGAATTGTTTTAGGCTATCATTTTGCTTGCGATACGATTTCTTGATGAATTCGTACGATCGGATACCGATCGTTCGATTTCATGATCAAAAAGTGAAATTTCCTTCGAGAGTCTGAAAAATTAGAACGATCAAACGCTCCGATCGCACGAATGGTATTCGAGCAGGACTTAGCCTCAGAAGCCTATGGGGAGCTTCCCATAGGCTTCTATTACAATTCGGTAGGTTCAATCTGGCGAAGTAGGCAGTCGAATAACTTTAAAATTTTTATTTCTTCGATCATCGAATGATCGAATTACCGAATATCCGACCATTCAATCTATTCGATATGCGATGATCGAAGAGGCCAAATTTGAACATAAGGGTTTCTAACTCAATCAAATTGTTTGGTTACATAGCAAGCCTGTAAGTCTGATAAATTACTGCAATGCTATTTTTATTAGCCAGGGTTTAGTATACATTGTTTATCAAGCTTCCCATATGTTTTTCAGTGACTGAGTTAGAGGAGAAATTGCACATTGCGGATAAGGACATTAAAAGAAAAGAAGAGATGGAGATACAGTTGAGTGCCATGCAAAAGGAATTAGAGGGCTACACAAAACATGTAGAAGAATTACAGGAAACGCTGGCAAAAACCTACTTGTCTGTGGAGGAGAAGCAAGTAATTATACAAGGACTTACAGAAAACCTGAGGTAAGCAGAGTTTATGTAGGGTGAATTAAAATCCTCTGCAAGGGGCTTACTTAATGGCTTCTGTAAGTAAGCAGCACATGTGCAGTTGGAGCAGTCTTCCAGTTCGTAGCAAATGCGCATGCGCCAAAAGTGCCAGAAGTTGCCAAAGGGAAGGAAGATGACTCGAAAAAGACTGGAGTTCCAGAAGATGTCACCCATGAGCTCCACTGCGCTCATTCTGCACTGATAAGCGATCAAACCCTTAGGGGCAATTTCAGGGATAACTTACTATGCGAGGGGAGGTAGTAGATATATAATTTTCTCATTTGGAGGTTTTAGTTCTCCTTTAAGCATGCAAAAATTCCCTGGTGGTACCAGATATGGACTGTGATTGGCTATTTGGTGGCCCCTATGTGGACTGGCAGCCTACAGGTGGCTCTGTTTGGCAGCTGTTTACAACCAAAACTTGCATCTATAGCAGGAATTTAAAAATAAGCCCCTGCTTTGAGGCCACTGGGAGCAACATTCAAGGGGTTGTTGAGAAACGTTACTCACAAGCCACTGGTTGGAAATCACTGTCTTATATTAAACCAACCATTGTTCCAGGGGCATCACAACCTGGAGTAATCCGGCTTAAAGCTAGGAAATACATATATTCTTTGCATAACACGTACAGCTGCTTTTGACCTTCATGTCCCGCGATTGTTCATAGAAGCAGCTGCAGTTTTGCATTGCAGGTAACCAATTACCTATGTGAGTTGGAGGTTCATATAAGTACATAGATGTTTCCCATTTTTTTTGGTATTTACTGCCAGCTAGAGTCCCACATTTGGTATTGCCTTAATCAGTGTTGGCTTAAAATAAAATGGAATGCAAATAATCTGATTTTTTTTTTTTTGTATTAACAGATCATGTAAACAAGAACTTGAGGAGAGAGACCACGAATTTCTTGATATGGATCAACTGCTAAAAGATCGGAACTGGGAGCTGAAACAGAGAGCTGCACAAGTAGGTATATGAAAGTCTGTGCCACAAAAAATCCTTAGTTTTATCCAGAGGTTTTGGAGTGGGTGAAACAAATGTAAATTTTTTTTTTATAAAAAGTACGGTTTTAGGAAACTGCCTTCCATTTCCTTAAAGATCAGGTAGAGAAATCTGTAAGTAAGCAGGCAAGGGAGGGATCCCTATAGTCATTTGAGGGTGATCCCCCACCCCTCCTCCACTTTGTTTAATCTGCCTTCATGGTGTCTTAGTCCATCAAGTCACTTAACTTCTTGAATCTGATTTGTACTAAGGCAGACAGAGGCATAGATTTGATTTAGGTCATCCACAGGACAACACAGGCTAGATTTGATCTCTGCCAAAATACAGAGATAAACGAGTCTGGGCAATGCAACTCAGCTGGAATAAATATTAAGTGACACTGCATCTCATACTCACACAAGCGCATGCATGCGCCAAACACAGGTTGAGACACAATATGCTGCATTCTTCCTGCGTTCGGCGCGTACATGCACTTGTATGAAAAGAAATGTTGTGACTATTCCTGCGCTCCCCTGTGGCTGAACGCAGCAAAATGGAATGCAGGGGAGCGCAGGGAAAAACGTTTGTGAGTAAGAGCCCTAAAGGTAGGTTTCTTTCTTTTGCACTAAGGCAGACAGAGGCATATATTTGATTAAGGTCATCCACAGGACAGCATAGGCTAAATTTTATCTTGGCCAAAATAGTCATAAATTATTCTGGGCAATGGTTTAAAGGTTATGACAATTCATCTTAAAGGCACATTTCTTTCAAATAAAAATTGCCATTTGGACATTCTGTAGTTTAAATATAGGTTATACCTTGTCCTATCATCCATTTATTTATTCTCAAGGCTGTTTTCCATGACTGATGTCCGCAGAAGGGGTTTTGCATAAAATACCCAATAGACTATGGTTTAAATGTGGGGTAATATCAATCTAACACTATTGAAAATGAGCCTTTTTAGAAGAGTGGGATGTAAAGATAAGGCATAAAAAACTGATATATAACTTTAAAATATACTGGATATCTTGGGATACTGTTGCGAGAAAACATGATTTTTTTAAAACACATCTGTTAATAGTGCTATTCCAGCAGAATTTTGCACTGAAATCTGTTTTTTTAAAAGATTGTGTAGGACACAATCTGTTTAGAAGTTGAAATGTATAGACATATTGTGAAATTTCATTTGCAGTTTAGGTACATTAAAAGTTTACTCAATTATCTTCATCAACAGGAAACATTTGCATTTAAAGTTACATTTGCAAAATGTTTACATTGTTCATAAGCGTAATTTTTAACCTATTAATCTGTAGTTAACCCAGCTGGACATGGGTATCCGGGAGCACAAAGGAGAAATGGAACAAAAAATTGTAAAATTGGAAAGTGCTTTGGCAAAAGCTGAATTTGAAGCCCGGGATCATATTAAGGAGGTGAGCCAAATTATAAACTATTTAGCAAAGTGTTTTCTGCTGCTCTAGTGATTACAGAAGTTGTTAGTTAGCACCTTTATTCAAAAGCCTCCTGTCTGTATAAACCAATCTTGTTTTGCACAAGTTAGGCTTTGATTTTACAGTGGCACAAGCAAATGGAAACACTTGGGCCGTACAGTCAAAAAATTTTCAGACTCCCCAGACCCTGGGAAGATGCTGTGGTTCACAAACATTTATTTGGAACAAACATCACTCTGATCCATCTGAGCCCCCAACATTGCTCTAGTTATCGCCCCCGCTGCCCTGCTGGTGCTGTCCCCCTCACTTCCCCCTGTCTAGCACAGTCACCTCCACTTCCGGTTTCCCCTCTGTCCATCGATGTCTCCTCCCCTTCCGGGTTCCGTCCTCTTCCCCCTTCCTATGCATGCACATGGGCACGTCAACACTCAGTAACAGCACTGTGCCATCCCCATCACTTCCCCCCCCCGTCCAGCACTGTCGCCCATAGATGTCTCCTTCCCTTCCTCTTCCCTGTACCGTGCATCGATTTTTTTAACCTGGCCGATCAATTGTCTGACAGATGTGAGATGGAAAAAAATCATTTGAATCCCACTAACCACACGATAATTTGACAGATTGGTCGGACAGATTGTTACAATGATATAGGTCCTGCTAGACTGACACTGTTTGAAGTTCATGCTAATTTTCAATAAAATTAAAATTGGAAAAAAGAAAACCAAAAACAAACAGGCAAAAAACATTGGCTTAAACAGTGATATAGTTATGCATCTAACTTTTTTTTAATACCTTGTTAAACCAGATAACATCTTTAGATGAAAGATTGCAACAAGCAAGAGAGCAACTTCGTGAAAAAGATTTTGACTTGATGCAAAAAGACCAGGTTATAAACCAACTGAAGAACAACATTGAGCGAAATCAGCAAACAGTAACTGATATGGAAAAGGTAATATATTAAGGCTACCTAGAAAAAAAAGTAGGTTATCCAGTTACAATATATGTAAACATATAACCCCAAACCATGTGTTACCTTTAGTGCCAAACATTATACTTTAATGCTGAAAGCTTAGAAATTGTTTATTTTTATTGGTAATGAGCTGATATTGGCAGAAGGGGTGTTGGTTGTATTGTGTAGTCTTCGTTCAAGACTGGTAAGGCTGATATGTGGTGGGTTAAAGAGTGTAGAGCAGATGAGGTGAACCTAAGCCTGAAATAAGATCAAATACTAATTACAGCTTGGCTTTCTCACAGAGCAGAGGAACCAGTAGATCATATGCTACATAGTTTTTCTTTTGTGTTGGTGTTGCCAGTACTTAACTTTGTATTTTAGACTTTAAAAGCGCAAGAGCGATGTATCTCGGAAAAGCATAAAGATGGTGTGGACCTTGGCAAACAATTGCACCTTGTACAAGAACGAATGCAGCTCACCCACCAGGAGCTCCTAGAAACCCGACAACAGTTGGCTGAGGCTCAGAAAGAATCAGACAGGCTTACACAAAAGCTGGAAGGAATGGATCTCACTTCCAGAGAAAAGGTAATAGTAATGACAGCATTGCCAGGCTGCCGTCTGTCTTCTGGACTAAAAACTTGACTGTTTTCATCATGAGCACAACAGAGGTTAAAAGTCCTATGTGCTGTAACCTTAGGGCAATGATCCACAAGGAGATTAATTGCATGCTACAAATCCCCTCTTCTGAGGGTGACTAATCTCCTGTAAATGCTTTTCCACCGGTAATAAAGTGAGTTGCCGGTAGTAAAACCCATGTGTCCCAAAGTTGCCTGAAGTTACCTCTTGAGGCAATTTTTAGTGTTCATGGTTTGTTTTCTCTTCTTCTGCTAAGTCATCTTATCTCTCTCACTGTCATTGTCAAAATATCCACAGTAGTGGATCATCAGGCTATCCAGATATCCAAATGTATGTGTTTTGATAACAGGCAACACAACCCCTTTATTAATGTTACATTTACTTATAGCTGTGATAACCTGTACTGTATGGTAATACCAATAACTAATAGCTGGGACACAATTTTAATTTCTGGGGATTTAAGATGTTCAATGTGCCTTTTTTCTAAGTTATGCTACAGCTCCCAGCAGCCAAAGAGGCTCAAAACCAGAGTCCTATTGCCAAGGACACATTTTGTCCAAAACAGATGCTAGTGTGTTTTTGAATTACTATAGCCCTATGTAACAACATAATATTCTTGCAGGTGATTCATTTCAAGTCCAGGGGAGAGACCCATAAGGGCCTATTTCATGTATAGTCTTTTGTATTAGGAATAATGAGTTTGGGGTGTCATAATGCATAGAAGAGGAATCTGCTCAACAGGTAGTCCTAAGCATCAGGCCAGAAAGAAATAATATATTATTAAACATATTTGGGAGAAAAATATAGTTTATAAATTACTAATTTGTTTTTACATGCATACCTTTTTTTTTTTCTCAAGCCAAATGCTTTAAAGTCAAAAGGCAGTTTTTTCTAGAGGGATCTTTTTGTCTCTGTGGCTTTTTTTTTTTCTGCAGCAAATTTTGGTGTAGTTTCAAGAAAAAATTTGCAGATGCTGAAATGGGGAATTTCGCCACAAAACCATGTCTGGCAAAAAATTCACTCATCACTAGTTTTAGCCTTTTTAAGAAGGGCAGAACAGCCAAAACTATAGACAGAAACATCCAAATAACTGGAGTTTTCTTTTGTATAAACCAGCTACAGCTTTTGAAACAAAAGTTAGAAGAAACAAACGACACAATATGCAATTTAAAGGTGGAACTTCAGGCAAGGAACGAGGTTATCAAAGCAACAAATGAAGTATTGATACTAAAGGTAAGGAAAACTGATGCTTACACTCGAGCAATATTAGGACACACATTTATACAAACATCTGCCAGTCACTGCACACGGGGTGGACTTTGGCCCGAACATGCAAATTCGAGAGTTTGTGCCAAAAATCCATCTTTATTAAGCAATGCCAGGCAGTGGGCATTGAAATCAGTGGCAATAGGCAAGGGCAGTTATTGGCAATTTCTCTGCTGGGATTTTTCACAAAAGCCAAGTATGATATTAACCTTGCAGTACAGTCTGACAGTAATGACATTTTAAGTCTATACTGTAGTTGGTTTCTTTTCATTTATAGTAGAACCCTGATTTTACATTTCCCATGGGACAGCTTCAAAATGGTGTAAAATTCATGTAGGGGAAAAGGGGATCACTTGCCTATATGGGAATGCAAAGAAAAAAAATGGGGTTCTGCTATGTTTTTTTTATTTATTTTTTTATTTTATCATCCCTCATATACTTATTCAGGCCACTATCATTTCTTGATATTACTGGTCCTGTTAACCTGTTGTTTATAAGGAAATCAAAAGAAAGAATGACCCATTTAGTCTGCACCTCCCCATTATAATGTCTGTGAACATCCATAGCACAAGTAATAAAACATAACTTTTTATAGTAATTTAAAAGGAAATGGATACCGTCCAGAGAATAAACTAGAAAAAGATCAATTAAAACCAAATTAGAAGGGGAACCCTGCACGGTCATTAGTTAATTGGCCCATATATTGTCTATTGGGATATTGGCACTGTATTTAATATAATTACTAACCGATCGAATGATATTCAAAATAAAATGCAGGGTAAATGGAATATTGGTTTATAATTTGGTTTTAATTGATCTTTTTCTAGTTTGTTCTCTGGACATTATCAATTTCCTTTTAATTTACGGTTGATAGTTATGTTTTATTACTTGCGCTACGGATGTTTGCAGGCATTGCAGACTAAACAGGTCATTCTTTCTTTTTGATTTCCTTACACAAATATGCTTTATTTGACCCTGCACTCCATTATCTGTTTTTCTGACTGGTGGAAGGTGCCCCCAAACATTTATGTGTATGTATAACATGTTGATTATCTGCTCTTAGTCCTCATCCATATTCAGGGATCAGTTCATTGTCTTCCAATCCTTGCACACTTTGTTTGGCATGTTTGGCCCACACTAATATCCCCTCACTATATACCATACACAAGGGGGGCACATAAAAACCTTTAATGTGCAGGAACTTCATTAGTTTTGTGGTGGAGCAGGAATCCAAAGAAACTCTGTCAATGGATTGTTATCTACTGGTTAGAACCTTTTTTTTTATGTTTTCTTTTTGTTACATGGAACAGGAATCTGAATTGACCAGGCTGAAAGGCCGGATTTCGAGCTATGAAAGAACATTAGGCATCAAGCAGCTGTCAGACACCACTGCACTCCCTTCAGTATCTTTCTCTGATCCCCGCCCTCTGGAATCCTCTAAATATCCTGAGGCTTCAGACTTTAAAATGTGGCACATCAGTCCCTCACTCAGTGCCAGTAGCCTAAGTCTGACAGACATGAGCTCTCTGGAGTTGCCTAAAAGCATGCTGGAAGACCTAAAGAATCTGGCTCCAACAGACTCTCCATCAATGAAGGATACAAGCGAGGGGGCATCTTGTGTATCTTTGGAAAGTCTGAACAATTCTTCATTTAACCCTCTTACATACGCATTGGATGAAAACTGTGATTTGACTTCTGATTGCCCAGACCTAACTACTCTTACTGGAATGCTTAAATACTTAAAGAAAGAGATGAGATTATCTGAATATCCACAGGAAGATAGCCCCAGCAAGAATGCCGAGATTGATGGTGGACCTTAGGATTAGGAGGTGTGTTCTTTAAAGTAATAAATGTTACATTCATGCCCATAATTGTACAACAACGATCAGTATTTTCCATTTGCTAAAGTAGCCTCTGGCTTAATGAGTGAGAAATGCTTTAGGCATGTTACTTGGTTAATCATTAATGGCACATGTTTCTTGAATGAATCTAGTGATTCTTGTTGAATCTAGTGATTCACAATGTTCATTAAAGGAAAACTAAACCCTAGAAATTAATATAGCAAAATATGCCAGCCTAAAGTTTCAGCTTGTCAATAGCGGCAATGATCCAGAGCTTCAAACTTGTCACAGGGGGTCACCATCTTCCAAAGTGTGGGCAGTGGACTCTGAGCAGTTGTTGAGAAGTAAGTTAGGGGTTGTCACAAAAAATGACAGCAGAAAATGAGGTTGTACATAATATAAGCTGATACTACAAGGCTGATTATTACATTTTGATGCTAGTTGCACTGGTTTCTGTGGGGCCATGTAGTAATTATCATTGTTACAGTTATATTCTATGTGTACTGTATATTATGAGTCAGTCCCTAAGCTCAGTAAGTGACAGCAGCACAGAGCATGTGAATCAGTGAATCGGCAGAAAAGAAGATGGGGAGCTACTGGGGCAACTTTGGAGACACAGATCTTTACTGCTAAAGGGCTGTGGTTGCCTTGGGCTGTTACAGAAGCACGAAACATAATGTATAACATTCTAGTTAAGCTTTAGTTCTCCTTTTAAGTAGATAATGCTAAGCTGCCATTGAATGGGGAACTGAAGTATGAGTAATTAACTAAAAGTATTAACTAAATCAGTGCTGTCCAACTTCTGTGGTACTGAGGGCAGAAATGTTTCTGGCCTACATGGTGGAGTGCTGATAATGGAAGCCAGTGTTGACCATGCCCTGTTTTTAAACCACACCCATGTTCTGTTTTAAGTTCCATTTCCACATTAATGATGAAACCAAATGGTCAGTGCTCACTGCAGGGATATCACTCAACACCCTAAAATATACCATAAACATACCTTAAATCCATATGCCACCTCCTCCCCTGTGGATAACACAGCCCCCCCCCCCCAAGCACAAGATTAAAAGTCTTAGGGGCCCCTAACTACAATTTAAATGCTAACAACCCCCCCAGAACAAACCCTACCAGGCACAAGTCTCACATGATACAGAGTATGTCAGGCAGAGTATGACACACCTATCAGAACTCTAAGGTGAACAGATCCTACTGTGCTACATACTGTGACAGTGCTGGTGCCCCTACAGCAGTTTTATGAGTTGGTGAACCATGTGGGCACTTTCAGTCTGGGTCTGAGTTGTGAACAGTACAGGGCTTTTTGATGTGAAAAATGTGGGAGGGTTACAAGTGTTAACAATACTACATTCTGTATTTGAGGTTTCAGCAGTGCAGGGGCCATTTCACATCACTACTAGTTTTTAAAGCTTACCCGAGCAAAAGGAATAGTAACACCAAAAAGTGTTTGAAAGTAATGAAAATATCATGTAGTGTTGCCCTGTACTGGTAAAACTTATCTGTTTGCTTCAGAAACACTACTATAGTTCATATAAATAAACTAATGTGTAGCAGAAATTGTAAAACGGCTATATGGCACAGGATAAGTAATGGATAACAGATAACATTATGTTCTACAGAACCGATCTGCTATCTGCTGTGTAACTTGAGCCTTTTCTCCTTTGACTAGTTGCCCCATGGCTACACAACAGCTTATTTATATAAACAATAGTAGTGCTTTTGAAGCATTATTACTTTAAAACAATTTCATTTTCTGATGTTATCGCTCCTGTAAATAGTAGATAACACCATTCTGTTCTACAGAGCTTATCTGCTGTGCAACCTGAGTCTTTTCTCCTTTGAATGGCTTATTTATATAAACAATAGTAGTGTTTCTGAAGCAAACACAGCAGTTTTACTAGTGCAGGACAACAGTGCATTATATTTGTATTACTGCTTTCATTATTTGATGTTACTGGTCCTTTAAGTTAATCACAGCAGGCAGACTTTGACATGGGGCAGGATGCCAGATCCTCCTTCATAGAAGCTCTGAAAAGCTGATTTGATTATTTTCAGGGCTTCTATTTAAACTTATTAGAAGTCTGAGTCTGGGCTGCAGTTAAACCAGTTTCAGTAAAGTGATATACCCGGGACATTTGTTATCCCACACCTGAACCCCTTTGATCTGTATATAAATACACCCATGTGCAACACTAGATGCATTCATGAAGCTTGTTGGTAACCAATATTTTTATGATTGATTTTTCAGGCATTTCCAGAAATTTACCCATTGTAAGTGACGGACACTGGAATGAAATAAAGGCAGATGACTGCTACTGTTAGCTCGACTGCACTTTTTATTATTTATTTGTATCATCTTTTATTTATATGTTTGTTGTTTTTATATACATTTGTAATATCTACTGAGTGATTATTTTATACTAAAATATCGGAAATAAAAATGATCCAAAACCTATTACCTTGATTTTTACTAGCATAAATTAATTTTGTTTAAACCTCTGTATAATAGATGGAGATGGAATTCAGACAGCATCTAGTAGGAGCATGGTCTGGAAAACTTTATAGTAGCCGATGATCCAAAAGTAATCCTTAAGCATGGGGAAAGGTAAAGTAATACACCCCTGCATTAAAAATACAGCAATAAATAATAAGAAATTGATCAAGGTAATTCTAAAACAACTGGACTTGCTGAGCAATGAAGCTTGTTGGTAACCTATATGTCCAGTTGTTTTAGAATTACCTATACGAGATATACCATGACCTGGATGAATGAAAATCTTCATAGTCATAATAAGCAAATATTTATTATATAATTAAGTTCAAACTAGCAAATCATTTTCTATAAGGGAGCTGGTAGAAAAATGAAAGATATGTTTTTAAGATGAATATGCTTTTCTGGTTGTTATCGCTGACTCTGGCAACATAATCGCATTCTGGAGAAAGAGAAATTGTCCGCTCAAAAGCCACAATGAAATAATTAGAACCAGTTGCAAACTGTCTTAGAAAATCACTGTCCGTGTTATTCTAAAAGTCATTGAAATTGTTTTGATGGTTAATGTGTGTGCCTACCTGATAGGGTTTTTCCAGTTTACGTCAGATTCCTGTTGAGGGAATATGCATGGAAAGTTGTCAGTAGATGAAAATATGTACAGGTATAATGTAAATATTGGCAAATTGTTCCAAATTCTTTTTAGTAGGAAAAAAAGTGGGCATACTGTAGTTACATAGTTAAATTGGGTTGAAAAAAGACAAAGTATGTCAAGTTCAACCTCTCCAAATTAAAACCCATACTTGCTTGGCAACCTCTCCCAACAAGGTATGGTCAGCTTTATTCTGCTAAAAATCATTAAAAAGTAGAATTCAACCCACCCCAAGCAGACAACCCCTTCCCCCCGCCTAATTGCCCCCCCCCCCCTGGGGGAAATGGCCCAAACTTTCTACTTTCCCCTTGGCACATATTCTGTCCTCAGGGGTTCATGTGCGCATATTAACTCTATACACCACAATCTACACCCATTGTATTCTACAGATCTGCTACTATGCTATTTGTGGCTTTTTTTCTCCTTTTTTTCAGATTGAATGGCTGCACCACAAATTATTAATATAAACTAAAGTAGTGTTTCTAAAGCAAACACACCAGTTTTACCAGTGTAGTACTATAGGACAATATATTTTAATTGCTTCAACACAATTTAATTTTTTTGGTGTTACTGTTCCTTTAAACATTTCATGTCATTAGTATTTTTGTGTTTGTCCATGTAATATATACATAATAGCTGATCCTTTGGCTTTATGCATAAGGGTGCATTAGCCTCCCCATGCCATACTTCATTTGTGAGTGTTGTGTTGGGGAACCCTTTGGGTTGTGTCATGTTACACATCACTAGCTGCTCAAACTGGGAGCACACAGGGTAGTGTTCTTGGGTAGCAATATTAAATTCAATCCTGACTCTGTCCCGCTGTTAGCCTGCAAGCAGAGTGGCATACAAAGCTGAGGTCATTATGATGTTAACATCAATTAATGTCAAAAAGGGGATTATCCAGCATTAAAGGGGGGGAATAGTGTGTAGGTCTGCAGTTTTAATCATGCTGACACAGCCACTGTACAGATAAAACACTAAGGAGGAATAAGCCCAGAAGTCTCTGTTAACCACAGTGGAAGTTCTAAGTTGTTGGTTTTTGCAGACAGCCAAGCCTTAGGAAATAGCAGAATGAATATGGCTCAGAAAACTGTGCTGATCACTGGATGTTCCTCTGGTATAGGGCTGGCCATTGCTGCCAAATTAGCCAGGGATGAGCAGAAAAGATTCAAAGGTAAGCTTGATTTTTATTACAGTTATGGATCCTTTTATCTATAATGCTTGGGACTGAGGGTTTTCCACATAAGTGATCTTTCTGTTAAAGAGATAATGACACCTGAAATGAAACTTTTTTACATCTATTTTAATATTGGCTTTGAAAGCTACTTCTAACTTTGCCATAAAGTATTTGTATGATGCTTTTACATTACCTGTCTGATTCCCCCATGTTCCTGTATGAGGGGGCTGCCATATTTGTGCAGCAGGAGTCCATTAGCATTAGAAACTCTAACTAACAGACTGAGATGGGACAGTCAGGTTGGCAAAGTCAGAGAGTCAGGCTTAGGAACTTCAACTAACAATTATATACAAAAACAAACCTCTCGGCAAAATATGATCAACATGACCTATAGGTAACATTTAGGGGCAGATTTACTAAGAGCCGAATTTTCGAGGGCTATTTTCCCTCGAATTTGACCCTTCTACGATTTTCGAATGAAAATTCTATAAAATCGTAGTAAAATTCGATGGTTTTTGGCTGCTATTCGATTTCTCGATAAAAATGTACGATCGAACGATTTTATGAAAAAAACGTAAAAAAAAAAAATTTTGCATATTCGATGATCGAAGTGGCCAAATTTGCATATTCGAATTTTCGATAAAATCGTACAATCGGCATTCGATCGAATTTCGAATCCTAAACACAAATTTAGTAAATGGGCCCCTTAATGTACATTCATATATTTTTGTGTCGGAATCACTTTACTTTCAATCACCATACCATAAAGCTGCTAAGAAACAGTTAAACATTAAATAAAGCTTATAGGTTTTGCAATCAACATGGATTTATGCAACCTAGTAAGGATCAAGAAAAAGGTACTGTCTTGTTACAAGAGTGAAAGGGAAATCCGTCATAAATAACTATTTTTTCTTTTAAAAAAAAAATGGCATTTCTATATTTTGAAGCTTACTGATAATGGTTTTCCAGATACTGTTCTCTAGAATGGGACCTGGGGTTTTCCAGATAAGGGATCTTTCCATAATTTCATGGTCTCTTTATAGTTTATGCCACAATGAGAAACCTTGCAAAAAAAGATGATCTGGTTGGAGCCACGGAAGGATATTTGGGAAAAACAATGGAAATCAAAGAGATGGACGTGTGCTCTGAAGGCTCCATACGCAACTGTGTGAGCAGCATTCCAGATAGACACATTGATATTTTGGGTAAGCATGATAATAAAGATAAAGGAACCCTTTCTTACCATGTGTCAGAATTCCCCATGTTAACCAAAAGAAACTCGTGGTTATGCACATCTGCAAGATTTCACCAGCTCACCCCCACAACATCATCACCCCAACCCTTGTACAGTTTAGCAACCCTAGAATTTTAAACAGACAGAACTGGAAGGCAAATCATGCAGAAACCATAAAATATATAAAAAAAAAAAGTTAAAAAGTAATGTGAATGTGTTAAGTATACTTTTCTATTAGAGACAGCATGGCAAATCTGATAAATGATATAAATGATAAATCTGATAAATGTTAAATTCTAGATTCCCAACCATGAGCTGTAAAACTGATTGTGCATATTACTATGGGCCTGTTTTTCTCCACAGTGAGCAATGCTGGAGTGGGACTCATTGGCCCAATTGAATGCCAAACCATAGATGAAATGAAAACTGTGATGGATACAAATTTCTTTGGACTAGTCCGACTTCTGAAGGAAATCTTGCCAGATATGAAGAAAAGGAAGAGTGGACATATAGTAATAATCAGCAGTGTTATGGGGATACAAGGTATAAACTCAGGAATGTATCTCTGCTGCACTTTACATTAGTGAACCATAACAACAAATAATCTAGTAAAAGTAATTTTCTTGCACAACAGATATTTGAGGCTCATCAAGTTATTGCTTCAAACTCTAAAAATCATCTGTGGTGCTTGTAATGACCATTCCTTGGCATAATTTTTTTTTTTTTTTAAATCAATGATTGATAATGGAACCCTCCCAATAATTACAAATTCCACCCAACTGAAGTCTATTGAACAGGGCTGTATAAGGGCTGTTTTTAAAAACAACGATTATATGAATGAAACATAGATGAATAATAATTAAAGGAGTCTGTGAATATAAATTACAAATTACTATATTGATATGAATTGAAAACATTTGGAAAATCAATATGATTGATAATGAAATCCTCCCAATAATTACAAATCCCACCCAACTGAATGCAATTGAACAGGACTTTTAGGGGCTGTTTACAAATAAAAAAAGGGTAAATAACCATGACTAAATTGATCAATGTGCCTATAAATACATCTAGAACATTTTGGGGTGGTGCATATAGCATACAAGCTAGTAGAAACACTCGCCTATGGCTGACGTCAGCAGTTTCTCGACGGATCCCTGTTTTGCTTTATTCCAGGGATCCTGTTTAATGATGTCTATGCAGCTTCCAAGTTTGCAGTTGAAGGCTTTTGTGAGAGTTTGGCAATACAAGCCCTGAAGTTCAAACTCCAGTAAGTGCTCCAGTCTGTATGCAACTAATGAAATGGTAATGTGCTGTAACAGATTCGCCTTCCCATGGCTTCCTCCGCATGCCAAACGATGTAAAGGGCAGATAAATTGGTTTATACATTTCTTTGCAGATTCAGAGAAACCCCAGCAGCTAATTTATTCATTGTAACAGTTGCTGTGAAAATGGTTCTCTTATTAAATAGCATGTACGGTATGGGCTGAAGGTTTTACTGAGCAATTAATGCACCAAATTATATCCGTTTAGGAATGATTGTGTCGCTACAGTTAAAAAATAAGAAATTCATTTGTTATTAAAACTAGCAGGAAAAATACATAGGTAAAGTAGTTATTTGTGGAGCACTGCTTGAAGGATGTGTCAAAAAGAATGTCAAATTTTTCTGTACTTTTCTCAGCATTGATTCATTGTTTTCAGTTTCAAAGCTATTAAGTCCTTTATTAACTGATAATGAATTTTGTAAGTCAGTTCCTCTAACTATATAGTTTGAGACAGGAGAGACATATATTTAGTAGGAAATAGAGAACTGTCCTGATGTTGATCTGCTTAGGAAATAGAGTAATCTCTTAGTCTAGAGTCCTTCTACCCAATAACAGCAATGCCCACATTTTCAGTCCAGTTATCCATTGTACCACGTAACTGTGGGTGTAAATATGTTGATGTCATTTGTTTATACAAATACATCTGTTAAAAGAGATTTCAACCTGTTAGCGAACCTGTACCCCCGACCCCAGGTAGACCCCCCTCCCTTCTCCCCCCAGCCTAATTGCCCCCCCGAGAAATGCCCCAAACGTTTTACTTCTTGGCGCATATTATGTCCTCAGGGTTCATGGGCGCCATCGTCAGAAGAAGGACGAGGATCTGGCTCATGCACAGTTGGAGGAATTGTTCAGTCCCGAACAGCTGTGCATACGCCGAAAGTCGGGACCGAAAAATTCCTACAACTGCGCATGCGCCCAAAAAGCTGGTCTCCTTCCAAAGGTTAACAAAGAAAGAAGATGGCGTGCTTGAACCCCGAGGACAGGTTGAATTCTCCGTTAAGCATTTGAGCAGATTGGGGCATCTGAAAAATCACTGTGAGGGCCACACTCAACCCACAGACCTCCAGTTGTACATCCCATAATTATTCAGGCTTGCCTCTGCAAGAGATACTGGAAGGCCCACTATGCCCTCATTAACTCTGGTTTGCCTGATTGTTCCCTAAACAACTGGACCTTGCTCTAAGACAGGTAAGAAAAGCTGCAGCGTTCTTGCATTACTATCTACATTACAGAGCTATAATACACTCTTTTAAGTGTAATTGTATTTTAATCATGCTGAAAAACAAACTTTGGGGCTGTGCTGATTTTACTTGTATTAAAACTTCTTATAGGCTGAGTCTCATTGAACCTGGGCCTGTCATCACAGAGTTTGAAAAAAAAGTGTTTGAAGATGGAATGAAAATGGATCTTTCTGCTGCAGATAAGGAAACAGCCGACATGTTTACTAACATCTATCTTAAAAATTATAAATCCATCTTCCAAAGTCTTGGGCAGACAGCTGAAGATGTGGCAGAGGTAACAAACTCTGTGTGTGTGTGTGTGTGTGTATGACAATAGCTCTCATTTCTTTATCATCTCTGCATGATTGAATGATTAGGTCATTTCGAGATTCTGGTTGCTGTTCGAACATGGATAGTGATAACAGAAGCACTATGCAGAATATATATAACCCCACACCCTGAGGTATCATATATTCCCAAACAGCTGGACTGGACCTGTAGATACTGTAGAGTGGCTGCTCTATACAGAGCTATTTTATGTTTTGTTGGGCCCTCTGTGTACATGAAATGCTAGGGCCTATTTCGAAACTCAGTCTTGGACCTGTTGGCAAAACTATGGTCAAAGTCATGACAAAACCTAGACCAGCTATTCACACTCTGAACCAGCAAGTGTATTTTTTATTTTATTTATAATATTGGTGTGTAGGCAGCCATATGAGGTCATTTTGCCTGGTCATGTGCTTTCAGAAACTGCTTTCTGGCAGGCTGTTGTTTCTCCTACTTATTGTAACTGAATATGTCTCAGTGGGACCTGGATTTTACTATTGAGTACCAGGCAGCTGTTAACTTGTGTTAGGGAGCTATCTGCTTACCTTCCTATTGTTCTGTTGTTAGGCTGCTGGGGGGAGGGGATTGTTAGGGCTAAAAACCTGATTGTGCTATCCTTAGCACAGTCCAAGCAGCTGCGAGCTCGTCTTATATAACCGTGCACTTAAAGGAATATCTAATATATTTTTCCAAATGTAACTGGCCAGGAGAGCACAAGTCACATGACATGACATATAAAAAATGTTTGCTCTTTTGAGAAATGGATTTCAGTGCAGAATTCTGCTGGAGCAGCTCTATTAACTGATGCATTTTGAAAAAACCAAGATGTGGGCAAGTCCCAAACTCAGTTGACCTACAGCCCTATATTAAACAAGTCCCAGAACATATCAGTGACTATTCACTTTGTGATTTTTTTATTTTGAGGATAACTGATACTTACAAAGCATCAGCCAGACACCTTAATCAAAAGAGGAAAGAAATGTGATGTAAATGAGCCATGTTTCCGTATATTAACTGTATTAATCTATACAAGTGGAGTGCATTAATAGGCAAGATAAGAGAAAGCATATTTGTTGTAACAGCCTAAAGAAATGTGTCATTCCGAGCATACTTTGTATCTCCCTGGTGACTGGAAAATGTTGCATGAAAAGTTGAAGCCACATAGGTTGATCAACAGTCGGTCAGCTTATTCCTACTCTGTGTGTCGTCTCAAAGACTTCATTTAATTATACTGTGGGCAGTTTCCTTCTTAGCAACAGGAAAACGGCACGTTTAAAAAAACATAAAAAGTATTTAATGGTATTTAAGAATTTTATAAATGGATTTTGTCAACACATTTACTGATCAGTGTTTTATTTATTTACAGCACACAATGAAGATAGTCCTCTCAGAAAATCCACCATTCCGTCACCAGACAAACACATTGTACACCCCGATGACAACACTGAAATATGCCGATCCGAATGGTGATCTGCCCATCGACACATTTTATAAGATGGTCTTCCAGCATGATAAAATTTTCAACGCCAGTCTTAATTTCATTAAGCTTTTGAGATGGAGGAGTAAAAAAAGCTTTGACCTTGGAAAACCACAGCCACAATAACTGCAGTTGATAAAAACACCGTACAGAGTTCTTTCTTTTTATATAAAAGACATTGATGCTAAACTGTCTCTGCAGTGGGAGAACCTGATTACTAATCTACTATATTCACCATTTTGGGATTTGGCTGAAAAATAACCAAATCTTAACCGTAATATGCATATTCAGATCAAATCAAAATAAATAACATTTTTCAGCTTTAGTTGCCCAATGTCAACGTCAAGAAGACATTTAGAACTTGTATTCAGTTTGGCCGGAATTCTTCTTAAAACAATTCTTGCAAAAAGAAGAGCTTGGATTTGGCAGAATGCCAAACTGAGTCCTACACTAAATCAATTAGAATGATCTTTGTTTTAAAGGAGAACTAAATCGTAAAAATGAATATGGATATTGATATCCTATTTTAAATACTTGAACTGACTGTGCCAGCCTAAAGGTTCAGCATCCCTGTAACAGTTATGATCCAAGTTGTGAACAGGAGCTCGCCATATTGGATTTTGTTAGGAGTTTCAGGACACAAGTCTTTCATAGAACCTAATGCTATAGGGACGATTATTAAATTCTGGCTTCTGCTGTGCAATAAGAATCTGAATTAAAGGAAAACTATACCCCCAAAATTAATACTTAGGCTATGGACATACATAGGTTTCTCTGTGTTGTTTTCGGCAAAGTTCACGCTGCAGATTTTAAAAACGCTGAGCGCTGCGTAAATACACTTAGCGGTTTCAAGTTTTAGCCAATGGGAATTCAACTAGTGGTCGGCTTTTGTAAAAACCGAGGAGCAGACCACTGCTGAGAAACGTATGTGTGTCCATAGCATTGAGCAACAAATAGTTTATATCAAACTAAGTGGCATATTGAAGAAACTTACCAAACTGGTATATATTTTTAAGTAAATATTGCCCTTTTATATCCCTTGCCTTGAACCACCATTTCATGATGGTCTGTGTGCTGCCTCAGAGATCACCTGACCAGAAATATTTCAACTCTAACTGTAACAGGAAGCAAAAGATAAACCTCTGTCTGTTAATTGGCTCATGTGACCAAACATGTATGGTTTGTTTACTTTGAGAACTGTGAATCGTAGGATCCCAGGGGGTGCCCTTATTTTTTAATGGCATATGCTAGTAAAAAAAGTATGTTACTATTTTGTGATGGTCTGTGTGCTGCCTCAGGGATCACCTGACCAGAAATATTTCAACTCTAACTGTAACAGGAAGAAGTGTGGAAGCAAAAGACACAACTCTGTCTGTTAATTGGCTCATGTGACCTAACTTTATAGTTTGTTTGGTATGTTTGTGTGCACTGTTGAATCATACGATCCCAGGAGGCTGTCCTTATTTTTTAAAATGGCTATTTTCTATTTATGATTACAGAATGGCACATGCTACTAAAAAAGTATATTATAAATATTATTTATGCAATATATTTTTTTAGAGACCTACATTGTTCAGGGGGTATCAGGGGTGCTCCACCAATGAGGCGAGTTGAGCCTCAAGCTCCTGGTAACTAAGAGGCGAATTTCCGTTTTTTACCCCGGAAATTCGGCTCATCTAGTGCAGAGATCGCGATCACGCTGTCTGCACTAGAATCGTGGACCACCCCCAACCACCTCCGGCGCTGAAAAGGCATATTGGCCCGGATTAGCCCTGCGGGGTATAGTTTTCCTTTAAATACTAGTCAGCCTTGTACTGTGAGGCTTCTATTCTATTTACACTGTATATTGTGAGTAGTCCCTTAAGGTCAGGTAAATGATAGCAGCACAAAGGACTGTTTATCAATTAGCAGAAAAGAAGATAGGGAACTACTGAGGCATCTTCAGAGGCACTGGTCTTTACTGCTAAATGGTTTTGTTTGGCTGGGGCTGGTACAGAATCTCAAAACATAATATCCAGAATTTCTAGGCTATTTTTTTGTTAAGATTTTAGATCTCTTTTAACAAAACAGTTCTACATACAGAGACAAAATATCATCTGGAAAGTGTAATTTATGCAAGTTAAGAAGCAAGCTACTTTCCTCTTGCCTAACACTGAAAAGCAACTATTGATTATATACACTTACAAACATGCTCACAGACCCCTTGTGATGTCACTGCTTAATTCCGAGTGGTTTGCAAACTACTGATCATCTTGTACGGCAATCTGTTTAGCCTCTAAGGCTAAGCCAACCCATCTACAGTTAGCTATCTAAAATCCTTACTGTATTACTGAAAGGAAAGGGGGTAGACTCATAGTGCCAAGTGGTTTCAAGCCCATATGCCCGGTTAGAACAGTGGAGGTTTTACTGAACAATTCAACAAATTCCCCCTGCATTAAAGTAAGTGACCCATTGTTAAATGAAACCTGCTGCAACTGCCTTTACACAGGCAGAACTATATTAATGTTCCTGAGCTTAAATGGAAATTAAAACACACAACTTGACCAAATATTAGTGTCATTATTCATACAATGATTATTTTCAGTATTGGCAGGAATGTATTGTTTAAATACTCATTGTTAGAGTAGTAGCGCCTGGTAAAAGGGAAAAAAAGAAAATGATTAAATACGTACAATATCTAAAAGATACATTACAGACAAAATACATGGCATTCTTATGTAACATTTTTTTATTTCATGCCTTTGTAGAACAAATATTCATGTACTTATCTTTATATTCTGAGTACTATTTTGATTATTTGATGTGGGAAGCCAGAGCAGCTTCTATCAGATAGGCATGACAAGGCTATAAAGCAGTTGATTCTAATTTTTTTTTTTTACTTTTTATTATACTTCATCTATGATGAGATGATTGTCCTTTATACACAGGTCTATATATAAGGCAGTAGCTTATTTCCATGCCCATTGATTGTGACTAGGTAATTGTCCATGCTGACAATGAGGACAAGTTTTGCAAATTATGTTTTTATTTTAATTTTTTTTTTTTGTTTAATAAATGTTGACTCTATTTCTCTGTTCTGGGGAAAAAACAATGATATGGATAGTTAAAACAATGTATTTGTGTTAATGAATGTATTGAATAAAAATGCATTAATCAATTCATTGCATTGTACTGTATTTTATTTCATTTGTTAAACATGAAGTTGTTTGTGGCTTCTATATGCATTCTTCTGGCATCTCTCATGGAGGAGGAGCCTGGTTCTGGATGTAATATGGCAAAACATGTTTTCAATGGGTGGGGGCTAGTAGTTAACAAAAAGGTGGGGGAGTTTACATTGATGTGTGAAATATTGAGACACAGGGAAGGAAGGATTTTCTTACAGTCTAAGTAAGTTAGACTGTTGGGCTTCACTGGGGGGATGCAGGGGAGTAGTCCCAGGCCCAGTGGATGTCAAGTCTGAAGGGGGTCCATCCATGCTGCACCTTTCACCTGGCCATCAAAACTTTTAATGTTTAAGGCCCCTGGCCACCATTCTTTTTTTAACCATTAAGGCCCCTGGCCACCAAAGTGTTTTGTAACCTTTAGCGTCCTAGCCATCAATGTTTTTAGCTTTTAGGGCCCCTGTCCTTCAATCATTTTTAACCTTTGGGGCCCCTGGTCACCTATGTTTATAACTCCTAGGGCCCTTGGCCACCAATTCTTTTAAGCCGTTGAGGCCCCTGCCCAGCAATGTGCTTTTTTTAACCTTTGGGGGCCCTTCACCACCAGTGTTTTGAGTATTTTACCTACTGTTTGAACACTGTTTATGTGACCTTTGGTACTGTGGGGGGGGGGCAGGGTTCTATGTGAGGCGACTTCAACACATATGTTTTCCCACAGTAGAACACAGAAGAAGACATTTATCACAGGAAACTAATCTACTGGTTTACCATAGCCCTTACAGCACAGTGACTGTGAGAGCTGCTCTTGATTACACAAAAATGCAACTGTCATGTACCATTGACATAGGCAGTTAACTATGATGTAGTCAGGGAACAGGGTAATAGTTATTTTTATTTTAACGGGTGGGCCCCTGGCTGGCACATATGCTTGGGCGATCAGAAGACATAGTTTGTGCCTTGGTTGACTGCTTGCTACAGTTTAGGAACATTGTCACAGCACAGTGACATACTGTGAGAGCTGCTCTTGATTCCATTCAAATGCAATTGTTCTGTACCATTGACATAAGCAGTTGATGTAGTCAGTAGATATTGTCAGTGCCCAGTCCTTCTACATCAAGTATTTGCCTAACTTAATCCCATCAAGGATATAAGTGAATTAGAAGCGCACAACCTTACATTTACCATATCTTATCTGGCTTTTAGCTGCAGAGATCATCAGTTTGCATATGTGCCATCTTTTCATTGTGCTCAAATCAAGCAATTATTGGTGATGTGCTGATCGGGCAGGTTTGGGCCAAGCTCTTCATGCTGCCCTTCCCTCCTGCAACTATCTATACCACATTTGCACATCCGACTGTCTATTTATAGATGTGTGCTGGCCCTATCACAGAGTATAATGAGAAAAATTTGGACTAAAAAAGAAGAATACAGATGGTATGGACAGATTGCTTATGAAAGCACACTCCAAGGCTGAAGGAGTGCTCCATTTGGGGCTTTTGTGGGTATTTAAAGGAATTGGTCAGAATAAAAATAAAAGATAGATAGGCTGTGCAAAATAAAAAAAAATGTTTCTAATATAGTTAGTCCCCAGCACCTTTCAGTGTTGCAGTGCAGCCCAGTAGATGCAGTGGATAGAGAGGAGACGTGGAGGTACAGTTGGTGACGACCCCCTTAGAAGTTTTTTTGGGAGGGTATGGGTGTATGGCATGCCCAAGTACTTTTTAAGTACCTAGGGCATTCCCTTTACTTAGGTTTAGTGTATTTGTCATCCAATATATGTTTGCTTTGTCATTGTTTTGAACAAATATTCAATTAACTATATTAAACTGCTAACACAACTGAAATATCTCCAATATACTTTAATTTTAAAATGTGTACCTTTTTATAAGAAACCTGACTGTGTGCAGTGAAATTTTCCCTTCATTTAGTGCTTCTGGCAGGGAAACAATCACATATGAACAGCGGGGGAGCCCCTGCCTTACTTACCAGCCATGCAGAACTCAAGCAGCTTTGTTTTTTGATCATTTATGATGATCCCTAAGCAGCACAGACCATACTTAGCATGTGCAGTGCCAGTGTCAGACAAAGATGTATAACAAAGTTACAAGATGACAGTCCCCTGTGGCCAACTTTGAAAGCATAAATCATTTGTTTGATTAGGCTTGTGGTGCAGCAAGTTCATGTTTATGTTTAGTATACAAAATACACCATTTCCACCCTTATTCTATTTTACACTTTCCTTGCCCTTTAAACAGACAGTTTTCAGATTTTGTCTTTCGCACAACATTCTAACATATTTGTTCTCAAGTTGTCTTTAGCTTTGACAGCCATCAAATTGGAATTTCAGGGAAATTACCTAGGAAAATTATATTTCTTTTTGTGGGGGATAACCCGGGCTTTCCAAATCCGCCTACATGTTTGTGTAATTCCACTTCAGTAACAAGATATAAGGGTTTAAATAAAAAACAAAATCTATTTTGCATAATCTAGGGATTTGTATCAGAAACATGCTTTATCATCTTGGGTCAAGGGTCCAAGTGCTGCTAAAACTAAAATATTGGCTGGGAGGCTTTACTATTCAGAAATAATTAGGAGAAAATAATCACAGAGCTCAATATTTTCAGCAGTATGATTGCGCGTCCTCCCCATTGGCGGCTGCATTCGTGTGAACCCGCGAGTTTGAAAGTCTCATAATGACGTATATCCAAAACTGGTCGACAAACGTGCACTCTGCCAAAGAAACTCATGGAGATCACTTACCCTTATCTATATTGGCTTTAAAGTGGACCCGTCACCCCAAAAAAATATTCAAAATCCTATTTTATCACATTA
>CM044438.1:84240812-84330792 GCA_024363595.1 Xenopus borealis | reverse complement strand
AAAAAAAAAAGGTTGAACTTAATGGACGCGAGTCTTTTTTCAGCCTAACTTACTATGTTATTATGTCATTAAAAATGTAGTTTTTGCTCCATTTTTGTTATTTCAAAGTCAAATTCATAAAAGTGTCTGTAAACTCTTTCTTTCACTAAAATATGAAAAGTGTAATTTGAGTCGGAATTTAGGTGGATTTCTGTGAATATGGTGAAAGTATTTTACACCAGTTCATCACCACTTTTACTTCAAAAATGGACTCCAATTTTTTTAATTTTCCCCATGTATCTGACCCTTTTTGCACTGCTGCTTCTTTGGAAACAATGTAGCAAAAGCCAAACTTGTAGGTGTGTTAATCTTACATACCTCCCAACATTTTGGAAATAAAAATAGGGACAAAAACGTTGCTGCACGCAGCGAACACAATTTTGACCATGGCCATTTTTGTGACCACACCCCCTAATTACCATGTTCATTTTACAAAATTTAGCAGGTTATGAAAGTTTGAATATATTTGTGTTTTTTTTCCCCAGTTCTAACAGTTTCGGTAATGAAGGTGAATTGCCCTTTAAGCTGAGAATCGAACTTTTCCCAAGACAGCGGTCCCCAACCTTGCCCCAGGGGCCGGTATAAAGCCAGAATTTTTTGCAAGGACTAGGGGGGCCCACTGCATTCGCCACGTCAAACTTGGGGGTGCCAGCGTCAAATTTCGTGTGCATCAAATTTGGACACCCCAGTGTCAAATTTGGTGTGTTAGCTACAAATTTGGCATGTCTGTATCAAATTTGGTGCGTCTGTGTCAAATGCAGACAGCTTGGAGGCCCAATTCAGGTATGTCTGCGGCCCTCTGGTTGGGAACCCGGTCCCAAAGGTCCTGTTATCTCATGTTGTTACAATTATTATTTGCTCCTCTAGAAATTGTTTCAAAAGTATCTTATCTTCTGCTGTGGCTGTTCTGGGCTCTCTGCCAAAAGCCAAACTTTGTTTCTTTTTCTGACTGTTCAGCACCGAGCAAAATGGAACTTTACAATACAAATCAGAGACTACTGGTCGAGCTGTTAAAAAAGGGACCGTCCCTCTAAAAACGGGACAGTTAGGAGGTAAACAATCAACAGGCTTCTGACAGTTGTTTCATTAGTTTCACTGTGTCACAATAAACCAAAGAGCAGGACTGCTTTCGACATCATATACTTACAAATACCATTTAGACCGTGTAATTACTACATGTTGGGAAATGTTTAGCATTACTTTCTTCCGGCAACGTGTACCTAAAAGGCATAAATACGCACGAATAGATGTTTGAGTTGCAAAGAACATGTTACCATTGACTGTCTGTCACTCTTCTTCTTAACCAAACGGGTTCCTGCTGTGACGTCACACGCTGGCCACGCATCCATGGTAACAGGCGTCTTGGCGCTACCGGAAGTGGAAATCAGAGCGCCGTGCTCCCTCACATACGCCGCTTCCGGCGGGAGAAGGCGGCTCATTGCCCTAATCGGTTTTTTTGCCGGGATGTTCCGTTGACCCGGCATTTGCTTTGTATTGCTGGGTGCTTTTTATACTTCGTTTACCCGTCCGTCCACGTGTTGTAAGGGGGTGCTTGTGTGTGCCGCGAGGATGGAGTGAAAGAGACCGGTGAGCCTCAGTGGGCGCTTCTGTTTTCCTGCAATTTTTTTCTCTACCAGACCTCTGTGTGTAAACTTCTGTCGTGGATTCCGTTTGTTTTTATTGTCAGCGCGTGATTTCATTCACTGGTATAGACTCTTAAAACAAGCAAATCCCTCCAAGGCCTGGGCTTTGCCATCCGCTCTCTTTTTCCGGACGTTTCTAGGAAAATAGGGCTACGAAGAAATGGCCTCTTCTTCAGGGACCGATGATGACCTCACTATCCCCAGGGCTGCCATCAATAAAATGATTAAAGAAACTCTGCCCAATGTTAGAGTAGCCAACGACGCTCGCGAGCTTGTCGTAAACTGCTGCACGGAATTCATTCACCTCATCTCCTCGGAGGCAAACGAGATCTGTAACAAATCCGAGAAGAAAACCATATCGCCCGAGCATGTCATACAGGGTAAGCCAATGTAGCGTACACGATGCTGGGAGCACTTATGTGCCATGGGGTTGCCACAACAGAACGGCATATATATATAGTATATAAAGTACCCCTATTGTAAAATATGAGGATATTATAAGTTGACAATGAGTTCTGAGTTCCTTTATACAGGTCATGGAACTCTGAGGTTACTTCCAATAGCCTGATGTTTTCCAGCAAGGGGTACTTTATTATAATCAGGGGCGCTGTGGCAATGAGGGGAGTTGAGAAACTCGCCTCAGGCGGCAGCACCCCACTGGGTACCAGGGGCTGCGAAAATGCAGCTCCTGATACCTTAAAGGGCACCTATTGGGGTGAAATGATACCCCCAACCAAAAGTGCGGGCTGATAGAGCCCGCATTCCGGTTGGGGGTTTCACTGTTTTTTAAAAAAAAATATGCCCCTCGCAAGCGCTAGCGGCCCTGCTCCGGGAGGGAGCTCCCGGAGCGAGCAGCCGTATCTCCATAGGCGCGCGTCTTAATGACATCACGCGCATGCGCAGAATGAAAAGATGCCAGAATTGAGGCCGCTTTTTCATTCTGCGCATGCGCGCCTATGGAGAGACGGCTGCGCTCCCGGAGCGGGGCCGCTAGCGCTTGCGAGGGGCATATTTTTTTTTAAAAAACAGTGAAATCTCCAACTGGAATGTGGGCTCTATCAGCCCGCACTTTTGGTTGGGGGTATCATTTTACCCCAATAGGTGCCCTTTAAGAGCGGATCTTCCGTTTTTGAAAGTGGAAATTCCGCTCTTCGAGCGCAATTATGCACTCTGTGCTGGCGTCCTGGCCCTCTCTGCCACCCTCGTGGACCCCCCTCTAGCACAAAAATTTGAGCGGAGGGGGGATGGCAGCAACACGTGCTGCCTCAGACGGCGGAGGGCCCAGGATCGCCCCTGATTATAATACAGTTTTAGTGAGCCATGTGACAAAAATGACATCACTTCTCACTGGTTATAACCCATGACATCGCTAGACCCCAATTATAAGGATATAATTTACAAGATGTTTATGGCTTTTGTGTATTGTATATATTACAGTATTGACTACCCTCCAGTCACATTGTATTTGTATGGAAAGAACTGACCCAACATTTTAAATTTGCGGCAGAGAGGATTATTGGATGGTTTGCTAAAACCAACCTCCAATTGGTTATGCAAACCCATATGGCTAAAGGCTGTGACCGACTGTACTAACTGTAACCATTGGTCCTTCTTGCTTTTCTATTGTAGCTGGGCAAAGTCATAAAAGGTTGGCAACACTGTCTGTATTGGTGTTCTGTCCTGTAATGTCTTTATCTTGCGTCCCTTGACCAGAATTAATGGGATACTGACCGCAGAATCTACAACTTTTTAAAAGCATTTACATGAGCTTTAGAATTTCACCATAAGTAATATTTGGGTAATACAGTTAAATTATCTATCCTATTCCTACAGTCTTCTGTGAGGGGGCTGCCATATTTGTGCAGCAGTATTCTCTGTTAGAAATTCAGTTGAGAAGTCAGATTGACAAAACAATCATACTTAAAGGGGATGTAAAGGCAAAAAATAAAATCCCATTCTTACTTTCTTTAAAAAAAAAAAGTACTATTGTATAATAAACATGACTATATAGTGAAATTCCCTCTTAATTTCACTTGCTCTGACAGCTGCAGATTGGAACGGTCCCTAACTGCTCTGCAGGGAAACAATCATACTTTCAAACGGCAGAGGGCAGCCCTTCCCATCTTACTTCCTTGACTTCAAGCAGCTTTGTTTGTTTCCCCGTAGATCAGCCATGACTCTGTAGAGGTTTGCATCTAAAGACCCAGTACAGTCTGCATATTCTTATTATTAATCAGTCTTACTGTATTGGCTTCTATAGTAGAAATTATTTGACTTGTGAATATTTATGATGATCCCTAAGCTTAGCTTCCCAACAGATGCTCAGACCACACTGAGCATGTGCATGGTCTTGGTCTTGCAAATATATTTATCAAAGTTACAAGATGAAAGCTCCTATGCCAACTTTGAAAGCATAAATCATTTGTCTTATTAGGCTTCTGGTGCAGTAAGTCCATGTTTATATTTAGTATACAAAATACAGCATTTCTAATACTATCCTATTTTAGACTTTAGTTCACCTTTAAGAACTTCAGGTAACCATTCCATATAACAGACCTATCAGTGAAAACATGATCAACATCAAGTTTATCTTCACTGTCCCTCTCTCAGCATCTGTTTCTTTTCATTCTGTCTTCATGCAGACGTTGGGCTTCAGATATTCATTGACAGTTAGATCCAATATATCTTATAGGGGGCTCACTTTCCAAGCAGATGAATTAGAGCTCATTCAAAAAACGATTATATCGCATAAAACTGTCTGATTATCTTACACCAACTCCTGCTTGAAGACAGAATGAAGAAAAACAGATGCTGCAAGAGCAATAGTGAAAATAAACTTGATTATTTCAGAAACGGAACAGGATTTTTAATTGATTATATTTAGAAAAGTCTTATGTGCTGAAACATATTAAATGTAGTTTTGGCAATAGTTCCCCTTTAAATAATTCTGTGCAATAATACAAAGAAAGATAATCAAGTTGCCTTATACCTTCTTGGTAGCTGGACTAACTTGATGTGTTTAGAGAGTAGAATACCCTCTTTATACAAAAACCACTAACGTGCATGAGGCAGAGTTGCAATGTTTTATGTCCCTAAATACTTTGGTAGTAGAGTTGTACTACTTGAACCAGTTGCTTTTATTTTGTGTTAATGTAGCCATATGAATTTTAACCGTACATATCATCCAATATAAATAGTGCAGGGTTAACACTATTTAAGTCGTCTGGTAAAATTTAGTTAATTTTAAGAGAGAGTGAAATCCAACTCTGGTATATCCATTTAGTTTGGCTTAAGTTTTCTGAAATGTATACCATCAGGCTGTGGCTACATAAGTCTGTTTCTTCATCATCCTAAAAACAGGCACAGAATCGGCTTATGTGCAGACCTACAGAGCGTTGTGACATAGTTAAACACCTCATCCTCAAGTAAAAACACAGTTTTGGAAGTATATTGCTATTTATAGGGAAAGGGAGTAGCCGGGGCATCTTCCTGGGTGGAGGAGGGAGAGGGGTATACCTGGGGTGGGGTGTACAGGTTTTTCCCCCCACAGGTTGACTTTTCCTTTAAAGGACATGTCAACCCAAAAAATGACTTTTTGCCTAATAAAAGAAAACACAATTATAAGCAACTTTCCAAAATGAATGTATTAAAATTTGTTGGTAAATATAATTGCTATTGAAAGCAGCATTTACATAATTCCTGGTTGTTACATTTTAAACAATGTTGCAAAAGTCAGTCTCCTCCAGCAAGACAGGTCTGTTAATCGGTTGGCTTATGTTACATTGTTTCAAAAGCCAGAGCCACCAGTACAGAGAATAGAAAGGTACAGACAATCACTGCTTTCAACAGCAATACATGTACAGATAACTTAAAAACCATAGAAAATGTGTAATGAATGTGTATTGCAAAGTTGCTTAGAATCATGTTTTCTTTTATTAGGCAAAAAATTATTTTTGGGTTTGTCATGTCCTTTAAAATGTGCCTGTCTTTTTGGGTCCTACAAGGTACCCTGTTGATTTAAAGGGGGGGGGGGGTCGCCTTTAAGCTAACTTTTAGTATAGTATATAATTGCTAATTCTAAGCAACTTTTGGCTTTAGTTTTTTTTCTTTTTTATAGTTTTGAATCATTTGCCTTCTTCTTCTGACTCTTTCTAGCTTTCAAATGGGGGTCACTGACCCCATGTAAAAACAAATGCTTTTTTTTTTTTTTTGAGTTACTGTAAGGAACTTACCCTGGTGGTCTAGTGGGGGGTACGGCAGGGACGCCTGCCGCCCCCTCGGCGGGGACGCCTGCCGCATCCTTTACCCTCCAGTGCCGGCTTCTCTAGGCGCGCGCGGCGCACTTCCGCATCTATTTAAAGACACAGGCGTGATGACGTGAGCGCGCAATGGCGCCAAATTCAAAAATTAAAAGGGGTATTTAAGGGGATTTTTGGAAGAGTCTGGTGCCCGTTATAGGTTTAACTTCCTGGTGCCTTGTACTGTGTTTCAAAGCCTCTGTTCCTGACTATCTGTGTTTGACCCTGCCTGGCTGTTTTGACTATTCTGACTTCTGGAACCTGACCCCTTGCCTGATCCCAACTACGATTCTGATTAACCCCCCGACTCTGATCTTGTCTCATCCTTTCTGCTTGATCACCTGGTTTGACCCTTTGCCTGCCTGACGTTCCGTTGTTATCCGCCCGCCTCGACCCGGCCTGTCTGACCACGAACCTGCCTATTCCTGCCTGTACTGTGACCTTCGGCCTTTCCAGACTCTGACTACAGTCGTGCCCCTTGCTAGCCATAACCCCTGCCTTGCACCTCTCGTTAAAGTCCAGGTGGCATCTGAGTAGCTGAGGGCTCCTCCCGAAGCCAAAGGCGGTCACACTACTGGCGAAGCTCGAGCCGTGACCAGGGTGCTTGGCATTCGTTCTGGTTTGGGTGCCGACCGTGACAGTTACTGACATCAGAAAATAACCTTTTTTATTATTTATCATAACAGTGTCTTTGAATGCTATTTATAATTTTGCCATAAGTATTGGCCTGATGCTTTTACATTACATTTCTTAATCCTATGTACCTCTATGAGGGGGCTGCCATATTTGTGCAGCAAGAGTCCATTAGCATTATAAACTGTAACTGACAGGTTAAGAAGGGACAGGCTGGCAAAACAGTCAGGTTTAGGAACTTCACGTTACAATTACTTACAAAAGCAGCTCTATCAGTGAAAAACAGTCCTCTCCTATACATATTCCAGTCTCTTAGTCAAATGAATGCCTGGTTGATAGGGTAATTTGGACCCTGCTGAAATTGTAAACTGGAGAGCTGCTGAATAAAAAGCTAACTAAAAAAAACACATAGTAAAAAATGAAAAACAATTGCAAATTGAATATCCCTCTCTACATCATACTTAAGTTAAACAACCCCTTTAATGCAATAGGTGACCTCTGACACTTGTTGAATATGTGCATGTGTAGGTCTGGTAGTTAATATTATAGCTGACAACAGCACTATGTAATCCAGGGGTGTCCAGCCTGTGGCCCAGGAAGGATATGAATGTGGCCCAGCCTGAAACGCTTGGTTCCCAAATCTCTGCCCATTGCCCAGTTAGTAGTAATAATAATAAAATAATAAGTCTATTTAATATCCAGTTGTCCCATATTCCAGTGTATAGTTACATCTGGTTATCCAACTGGAATTGTAGTTCTTTTACAAAATAAAAGTGTGTGTATTTCATGTGTGGCCCCAGACAGATTTTCTTTTTCCAATGCGACCCAAGGAAGCAAAAAGGTTGGACACCACAAATGTAAACTATGCCTGATTGTGCTGCTCAGTGGGCAGGTCTAAGTGAGAGTGAGTTGGAGTGGTGGCTCCTGTCCATTCTACATATATGTGCCCGATTTAATAACTTCTTTTCTTTGGGTAAATAATTCCTTGGTTGAGGGATAATGGTAAAATTGTGAGTCTCTACAGTTAGTTTAATCTATGATGTAAACACTTCATCTATCTTCTGGGGCATGGGAAAAGTCTTGGGTGAAATGTAATAAGTTCCCCTGCATATCCTCATGTTGTTTGACACACTCAGTAATAGGGGCAGCAGAAGGGCATGGGGCACAAAGTAAAGGCACAGTGATACAATCCTGCTAAAAGTGACACTTTGTGCAATCACTATAATGCTGTGTATGTCATTGCCCCTGCATAAATACATCTGTGCACACTGCTTGATTTAATCAAGTCTAAATGTACTGTGTACATCAACTCTACAAATAAACATTTCTATTTTAGATAACTGAATACTGATTTAACATCTCAAATTTTACAGGTTATCATTCTTCTATGTCAGTAGTGTTCTAATTATTGTACTCTTTTTTATATAGTGTAGCTATATTCCACACCGAGATTAACAGAGATTATACATCATTTACATCAGCCCCTGCCCCAGTGAAGAGACATTCTGTGACATCACAACTTTTCAGTACTGTTTTATGTCTTTTATTCTAGCACTAGAAAGTTTGGGTTTTGGTTCCTACATCAGTGAGGTAAAAGAAGTCCTGCAAGAATGCAAAACTGTAGCATTAAAACGACGAAAAGCAAGTTCTCGTCTTGAAAATCTTGGCATTCCTGAAGAAGAGCTTCTAAGGCAGCAACAAGAGCTATTTGCAAAAGTAAGTGCTTGCAGCTCAGTGTGGGTTTGAAATATTTTATGGTATTTTTACACTGCACTCCCGGATTTTTACTCACTTCACTGCTTCAGTGGTGCTGGTAGTCCGTTGACCCGACATTGTTATATCTTTATACTGTTTTATTGGAAGAAAACCAATGATTGTTTTAGCACGGATACACAGGAAGTGATGGAGAAATTAATATATGGTTAAAAATGAATTTTTTAGACACGTTTTTTAGATAATTTATATCACTATGTATAAAATATACACAAATGGTATGCACTAAAGATAATATGACTTTTTAAATAATTTATTACACTATATATAAAAATATTTATCATATATACATATAAAACACGAATAGACAGAAATTGAAGATGTCACACTAATTAAATCACATGGGAGAAGGAGGTGGAGCTATATTGATAAAGGTGTTTTTTTCACATTTGGAATTATATCCTGATGAAGGGAGGTTGTACCCCCCGAAACGTTGAAGTTGGTGGTTGAATAAAAGGAAAGGGGATTTCCCCCACTGCAGAAATAAGTGTGTGCGGATCCATTATTTGAAATATTTTAGCCATAGGGAAGTGACCTGTGCAGATGTTTCCATTGCAGTCTGTGAATATGAAGCAGCACTACACGTTTCTGGGTTTCTTGGGAATAGAACATGTGGTAGAATTCATTGTACATCGGTTTTAAATTAACTCCATGTGGTGCATTTATTGCCCATGTGAAATCACAATCATGGATGGGCAACAAAAGACTCGGACATTCCCAGATAGTATTGTAATTGCTGCATTCCTGTCAGTGCCGTTATCTTATTGCTTCTATGGCAGGACACCTGGTTGAAAGCAAACATCTGGTTTATGTTTATGGCCTACTAAATCCGCTGTAATCTTTGTACCTTTTATGACATTACTCGGCTATTTTTCTTTATTGGAAAAATACTTGTGGAAATTTCTTCTTACTAAGAAGCGGTGTCAATTGAATTATTGCATGTTCAGCACAAGATTAATTAATCTTTGTTTGCTAAATCTCTTTAATTTGCTTCTAGGCAAGACAGCAGCAAGCAGAATTGGCCCAACAGGAGTGGCTACAAATGCAGCAGGCTGCTCAACAAGCACAACTTGCAGCTGCAACAGCCAGCGCTTCAAACCAGGCCGGTTCCTCTCAGGACGAGGAAGAGGATGACATCTGAGTATTTCCACCTCTGTTAATATCGGCCTTTGAATATCTTTTTGCCTGCACAAAAACAAGTGAAAAATGCTTAATTGTAAATTTTTTTTTTATGCATCTTGGTGGACTGGTTATTGGTATTCTAGGGATGTCTGTTAAGCTCTTGTATGCAACATACATGTACAAATATCCTTTTTTGAACTGTCAGCAGTACGGTTCAGTATCCTATCAATAGAAATTTTTTAACAGCCTTTGAGAATTTTATATTAGAAATCCGTCATTAACTTGATCAATAAGCAGTGTTAAACCAGAATACATCTTTATTAAATATAGCGAGATTTATACAGAAACTCTAAAAACACATTTGCATTTCCCTTTTAACTAAGCTTAAAAAACTCTTAAGGTTTTTTTTTTTTTTTTTTTAATTTGTGAGGGTTGGGTTGGGATGTTGGTTTGTCTGGCAGGCACATGATGAAGTCAAAGATCACTGTCACAGGAAAGTGTGTCTGTAATAAATGGATTTTAGGGGAGGATGTGAAATCTTTGTACAGGGCAAAAACATTGGGTGCTTTGCTATGGGCTTTGCAAAAAAAGGAATTTAAAACTGTGTCAGTAGAAGAAACATATGCCCAAACATGTTGACTGGGAAGGGATCTTTTTTAGGAATTCTTGTGGTAACAGAGTGTTTTTTTTTTTTTTTTTTTGACCCTTTAAGAGTTAATAAAAGGACATGAGAAATCCAAGCTCTTTTTTTAAGGGGAACCACAATTTAAAAAGGCATCTGGTGCAAATCAAATATGTGAAGGGTGTCTAATAATTATATTTGTGGTTGTAACTTCATTATTTTCTTACCCCAAAACATGTTAGGGTTTTTTTTTTTTTTTTTTTTTTTTTTTTTTTTTTTTACTCTGGCACGTCACAGCTATAAATTGTTGTATATTTGTATTTTTAATTGATTAGTATATTGCTGTATGGTTATAGTTCGCATTTATCCTGCACCTTGAATTTAGTGACTGTATTAAAATGGGGACTTGTTTGCTCAGTGTCGCAATGTAAAGAGGCGCACATACACGCATTATATTAATATATATATATATATGTGTGTGTGTGTGTGTGTGTATACTGGACTGATAGTACTTAAAAACAAACTGCATTGTTTTATTAGTACTTTAATTGATCTTGCAATTACAGCATGTTCATGAATAAATTACCAGAGTTTATCAGAAATAAAATTTCAGTATTTATTGATTAAACATTAAGGTCTGTGGCACATGGGGTAGATTTTACTCATTTTGCTCACTATTGCATCTAAATGGCGAGAAAAAAAAATCACCACCTGTCAAATTTAATTGAAGTAATGTGAAGCGCCAGAAATTATAGAGCATAATAATGGGTTGCAAGAAGCTTTTTTTTTTTTTTTTTTCTCGATTGCCTGAAATCTGTTCCATGTGCCATAGGCCCAAAGGCTTAAAAAAAGATACATAGTCCATTTATATTTTGTGAAAAAAATATTGCCATTGTATGTCTGTACAAAATAAGAACTAACTTACCAGTGGGTTAAAGTGTCTAAAATGCCATTTAGTTTTGTGTAGCTGTTTTGTGAAAGCTATAAAGGTGTGTAAAATTTGCATTAGCAGTACAGGTGTAGGATCTGTTATTCGGAAACCCATTATCCAGAAAGTTCCAAATTACAGAAAGGCTGTCTCTCATAGAATCCATTATAATCAAATAATCCAAATCTTTAAAAATGATTTCCTTTTTCTCTGTAATAGTAAAACATTAGCTTGTTCTTGATCCTTATTAAAATATGCTTAATCCTTACTGGAAGAAAAGACAGTCTGTTGGGTTTATTTAATGTTTACATGATTTTATAGTAGACTTTAGGGGGCAGATTTACTAAATTCACATGAAGAAATCAAAGTTCGATCGAATTTCAAAAAGATTCGAATTCGAATCTTCGAATATGCAAATTAGGCAAATTCGCTGGTTGAAGTACTTTCCCTTTAAATTTTTATTCAACCACCTAGTTCGCAAGATCAAAGCTACTGAATTGGGTATCATTATTTTTGATCGAATAAAAAAAATTCGATCGATCGAAAAAAATCATAAAATTTTTCCCATTCGATCATTTGACCAGTCGAATTGCAGTAAAATCCTTCGAATTCGATAATCAAATTCGAAGGATTTTACTTCACATACTATCCCCATGGTCGAATTTCAAATTTTTTTTTTTTTAATTCGAAATTCGGCCAATAGTAAATCTGCTCCTTGGTATAAAGATCCAAATTATGGAAAGATCCGTTCTCTTTAAACATCCAGATCCCGAGCATTCTGGATAATAGGTCCCATACCTGTACTAGTAATAAAATGCAGTGAGCTGTTTTCAGGCAGAAAGCCAAACATTTGTGTCATTCCTTGGCACTTCTGTGGGTTGTTCTGCTTGGCGCATCTGTTGCCTTTTGCCAAAATAAGAGCATTTTATGTGATTAATGCACACTTATGCCTCTTTTAGTTTGAATTTTACATATACCCCTTTCAGGTCTTTAAAGGGATACGGTCATGGGAAAAATATTTTTTTCAAAATGCATCAGTTAATAGAGCTGCTCCAGTAGACTTCTGCATTGAAATCCATTTCTCAAAAGAGCAAAAAAAATTTTTTGTATTTCATTTTGAAATCTGACAACAGCTGCCTGGTAGATCTAAGAACAGCACTCAGTAGTAAAAACCCATGCCCCACTGAGTTCCATTCAGTTACACTGAGAAGGAAACACAACAGCCTGCCAGAAAGCAGTTCCCTCCTAAAGTGCTGGCACAAGTCACATGACCAGGGGCAGCTGGGAAATTGACAAAATGGCTAGCCCCATGTCAGATTTTGAAATTAAATATAAAAAAATCTGTTTGCTCTTTTGAGAAATGGATTTCAGTGCAGAATTCTGCTGAAGCAGCACTATTACCCGATGCATTTTGAAAAAGAAAAAAAAATGTTTTCCCATGACAGTATCCCTTTAAGTTCTTAAGTGATATTTATTGTTTCTTCTTGAGCAATCATGTCTGAAAGTAAAGCCTCAGCTTGGGTATTGTCATAATTGTTTCAGCTGGTATTTACAGGGGTGGTTCACCTTTCAGTTACTTTTTAGTATGTTATAGAATGGACAATTCTAAGCAAAATTTCAATTAGCCTTCATTAATTGCTATAATTTTTAAATTATTTCTTTTGATTCTTTGACCCCATCTGAACAACAAATGCTCTTTAAAGCTACAAATGTATTGTTGGTGCTACTTTTTATTACTTGTCTTTCTATTCAGCCCCTCTCCTATTTATATTCCTGTCTCTTATTCAAATCAATGCATGGTTGCTAGGGTAATTTGGACCCTAGAAATCAGATTGCTGAAATAGAGAACTGTATAGCTGCTGCGTAAAAAACTAAAAAACTAAAAATCCAGAAATAAAAAATTAAAACCAAATGCAATGTGTTCAAGAAGCATTTCAAATATTGCTTTGAAACAATTACTGGATTGATTTCTTTGACTGCATTTGGACCCCAGTAATATTAGTTTATATAACCAAGAAATATTTGTGAATATAACAAGTTTAATTTCAATGTCTTCAATATACTGTTTTTAATTCAAGGATTTCCTTTTACTCTATAAGAATAAAACAGTAGCTTGTACTTGATCCCACCTAAGAAATAATTAATGCATATTGGAAGCAAAACCAGCCTATTGAGTTTATATATTGTTTATTGATTTTCTAGTAGATAAAAGGTATGAAGGATGAAAAACCCTTAGGTCCCGAGCATTCTGCATAATAGGTCCCATACCTGTATATAAATCAGGGCTGTCTAAGCTGCAGCATATAAGTGGACATTGTATTTAAAGGAAAACTATACCCCTCAAACAATGTAGGTGTCTCTAAAAAGATATGTAAAACCCTGCTTCGTGTAAGTAAACCATTTTCATAATAATATACTTTTTTAGTAGCATGTGCCATTGGGTAATCATAAATAGAAAATTGCCATTTAAAAAAAAAATAAGGACAGCCTCCTGGGATCGTATGATTCAACGGTGCACACAAACATACCAAACAAACTATAAAGTTAGGTCACATGAGCCAATTAACAGACAGAGTTGTGTCTTTTGCTTCCACACTTCTTCCTGTTACAGTTAGAGTTGAAATATTTCTGGTCAGGTGATCTCTGAGGCAGCACACAGACCAACACAAAATGGTGGTTCAAGGCAAGAGATGTAAAAAGGGCAATATTTATTTAAATATATATTCCAGTTTGGTAAGATTCTTTAATATGCCACTTAATTTGATGTAAACCATATGGTGCTCAAGTAATCCTTTTGAGGGTATAGTTTTCCTTTAAATAAGAGCTGAATGTTTGCAGGTTGAAATCTTTATTTGTTTTGCATTTGGTGACAATTATTTTCCAATTCTCCCTCTTCCTTTATTAGCTACTGTCATCTCTGTTATGGGGGAACTAACGCAAATGTAATATAAGCTTCATCATACTGAAATAAGAAACTTTTCCCTCTCTCTGCATCTGTTTCTCTTCATTCTGTCTTCATGCATCAGTTGGGTGTCAGATGAATGATCCAATATAGCTTATAGGGGTGGCTCCCTTTCCTAGCAGATGAATTAGAGCTCACTCAAATAGCTGATTCCAGTACAAACAAAATCTAATAAAATAATTGCCTTTGGCACAAATTCTGCATGTAGAGAGACATGATGTCTGGTGATTTTAATAGAGTGAACTCTAATACATCTTATAGGCAAAAGGAGCCCCCCTATAAGATCTATTGGATTATTCATCTAACGTCCAACTCCTGCATGAAGTAAGAATGAAGAGAAACCGATGCTGAGAAAGGAATATCGAAGTTAAACTTGGTTGTTTCAGAAATGGTGCAGAATATTTCAGTATGCTGAAGCTTGTATTCAATTTTCATTTTTGCAATAGTTCCCCCTTTAATAATAACAGAAATGCTACTGGAGTTCATTGTAAATCAGAGGCAGCAGTAAACTTGGGGCTGCACTATGTGTAACCACCAGAACATGCTGTTGTTTCACAAGTAATCCTACTCAGTATGGTGAGCAGACTGCTATGTCCAAGCATATAGCATTCATCCTACACCATAAATATGGTCCTACTTGAGGGGGGAACTGTTAATGGGGGGGGGTTGTTGTGAAAATGTGCTTGCAGGCGGGCAACATAGGTTCTGAAATACCTCTCCACCCTGTATCTTTGCAATTGTTGCTTATTGCTTACACATTACTCCCACGTGCAATGGCAGGTTTACAGTGTTACATCGGGCCACAAAATATCCTGTGTACCATTGTCTTGAGCCAGAGACTTGAGAGTGCAAGCTCATGGAACTGCTCACACAGTGCAAATGCTGTTTGGGGCAGCAAATACAGCCCTCAGCTATTCACTGAATGTGCATCTCTCTGGAGCGGAGCAGTGTTTTCTCTTTCAGTTGTGTTCTTTTAAAAGGGGATGACCATTTCTCTTTTTTAAATTACAATATTTTCCCCAGTTGTGCAGTTGATAAGCAAGAGCTGAATGAAGGTGTGCAGCTTTTGCTTTGAAGAGAGATTTACCAAAGCTTGCAGGAATGGTTGACACACACTATTGATGTTTATCAATTGTACTTTAATGGCCCCTGCATTTTCTACATGACCATACAGCTACTTTCCTTTAAAAAAAAACAAAAAAACTACTTTTTTTTCATATGCAGTGTCGGGGTCTGATGGCTGCATCACATGTGTATGTTAATGTGCTGGTTGCATCTCTGTGACATTTTCCTTTTAAGTCCCTGTAATATTTCCTTATGCTGTATTCTTCAAGCAATAAAATTTAATGTTTTATAAAGTTTTGTATTTTTACTCGATGTACAACCTCTTGAATGTTTGCCTTTCCAGACCGTGTATGTGTTCTGGTGCCTTTATTTTGTATCTCCTAGAATTAGGCACATTTGCTATTTACTGTGGTTCTTTTATCCTGCTCCATTGTTTTAATTTATGAGCAGTTGTTCTATCGGATATCCCAATATCTGGGCCAGACAGCACAGACCTGTATAAATGTTTTTCTGATTAGGGATGCACAGAATCCACTATTTTGGTTTCAGCCGAACCCCCGAATACTTTGAGAAAAATTTGGCCGAATACCAAACCGAATCCGAACCCTGGAAGGGGAAAACATTTTTACTTCCCTGTTTTGTGACAAAAAGTCATTCAATTTCCCTCCCCGTCCCTAATTTGCATATGCAAATTAGTGTTCAGATTAGGTTCAGTTGGGCAGAAGGATTCGGCTGAATACAAATCCTGCTGAAAAAGGTCGAATCCTGGATTCAGTGCATCCCTAGTTCTGATTGACATCTGTGTTTTTGCATGATGATTGTTGGGCTAAATCTGCCAATAATTGGTAATATTGGCAATGAATAATTAAATTGTATAGGAGTATCCACACTGGTGTTTTCTTACCTTACACATTAACTAACACACTCACACTAACACACTCACACTAACACACACACACACTATATTTAAAGAGCCTGATGCACATACATCCTGAAGCTGTGAACAACATTTTCTTCTGCAAATATATATCATCCACCAGCAATCCTTATTTTACTTCAGATAAGGTATTTCCTGGAAAAAGAAAATATCAACTTAATCCTTTTAATATAATATATATCATATGTAAATGTGGATTTTCAGATTGTGCAAAGGCCTACAATTTCTGTAAAAATTGGCTATTTTTTTTTTAAAGGGGTACTATAACCCTTATATTCAGCAATGAATGGGCCTTGTGCTGAACATACGTTTTGCCTATTATTTTAATCATGAAAGATGTTATTTGTTAGAGCTAAACTGGGTAAACCTGGAAATTGAAGCAACTCCATATTTGGTCCTTGCAAGGTATATAAGAAATTTACCAGAGCTGTATAACCCACCTGCATAATGAATCGTGCTAATAAAGTTAAAAAAAAAAAGCCTCCCCACCCTTGAATTAGGTAAATTAGGAAATCCAGTGAAGGGTTGGGGGGCCAAAAAAGATTGCGGAAGTGACGTCACATGCACAAGGTGCTGATGTCACTTCCTCTGAATACATTGAGTAATAGCACACCGGCACGTGAAGTCCGCACGCACAATGTATTAGGTCTAGGGAGGCATTGTACCTAATTACAGCCCTGGGGACTGCTATCTTGCTGGGCCAAACAAGGAGTAGTTTCAGTTTCTCTGTGTGCCTTCATAACACAATCATAGATTTATTTTCATGATCAAAACAAAAGTACAATCACTGAACTGGTATTGAACAAGGGGTATACTTTCCCTTAACATTAAAGGGAAGGCTGTTGTTTATGGAATATCTGTGATTTCTCTGAATTGAGGGATAGAGCATGAGATCTTTTATGTTGAACATTTAAGTTTATATTTAGTCCATTAAATGTCTATAAATAGAAATTACTATTAATCAGTGTGGCTGCATATTCATGAAGTATTACAAGCTACAGACTATATTCTGAAATGTCATATGTTACTGTTCTTGTAGGTCAATTATATCATTCAAAGACATGCAAAACAATGACAGCAATACGCATAACCATGCCCCAAATGCTAAAAGCTATTCTCAATTACACACGGGTGCAGTATCCTACACAGGGTTACCCTATGCTACGTTTCACTGTTCTATTCTCTTTACATGGTGAAATGAGGTGTGTTAAGGTCAGTGTGGGATTGTGAGTGTCAAAATAGGCTCCCACAGACCCACTAAAGAGTGACTTTATCTTTCAGCAGCCTCTCTGGCATTTGCCAGAATCCAAAGACTGCCAGTTTGGACCCCCTCTTAATATCTAAAATATTTTCATGAAATGAAACAGCCTGCTGTAGTATTGCTGTTCTCATAAACACTCACAAGATGGCTCTGTTCCCTGTGTTCACAGTAAGTGCTGCTAAGGACAAAACCAATAGACTGAAAATACACTAATTTACTGTTGTACTTTCTGTGTGTCCTGAGTGGTTTTCCAGCCTTGCAATTTGGGCAACTCTATGGCTGTTTCTCTGCCCAGTGGCTGAGAAACGGCTGATTTGCTGCTCCGATATGTTGTTGGCGTTGGCCTGGGTGCAGACACAGAGCGGATTTTGGCACAAAAATTTTTTTTTTATGGCGTAACTAGATATTACTGGGCCCCACAGCAAATGATTTTTCAGGCCCTCAAAATGTCTAGAGACCCGTTATACCAATATTTATTGAAATTGTATATGAATTAGGGCCTCATGGGGCCCCTATACCTCCTGGGCCCCCCAGCAGCCGCAGGGTCTGCTTCCTCTATAGTTACGCCCTGCTGCCTATAAGAGGAGAAGCCGTAGCTATAATATAATTTATTTTCCCCCAGCAAACTTGTAGTTGTGGGTTGATAATTGCAATGCTAATAATTCAAAAGCCATACAACAATTTAAAACTGAAAAGTTGCTTAGGATAAATCCATCCAGATGAAGGGGAATTTCTAAAGCAAAAGGAAAGACAAGCTGCATAGAGGTCTGCCAATATAATAGGCACCCCCAATGAATGAGAGTGCTAGGTTTTGGGCAAAAAATGCACCAGCCTGTAAGGTGTTGAAAATGAAAGAAGCAAGGCCAATCATGTATACGTTCACAGTGTTAAGCTGCATACCTCCCAACTGGCCCGTTTTGACAGTCTCAATTTCTGACAGCTCAACGAGCAGTCCCAGTTTGTTACTGAAACGTGACAACTTTCTATTTGATCTCCTGCACTGAACAGCCAGAAAAAGATACAAAGTTTCTAATTTAATTTGCTTTTGGCCCAGAATAGATACTTTGGTATCAATTTAAGGGCCCGTACACATGGGCGTTTTGGACCTGCGCTCCCCTGCGTTGTGTTTGGCTGCGTTCAGCCGCAGGGGAGCGCAGGTCTAGACGCAACTCATTCTTTTCAATGAGGTTGTACCCACGAGACGCGTGTAAGCGCTGAACGCAGGTTCAGACGCAACATGCTGTATTTTTCCTGCGTTTGGCGCCTACATGCGTTCGTGTGAGTACAGCCCCATTGAAAATAATTGAGTGCGTCTATACCTGCGCTCCCCTGCGGCTGAACGCAGCAAAACGGAACGCAGGGGAGCGCAGGTAAAAACGCCTGTGTGTAAGGGCCCTAAGATAAGGTCGTCTCTTGGGAGAACAGCTTAAAGGCAATTTGCAAAACCATAACAACATATAAAAACCACAGAAATGTGTTCAAACTTTCAGAACTTTTGTAAAATGGACATAGTAACTAAGGAATGTTGCCACAAAAATGGGTGTGGTCAGAAAAATTTGCCACGTTTTATCCATCTTTCTGTTTCCAAAATGTTTGGAGGCATGTAGCTGCCAGGCACAAATAGCATGGACAATATGGTAGGCAGGAAGTAACGAGGATGCTTCATTTGTTCATCTGCCCATGCTACATGCAATGGCAATTAAACATTTCAAACCTGTCTGATTCTTGACTGAATTGGCAGACCAGCATACAGGTACCAATAATCGTACAATCTTGTATGTGTTTAGCTCTTTTAATCAGAGTGAAACTATTACTTTTTTTAAAAATACTTTTTATCTGCTATGGATTAAAGCAAATACCAGTAAAAAAAAAAAAAACCAGCCCATATAAATAAAGTTTCATGAAAAATTTACTTTTCTAGTAGTGTGTGCAATTGGATAATTCCATATTGAAGTTGGTGCTTCAGATTTCCAAAAATGAATATTAAAAAAATCTGTTGGATTTCAGTGCAGAAGTCTACTGGAGCAGCACTATTAACTGATTTTTGGGGGGAAAAAAACATGTTTTCCCATGAGAGTATCCCTTTAAGTAAAATTTTGTTATAGAGTGTATGAGGTACTGTTGCCCCACACAAACCAAACAAAAATGCCTCCGTAGCTTTCCTTCTCCTTTAACAATTACTATTCACTGTCAGATAACTTGTATACTGTTCTCCATCAAAATGATCGCAAAAGCATTGACTGAAGTACAATCAGCCATTTCTATATAATCTAGCGGTGCCACTACATATAAAGGATAGTAATAATAACAACTTATGCATGTTTGTGACATTTGTTGTACATACAGTATCTTCAAATTCCTTCACACTTTAGCTGTCTCTCTTTATTGGGCTCCTGCTGCTTGTTTATAGTCTAATATAGGAAACATTAGCAGGAATGTAATAGACAATGTTGTCAGAGCACTGCTTATATATACTGTAACTCTTGCAATAAATACATTATTTTATATAGAAAAGCCATTAGTCCAGGACTGCTTTAATAAATGGGCACAAGGAACATCTGAACATTCAGGGGAGGCTACAGTAAACTGCACTGGAATAATTAGAAGTTTTTTTCCTTCAAATGCTAAGCTTTTCTAAACATTATTTTTTTTCCCCCTGTGCCTGCCAGCGATTTCTATTCTTTCCAGTGGGAAAGCAGTCTGGGGAGATTAGTCGTCTGAAGAAGAGGAGTTTTTTCGCTGGGTGCCTAATCTCCCCAGAATCGCCACGGGTACCACCACCCTAAAAGTGGGAAGAACTTTAAGTTGTATACAAACAAGTGTACAAACTGCTACCTGTACAAATGCCTGGTTGGTAAAATGTGAGAACAGAAGGTACTGGCATTGGATGAGAAATATGATGTTATATGCCTTGCTGAAACATGGGAGAGATTGAGGAAATATAAAAGGAGGAGGAGGAGGCATGTCTGTTTGTCTCTTTGTTAAGCAGGAATTAAAAAACCTTTATAAAGTAAATAGTGATGGAGGAAAATCTGAGATCTGAAGCCTTATGGGTTAATTTTTTTTACATATTATAAAGCTTTATGTATGGGTATACTATAAAACCCTGAACATAAGACTAGGGACACACAAAAGAGATTGTCCACACTGATCCTCCTCTTCTTATATTCTGCCGCGCTGCAGGAATGGCAGATTTCAGCTCAAAATGCAAAATCTCATGTTTCAGACCTATAGGTAAATTTAATGTACATTCATATTTTAAAAAGTATTTTTTTTAATATCAGTTTCACTTTAATTTCAATTACCCACATTTTGACTGGAGCAACACTACACCAACAAGTAAACTTCTGGATTTCTGTATCAAGATAGCAGACTGGCAATCTGTGGATTCTGGCCAATGCCAGAGGGGCTGCTATAAGATGCAATTGATAGTCCCTGTTTATTGGGTTGGTTTGGGACTGTTGGAATCTATGTGTAATTAAAATGCAAGGGCCTATTTTCAGTCTCAGTCTGCCACCTGCATGATAGTCCAAAAAGCATATAAGTAAACATCAAAGTATTATTAACAGAACACTCATTTCAAAGGAACAGCTCAGTGTAAAAATTAAAACTGGGTAAATAGATAGATAAGCTCTGGAAAATAGAAAATCTTTTAAATACAGTTAGGCAAAAATGTAATGTATAAAGGCTGGAGTGACTGGATGTGTAACATAATAGCCAGAACACTACTACCTGCTTTGCAGCTCTCTTGGTTTTCACTGATTGATTACCAGGCAGTAACCAATCAGAGACTTGACTGGTGAGCCACATGGGACAAAAGTAGGGATGCACCGAATCCTGGATTTGGTTTGGGATTCAACCAGGATTCGGCCTTTTTAAGCAGGATTCGGCTGAACCGAATCATAATTTGCATAAGCAAATTAGTGGTGGGAAGGGAAATCGCATTACTTTTTTTGTCACAAAACTAGGAAGTATAATGTTTTTCCCTTCCCACCCCTAATTTGCATATACAAATTAGGATTCAGTTCGGTATTCGGCCAAATCTTTTGCAAAGGATTCGGGGGTCCGGCCAAATCCAAAATAGTGGATTCAGTGCATCCCTAGAAATAACAGTTTGCCTTTGAATCTGAGCTTAATGCTGAGGATCAATTACAAACTCACTGAACAGTTATGTCCCATGTGAACCCCCTTAAAGTCACTGACTAACTCAGAGTTAGAGAGCTGAAAAGCAGGTAGTGTTCTGGCTATTATGTTAGACATCCAGTCACTCCAGCCTTTATACATTACATTTTTGACTAACTATATTAGAAACATTTTTTATTTTGCACAGCCTATCTATTTACCCAGTTTTAATTGTTACACTGAACTGTTCCTTTAAAGGAATTGTTCAGTATAAAAGTAAAAACTGGGTAAATAGATAGGGTGTGCAAAATAAAACAGGTTTTCAATATAGTTAGTCAGGCAAAAATGTAATGTATAAAGGCTGGCGTAAGTGTAAGCCTAACCTAAAAGAACAGGACACTACTTCTTGCTTTTCAGCTCTCTTGGTTTACACTGAGTGGTTACCCTGGTTACCAGGCAGTAACCAATCAGTGACTTGAGGTAGGGCCACATGGGTCATAACTGTTGCTTTTGAATCTGAGCTGAATGCTGAAGATCAAAGGCAAACTCACTGAACAGTTATGTCCCATGTGGCCCCCCTTCAAGTCGCTGACTTACTCAGATTTAGGGAGCTGAAAAGCAGGAAGTTGGATTCTGGCTATAATATTGGACATCCAGTCACTCCAACTTTTATAGTTTGCATTTTTCCCTGACTAACTATATTAGAAACATTTTTTATTTTGCACAGCCTATCTATTTATCCAGTTTTTAATTTTACCCTGAATTGTTCCTTTAATTTGATTTGTCTCCACAATTCCTGCTTTATGGCTGTTTCTTAGACTGTTAGCGCATGTATTCTGTTTACTGCTTGCGAAATGTTAAATGAAATGATGAATTTTGAGAATATGTACTGTAAACTATAGACTAAAGAATATTCCCTGTGGTGTGCTCAGTCTATATTTGTTATAAACATCCTTCCATATATAAATATACAGTGTGAGAATTAATATTTCCTGCAATTGTGTAGCGACAAATACATAGAACTATGCATGTTAGACCATAATAATGAGTACTGTGTACAACCTTAACATTTAATGACTGCCTTTTATTTTGTGTAATGCCAAGAATGTATAGTTAGGTCCATAAATATTTGGACATACAACTTTTTTCTAATTTTGGTTCTGTACATTACCACAATGAATTAAATGAAAAACTCAGATACAGTTGAACTGCAGACCTTCAGCTTTAATTTAATTGGTTGAACAATAAGATTGCATAAAAATGTGAGGAACTAAAGCCTTTTTTTAACAGAATCACTTCATTTCAGGGGCTGAAAAGGAATTGGAGAAATAAAAAAAAAATGAAAATAAAATGTTAATTTCTAATACTTGGTTGAAAACCCTTTGCTGGCAATGACAGCCTGAATCTTGAACTCATGGACATCAGCAGTTTCTGGGTTTTCTACATTTTAACGCTCTGCCAGGCATTTACTGCAGTGGCTTTCAGTTGCTGTTTGTTTGTGGACCTTTCTGTCTGAAGTTTAGTCTTCAACAAGTGAAATGCATGCTCAATTGGGTTCAGATCAGGTGACTGACTTGGCCATTCAAGAATATTCCACTTCTTTGCTTTAATAAACTCTTGGGTTGCTTTGGCTGTATGTTTTGGGTCATTGTCCATCTGTATTATGAAAAGCCTCCCAATCAATTTGACTACATTTAGCTGCATTTGAGCAGACAGTGTCTCTGAACACCTCAGAATTCATTGGGCTGCTTCTGTCCTGTGTCACATCATGGATAAACACTAGTGTCCCAGTGCAACTGGCAGCCATGCACACCCAAGCATCACACTGCCTCCCAAATGTTTTACACATGATGTGATATGCTTTGGATCATGAGCTTTTCCACGCCTTCTCCTTACTTCTTTCTTGCCATTATTCTGGTAGAGGTTGACTGCAGTTTCATCTGTCCAAAGAATGTTTTTCCAGAACTGTGCTGATTTTTTTAGATTTTTTTTGGCAAAGTCCAATCTAACTTTTCTATTCTTGATGCTAATGAATGGCTTACACCTTGCAGTGCACCCTCTGTATTTACTTCCACTTCTCTCTATGGTAGACTTGGATATCGATATGCCTACCTCCTGGAGAGTTTTGTTCACTTTTAGGCTGTTGTGAATGGAGTTCTCTTCACCATGGAAATGATTATGCGTTCATCCACCACAGTTGTCTTCCGTGGACATCCAGGTCTTTTTTTGTTGCTGAGTTCACCAGTGCTTTCTTTCTTTCTCAGGATGTACCAAACTGTAGATTTTGCCACTCCTAATATTGTAGCAATTTCTCGGATGGGTTTTTTTTTTTTTTGCAGCTTAAGGATGTCCTGTTTCACCTGCATGGAGAGCTCATTTGACCGCATTTTGTGTGTTCACAGTAAAATCTTCCACATACAAGTAGTGTATAATACTGAAGAAGGGGGGGGGGGTTGTTATAAGTGGAACAAGTGCTTAAATATATAAACATTTTATATATGCTTCATCATATTGAATTAAGAAACTTTGTAAATACAATCTCGCCTATTTAACCAGTTAATCTGGGAGCCGCGTGAATGTGCGTCTGCACTGTTTCCCAGTTGGCCACGCCCCCCACAATCATTTAAATATTCTGTGTTGTTTCTGAAATGATCAAGTTTATCTTCACTATCCCTATCTCAGTATCTGTTTCATTCTCAAGCATTCTCATTCTTTATTTATAGTGTGGTGTACAATAGAAGACAAACACATGTACCTAAAACAATAGGCCTGCTTGCCACTTTGAAAGCTTGTATAAGAATAGCTTGATCTATCAATACCAAACTAAATAACAATCATTTCCCTGTATGGGACTGCATATATATGGCACATTGGCATTAATAAAGTAAGTTTTAAATAATTACAAGTTCCATCATTTAACTATTGGCTTGAGACTCTCCTACTATGTATTAACTGTGCTTTGCCAAGATAATTCATTACTCATATCAGTCTCTCAGAGAAATCAGCCTGTTTGTATAACAAGCTGTTGAGTCTTACCCTACTCTACACCAATTCTGTCCATCTTATATGGTACCAGGGGCCAGAATTTTTCTTGTGTATGTGGTGGAGGGCTGATCAGGGCCGGGCCAGTAAGCACGTGCCTAGGGCGCAAAGCTGGGGGGGGATGCCAGGCACGTACCATCTCTGGCTCCCACCCCTAGCCCGGCCCCCTCTCTGGACTGTCTGCTTCCATGTGTGCCGATGCGCGATTTTGCCCATGCACGCAACCAGTCGGCACTGTGTCCAGCCAGATTGCCTAGGGTGCCTGGCTGGCATGGCCTAGCTCTGGGGCTGATAGTGGAAGCCACTGTTGACCAGTCCCTGTTTTTAAATCACACTCACTTTAAACCACATCCATGTTGTCACAAGAACTTTTAAGACCATGTCCAAATTCATGGTGGTAGCACACAAAAAAATGGCTGGTGCTCACTACAGCAATATCACTCATTATTTATGTGAAAAATCTAAGTCATATTAAAACATACACATAAATCCCCCTCTTCCCCTGTGTAGAGAACAGTACCCCCCCAGCACATTTTTAAACACCTTAGGGGCCCTAACAACAATTTCCAGATGCTAACAAACCTCCAGAACAAACCCTACCAGGCTCATGTCCCACAGGTAATGAAAGGCAGTGTATGACACACACACTAGGAGTATAGGGCAGGCAGATTATGGTACACACAGGGAGCATAGGGCAGGCAGAGTGTGGCACACACAAGGAGCATCGGGCAGACAAAGTATGTCACACACAGGGAGCATAGGGCAGAAAGAATAGAATATGGCACACACACACTGGGAGCATAGGGCTGGCAGAATGTGGCACACACAAGGAGCATAGGACAGGAAGAGTGTCACAAACAGGGGGCATAGGGCAGGCAGAGTATGGCACACACAGGGAGCATAGGGCAGGCAGAGTATGACACACAGGAAGCATAGGGTAGGCAGAGTGTGGCACACACAGGGAGCATAGGGTAGGCAGAGTGTGGCACACACTAGGAGCATAGGGCAGACAAAGTATGTCACACACAGGGAGCATAGGGCAGAAAGAATATGGCGCACACACTGGGAGCATAGGGCTGGCAGAATGTGGCAGACACAAGGAGCATAGGACAGGCAGAGTATGTCACAAACACTTTTGGTATGGGTGACCACTACAGGGCTTTAGGGGTATGAACAACAGAGGTGTTACAAGTGTGAACAGTGCAGGAGTTTTCAGTCTGAATTTTAGGTGTGAACAATGCAGGGACCAGTTAATCTCAGTTCTAATACCTTTTAAAGCTTACAGAAGGTAAGCAGTCACAGCAAGCAGACTTACATGTACTGGATACTGTCATGGGAAGAAAAGTTTTTTAAACATGCATCGGTTAATAGTGCTGCTCCAGCAGAATTCTGCATTGAAATCCATTTCTCAAAAGAGCAAACAGATGTTTTTATATTTAATATTGAATTCTGACATGGGGCTAGACATTTTGTCAATTTCCCAGCTGCCCCAAGTCATGTGACTTGTACTCTGATAAACTTAAATAACTCTTTACTGCTGTACTGCAAGTTGTAGTGATATCACCCCCTCCTTTTTCCCCCAAGCAGCCTAACAACAGAACAATGAGAAGGTAACCAGATAACAGCTCTCTAACACAAGATAACAGCTGCCTGGTAGATCTAAGAACAGCACTCAGTAGTAAAACGCATGTCCCACTGCCTTCTATTCAGTTACATTGAGAAGGAAAAACAACAGCCTGCCAGAAAGCAGTTCCCTCCTAAAGCGCTGGAACAAGTCACATGACCAGGGGTAGCTGGGAAATGGGCAAAATGTCTAGCCCCATGTCAGATTTCAGAACTGAATATAAAAAAATCTGTTTGCTCTTTTGAGAAATGGATTTCAGCTCAGAAGTCTACTGGAGCAGCACTATTAACTGATACATTCTGAAAAAAACATGTTTTCCCATGTCAGTATCCCTTTAAGTAAGAACCAGCTATGTTCTTTATTTAATGCAACTGCATCTTAGAGAAAGCAGAATATACTGTACATATATTCAGTATAATGTATGTCCTTCAAGCATAAAATAATATTTCACTCTCCTTTCATCAATATGCTTATTTTTATCAATGTATTAGCACCAAACAAAGAACAGGGGACAGCTTCGTTTCAAAGGGCAAGTCAAACACAAAATAAGAATGTGCCTAATAAAAGATAACATAATTCTAAGTAACTTTCTAAAGTAAATTACAATTACAAATGCTTTTAAAGTTATTTGTAAAATAATTTGTAAACAAAACTATTGCTATTGAAAGCAGCATTTGCTTAACTCCAGAAAAATGTTGCAAAAGTCTTTTAGTTCCCCTGCAAAACAGGTCTATTAATCAGTTGCCTTGTCTTATATTGTTTCAACAGTCTGAGCCATCAGAGCATAGTATAGTAAGGGACAGACAAACACTGCTTTTAGTAGAGTTGCATATACAAATAACTTAAAAAAATACAAAAATGCAATGTAATTGTACTTTCTTTTATTAGGTAAAAACATTTTTTGTTTGGGTGTGTTTTAGATTGCACATTTTTACAAATATTTAAATACACAGATCATTACTATGAGAGTGATTACATTATTTTTGGGCAACACTCAGAGACTGGCAATATAATGACACCACTATTCAGTTGCACAGACCATACACAAGCCATGACTGCCAGGATATAGAGTGAAAAGGGGCAAATACTGTGACCATTATGAACAAAGTCATTTACTAGAGTCAGGCCAAAGATTAACCCAGGGCTCTTCCAGGACAAATTAATTTTGAATAGCTTCAGTCTTGTTAATTGTGCCACCTCCTACTGTGCTAGACACAAAGTAATGTCCCACTGTCACTGTGTCTGCTTATATCAGACTACTTCCCAGAATTTACTATGGGAAGCAGTGCTGGGTGATAGCATGGCATTTCTACCACTGTTGTATTTAATGTTTTGATGCCATTGACCTCAGTCTAGGGCTAGGCAGTCATATTGACACTTGTAACAATGGGCTTGCCTGACAATTATTCCACAGAAGTACAGAAGAAGATGAGAATTCACTCACACTGTATACTATAGACTGTCTGGTCCACCAAGCTACGTATGCATCCTACAATGCATCGTGATGATGGGTCTCCTAACAGTCTGGAAAAGCAGCCACTACAATGTCAGGCAATTTACTTGGAAAGTGTTTGGAAAATTCTATTTAAAGCAGCACAAATATGACATTTTAAAAAAAACACATGGTTTCTATATTTAGTAATGAACACTTAGGGGCAAATTTACACAATTCACATGAATAGATCGAAGTTTGATTGAATATGATCGAATTACAATCGTACGATTTAATCGGATATTCAAATATTCTAATTTGGCCTCTTCGATCATCGAATACCGAATTATAGAATAGTTCGAATGATCGGATATTCGATAATTTGATGATCGAAGGAATCAATATTTTAAAATTCTTCGAATGCCTACTTCGCCGGATTGAACCTAGCGAATTGCAATAGAAGCCTATGGGAACCCCCCATAGGCTTCTTTGACTAAGTGCTGCTCGAATACCATTCGTAGGATCGAAGCGTTCGAAGGAAAAAGTACAGTTTTTTAGTGAAATTAAACGATCGGTCGATCGTAAATCGAATATCGAGCAAAATAATAGCCTAAAACTATTCGATAAGCATTTGATAGTCGAATGCTTATCGAATTTTGAATACATTTGTAGGATTTTTGGGGAATAAAAGTAAATTTGCCCCTTATTCTTCATGCTATATTAGTCCTGAATGGGAGCATACTAGAGAGCTAGAAAGTGTGATACCTCTGGATTGTTACAAGTAGCTCCCCTTCAGATCTGATGGAACATCCACCTTTATGCTTCTAAGGGAGAGTATTTAGGCTAATGGCACATTTAAAATTAAACAAAAATTACCTTACGGCTGGTGGGAAAGCATTTTGGGACCTGTCGCCCATAGTAGCACAGATTTAAATGCGGCAACAAATCTCCACGTGCCTAGGGCCATTAGATATCAGGATAAGGTTATCCCTTAATGGACAGAACCCATATAAGCAAATTAGGGTGTCAATAACTGTTTTCCTTTGTTTTGCTCCAGAAAGAAATTAAGATGTTTATATGAATTCTGAATGATTTTCTTTGCGTAAAATTAGGCCTCACATAAAGACAGTGAAGTCTATTGTCTTTGAAACTAACTTGAACTATCATTTTTACCACTAAAGATCTAGCATGAGGGCAGAAGAAAAAGGATTGTGTGATTGTTATAGTCAGATTCAAAATACAATGCTCCTTGTTTGCCTGACCAACATTTTCAAACTTAACTATAAAAATTAGGGATGCACCGAATCCAGGATTCGGTTCGGGATTCGGCCTTTATCAGCAGGATTCGGATTCGGCCGAATCCTTCTGCCTGGCCGAACCGAATCCGAATTTGCATATGCAAATTAGGGCCAGGGAGCTAAATCACGTGACTTTTTGGCACAAAACAAGGAAGTAAAAAATGTTTTCCCCTTCCCACCCATAATTTGCATATGCAAATTAGGGTTCGGATTCGGTTCGGTATTCGGCCAAATCTTTCGGGAAGGATTCGGGGGTTCGGCCGAATCCAAAATAGTGGATTCGGTCCATCCCTAATAAAAATGAGCAATATCTACAACATGATATCAGTTCAGATCCTCAGCCCAACACAACATAACAAACATACCAAACTCATATCAATTTTAGAGGTATATGTATGGGCAAAGTAAAAGAACTAATAGTTCCCTATCTTCTTAGCACATCCTGGCACTTTGTGACCTATATATCTTTTAATGCCTTCTTCCATTGACTGTTTACTGTCTGGAACCAGAGTTCTAGGGATTTTACTTCCTAACTTTCTTCTCAGGGACCCAAAATTAAGACAGAGATTGGGGTTGTTAAACAAAACTTGGATTACTTACTTTATTAGGGCTATAAACTATGCTTGCTAGATTTCATAGTATTCAGTTTTGACCAGCCCTATACAAGATGGGGTACAATTTTGGGGTCTTGTTCTCCTGTAATGTGGAATGCAGACAGAAATGGCTATACCTAATTTAGGGACTTCCAGTTTAGAAGTATTCTTGTCCCCTCTTGATCATTTATCTGTGACTCTATTGTAATATTGTCAAAGACAGTTTTCAACAGTTTCTCTCTCTCTCAGTGTTACTGAAAAATCTTGATTTTCTTAACACAGAGATTCAGATTTGAGGCCCAGAAATGTTATTATTCTCTTGAAGGTGGCAAGGAAAGGGTTTGATTGCCATGGCTATAATCTTCAGTACTGTTTTTTGCACTTTGCACCTTAATTCCCTGTTCATAAATGAGATATTTATGGCTATATTTATCAAAGAGATCTAAGTCTGAGATGACCACAGTCCATTAAAATGAAATTCCACCACTCTCCATTCATATCTATGAATGAAAATTCACCCTTTGATAAATATGCCTTTAAAAATGCTATAGAAATAAATGGAGAGAGGCAGTTTTTCACTCTAGCGGACTGTAGTGATCTCAAAATTCACTCTTTGATAAATATACCTTTGTCTGTAGGGAAAACATATATAATATCTTCCTTTATAATAATTTGTTTACAAACTTAATTTATGACAAATATCTTCCTTTGGGACTACAGAAAATGTTTAAGTGTTTAATATGACTTGCCACTATGTTCCTAGGCCAATGCCTGGTGTCCAGCTCCACAGACACGCTCGGCAAATATATATCACCATCTTGCTTTTGATTCATGGTCAGCTGATCCAGTCTTCTATATTACACCCTGAAAAGATTTCCACTTGAAGCTGTCACTCGCTCCTTGCTGGCTGCGTTAGCCACTGCTGTTTGTACATGTGCATCTATCCACTCTCTATCCACGTTCAGGCGTATGCAAGAACATACGCCCATTCTGACACATAGGGGCAAATTTACTATAATTCCCCAAAAAATATTAGTTCTCCCTTGATATTCGAATGCTAATCGAATAGTTTTAGGCTACCCTTTTATTCGATTGTCGATCATTCGACGATCGAATAATGATCGAATAACGATCATTCTTTTGAAAGGTGTATTTATCGATGGCTGAAGTGAAAGTTCACCCTTTGATAAATACACCTTTAAAGATCCCATAGAAATACATGGAGAGTGGTGAAATTTCACTCTAGTGGCGGAACTTCACTCTGATAAATATACCCCCATGTGAGGTGATCTTCTTATAGATTGACACTGAGTGCTGTTTCCTTATTGTTATTCCTGATTGTTAGTTAAATACTCTTCAGGTTTCCCAGGTTGGTCTGATTCTGATCCTGACGCCCTGTTTGACTCCGCTTCCAGTCTGAATCCCTTTCTGTTACCTCGACCTTGGTTTCAGTAAGTGCCTATTGACTGTTTCATGGCACCTCTGTTACTCTACACATGGACTTATTCCTGTTGCAGTTTGGGCTCATTTTATATACTGAACTTATTGCACCAACCTAAATTTCAATTTGTCAATAGCAGCAATGATCCAGGACATGTCACAGGGGGGTCACCATCTTGAAAAGTGTCTGCAACACTCACATGCTCAATGGGATCTGAGCAGTTGTTGAGAGGCTAAGCTTAGGGGGCATTGCTAATTATTATCAAATTATTGTCTGTAATATAAGCTGATGCTACAGGGCTGATTATTAAATGCTGATGCTAGATGCACTGGTTTCTGTGATGCCGTGTAGTAATTATCTGTCTTAATTACTAATCAGCCTTATATTATGACATTTCTATTCTATGTGTTGTATATTGTGAGTGGGTCCCTAAGCTCAGTAAGTGACAGCAGCACAGAGCATGTGAATCAGTGAATCAGCAGAAAAGAAGATGGGGAGCTTTACTGCTAAAGGAATGTGGTTTCCTGGGGTTGGTAAAGAAGCCCAAAACATAACGTACAACATTTCTAGCCTACCTTTCTATAAAGGCTGGAGTGACTGGATGTCTAACAGAACACTACTTCCTGCTTTTCAGCTCTCGAACTTGAAATTAGTCAGTGACTAGCAGGGGGGCAACACGGGACAAAACTCTTCCGTGAGTTTGCAACTGATCCTCAACATTCAGCTTAGATTCAAAACCAAACAGTTATGACCCATATGACCCCCCTCAAGTCACTGATTGGCTACTGCCAGGAAGTAGTGTTCTGGATATTATGTTAGACATCCAGTCACTCCAGCCTTTATACATTACATTTTAGGCTAATTAACTATATTAGAAACATTTTTTATTTTGCACAGCCTATCTATTTAAACAGTTTTTATTTTTTACCCTGAACAGTTCCTTTAAGATTCCTGTTAGAAGCACTGGAATATGAAAAAGTCTGCCATAACATTCTCTAGAGTCATTAGTTGGACATTTTGGTTATAATGAATCTCTGTTTTGGAACTTTGTCTTTAAATGATGCAATACCCATTCATCTTGATTTGTTTGGGTCCATAAAAACAATCGTACCTTCATCCTAGCTGTGAAAAATTCAGAGGGCTAATTTATGAATCCCATATTTACAAATGCAAAAGCACTTAGTGGAACACAATTGGTCACCTAATCAATAATTTACCCAGCACTTGTGTCCAGAGCATTGGTGCTCCTCTTGCCATGTTAAATATCTCTTGGGGGGGGGGGAGCAGACCACAGCACCGTCCAATTTAGGACCACTCTGTTCTTAAACCTGCCACTTGAATGAGTGACCACGTCCCTCTCTTTTACTTGTAGGACCTGAACGTTTTTAGCATGATCAACAAACAAGCAGATTCTTCCTACGAAATGTCCACCAACTGCTTGTTAAATCAGGCTATTCTGACTGCTTGACCCTAGTGCCATAATGCAAATAGGTGTCATTGGGACTAGAACTGTATCAACTAGTCAATGTGGTCCCCAATCCGACGGGAAAATCAAGATGATTTTTGGCCAGCGGTTGGTGAGGCCCATCGGAGGACCCCATACCCAGTCACATAAATGTATAAATTGGTCTGAAGGACTCAAACTGACAACTTAAATCTGCCCAGGTATGGCCACTTTTCAATGATTAAAAAGAGACTATTCTAATTCCCCTTAATGCTGTATTATACTCAACCTCTTTCTTTTATGGTTGGACAAAATTGGTTTAGAAACCAAATAGCATTGCTCCCTTACTATTGCTGGTTTCTTAAATGTGGTACAGTATTGCATTTTTTGACAGGATATTAAGCCGATTGTACCCCTGGATAAGATTTGTTGCAACTTTGTGAATCTAAAGTCTTTTTTTCAATTGCTTTCCATCTTTTATTTGTTACTGATTTTCCAAAATGTAAGATTAAAGTTTTATGTTCTGGTCTCAGTAATCCAGGTGCAGTTTTTGTTACAATTTGTTACATTAGGTGAAACATTTCTTAGCAGCATCTGTGGAATATTTGCAACAATTGTATCAATTCTACCAGCTGCCTTTGTGGAACTCTGGGATTCTGCTCAGCGGGCCAAAGATAAGAGATACATCAACTAAATGTATCAATTAAAAGTCAGCAACCCCCCCCCCCCAACTGCTTTAGAAAAACATATGGTGAAAAATTTAATGTTACACTTCAATATTAGAAAAACAACCAGTTGTTTTCACATAGATCACCAGAAATAATTACTTTTTCCAACTACTTTCAATGTGTAAAGTGTCATTTTTCACCTTCCAAAGCAGCTCTGGGATTGGGGGTCACTGACCCTGTAAACTGTACTAAATTGATACATTTAGTCGATACATTTCTTATCTTTGTCCCTGTTGAGCAGAATGTCTGCAGCTGTTAGAATTGATACAATAGTTGCTAACAATTCAGAGATGTTGCTGAAAAAATAAAGCAACTACATGTTGCAAAACTGTAACAGTTTAGAGTGTGCCTGAATTACTGACCTGCAGGACAGAAACACCAGAGACAAGAACATTCAACTTTACACTTAGATTTTGAAAAAACAGCAAAAAAATATAATGGAAAGTATTTGAAAAAAGTCTTTATTTCTGGTGAACAATGATAGAACTGAAAAAAGTGCTTGGAAGTTGAATAACCCCTTTAAAGAAAGTCAAAAGTAATACTACTCATATATATCATGAAACACTGATGATCTTGCTGGAAAGCCTTCATTTACAGGGGGTTGTGTATTACCATTAACTCTTTATTGCTATTGCCTTTATTAGTAGTAGACACAAAATAAAACTCTACGGAGTACATTTACTTAGGTCCAACTTTTTGCTTCAGAAAGCTTTGCCATGCTTCACGCAACTACATTTGATGGTAATTCACTACGATTAAGTTTATTCACCAAAAAGCGAAAATTTTGAGTTTTTGGGCGCCATTTTCTTTCTTCAGTCTTTCGGAATCAGACCAGCGTTTTAGGCGCATGCGCAGTTGGAGTAAATTTTTGGACCCGAAACACTGTGCATGCGCCAAAAGTCACAAAAATTGTCTAAAATTCTCCTTTAAGAGAAAAGCCACTATAACTCTTTCAAAAAGAAAGATTCTTTCCCCTAATGCTGCTTTCTTTTCAGGCAAAAACAAACACTTTTTATGTTGATATAACTTCTCTTTAAGTGACTGTAAATACAAGATTTTTTTTGTCTGAACTTTTAACCAATATTCAGGATAATTGAGTTGTCAGAAATAACATCCTGTCAATTAACCCAACTGTGTTGCTACAACAATGCAATAGCCTTGGAGCTGCAAAGTATTGGGTGACCTGTATAACTGTAGCCTCAGTGCATAAACAAGTGCTTTACTGTGCTCCTGCTTTATGTAGGTATACAAAAATTCACACTTTATCACAAACAATAATTTTCTTTGTTTAGACAAGCTTGACTAAGTGCTAAGGTGTTTTTTTTTTTTATTCACACAAAGTACTACCCTCATACCATGATGAAAAACATTTGGTAACAATACCAGTAAATACATACATGCATATTTTGTAGCATTAAAAGAATTTAAACGTATGCAACCGAAATGATATGTACTATTTATAAACTAGGTTTATGTGAAATATTTCTTCTCTTGTCACTGCTATCACTGCAACCCATATGGGTTGAGTTAAGGGCCATCCAACCAATAGTTCCAGTCCTCACATTAGTCGCTTGTGAAATCTCCTGTAAATGCTTTTTTTTACCGCAAAAACGTAAGTAAAACGCCAGTTGGAAACATATGGGGCACTATTTTAGTTGGCTAAATTTCTTCTCAAGATTTTTTTGAGGTTGACTAATCTGGTCTGCCATAAGCTTAGGGTGGCAATACACGGGCAAATCAAAGCTTCCACTATTGGTCCTTTAGACCAATTCGGCAGATAATCACTCATGTGTGGGGGCTTCCAACGATATCAAGCCAAAAATCACACTGATATCGATTCGCATCAGCTAGTTGATGCAGTTCTACTACTACCCGTCAGCGCCAATTCTCTTTGTTGTAATTCGATCATTCGGCCCTGGGGCCAAACATTCAGAGAAACCTGATATCGCCCTGCCTTTAGTGGGCATTTCGGGGAAAGATCTGCCTTTTTGGCAACCTTGCCAAGCGAGCGGATCTTACTGTGCTAGAAAGTGTGATGTGCTCTTTGTATATATAAATGTTATAGGAAACATACCCCTGTAGCTCGGTTTAAGAACAGGATTAGTGGTGGCACGTGGTGATTCACCTGATCGCCATACCACAAAGCGTCCTGTGATTCATTGCTGTGGCTTGTACAATAACCTATGGCCACTAAGTTGCCTAATCAGTCGCCATGATTGTGGTTGTGGCAAATTGCAGAAATGAATTGCCACTTGTGCGTCTTTGCCCTTAGGCTAGGGCCAAACAGGGGTCAAAATCAGCTAGCTGAAATATGCTTGCTCATTTCAGCCATATTGCGGGCAGTAACTTCCTCTCTCTTCCACATTCAGAAATGTTGAATCAGAAATGTCACACACAGGCTTCAGGAAATAACTCAAAGACTAATTTTAAAAAAATGAAGATCAATTGCAAAATTGCTAGGAGCTGGACATTCTATAACATCATAAAAGTTACAGTGAAGAAGAACTACCCGTTGGTTTTCACCATGTGCAAAGACAGCTTACACAGTGTAAAAACAGGTATACGTGGAAAACACACACACACACTACATTTGTTTCCATGGAATTTAGCTTAGTTTTTATTTGAAACCGGGTCCTGAGTTTAGCCAGGGGAATTTTGCAGGCATGTTCCCTCTCTGGCACATATTTACCATATTCATAGCATGTACTTTGTTTGCAGAAATGTTGGCTATCCTGTTTAGGATACCATTGCCTTAGGCTGTTTCTTGGCCTGCAGATAAACACAGGCAAAGCAGGGTATCCAACTCTTTAATCATTTTAGCAACAACAGTAATGTAAAATCAAGCTTACAAAGGATTTGTTTCAGGGTTTATTAAACTGTAGTAAGTAAGTATTAGAACAGAGCAGAAAAGTGTCTGATAGTTGTGCAGGAGATTCTGAATCAAGTACCATGTCCTGGTCCCATAAATCACTAAGGCATTCGATACAGTGCCACACAGAAGGTTAATGGTTAAATTAAGGAATGTTGGCCTGGAACATAGTATTTGCACCTGGATAGAGAACTGGCTAAAAGATAGACTACAAAGAGTGGTGGCAAATGGAAAATGTTCTAATTGGACCAGTGTTGTTAGTGGTGTACCGCAGGGCTCTATACTGGGTCCCTTGCTTTTCAACGTGTTTATTAATGACCTGGATGTGGGAATTGAAAGTACGGTTTCTATTTTTGCAGATGACTAAATTGTGCGGAACTATAGGTTCCATGCAGGATGCTGCCACTTTGCAGAGTGATTTGTCTAAGTTGGGAAACTGGGCAGCAAACTGGAAAATGAGGTTCAATGTTGATAAATGCAAGGTTATGCACTCTGGCAAGAATAATATAAATGCAAGTTATACACTAAATGGCAGTGTGTTGGGAGTTTCCTTAAGTGAGAAGGATCTTGGGGAGATCTTGTGCAGGAGATTCTGAATCAAGTACCATGTCCTGGTCCCATAAATCACCACTATTCTTTATGTGTACTACAAGGAAGGGATTAATTTCTTGCTGAGCGTGGTGGTTTTTCATCTTGTACTTATAGAACTAACTGCAGTTTGTAGTGAAAAGCAATCTCTTAACATGGATTAATGATTCCTGTTAGTGGCTTTAAACAACACTTATCTAAAAGAAGTATACCTACCTAGCCTATTTGCAGTAAAGCATTATATGCTATTTTTTTTAATACACAACTGAAAATGGCATGTGCTGCAACCAACAGCAACCCTTGTTTCTATTCACAATATTATCTGAAAAGGCAGATAAGACAGACACACAAGAATATGGGGGGTGGGAAAGGGTCCCTAGCTACAGCCCTGTACACAACTGCAATCTAATTATAAGGCCATTCCATTGAAATATAAGTAAACCTTTAAAATAAGTGAATGCAAAATTGATGAAAGTGCTATTCTAAGCACTTTTGTCATTTACATTCATTGTTTATTTGCTTTTTATTCCAAGATACTAAGGTATACATGTGCTGTTAATATGAATTAATTATATTACAACATCGCCACCTGCTGGTTAGTTTCTGACCAGTCTGACCACCAAGTATTCAAGGAAGTTGTCAGGAGAAAGAAAGATGCTGCTCTGATGTTCTTCTTCATAATAAAGATTTGAAGAACACCAGAGCAGCCTCTTTCTTTCTCCTGACAACTTCCTTGACTACTTGGTGGTCAGACTGGTGGGAAACTAACCAGCAGGTGGTGAAGTTGTAACAAAATTAATTTAAAAGTGTGTAGAATAGCACAATCATCAATTTTACATTCAATTATTTTAAAGATTTACTTATCCTTTTAAGGTCTGTCACAGAGAAAATTAAGGGCTGGGCCCTAGTTTGTGGATGATTATTTACCTTTTTTTTTTTTGCAGTTTGTGGCTATGTGGAGTCTGAGCACCATTATAATAATTTTGATTGACACTTTGTGTACTGGATTTTTGAGGTTTTTATATGGTTTATTATGGTCTTTTGGAAGTCCTGTAGGGATAAAGCAATTTAAAAATTTTAATTGTAAATTTTACAGTATTTTTAGTAGGGTTACTTTTTTCACATAGTGTATTCTGCTGAAATACTGATGATATGAAGGCTGGACCATCTATTCAGTTCTGACCAGGTCCTTATTAGACCAATGTAGCTTGTCTCAAATAAAGTGTATACTACTATGGATAATTCTTTTTGTGTTGATGGTAAGTTAGGAATGGATGTTTGGGGTTTTGTGATGCTAAAAATGAAATGATTTGTTCAGTGTAAAAATAAAAACTGGGCAAATAGTTAGGCTGTGCAAAATAAAAAATGTTTCTAATATAGTTAGTTAGCCAAAAATGTAATGTATAAAGACTGGAGTGACTGGATGTCTAAAATAACTGCTTTGCAGCTCTCTTGGTTTACACTGATTGGTTATGAGGGGGGGTACATGTGTTGTAACTGTTGCTTTTGAACCTGAGCTGAATGCTGAGGATCAATTGCAAACTCACTAAACAGTTATGTCCCATGCCCCCCCCCCCTTCAAGTCGCTGACTTACTCAGACTTAGAGAGCTAATTAGCAGGATAGTGTTCTGTTCTGTTACACATCCAATCACTCCAGCCTTTATACATTACATTTTTGACTAACTATATTAGAAAAAATTTTTATGTTGCACATACTATCTATTTACTTTTTATTTTTACACTGAACTGTTCCTTTAAGAAATTATCTGGAAAGAAAATGTTTGTATTGCATTCCAGCCACTTCCAAGCTACTTATATTGTTGCTCTCCAGTTTTGTTGCCAGCACAAAAATTGCTAGGGGGAGAAAGTGGCCCTGTCTAGTTCTATTTTGAATGATGGTGGAAAGCCTTTTCTAATTGTATAGTCGATATTGACTATATTGAATTTAATTTAATGTTTTTTTCTGAATTTGTGAAATATTTTTGAACAAAGATTGTGCCTCCACAACTGATTTAAAATGCATATATAGACAAACTAAAAATGTTATATTCACCAAGGGTTACACAAAATGAGGAAATATACATTTTGTACTCCTAGGGGCAGATCTCAAATTAGACCATCGAATTTAAATTTGATTGGTCGAACGATCGAATAAAAAAAAATTGATCGAACGATTGACATGAATTGAACCATTCGATCGAATGTTTTAAATTCTATCTATAAATGCTTTAAAACACCTATAGGAGCTTCCCATAGGGTTTTAAAGCAATTTGGTTGGTTCAATCTGGCGAACTGGCCTATCAAATTTTTTTTAAAGGGGAAGTACTTCAACCATCGAATGATCGAATAGTCGAATAGATTTTTATTCGATCTATTCGATCGAATTTTTCTAATTCAATGGTCGAAGTCACCTAACTTGCATATTCGAAAATTCGACCAATCAAAATTTTTCAATTCAATCCTTCACACAAATTTGATAAATTTGCTCCCTGCACAATTAATTAATTTGACTAGGCAGTTCTGTGGTTAAAGAGTTAAAACTGTTTTTAGGTTGAAATCATACTGACATGAATTCTTATACAGATACACTTCATTGAATTGATCCAAGTGCCATCCTGCTGGCGATTCACATTCTAGCTGACAGGAAGGAATTTAGGAGAGATTAGCCTGAAGAAGAGGCAAATCTAAGCGTGTGCCACCTAAAGGAACAGTAACACAAAAAAAAATTAGTTTTAAAGGAATTACAATATAATGTAGTGTTGCCCTGCACTGGTAAAACTGATGTGTTTGCTTCAGAAACATAAATATAATTTATATAAACAAGCTGCTGTGTAGCCATGGGGGCAGCCATTCAAACACAGGATACACAGTAGATAACAGATACGTTTTGAATAATCCTATTATATTCTACAGATATTATCTGTTATCTGCTGTGTATCCTGTGCATTTTCTCCTTTTTTAGCTTTGAATGGCTGTCCCCATGGCTACACAGCAGCGTGTTTGTATAAACTATAGTTGTGTTTCTGAATCAATTACACCACTTTTACCAGTGCAGGACAACACTACATTATAATGTAATACCTTTAAAAAAATGTCACTCTTTGGTGTTACTATTCCATAAATTGTGTGTGTGTTTGTGTAAGCAATGTGTTAAAAGTCTCCTGGCTGCAGGAACTTTCTGTTGAATCTCCCTTTTAACAAGCGGCATAACCCAAGGAGGAGTTTTGGGTGAACAGCGATGTTTCCAACCCAAAACTGCCTGATAATTGGATAAGCACCTTTTAATGGCAAAGCAGGAAATGGTTGATAATTTTGGTTGTTTTGGTCCTGTCTATTGAATTCCTAAAAGCCACAGATGCCAAATCTCCCAAAACCACCTAAACTACCATACAGATATAGCTAAATGAACAGTGATGGACTGTTACAGTGGTGTAACTACTTGCTGGTGGGCTCTGGTGCAGGATCTTCCCCTATGAATTGCAAATTGGAGTTCTCCTAGCCTCTCTGGTGGGCCCCGAGAGGGAGCGGGCCCTGGTGAAATTGCACCCCCTGCTCCCCTGGTAGTTACGCCACTGGACTGTTAAGCAGCAGATACAAGCAGTAGTTGCCAATAGGAAGTAAAAAAACAAAAATAGGGAAGTGGTTTAGATCAATGTTTCTTCTAAACTGTGCACTTTTATACATGCAAATCATTACATCAGTACAAGAATTGTGTAGCACAAATACATAATTTGGCACTTGATCTGTGTACTCAGATTTTATAAAGTAGGCAGAACTCCTTTAACAAAAAAATGATACTGCTCTATTCCATAGTATAGTAATACTCATCAGTACCGAATCACCGCTCAAAATCTATGAGCACTCATAACCGTAACCTGATCTTAGGGGATCCACACACACTTGCAGAACTTTACTTTTTTCCTCAACTCAGAAGCCTTTGGGAACATCATAAAGTGAGAACGGATGTCATCAAGGGCTGGGCTCCGCAAAAAATTACATAGTGAAGGGAATGTGCAGCGACAGCTGCATATATATTGTAGCTGCTTATCAGTTAAAGACCCACTGGCATCCCAGCAGTTGCAGTTTCCTCTAGTTACATCTATGCTTTTCAGCAAAATTATTTGTGAGTTTGTATCATTGTAACTGCGGTTAAAAATAAAATAAAACAAAACGTAAAACCACACATCCATTGAAGGAATTATTCCGTATAAAAATAGAAACTGGGTAAATAGATAGGATATGCAGAATAGAAAATGTTTTAAATATAGTTAGTTAGCCAAAAATTTAATGTTAAAAGGCTAGAGTGACTGGATGTCTTACATAATAGCCAGAACTCTTATTCCTGCTTAGTGAGCTCTCTTGCTTTCCACTGATTGGTTCCCAGGCAGTAACCAATCAGATACTTGAGGGTGGGCCACATGGGTCATAACAGTTGCTTTTGAATCTGAGCTGAATGCAGAGGATCAATTACAAACTCACTAAACAGTTATGTCCCATGTGGCCCCCCTTCAAGTCGCTGACTAACTCAGAGTTAGAGAGCTGAAAAGCAGGAAGTAGTGTTTTGTTATGTTAGACACAAAGTCACTCCAGCCTTTATACATTACATTTTTGGCAGACTAACTGTATTAAAAATATTTTTTATTTTGCACAGGCGATCTATTTCTGCAGTTTCTATTTTCACACTGAACTGTTCTTTTAAGTTCAACCATCTGCCCTTGCAAAACCTACCTTCCTGTTGGCTGATTGTTTGTGTAGAACTCACAAGGGGCGGGTCAAAATATCAGTACTACCTGCTTATGTTTATAGGGAGAGGCAGATAAATAACATGCACAGGGCCCCAATGTTTCTGATGGTGGCCCTGTCTTTGTTGTCATTGTTACCTTTAAGCTTTCTCCTTCTCAAACTTCAGTCTGTCATTCAAGCCACTGCCTGGTTGCTAGGGTAAACTGGACCCTAAAAAACAAATAACTTATGAAATTCCACACAGCTAAATAATAAATCCACACACAAATGCAAACTGTCTCAGAATGCCACTGTGTACTGCATACTAAAGATAAGGTTTCCTGAAAATTACTGTGTACTTGATGCTCAGGTAAATGCAGAGGAGGTGAGATTTTATTGTCAATAGTCAGGCCCGGATTTGTGGTGAGGCCTAGGCCTAGGGCAGGGGTCCCCAACCTTTTTTGCTCGTGAGCCACATTTAAATTTAAAAAAGAGTTGGAGAGCAACACAAGCATGAAAAAGTCCATGTGGATGTCAAATAAGAGCTCTGATTGGCTTTTTGGTAACCCCTATATGAACTGGCAGCCTACAGGAGAGAATGTTTGGCAGGACCTCTGTTTTTTATGCAACCAAAACTTGCCTCTAAGCCAGTAATTCAAAAATAAGCAGCTGTTTAGAGGCCACTGGGAGCAACATCCAAGGGGTTGGAGAGCAACATGTTGCTCGCGAGCTACTGGTTGGGGATCACTGACCTAGGGCATACCTCCCAACTGTCCCTTTTTGGGAGGGACAGTCCCTCTTTTGAGAACTCAACCCGCAGTCCCTCATTTGTACTGGAAAGTCCCTCTTTTCTCTGCACTGAATAGCCAGGAAAAGAAACAAAGTTTCTAACGTAATTGGCTTTTGGCAGAGAGCCCAGAACAGCTAACAGGTGCAAATATGATACTTTGTAACAATTTTGAGATACGAAAATAAGTAATTGTAACAGTTTAGATAAGGAGAAATATTTTCAAACTTTCATAACCTGCCAAATTTTGTAAAATGAGCATGGTAATTAGGGGGTGTGGCCACAAAAATGGGCATGGTCAAAACATTTCACCACGCTACAAGAAAAATCAATTTTTGTCCCTCTTTTTACTTCCATGTTGGGAGGTATGGCCTAGGGCGGCAAAAAGGCATCCCTAAGGAGCACTGGGGATTCAAAGCTACCCAGTGCTCCGTAGCTCAAGATCGTAATTGGACGCACATGGGGGGAAAGTTTTGCTGCCTAGAGGCCGGTGCTAGGACCGTTTGCGCTCACGAAGCATCCAGCGTGGGACAAGAGGCCTTGGGGAGCTGTAACTTGAAATCCGGCCCTGACAATAGTGCAAGCTATAACACTATATTTATTCTGCAGAATGCTTTACCTGAGTAAACAGCTCTATAAATGCTCTCTGTTTGTTTACGATAGCAGCTGCCATATAAGCTTGATGTGACATCAGAAATACAGAAGTGTAATACAGAAGCCCATGTGTACACAATAGAATGAAAGAAATGCTCTGTTTCTTTTGACAGAGGACTTAGGACAGCATCACTTTGAGGGTTTACTGGTGTATTTATATAGACCTTTCCGATAAAGCTTAAGCTCCCCATAGACGCAACGATCATTCCCTGCCGAACGACAGATTTTAGGGAAGTCCGCCCAATCTGTCAAATTATTGTGCGGTTAGTGGGATACAAACGATTGTACATCTTACGATTTTTCGTCCGACATCAGTCTGGAGATTGAACGGCCAGGTTAGAAAATCTTTATTGGTCCCCATGCAATCTACCTATGTTTGCAGGGCCAAGCAGGCAGCGACCCTTCAGTTTTGCTGGCAATATCGCCTGAAATGGTCTTTTTAGTTGATGGGCACATAGTGGTCTCACGATAACCATTGGATCTTTCAAAAATCTTTACGTCTATGGCCGGCTTTACTTAAATTTAGCCTTTCCTTCTCCTTTAAGGGCTAGACTACATGGGAAGATTCACGTAGATTAGTTGCCTGGCACTTCTTTGGGGCAACTAATCCCCCTGAATTTCTTGCTCGCATCCGCTAAACTGTAAGTCGCCTGCGCCTATTTACACGTGTGCTGCGTTTTCCTAAAGCTGGCCATAGACGTAAAGATTTTTGAAAGATCCAATGGTTATTGCGAGACCATGATCGTCTCAAACGATTGTTTAAATGTCTGATGTGTCCATCAACTATAAAGACCATTTCAGGCAATTTTGCCAGCAAAACGGAAGGGTTGCTGCCTGCTTGGCCCTTCAAACATAGGTAGATTGCAAGATTTTCTAACCTGGCCGAACAATTTTCAGACCAATGTCGGACGAAAAATCGTAAGATGTACGATCGTTGGTATCCCACTAACCGCACGATAATTTGACAGATTGGTCGGACTTCCCTAAGATCGGTCGTTCGTCAGAGAAAGATCTTTGCGTCTATGGGGACCTTTAGTTGCTGTAAATTGCATTGTGAGGCAATTTCGAGTGACTTAGAAAAATGCAGTGCCGCGTGTGAAATAGGCGCAAGACGACTTTACAGTTTAGCAGGCGCGAGTCATGGGCAAGCACTTCAGGGAGATTAGTTGCCCCAAAGAAGCGGTGATTAGTAGCCAGGCGACTAATCTCCCTGAATTTTCCCGTGTGGTCTAGGGTTGCCACCTTTTCTTGAAAAAAATACCGGCCTTCCAATATATTTGGCTTTTTTTCCTGTTAATAACATTGGGATCAACCATCAAAAATACCGGCCAGGCCAGTAAAATACCAGCCAGGTGGCAACCCTAGTGTGGTCTAGCCCTAAGGCTGCCAGCATTACAAACGAGCGGAGCTCTACGTGTATGGCCACCTTTAGTCTCAGCTGGACGTGGCACTTTGAAGTGCTGGGGACTGTATGTTTATTATATAATTGCTGCCAAGGCTCCTCGTTCAGCTTTATGCCATGGACTCACAATAATGACTTCAGTAGCTCCACAAACAACACGTTATAGCGCAGAACGTTATAGCACCGTGTCAGCAGGAAAGGGGACTATTTTAATTAAAATGCTCATAAGCGCAAAGAAAACAAAAACAAAGCTGACGCAGCGCAGAAGTCTGTCTCAAGTGCCAGGGCGATCACCTTTGGTGCCTCCCTGCTGTCTCTGTAGGCCTGTCCCTGGACTCCTCCACATCCCTCCTTCTCCAGTGTCTTCCTGCCTATCCCAGCCTCCCCCCCTCCCTTCAGCATTCCCGCCCATTCTCTCCTCCCCTTGCCTGCTGCTTCCCTCTCTCTCTCCCTCCTCACACAACACAAGGAAGCAGACACAGGGCACGGAGCCGCACGTCCCCCACTTTCCATACCGTGAAACGGATCTAATCGTTGTCGCGGCCGACACCCAGCCGGAGCCATGAGCTGGGGTACAGAGTTGTGGGTAAGTAGAGATTCGCGAGGGGGGCGGACACGCGCCCTTGTCTCGTAGGGCGCTTTTGTTTCTTCGGGTGGGAGGGGAGTGAAGGTGATCTGGAGCTCGGAGCTGCCCTACACGCACTGCCAGGTGATTCCAGTGGGAGGAGGAGGTGGGGGTTGCTTCAGGCTGGTTTCCATAGACGTGGAGTTGCAGTTGCACCGCTCCTGGGGTTACACATTTCACTCTTATTGTCTCACGGTCATACATTCGTCTTACGCCAACAGTACTACAGCACGGCTCGCTCCCACCTATATAACTTGGCTTGCCCTAAGTCTCTTCTAGGGGTGACCCTCCCTTTCATTGTCAAGCGAACAGTAACTCCGCCAAACGGCCTTTTATTCTCTCTACCCAAACCTCACAGAATCACCATCTTTTTTATTTTGGCATTTGAATCCCCCTTCCCCTCTCAAGTGGCAGCAGCACTAGTCAGGGTGTGAACAATACATTGCCCACCAGTCCCTGGCTGATTGTTCCTTTGGTGCTCACATTTAACCAGATAAAAGCCGTGTTTGCAGGAGCTTCCCTGCTATTTATTCGGAGCTGACTGAGTGCAAATTCTATGGACTGGAATATGTGTAGTTCTGCAGAGATAAATTGGTTTCTAAATGGGCCATTGCAATGATAAGGACTGACCCACAGCAGCAGTTTGTGTTGCATTGTACAGCTGAGGTGGGTGTGGGCAAATACTACAGGTAAAGAGCTGCTTTTGTTTTCTTGCCTCTCACCAGACTGATCACACCCTTCCTTTCATCTCAGCTTGCTTCTGTGAGCTGCACAATTCTCCTTTATCTGCCTGCTCTTCCCTTGCTTCTAAGCAGAAAACACACAATCCAGGCCATAGGCACAGAGAAAAAAAAAGAGAGTGCCAGGTTCAGCTCCTTCACTTGCCAGTCAACTTTATCTATAAGCAGCTGAAAGGTTGCAGCTTCACCTCCGCTTCCATGTTTTTTCTCTTTCTCTCTTTTTTTTGTCTTAGTGACATGGTTTAGCTAAACAGAGCTTTGTTACCAGCCAGCTCACTCTATATAATTAAGTTTGGAGAGCAGTTAAAATGCACATTGCGAACAAAAGGGAAGACGGTATGTTTAATCAGTGGGAGTTTACCTTGAGTTAATGTTGTGTTTGTCCCGTGGGACTGGAAAGCATAAACACATTAAGACATTACACAAAGCAACAACGATTTGCATGAATTAAAAAAGCGTCTGTGTCTCTGGTTGATCTGACTGTAGCTTAATTAGTGTGAACACATGTGGTCAGAATATGGAATGTTGGCACGAGAGAGGAAATGAGTGGAAGTCTGATCCCTGAATCACACTGGAATGGCTTGGGTATTTGGACTGAATCACCATAAGAGGCTGGAATGGAGAGTGTCTACATTTTTTAGGCTTTACTCAAAGGTAAGGTTAGTGTGTTGGAGACTTCCGAGAATGACAATTTTGCTTGATGCTTGATAAAGAGTGGGGTGCCACACGAAACGTTGCATCATCTTGCTGTACTGCCATGCAAAGAATTGCAACCAATAAAGGCGGTTTTAACAAGATATTGGAAGTGCTGTCAATGGACTTAATATTATATCTCATGGAGAAGCCGCTGTGAACAGGCTTAACGACAAGTGGCTTGGAAAAGTAAGTGCGGTTCTGATTGGGTTCATTGACAATTTTGCTTGCCAGGAATTAAGGGCTCTTACACACAGGTGTTTTTACCTGGGCTCCCCTGGGTTCCGTTTTGCTGTGTTCAGCCGCAGGGGAGCACAGGTATTGACGCACTCAATGCTTTTTAATGGGGCTGTACTCTCACAAGCGCATGTAGGCGCCGAACGCAGGAAAAATACAGCATGTTGCGTCTGAACCTGCGTTCGGCGCCTACATGCGTTCGTGTGACTACAGCCCCATTAAAAAGCATTGAGTGCGTCAATACCTGCGCTCCCCTGCGGCTGAACACAGCAAAACGGAATGCAGGGGAGCGCAGGTAAAAACGCTAGTGTGTAAGAGCCCTTAGAGAGATGTTATAAATGGCACTGTTGCTGCCTCCTTTATCCAGACGATACATTATAGAAGATAAATGCTCTTGTTTAGTCAGGCAGTTTGGCATACACCTGAGGGTGGTGATACACATTACGTTTTCAACGAGATTAGTCGCCCAGCGACAAATCACCACGTCTTTGGACGACTAATCTCCCAGAAAAGCCTTTCCTGCACGCTATAATGTAAATCGCCAACAGAATGGCAGTAAGGGTGGTGACACGCTAAGATTTCGGGGAGATTAGTCACCCAGCGACAAATCACCTCTTCTTCTGGCGACTAATTTCCCTCCCACCTGCAATGTGAATCGCCGCCCGGATGGTGCTAAGAGAGCCTTGTTTTCCTCTGCAACTTCAGGGGACTTCGGAAAATGGAAAGCCTTCCCGCCAGCTAGAATGTAAATCATCGGTGGGAAGTCTTTTCAGGGAGATTGGTCACCTGAAGAAGAGGCAATCTGTTGCTGGGTGACTAATCTCCCCGAAATGTTGCATGTTTGCATTTTGATTTTAAATTCTCCAGGATGTTTGGTCTCTGTTGCTTGTCTGGAGTAAAATGTCAGTCCAATAACATTGACAAATCTTGTGCAAAATTGGCCTTGTTGTATACAAAGTGCTGGAGTCTGATCCTATCGTCATTCTTTCTTGTACCTCTTAGCCCATCTTCTGTAGCATAACTTAAGGTGGCCATAAACGGGGAGAGAAAAGATATAGACAGACTTCTGCAATCGGTATCTGAACAAAAATCGTCCAGAGTAGGCTTGAAATTGCCGTCAGGTTGAGGGCAGTATTGGTTTGTTGATGCGTCCCAACCACCTGCAATACCACCGTTGCGATCTGATTGTGGGTCCCATTATCTGATCAGCCAGATATCATCCGATTTAAGGTGAGCATATTGGGGAGAGAGACACTTTTTTAGACACTTTGCTGAACGGCAGATCTTTATATGTATAGCCACCTTTATTCTAATGTGGGTTATATGAATATGCTACAGGCCAGGCTATGGCAGACACAAATGTTGGCAGGCAGACATCGTTCACAAAATTGTTGTTATAACTCATTGCATGTTGTGGGAGTTGGTTCAAGCTGGATTGGAAATTACCAGGGAACTTGTCACGTGACACTGATTGATAGGTTACCCAGAATGTCGCTATCTATAGCTCTGGAATGCTGGTACGCTTGTCAGCAATGTAAATTATACAATCTATCTCTTACATAGCTATGTCTTTGCCTGACTGTCATGTGGACTAACTCACATGGGTGATCCAGATGCAGCAGGAATTGACAGTTACTAAAATGCTTGAATGATGAAGTCTGTGTCTTTCAGTGAGGTATGTTTAATTGTTATCCCTGATTAACAATGGTTTTGGGCTGGTTCTCTTTATACCTAATGTGACCATGTCCCTAGGGGTTATATCTTTATATGAGAATATACCGGTGCTTTACTTTGTAGCAATACAGTCATGTCAACTTTCTCTCTCTCCCTCTCTCTGTCTGAAGGACATGCTCGTTAATTTGTAGTTGCCATGGCAACTGTTCCAAAGCCAGAAATCTCCTTTTCCCCGATATTTGTAAGAAAAACATTTTTAACCAATGCATGTGAATCATAGTACGTTTAATATTTTAACCCAAATTTGAAAGATGTCCTGTAAGGAGTACCTATGTGCATATATGTATGACAAAAAATGTACGCAAATGTATTTATTTTTTAAAAATAGTTTTCTCTTCTATATATTCCCTTGATTTGCATTTAAAAATAAATCTTTGTTTAAATGATAGCTACAATATTGTGCAATACCCATTTAAACGGTTTGCTATCAGTTGGCTGTGTAGCTAGATAATTGCCTTTTAGTTTATCCTGGTGGCACTCCTTGCCAGTCATAAACATCATGGAAAACCAATTGCGAGTGTAAGAAGGAATTTCAGCAAACCATAGATTGTCCAGTCACATTCACTTTTAGCTCAGTGGAGTTGCATGAGAAGTCTGATATATATATATATACAGTATATATAATTGTAGAAAGGAACCAAAATGCGTTGATGTGGGGGAACATATGAGAAGTTAAATAAATTCACTAGAATTTGGATCCGTGAGTGCCTCCACTTGCCTCTTCAATTATTGAGATATGTTTTGGGAGATGCACCCGTGAGTTGGTTGGATATTGGATGAGTGCCGATACTTGTGTGTGTATATTTATCTCTGAACATTCTGAAGTTTGTTTTCATTTTAATAATGTTTTGATGTTTTTTGCTTAGCTTTCTATTTAGCAGCTTTCCACTTTGGACTCCCATATGTTACAGCTATCTGGTTGCTAGGGTACAGCTTAATATTTTACAATAATGCAATAATTATTTGACAATAGCACAGACTTATTAATACAGTACACTCCAGCCCTTGATACTATGAGTGTGCAATATTGGAATGTATGTAATGCAGTAATTCTGAAAAAGTGACGCACCATTGTGAATGTAGGTACAGTGCAAAGGTACCCTTTCCAACTAACAGAGGGAAACTCTCTATAAGGATGATATTACTATTGAGCAGGGGTCCCCAACCTTTTTAACTCGTGAGCCACATTTAAATTTAAAACAAGAGTTGGAGAGCAACACAAGCATGAAAAAGTCCATGTGGATGTCGAATAGGGTTGCCACCATTTGTAAAATTTTTTTACCGACCGGTGGGGGCGGGGCCAAAAAGGGACAGGGTGTGACGTCAGAAAGGGGCGGGACAAAAAGAGGACAGCGTGTGACATCAGAAAGAGGCGGGCCGTGATGTTTTGGAGGCGTGGCCATGAAGCGGAGCATTCAAGAAGGGGACAAAAGGTAAGTTTACAGGGGATTGGGGGCTGGCCAGTGGGTCTTTTTAAGGGTATTACAAATTTACCAGCAGCAACATTGCCGGTAAATTTGTAATACTGGCCCCGGCCTTGGCAGGTGTTTTACCGGCTAGGCCGGTAAAATACTGGCCGGGTGGCAACCCTAATGTCAAATAAGAGCTCTGATTGGCTTTTTGGTAGCCCCTATATGGACTGGCAGCCTACAGGAGAGAATGTTTGGCAGGACATCTGTTTTTTATGCAACCAAAACTTGCCTCTAAGCCAGTAATTCAAAAATAAGCACCTGCTTTGAGACCACTGGGAGCAACATCCAAGGGGTTGGAGAGCAACATGTTGCTCACGAGCTACTGGTTGGGGATCACTGCTATAGAGTGTCTGTGAAAATAGTATCTTATATGAGTACAGTTATAGGACCTTTAATTCTGTAATTCTGTAATTTGGATCACCAAATCTTAAGTCCACTTAAAATCACTTAAACATTAAATACACCCAATAGGATTGATTTGCCACCGATATAGAGCTGTGCAGCTTAGGTAGGATCAAGCACAAAGCACTGTTTTCCTTGTTAGAGAGAGAATTTTTTTCAAAATTAGATTTATAGTATATTTGTTTATAATGGAGTCAATGGTAGATGTCCGTCCCGTAATGCAGGGCTTTCTGCTTAAACAATAGTGATCCCATTTCTGTACAAATCTGTATTGGCCAGCTTAATGCTTTCTGGTTTGGAGAGGTATCATTTAATGCTATGGTTCAGTTAGGACAAGTTAAGCCAGGCAGTGGTTTGTATGAGAAACTGGAGGACGAGTAGGAGAGGGGATGAATATAAATGACTATTAAAAAAGTAATAGCAGTGTAATTATAGCCTTAGAGAGTTTTTTTGGCTACCAGGGTCATTTGAAAAGTGGAAAGAGGCAAAAGTGGAAGGGAAATAATAAGTTAAAAAAACAAAGACCAGATGAAACGTTTCTAACAAGGTATTTTATAACATAGCAAAACTAATGTTAAGGCAAGCTACCCTTTAACAAGTGGCCCAATCACATGCGAGTTTCATGGAGTTTTGTGACCAGCAGTTACCAGAATCCGGTAAACACTACAGTAGAACGCCCATTATACATTTTTTCAGTGTTCTAGAATAAAATGGGGTAAAACCCAGCAAAATGTGAAATCCGGGAAATGTATTTTACATAATAATATATATGTGGGACCACAAAACAACAATGTAAAGTGAGGGAAAACTTAAAATCAGGTGATGTAAAATGGGGGTTCTACTGTGTAGTAGCAAGACCCTCACAAATGTGCATGGAACCTTATTGCTACTTAGTTTTATCCACTCGGCCCTTTAGCTGCCAAAGTTGTTGCTGTTTTTAAATGGCTTCATCCCAAGTTTAAATTTAATTTTAAAATGTAGCAGTTAAAGGGATACCGTCATGGGAAAAAAAGTTAGTTAGTTAATAGTGCTGTTCCAGCAGAATTCTGCATTGAAATCAATTTCTCAAAAGAGCAAACAGATTTTTTTATATTTAATTTTGAAATCTGACATGGGGCTAGAGATTTTGTCAATTTCCCAGCTGCCCCAAGTCATGTGTCGGCAAGTTGGAGTGATATCACCCCCCCCAGTTGTCTAACAACAGAACAATGGGAGGGTAACCAGATAACAGCTCTCTAACACAAGATAACAGCTGACTGGTAGATCTAAGAACAGCACTCAATAGTAAAAACCCATGTTCCACTGTGTACTATTCAGTTAGATTGAGAAGGAAAAACAGCAGCCTGCCAGAAAGCAGTTCCCTCCTAAAGTGCTGGCACAAGTCACATTAATAACATGTATTTCTATAGCACCAACTTATTTCGTAGCGCTGTGTGACCAGAGGCAGCTGGTAAATTAACAAAATGTCTAGCCCCATGTTAGATTTCAAAACTGAATATAAAAAAAAATCTGTTTGCTCATTTGATTAATGGATTTCAGTGCAGAAATCTACTGGAGTAGCACTATTAACTGATGCATTTTGAGAAAAAAATATTTTCCCGTGACCGTATCCCTTTAAGTAGTTGCCACATTAAGGTAGGGTTATTCTTAACCTCTTTGGCATTGCACCATAGTACAACCTTCCTTTAGGACAGTTTTTGAACATTTTTTTTATTTTTCATAGTAATCCATTTTTAGGTCCCAACTAATAAGTAAAAAAAAAAAAAAACCATCGCTGTAACATGACTCTTCTCGGTGAGAGGAATGTTATTCCTTTCTGTGTACCTCAAGACCTTTTTTTTAAAAAATCTCCAGAGCCCATATCCATATAACATGCATAGTAAAGGGCTGCAGTGTGATTTCTTTAATATGTGAACTTCCCAAGTTTACAATTTGTTTCCTGTTACACAAATCATTCTGACTTTTTATAATGATTTTATAAAAGACTCATTGTAAAAAAGGAAAGCAAGTATTAAAACTCTGTATTAAGATGACTGTTTGCGTTACTTACATTTATATGTGTGCTACTCTAGAAGTGAGCTTTAACAAAAATTCTAGCACCCTCATCAGATGGAGCACAGATACTTGTGTTTCTCTGTCTGCTGCTGGTGAATTCCACAAATCATGGTAAGAATATACCAAGGGATATATTTATAAAGAAACTGGGGAATCCAGAGGACTTTCCAAAAGTTCACTATTTTTCCTGGTTTGTTACCACTTTCTTGACTGCAGGGACATTTTGTTAAAGGGAAATTTTATTCTTTTTTATATCCGTTAATAAACCAGCGGTATAGGGTTCTCATGTTTCAGACAACTATACAGTTACATCTTTATGGGGCTGGCCCATATCTTACGTGGGGAATTTCCTTGGGGACATACCTCTGAGGCACATGCCTTCCCATAGTTTTCTCGTTTCTAGTCTCGGTTATTATGCAGAGCTGGTGGAAGGCTTTCCCTAGTTGAAATGAGGAATGAAAACATTTTCTTTTGCTTACTGGAAAGAAAAAAACATAAAGTAAGTTTTGGTGCCTAGGCTGTTTAACATGTACAGTGTAATGATTTTGCTTAAAATTCCAATTCTGCTGAAGAATATGCTTCTATGTTTAAGTTTTAAAACAGATGAATTTGTTCTTATTACAGAAGGCATCATTGTTGCTACATATGTCTTTCAGTTTGGCTTCTATAGTGAAGCAGATCATAGGGAACATAATTAGTGGGATCAAACAAAGCAGATTAGTGCAGCTCACAAAGCCACTGTGATAGAAATCAGTTGATCTCTTTTGAAGCCAGAGGGGATAAAACATCATCTCCTCAATACAAGACTATTGTTATAAACCCACTGAGTGTATTATTTAAAGGGGACCTGTCACCCAAAGGAATAGTTCCAAATTCTTATCTATTGTGTTTGCAAAATAAACTTTACTTACGCTATAAAAATTATTTAAATGTTTGTTGCCGCCAGCCTTTGAAATCACAATCCCAGCAAGCAGGAAGCAGCAAGGCATAAAGGAGGGGCAGGCAATATTTGACTGACCGCTCTTAAATGCATTTATAATGGGTATTGATGTTTTCATGAAAGTAAAATTTGGATTTCATGTTTAGTTTAAAAAGGACTTTTATTATACATGTCTGAAAGAATGGTCCACATTAACGCATAAAAAAAATATAAAAAACAAAACCTGTAAAGGTGTGGCCATACACTGAGATCTGCTTGTTTGGTGATTTTGCCAAACAAATGGATCTCTCCCCGATATGCCCTCACTGAGGTGGCCAATATAGGTCTGATCTGATCGTGGGCACTAGGGCCCAACGATCAGATCATAATGCTGGCAATATTGCAGTCAGATTGCGGGCATAGAGGAGTGGCAGACAATATTTGATTGACAGCTGAGATTTTAAAATGAGCTTTAAACAGCTATGAATGCTTTAATAAAAAATTGAAATTGAATTTCATGTTTAATTTGAAAAGGGTCCACTTTAAGGGCACATTTACTAAGGGTCGAATTTCGAGGGTTAATTAACCCTCAAATTCGACCCTCGAATGTTTATCGAATTTAAACCCCTTGAATTTGAGGGGTTTTAACGCAATTCAAATTATCGCGCGATCGAATATAAAAAAAATTTGATCGATAAAATCGTTCGAATCGACCGATTTTTAACCATTTGATCGAATTTTTTATATTCAATCAAAACAACTTGGGAAAATCCTATGGGAGCTTCCCATAGGGTTATATAGCAAGTCGGTCTGTTTTATCTGCCGAATTGTTATATCGAATCTTTTCGATATTCAAATAGAATTTTGGGCCATTAGAATTTTGAATATTTTTAATTCGAATTTTCACTTTGAATCAATTCGAACCTTAGTAAATGTGCCCTTTAATCTTAGGTTTTTGTTATTTATAAGTGCGTCAATATTTGTATATTTGCTTCTATGTACCCTTGGTTAAAGGCCCCATGCTTTTATAAATGGTCATGGCACTCCTCAGTGACTTATACACTACGGTAGAGCTTACGTGATTCTTGGTTTCTCTCTCTCATGCCAAGTTTCTAAACCAAAGCAATGATTATACAGTTATATTTATTTGAGGTTTTACCTTGCACTGTATTGGTGTGTCTTGTGTGGGTGCAGTATCTTACACTGACATTTTGTAACAGAGGTTAATTAATTTCTGTTTATGACATGGAAAATGGAGATTGAAGTGATAGCTGAATGGATCTTAGCCTTGCAGCTAATGTGTAAGGTATAAAGGATGTATGCTGTGTACTCAGGTGTTGTGCAACTGAGGGAGGAGGTACACATTGCAACTGAATTCTGTGTAAGTCAGCCTGCAACTTCCCATACATACGTTTAACCCTTGCCAAACAAGCCACATGTTTTCCATTCAAGACATTTAGTCTTAAGTGTAAAGTTACATTTTTACTAAATCATTTTAGTAGTTTTAGTCTCTCTGATATAAGCAAGTTTTTTTTTTCTCCATTCTATTTTTTGGAACAGTGTAAGAAACAAAAACATATACTTCTGAAATAGGTTCTGCCAACTATCGTTGGAAAAAAAGGTGAAATACATTTATTGCAGGTATGGGAACTCTTATCTTGGAAAAACCAGAGACCCGGAATAAGATAAGCCTGATTTAGCTTATTGTATATATGTGTGTGTGTGTGTGTGGTCAGAGATCAACTCTTAGGACTTGAACCCAGATGATCTGAGCACATCTGCTTTAAAGGGATAGTAACACCAATAAATGAAAGTATCGACAATATAATGTACTGTTGTGCTGCACTAGTGCTGCATTTGCTTCAGAAACACAACTATAGTTTTTATAAATAAGCTGCTGTGTAGCCATGGAGGTAACCATTCAAAGCGGAATAATGAGAAAAGGCACAGGATACACAGCAGATAACCGATGAGCTTGGTAGCATACAATGAAATTCTTCAGTACTTATCTGGTATCTACTGTGTCCTGTGCTTGGATGGCTGCCCCCCCCCCAGGCTACACAGCAGCTTGTTTATATAAACTATAGTTGTGTTTCTCAAGCCAACATCCCAATTTTTCTAGTGCATCACAACATTACATAAAATTTTCATTACTTTAGGACACTTTCATTTTTACTGTTCCTTTAAGGCCTTTGTGTTTAAAGCTGTTTATAGCACTTAGTTGGTACTTTATTTGTGTGGAATATCTGCAGTGCCACTACCACTAGGGTTAAAGGTACATGTGCCTTATCTTTAATTACTGATATTCTCAGTCGCTGTGCTATAAATTTGGAATTCTTCTGCAAAACATTGTGTTATTGCTCTTACTTCTAGCTTTAATGGGGATGGTTACTCCAAAAGAAAGCCAGAGTTTAGGCTAACTTTAACATGTTGTACCTTAAGCTGGCCATAGACGTAAAGATTTTTGAAAGATCCAATGGTTACCGTGAGACCACGATCGTCTCAAAACGATTGTTTAAATGTCCGATGTGTCCATCAACTAAAAAGACCATTTCAGGCGATATTGCCAGTAAAACTGAAGGGTCGCTGCCTGCTTGGCCCTGCAAACATAGGTAGATTGCATGGGGACCGATAAAGATTTTCTAACCTGGCCGTTCAATCTTCAGACGGATGTCGGACGAAAAATCGTAAGATGTACGATCATTTGTATCCCACTAACTGCACGATAATTTGACAGATTGGTCGGACTTCCCTAAGATCGGTCGTTCGGCAGGGAAAGATCGTTGCGTCTATGGGGAGCTTAAGTCACAATAAAATACTGAGCCATGGAGATGCTGAACTAATCGCAGAAATATTTCATGTTCTTAGAATCCCTTTGCCATCTGTTTTTAATTGCTGCTTTGGGAGAAGTCATTTCTGCAGAAAAGCTAGATCCCTAATGCAAAAGTTCAGCTTTGGCCTTATAGAAGCAAGGGAAATCTCAACAGGAATGTGCTATAAATTTGGAATCTATGTGCTATAAATTTGTATCTTAAAGGGACATTACTATGAATTGTCAACAGTGGTTTGATTCACCTAAAAACAATATGCATAGTGGCAGTGGATGTATTGGTGTTGTGATGCACATTTATAGTCACTTTTTTGCTTGCATATTTTCTGGTACACTTGGACCTATCTGCTTGGTCTCCCTGAGGGATATTTATTTATCTTAGCGCTACGCAACAAGTTGGCGCTATAGAAATACATGTTAATAATACATGTTAATAATATCTTAAATTGCGACCCTACAACCTACTGATTTATGTTTATGAAAAACATGGAGGGGACTAGAAACCAAACCATATGATTTTAGTATTCCTATGTTCATAAGAAATAATTAGTGCTTTATGTAAGAACCAGTGTTTAGGCCTCTCTTTTTGATATACAGACCACTAGAATACTGTGCTTTGTATTTTGAACTTGCTTGTATTGGATTGTATTGTTATTTGCATGTAATTTGTATCTTTAATACACCCATTACACCCATTTATTGTACAGTGCTGTGGAATATAATGATGCTTTATAAACACACGTTAGTAATGATATTACTACAGGTATGGGATCCATTATCCGGAAACCCGATGCAGAAAGGTCCGAATTACGGTCTCCCATATCCTCCATTTTATGCAAATAATCCAAATTTTAGAAAATAATTTTTCCTGTATAAAACCGTGCCTTGTACAAGACTTATACGAAGTTATAATTAATCTGTATTGGAAGCAGAATCAGCCTACTGGGTTAAGTTTACATGATTTTCTTGTAAACTTAAGGTGTTAAATCCAAATTACAGAAAGTTCCATGTCCAGAAAGCTCCAGGTCGTGAGCATTTTGGATAACAAGTCTTGTACCTGTTCTAATAAGTCAATGGGAGCAAAAAGATACTGACATTTAGCAATTGTTGTAGTTATTTAGTAACTGTGCAAGTATTCTATGGCCAACTGTATAAGTCATATGCAGTATGGTTCCATTTGGGTTGAACTTAGTCCTATACAAAACCACAAAGATTGTGTTCAATTTATTTCATCCAGCTGAATCTCTGTACAATCCTGTGTCACTTAGGGTAGGGGCAGACAGGGAGATTCGGGGAGATTTTGTCGCCTGGCGTTTTTAGCAGGCGACAATCTCCCCGAATTTCCTTCTCCCTGTCTGCCAATCGTAAATTGTCGCCTGCTAAAAAAGCCAGGTGACAAAATCTCCCCGAATCTCCCTGTCTGCCCCTACCCTTAAAGGAGAAAGAAAGCTGCCAAAGCAATTTATTGCTAATAGATTAGCCACAATAGTGCAAGCTATAACACTTTATTTATTCTGCAGAATGCGTTGCCATATCTGAATAAACAGCTCTAGAAGCTCTCGTTGTCTAGTATAGCAACTGCCGTATTGGCTTGGTGTGACATCACTTCCTGCCATAGTGGGGGGGAATTGGAGGCAGAGATGAGCAAACTGAGCCTGCTTTAGCCCTGGAGGTTTATGCTCAAAACAGGAAGTCTGATACAGAAGCCCATGTGTACATAATATAAGGAAAGAAAAGATGCGTTTCTTTTGCCGGAGGCAGCATTACTTTGAGGGTTTACTATATTTATACAGACCTTTCTGTTAAAGCTTATTTAATTTTAGCCTTTCCTTCTCCTTTAAATGGACTTTCCACACTAAAGCTCTGTTTCAAAATATCCTTGGGTTTAATTTAATTTTAGCCTTTCCTTCTCCTTTAAAGGGAATCTCCACCCAAAAGCTGTTTTTCAAAATATCAGTGCTTTTAAAATTATTTGTAAATGTAATTGCATTCGAAAGCAGTAACTATGACTTATTTAGGTAACTCACTGGAATATACTAGTATAATCCAATCACAAAGGTTACATTAATGATGATAAAACAAATACATCTTTTAACTGCAAAACATTTACGAATAACTTGAGTATGTTTTATTCAATTATAATGTTGTATAGATATAGGTTATAACCCTTAGCCGAGGTGTAAGAAGTTGAATGCCACTCTTTATAGAACTGTAACATTTCTGAAGGTGCTTGATGAACAGATACAAACTTTAAAGGTAAAGGGAAAACTTTCCACTTTTAAAGTTTGTATCTGTTCATCAAGCACCTGCAGGAATGAATAAGAAACACAGATTTCAGATGTATATCCATATAAATTAAAGGAACAGTAACACCAAAAAATGGTTTCAAAGGCATGACACATGTACACTTTGGCAAAACACTGGTTTACTTTAGAAACACTACTATAGTTTATATAAACAAGCTGTTATGTATAAATGGAGGCAGTCAGTGCTGGACTGAGAATCAAAATAGGCCCTGGCATTTCAGGTACACAGAGGCCCAATCATCCCACTTAGAGGCCCAAACAGCCTCCACCAGCCCACTAAATTGTGACTTTCTATGGCAACTTATAGCAGCCCATCTGGCATTTGCCCTAACCTACAGATTGCCAGTCCGGGCCTGGAGGCAGTCATTCAAGCACAGGATACAGAGTAGATAACAGAAATAATTCCATTGTATACTACCGAGTTTCTGTTATCTGCTGTGTATCCTGTGCCTTTTCTCTAGTTTGCATTGCTGCCCCCATAGCTACACAGCAGCTTTTTTTCTATATACTGTAGCAGAGTTTCTGAAAGATGACTGTTAAGCCATCATGATTGTTCCAAAACATGCATGGGTTTCTGCTGGGCGGTGGACTACAATGGGTGTTCTGAAACTGCCTCCAGAGAGCCCCATGCAGAGCAGTTTCTGTTCAGTGTATGTAAACTCAGCTGAAACTACATCCAACCAGTACCACTGAGGGACAATATGCAAAAACCAGGTGGCAGCAATAGGTAACCTTTTTGCATTTGAAATTTTCTACTGAAGGTTTGCAGTGTTGCATAGTAATACATGTAATTATAATATAAATGAAACTGCAAATGCACACCTAGATGATTTTATTGTGCAGGTATTGTCATAGATTATAACTTCTTTTCTAGGAGTGCAAGAGAAAACCAATGCTTTCAGGTGACTGGAAACCATATGTCTGCACTAATATTATATACTGAATAAAGTACCCCTTTTGTAATTTATAAGAATAATATAAGTTACAGAGGAGTTCCATGACCATATAAAAACACAAGGCCGAGTGTTTTTATACAGGTCATGGAACTCCGAGTTAACGTCGAATATCCTCATATTTTCCAATAAGGGGTACTTTATTTATTATAATACACAAGTTTTAGTGAGTCATGTGACAACAAATACGTCACTACTCACTATTTATAACTATTGGCATCACTAGTCACTGTTTATAGGGATATAATTTACAAGATATTCATGGTTTTTGTGTATTAATGAATTTATCCACCACTTTCTTACACATATACGCATATAATTGTATAAAAAAACACTTTGGCTGCATGTTTTGGCCGTTTGAGTGTGATAAGAACAGCATTGGAATGCTTGTTCAGGTTTTTCCGCATACAAAATCTCAGTATCCAGCAAAGCTGTGCCTTCAGAGCCAAGTAAGGTTGGCTTTTGTTTTTCAGGAACGATATGTGCTGGTATGTAAAAAAAAAAATCCTTTGCACATTACTCATGATCTTAGACTCTCTTCTTTGTTATGTTTCCTTGTAGACTGTAGCACATTCCTAAAACAAATACCATATCTGCTCTGTATTCAGGGAGGTCTCGAGCTCATACAATATTCTATGTATCAGAAGAGCTTTCTTTGTACAAGTATCTGTCCTATCTGTTAACTAGTTGGCATACGTAAAACTAGTTTGCATATTAAAACATTAGCAGGCAGTCAGGCTAGGTCTCATCATGTTTAACACTGTAAAAGTTTAATGATGGGAAAGTAAATAAAACCCACAGTGTTCATGCTGCTAAACAATGTGTAACTGACTTAAATAATTTGATTAAGTGAAATAACTCAGGGCTGTCCAGCTGGATGCTTGGGCTAGATAGGTCCCCTCTTTGCTTTGCGACCTGCAGCCTATATAGGTATGGCATCACCTTTTTAATATAATTTGACCCTGAAGTGTTTAGTTTGAATTATTGCCACCCGCATTAAAGGAATTCTGTCATGATTTTATGATGTCTTTTTTATTTCTAAATTATACTGTTTACACTGCAAATAATTCACTCTACAATATAAAAATTTAATTGTTTAACTAGCAAGTGTGTTTTTTTAAGTTGTAATATAGGTGTGCAGGCAGCCATCTTGGGTCATTTTGCCTGGTTATGTGCTTTCAGAAAGAGCTGGCACTTTAGGATGGAACTGCTTTTTGGCAGGCTGTTTTCTCCTACTCAATGTAACAGAATGTGTCGCAGTGGGACCTGGATTTTACTATTGAGTGTTGTTCTACCAGGCAGCTGTTATCTTGTGTTAAGAAGCTGCTATCCTGTTACCTTCCCATTGTTCTGTTGATGGGCTGCTGGGGCTGAAAGGTCACATGATTTGGGACAGCTGGGAAACTGACAATATGTCTAGCCTACCTGTATGGGAATGTGATAGGGACTTTACATTTTACTCCACAGGGGCAGGACTGATGGTTATTATGTTTATTCCCTGTAAAAGAGATATAGAATATGTTGGAGCTATATAAAAACAATTATACACTTTTGATATTCAATTTCTTGCTTTTCCAATTAAATACCAGTTTTTTTGCAACCTCCTTGCTGTCAATCAGTTGGTGCTTCTTTGTCTTCTACACTGTGGGAAATGTTATGCAAATGTTTATTAATCTTTTGGCTATTTGAACATATGAATATGTTCCATACCAGTCAGTTTAATTGATTCTTGAAACTGATGCTAGCAGTAAGTTGACCACATATCATTAGGTGTAAAGAAAAACCATCCTTAAAGGAAACCTGTCATGATTGAGTTAACACTAGGAAGGAAATAAAACTTTTAAAACAAACCACATACCCCTATTTATTATGCTCAGATCTCACTAATTCTCAATTTATAACTACTTTTCAAATGTGCATGAGACACTAACTGAAGCCCTGACTTTCCAGAAAGTCAGGAGAGCAAAGCATCATGGGTAGAATCAGTCCTGCAGACTCCTCTCACGATATCACCAGTTTGTGCAGTTGTTAGTGGCTGGAGTAGCCCACACAATCTGAATAGAACAGTAGAAGGCGTTTCAAATAATTCCCATAGAATATCAAGTCCTGGTGTGACATGAGTTATACAGAGCTTGTCTATCATAGAGTAAACTCTGACTAAGCATGAATGAGATTTGGCAGTTTGGCACAGCCCACACACGGAAAACAAAGGGGTGTTTAAACATGGCAGCACCTATGAAGCCCTTTTTACATGTAGGATATTTTGTAATCCGTTTCAGATATAGACAAAAACAGCTGACTAAAGGGTTTAACTAAGGAGGGAAAAGAAATATTTTACTCATGTCTCAAGGTGACAGGTCCTCTTTAATATGTCCAAGTACTTCTGACTAGTTTAAAGCCTCATACGACTATAGCCACTGAAAGTAAAAAGGGTGGAGTTATGTAGTCACTAAATATAGACTTTTTATATGTGTTTGGGTGTGGTACTGAGTCAGAAGGCATCCACAAGAGAACAGCATATCAGGAGGGCCCCTATGGCATCATCCCTCCCAAAATTCGAAAACCGCAAAGAGGTACACAAATTGAGATTGTTGTGACCACGCCTGTTTATGGGCACCCCCCCCCCCCATTTACCATGTCCAGTTTATAAGATTTGGCAGGTTATGAAAGATTGAACACATTTATAGGAGTTTTAGTGCAATGTTTTATGTTTTACAACAATTTTGCTAATGAAAGTGAAGTGTCCTTTAAGCTGTTCGTCTCTGTTCTCCCAAGAGACCTGCTTATTTTAAATAGTTACAATGGTTTCTTTGCTTATTTTAAATTGTTACAAACTATGTTCAGCTGCTGGATGTTTTGGCTTTCTGCCAAAAAAGCTTCTTATTTTAATTAAGTTTCTGAAATTTTGTATCTTTTTCTCAAGTTCGTGCAGGAGATCAAAGAGAAAGTTGGGACTCAGTAAGAAGTCAAAATTCAGCAGGAATGAGACAGTTGGGAAGTCTGTGGCATAGCTAGCAGGTGTCGGGGTTGGCCCTGGAAATCCGTGGCCAACCGCAAAATGTGTCATTGTCTGTCCCTTTGGTATATTACTTGTTTCATGCCTCTGCTTGTTGCCCTCTTAGCCTGGAACTAGCTCTCTGGCAAGGACAGCAATTTGGTGCACTTTGTGTTTTGTGACAATTTAGTAAATACATAAAACAATTGAGAGAGCAGTATTCTAGAAATCCTGTGCTCTTGGTTAATGTATATTGATCAGTACTGGTGGGTTGCCATACACTTACTGTTCATTATACAAAATTATTATTGGAAAATGAGATGCGTAAGTCTAATTGCAAAAAACTTGTGTCCAAGACTTGTGTCGCTGGATATCCCCCTTTGAAACCGACCCACAGGGAGGCTCGTTCTCCGCAATCGTAGTTTTTGAACAACAATCTTTGAGGGTTAGTGATAAAAAAGCTAGGAGAAAAAAAAGTGCAGTATACAGAGATAGTGTAGTATTTCATTGTGAGTGTTGTAGTTCAACACCTCCACCTGAAAAAGCACTAGTTTAAGTTGTGTGCCTATATTGATATTTACACACCACGTGTTGGTAATGAATGGGTACTCACAAACATTTAGAATTGTAATCGGCATATAAATCAAGACCAAAAAAGTAGCTTCCAAACTCCTTGCTGTAAAACGTTACGGAGCAGTAATAGTGTTAAACAATTTATTGCTGAAATAAATACTTAAAATTATGCACTCGCAAATTCGTAGTTAACACAGACATATCATCTCATCAAATTCTCCTCACCCGTAATTTGTCAAGGAACCCGATAATAGCGGTTTAAACCCCCTCCCCCCCCGCATTGTTACCACGTCCGTGTATGGATTCCCCGGTGTTTGGAAATGACGTCAATAGCCATAACCTGACGCGTTTCGTCGATATACAATTTCCTCAGAGGCCTTAAGTCTTGCAGTCAAAATCTGACTTACTAGCAGTTGTTTGTAGGAAATTTTATGTGTTGAGCCAAATGTATTCATTTCTTGTGTTGAAAAATAAAGAACTCCGCGGCAGTTTGAAATTCCAATCATCTTACTTCAGATGTCCCTTGTGAGATTACACATCCAGCTTGTATCAATGCTTTGGCTGAAATCTGATAGTTTCATCCTCTACTACATGTCATTACTTTAGTACTTCCAGCTGTAAAGAAGGGAATGTAGAAATATGGCTTATGGTTAATAGGAACCTTATGTTCTCTTAAACAGCTTTCCCGCTAGACAAAGGTTTAAATGTGGGAAACGGCAAATCCCTTTTAGATTTTATTGTGAACTGCATTTTTCTTCTGTAAAATGATATGTTATCCTACAAATCCATAAACTATTACATTCATCACTATAGTTTTTGGTAGCTTTAAGGCACATTAACCTTAATTAACTGTGGGTAATTGATCTTTGGATAGAGATAAGGCAGATTTCAGCAACTGGAGCTTCTATTGGCTGTAGCTTCTATTGCTTATGAAAAATGATAAACACTCTTAGGGCTAGTCCAGACGAGGAGATTCGGGGCGATCCGTCGCCGGGCGACTTTTTGCCGCGACGGATCGCCCCCGAATCTCCCGGAATAGGTAGGCATTGGCGCTGCTTCAAAGCGCCGGCGTGTGTTCACACGCGGCGGCGCGATTTTCAAAAGCGCTCCAAATTGCCTGGCGAGGCAATTTGGAGCGCTTTTGAAAATCGCGTCGCCGCGTGTGAACACACGCCGGCGCTTTGAAGCAGCGCCAATGCCTACCTATTCCGGGAGATTCGGGGGCGATCCGTCGCGGCAAAAAGTCGCCCGGCGACGGATCGCCCCGAATCTCCTCGTCTGGACTTAGCCTTAGGGCCTGACACATGGGAAGATTAGTTGCTCAGTGACTGCACTCCTTTAGTGCAGGCAATTTACCTCCTCTGAATGAATGTTTTCCCACCAGCAATAATGTAAATCACTGGTGGGAAGACATACAAGTCATTTTGGCTTTCCGAAGTTGTCCAAACGTTTTTGGCAAGACCTATAATTTCATTTTTAGAGTAGGGTGGGTTGCAGTGGTTGGGTAAAAGAAGTACTGGCCTATTTAGTAGGCCACAAAGGTGAACAACAAACTATAAAATGACAATGATTGGTTAAATGAGCCATTCCTGAGTATGAATCTAAGCAACATACATGGACAACATGTAATCAAACATACCTTGATCATCCACAGCTTCACAGTCACATACATGTTTTTGCCTAGACCTGGTTTCCAGCCCATTTATTGTCCACTGTAGATAAATGCTTTTCTACATGTGGAAGCATTCTTTTAGGTTGACAGAAGACAATCCAAGGGTCTGGTGGCCATGGAGTGGATATAAGACAGATTCCCTCAGACATTTGATAGTTCTTCCCTCTCCATTTGACATCCCTAGTGGCCTCTCATACAGCTCTTACAGTTCTTTTTATTCTTTCAGCATTACTTACTGGTTTCTCTCAATATGATTCATTTTCTAACTTGTAGTGGTTTCCATGCAGTTCTTTATATAAAGAAAATGGTATATGAAATACATAAAAGTTGATCACCTGTATGACTTTATAATATGATCTACCAAAAAAATCTGGTAAGACAATGTTTCATATATTGCACACTAAATGTTCATGCCTGCAAAGTAGACAAAAATTGGCTATGTATGTTTTATATCTTCAGGAACCAAGTATAATTCAACTGTAATTCAGAAGGGCCCATTAAAAAAAGAGACAGAGTCCCTGAACATGAAGTTTTCATTTTTTGTTTGTTTACAATGGCTGGCATCCCATAATGGACTAAGACGATATATACATTATCTAATAGAGCTCAGATCAGTTGGAGCCAAGCATGAGGTTCCCAGTCTGCTTTGCACTACTATTAGGTCAGCTGTAATTTATTCTTTGAAAAGAAAAGAATGCAGTGTAACTTGGAGCTTTAGTCTCAAAGTGGGGCTGGTAGAACAACGTGCACATGCAGAACTGGAAGGGAGTTTGATAGACTGTTTGGGTTAGAAGGCAGGTGAAGCTACTTGGTTCTATTGCTGAAGCTGAGGAAGCCTTAGAGCTCCTACTCACAGGCATTTTTATTGAGTTCTTCTAACTGAGCAGGGTGAATGCTTACTTGTATGTTATTATTTTCTCAACTAAGTGTGTTTTTGTGAGTTTCAAATGCATCCTTTTATTTTAAATAGGCATCCATCAAGAAAATTTAGCATGTTGCTTTGTCTAAAAACAAAAAGAGCAAATGCAATAAAACACAGTTCTGATTGCTCTTGAGTGAAACCAGTCACAAAATAATATAATCTATTAGCTGATGCATTCAAACCTGCTTCTCAGAGGCTTGTTAAAAGCACAAAAAAAGTTTATGTATAAGTTCTGAAGAATCCCATTGTATTCTACAGAGTTTCTGTTATTTGCTGTGTATCCTGTGCCTTTTCTCCGTTTTCAGCTTTGAATGGCTGCCCCCAGAGTTTATTTATATACATTATAGTAGTGATGAAGCAAACACACCAGCTGCATCAGAGCAGGCCAACACTACATTATATTGTCATTCATTTAAAACCCATTTTCAACATCAACCGGCAGGGCATTCCACAACTTCGCTGTGGTGCAATATTTGCTAATATTCCACAGATGCTGCAGAGAATTATATGAAATTAATGTATTAAATTGTAACAGTTCAAAGTCTGATTACTGAGTTGCGAGACTAAGTTTAAATGTTACAATTTAAGAACAACCGTCAAAAATAGAAAAGCAAAGGTAATTGGGGGGGGGGGGGGGGATCTGATGTGCTACTATCTGGAAAAAAAAAACTGAAATCAGTATATGGAAGGTGAACAACCTCTTTAAATGTATGTATGGTTTATGCTGCCAGAAACTATATATGCATCATGCACATTTGCTTTTGTAACATAAGCAATCTCAGATTTCCTGTATGAGTCCCAAATGTTGGGAAAGGAATGGTAGCACAAATGGATTTTTTAGGCTAATGGCACATTTTTCACTGCTGCAGGGCTCTTGGAGAGTGTCCCATCATTCAAATACCCTCTCCTGCCTGCAGCCACTTCCCAGCCGTATGAATGGGTAGAGCTCTGTCTGTACAAACTGCAGGCACTGTCTATCTATCTCAGAGCTCTACTAACCAATAACAATCTCTATTAATAAAAGCTTGTAAAACTCTTAATGTGCTGTGTGACATTCCTGGCTTCCATGTTCTTAGGTTTGTTCACACAGAGATGAGGGCATTTCAATCTACAAAGTACATGTGGAATGTATTAGGTGCAAGAAAATCCTGTTTGCTTTGGGCCTAAAGAATAACTAACCTTTGGTCAGACTGCAGGTTAACACTTTCACTGCTATTCCCTTCTACGCCAATAAAATGGAATGTGTTGTGTTGAGCGTTACAATAGTTGCATAGTAATTGTTCTTACTGTAGGACTTTGAAGGAAATCCAAATAAACAATGTATGATTTAAAAGCAAGTCATGGATACATTTTGATGCATATATAGTAGCTTTTAAGAAATATCATTGGTAGTGGGTCAGCTTGTAGACAAAATTCCTGTGAGTCTTAAATCTATAGGATGCGTATAGCTTTCTTTTCTGATATTCAGTGGGGTAACGTGTTCAGGGTGTTTTTATTTTTACCTTTTGTGTTCAAAATTAGAGTCCTGCAGCGGGTCGGGTACCGTACCTGCGGGTTACATGCGAAAACCTGTGGAATGCGGGTAGAAGTTCTGGGTGTGGGACGACGGTTCTGCGGGGTTGCGGTTCTTCTCAATAGTGATTTTTACTCCTTTTTTGATTATGCCTATTTCTGATGATGTCACTTCCGGTTTACAATGACAACACTTCCTGATTCTTGATGGTCAGGGGGTTGTGAATTTTCTTGCAGATAAGGTACTTTCATGTCAGGTCAGGTAGTGGGGTCCAATTGGCTAAGAATGCCGGTTGCAGACTGTAGGTTGCAGCAGGGTCAGACTGGGGTGTCTGGGGCACACCGGGACTGTCCAGGGCCCCCCCTGCCCCCCTACCATGCAGAGTGAGGGCGGTGTGTGCGCCTGCTGGATGAAAACCTTCATTTTAAGATATGATGGCAAGAGGGGTCTGGACCATTAAGGGTCAGGGCCCACCAGGTTTTTTCCCGGTGTCCCGCAGGGCCAGTCCGACACTGGGTTGCAGGTACGGGTTGGGTATGAATTCCAAAAATTGGACCAGCGCAGGACTCTATTCTAACTTTCTGGGCTGAAAGATTAGGCACATGCCATCTTTGCTTCTCTAATTTACTGGCAGAGCAGCTCAAGAATTATGCTTTATAACTTAAAATGTGCTTGTTGTATGTGCCATAATCACATTTTTAACTTCTTGATCATAACACTTAATTTGTGCTGAACTTTGACTTGCTTGCTCAGAAAACCAGTCTATCCTGCTTTAAAAGAAACATACATGCTAGGCATGCAACTGTAGTCTGATGTTTAGGCAAAAGACAATTACCTGTGTGTCCCAGCCAGGACACAGATTATTTCACTGCTGATTGATGGTATCTGCAAGGAGTTTGTATGTTCTCCATGGACTAGCATTGCAAATGCTGTTGTCAGGATGCAGTTTTGTTTAAAAAAAAAAACAATACGTTTATGGACAACGGCTCTTGAGGCCAACACTATTTGAATATGTTTTTGACCCAATCAACACATTTTCATATGAGTGAATTGCTTAATGTATTTTATCTAACCCAGCACACGAAGGGGCGGATTTATCAAATTCACATAAAGGATTTGAAATTGATTGGATTTTCGAAAAGATTTTAATTTTCGAATGTTTTTGAAGACCACTTCGACCAGTGAATTTTGAAAATTCGATCAAATCGAATGATTTGAATAATTCGAATAAAAATCTATTATTGGAGTGGAGCTGCCACTTAAAAGTATGAATTAATCCAATATGGTGGCAAGGGAGATAGTTCTTTTTGAGCTTTATTTTATTTAATTTTTTTTGGACATTATACATTCAAACTTCTGTGTTATGGAAAAAAGCTCATCATTTGATAACGTTGACCATTAAATAAAGCTTTAATTGAAGGGCACATGGGAAGTTGTTTTAGACACCCTGATTAAGAGTCTGTGGTTTGTTTTTTTTAATCTAATACATGGCCAACAGATTCTGATTCAGATTCTGGCTATTTCATACAAAAAATAAATTTGGCCATGCTGCCACCTGTCATAGTTCCATGAATGTTGAATAGACTTCCAGTCGGTGCACTCATTGAAATTAATAATTTTTACGTACTGAGGGAAGAAAGTCTTCCTATTTGAAATAATTTACCTAGGCACACCTGACTGGCCTGATGGATTGCATCACATAGTGGGAAGGGGAAATCTCCATTTCTGAGCCGCTCCCTCTGTAAGTTGCAAAGTAAGAAGGCGTATATGTGCTGTGTCAGTCTTACTAACAGGAGAAATATCGATCAAAGGGTAGCTCACCTGATGGAACAGGTTATGCAATAACATTTATAGTTCAGGTGAGCGTATTATGTTTGTGGAAATAAATCTTTTACTGGTGTAAAATAAATGGCTCATTCAAAAGAAAAAAAAAAGTTTTCCTTAAGTGAACTATTTCATACATTGCAGTCTTGGAAATAATGCATTACTAAGTGGAATATATTTTATAATGTCCAACTAATGCCAAAATGAAAGCAATATTTTATACCACCTCAGACATAGTGTAACTGATTTAATTCAATGGATCAAGATCAATGTGAACTGAGCTTTTTTTCCCCAGAACATTAAACTTTGTAATGATTTTGCATGTACAAGTATTTGTAACACAGTTATGTAGTTATTTATTGAGGTGGTGTTTTTTTTTTTTTTTTTTCGGGGAAATTTAGTCACCTGGCGACTATTCGCCTCTTCTGCTGGGCGACAATCTCCCTGAACTGCCTTTCCCCTGCCTTCCGTCTGCTGTAATGAAGAATCGACTGCGCTAATGCACTCATGAGGCAACTTCGGAAATCGAAGTGCCGCGAGTGCATTAACACAAGCGATTCTTCATTCAAGCAGACGGAAGGCAGTTCGGGGAGGTTGTCGCCGATCAGAAGATGCATATGGTCGCCAGGCGACTAAATGAAGTTGCCCAAACGTGTAAAGTTCTGCACGGCAATGTTTTATCGATATGCCTACCTTGATGTTGGTCTGGTCAGGGAGGCCCCTCGTAGGGTCTATAATATATAGCAACCTGTGGATTATATTTCAGATGACTGCTACTACCTAGTTAAGATGGCCATAGACACGCAGATTTACCTTCTTTCGTTACCTTCTCCCGACCTGCCACTACCCATTCAGATTAAATAAAGTAGTAAACAAATCAGCTGATGTTCTGCCCTGACAGCAATAGTGCCAAAGTTATGTCCAACAGAAAATGGTGACAGTCTCCCACGAATATCAGTAGTACACGCAGAGATTATCGGCAGCCGACGGAAATTTTCTAACCTGACTGAACGACCGATCTCCCTCGCACGAATAATGTCAGGACGCTCCACACACGGCCCAAAAATCATACGAAAAGGAGATTTGTATGAGCAAATCTTTACATCTATGGCCGGCTTTACTTAGGGTGAAGTAGCACATTAGGGATGTGGATTTTGGCCTTTTCCAGCAGGATTTGGATCAATCCAAGTAGCTGGCTAACTGAATACAAATGCTTAAAATCATGTGACTTTTCATCACACAAACAAGGAACTAAAGGGTTTTTAATCATGGGAGCAGTGCGTTGTTCTCATTGACCCTTCCTGGTCATAACTGGCAGATGCTAATTAGGGTTGGTTTGGTGAGCGGCTGAATCTTTCACAAATGATTCAGGGTTTAGACAAGTCCCAAAATAGTGGATTTGGTGCATCACTAAACTGATATTAGTTGGCTGTGATAAACTTTTCTACTGTAGTTGACTAATCTGCAAATGCATCCCCCTGCCAATAATGTAATGTGCCACTGGGGAAAACGCACATGCCACTTTGCTTTCCTGTTATATCCTGAAGTGACTTCACAAGGCAAATTGCAGTTGCCTTAGAGCAGATTCATACTGGGCAACCAATGTCAACTTGTGCCATAGCCCTTAAAGCAGGAAGTGGGCATTCCACTTGTCAGGATTGCCCGCCAGTGCGTCCTTCCCCAGCAACGAAAGATCAATGATGGCGGCACCCTTCAGTTTGAATAAAGGGACGCCCTGGAAGCTGGTTCAGTGCTCAAGTATAAGATTTGTGTTGCATGTTCCTGGGTTTTTGATTATTCCTGGACTATTGATTCCTGGACTTTGACCCTGCCTGAACTTGACCTTGATACTTCTGCCTGCCTTTTGAACCCTTGCCTGGACTTTGATTGCCTATTCCCATTCTGTACCACAAACTTGGACTTTGACCTCAGAAGCTTCCTCCTTGGTCCTGACAACTCCCCCTGGGAGGCAATAGGCCCCCTGACACCAATGTCGTCTGTCCTTGTTTTTTCATTGAGCTTCTGCTAGGTTCTGTTCTGTCACTGTTCAGTTTTGCATCTGATTTGAAATAAAAATAGCTCAGGAATCTGTTCTTTGAAGAACATGCAGTGCGAGTATTATGTGGGAGTCTGGAATTTGTCATACCTTTCCTGTGAACCAGTCTTGGGTGCAGTGTTCTGAGTTTCCATGTTCAGATGGAAGAGACCGGCATGATTAGCATCACGCAGAGAGTCATTGGTCGTGTTTTTTATGAAGAGCATTAATTTTGGTCAGTTTTGGTGTGTCCCTACATAACAAATACACCATGATTTACTCATACAAACAATAATTACATATTTCCCCAAATGCTTTTATACGGTATGCCCTTCCCATCAGAGTTTTGTGGAATAATCCGTTCCAAGGATAAACTCATAGATCTGCAGCTGCAAGGATCCAGTTTCAAACCAGCTGTCCCAGAGAGTCTGTCCGTGGAAACCTTCCCTATTCAGGATGTGTATCGGGTGAAGGGCAGTTTTTGCATCAGTGGGGAATGAGTAAAAATGCTCTTGGGAAGAAAATCCTACGCTTGTATGAGTGATCCGATGGAAACGCCTGATGTATTTTGCTGTTCTGAAAAAGATGAAGTAGTCAAAGCGAAAGAAGACCAAGGGCTTATTAATAACCATACAATTACGACACAAGATGCAAGGTTTTCACACCTTGTTGTGGAATCCATTGTCACATGTTGGCTGTACCTCACAAGCCCGGACAGTAACACGCTAATACAAAATGGCACAGTATGGTCAGAGTATTGAAATTTGATACTCTTCTTCAGACGTTTTTACAGCTGAAAAGTTTTTTTTTTTTTTTAAATGTAGTTTATGACAAAATTTGCATTCTTGATCTATCAAATTTTTTAAATGCCTCCACTTTAATGGGGTAGCTGGCATACTTCTAGTTAGTGCTAGATCAGTAGTCCTTCTCCAGTTGCTTGTGAGCAATATGTTGCTCTTCCATCAATGGGATGTTGCTCCTCAAAGCAGATGCTTAATTTTGAATTCCTGGCTTGAAGTAAAGCTTTAGATGCAATGAAACTATGTGTACTATCAAATCAAGCCTCCTGTGAGCGGCCAGTCACAGACCACCATTGGCACCTCCAGGAACTTTTCACATGCTTGAGTTACTCTCCATTATTTTTTTATTTATTTTTTTACATTCAGAGGTTGGGGACCACTGTTCTAGATTTTTCTGATTGGTCCTTATTTTTTGTAGTTTTCTTTATTGTTTAGCTTTTTCTTTACTACTAATAGTTACCCTAAAGGTGAACTGCTACATTTAAATGAGTGGTTTACCTTTAAGTTAACTTTTAGCATGTTATAGAAAGGCAAGTTATTAGCAATTTTCTTTATTAATTTTTTTTTTAATGTGCCACCTTTTTGTGACTCTTTCCATCTTTAAAAAGGGGGTCACTGATCCATTGTTATTGCTACTTTTTGTAACTCATCTTAGTATCTAGGCCTCTCCTCTATTCCAGCCTCTTATTCAAGTGAACTCATGGTTGGTAGGGTAATTAGGATGCTAGCAACCAGATTGCTAAAATAGCAAAATGGAGAGTTGCTAAATAAAAAGCTTCACTTAAAGTGGACCCGCCACCCCAAAAAAATATTCAAAATCCTATTTCATCACATTAGTCAAGCAAAATGGACATTAATTACACTATATAAATTATTTTAATCTTGTTTTCTTCAGTCTGGGAATTCATAATTATAACAAGCAGGCAGGAGCCATTTTGTGGACACTGTTATTAAGGCAAGCCTTGTATCATCTCAGAATCTTATTTGTGCACCAGAATGCGGGACCTGATGTCTATCCCCATGTCCTGGCTACACAATTAAATGTTAATAAATGGTTAAGAGAACTGGGGGAATGTGTGGGGAGCAGTGGCATCTAGAAGTGCTGAATGGAAAGTGAAAGTAATAATCTGCCCCACCTCTATGCCTAAGGCATAGAGAAGTGGCAGACAATATTTGATTGACAGCTGAGATTTTTAAATGAGCTTAAAAAAAATGTAATTTGGATTTCATGTTTAATTTGAAAATGACTTTTATTATACAGAATTTTATGTCTGGGTGACAGGTCCACTTTAATAACCTTTTTATTGGCCCACTATAGGTTTGTCTGCTCCAGGCTGTGATCCTCTCGTAACTGTGAGCTAATTGTACATAATCAGTACAAAATAAACTTCTCAAGTTGATTTGACATTGGTGTAGTTCATTAGCTATCCCATACTAAAGTGAAAAGACAAATCAATGATAATCATTTCCAGATCCCAGGAAATGAAATGCGTTTTGAGTACATAATGAGCTAGAATGTACTGGTAACCCATAAAACAGGCTGTTTTACAAACAGGCCAGTACTTCCCTTTAGTGAGACCTGTCCTTTGGTGCTAAGTAACTATGGTACCTCTGTTCTTAATTTCCAGACCAGATGTGTCCAGTTCTTGCATGTTCTACAATGGAGACCTTTAAAAAGGGATTACTTTGGCTCTGTTACTTTCTTTAAATTACTATTGAGAACATGAAATGAATGTTCACAAGCAATTTTGGCCAAAGTAAAAAGTTTGTATTTGTCTATTGGAACTGGTCCCAGCCCTTCCCACCAACACATCTAATAACATGGCACAACCCGGGCATGGGGGTCAGTTTTAAAATCCCAGTGGACAAGGACCACCATAGGTTATTAATGTGGCCCTCTCCTAACTAATTCTGTAATATCATTTTTTTTTTTATTATTTTTCACTCCACTGTGAGTAATTGTATTTGGCATCAACCCATGTAAGAACATATGGGAGATAAGGTGCACATTTTTAAATACATTTGTGGTAGTTAGTTAGTGGTAGTAATATGATTCTTTTTTTTTAAATATTTTTACGTCTTTACACTCCATAAGGATTGGCTAAATATATGCATATGTGCTATCAAAGTGATCAGAAGATTTGTTTTCCTTTGTACTCTATAACATGGAAGATGCTACTGTTTTTCAGTTTGTCAGAATCTACAGTTGTTACTGTACTCTTAGGGTATTTTGATGGAGATAATGGTACAGAAGCGCCCAAATTGCCGCCATCCTAATCCACTGCAAAACACAAATTCCATAATCCTCTGATTCCTTTTTCAGTATTTCTTGTAACTCGGTCCATTGTCTGCGAGTGGCACTTCAGAGTCTTTTCCCATTGTTAAAAAGAAGCCTGGGAAGACACGTTGCTGCAGTAATTCAGCTGTAAAATTGTTTGAGCTTTAAGAGACTGGGCTAGTTGTCAAAATGACTGCATAATAATATGCGTCTCACTGCGCTTAAGCTGCCAGATGTTTTCTGCTGCACAGTTGATGCTGTGGAAAAGGAAGTGAGATGAAACCACCGGGACTGTTTTAGCAGTTTCTTGTGCTCTTGCCAAGTTTAGCTTATGATTAATGCACCATATTGACCCCTCCATTAAAGTTGTATAAGTTCCTTAATCACAGCTGACTATAGACAAGACATAGAGTATATTCTTTGTTTTACAAATCATTAAATACCACCAGCTTATTATCATAATGAAGATGTGTATGACTGAAAGCTTCCTGCTAAGCTCCGCTTCTCTTCCATTAATTCATCTCCAGTACAACAGCAATACGTTGGTTAAAGGAAAACTAAAGCTTAACTAAAGAAGTAGGCTAGAAATGTTGTACATCATGTTTTTGATTTCTGTACCAGCCCAAGGCAACCAAATCCCTTTAGCAGTGAAGAGCTCTGTCTCCAAAGATATGTAATAATCATATAATGATGTACCGTTGCCCTGCACTGCTAAAAATTGGGTGTTTGCTTAAGAAATGCAACTATAGTTTATAAACAAGCTGCTGTGTAGCCACAGAGACAGCCATTCAAGCATAGGAAACAGTGGATAACATGCACTTTTTTGGCTTTGAATGGCTGCCCCCATGGCTACACATCAGCTTGTTTATATAAACCATAGTACAGTTTCCAAAGCAAACACTCCAGTTTTACCAGTGCAGGGTAACAGTACATTATAGTTTCAGTGCAGGGCAACAGTACATTATAGTTTCAGTGCAGGGCAACATTACATTATAGTTTCAGTGCAGGGAAACACTTTTTTTTTTGGTGTTATTTTACAGAAACATTTGTTGTATTGAATAGTTTGCCATTGTGAGCAGAGAACTGAAGCAGAGTAGGCAGTTGAAGAGAAGGGAAAAATTGTTACAGGGACTGCAAGGAGGTTAATTACATTATTTATATATGAGTGCAACTGACCTTTACTCATAGATGAATGTTTGTCAACATTTTAAACTTATTTTCATTTGGAAAAAACCCTCAAATCTTTAAAAATGGATTGATTAAAGTCATGACAAAAAAACTTCCCACTGTTTGTTTTTCGCTGTTACAGTATAGTTGGTATCATAACTAACCTTTTACATTATAGGTGTATTAGTCTTTCATTTTTGGCTCCTACCATAGGACTGTGAGAGCTGATAACAATGAGGCACTCGGGCAGTCCTAAAAAACATCTTTCTTCATTCTTGGATTGACTGTCAAACTTAAGTGCTAAATGGCATAACTATTTGTAGGCAAATTCTGTCTGGTTGAGGCGTTTGCTTAATTTATTCTGCCTATTTCCTGTAATGCTGCTAAGCCAAGATAATGAAACAAATATAATCAAACATGTATGCATCAGTTTGCCTGGTTAGACACAGGAGTTCTCCAAGTAGGTTGCTGTTCTGTCAGGCAGGTAATTAATGGACTGTGAAGGTGGTTTCTACAGCTGCTTTACATAGCCAGTGCTTGACCCCAGGGTTTTCTAGCTTTGGTAAAAGCCTAGGATAAGTAACTGCTTCCTTCTAACCCAACTGATTTTTTCAAGTTGTGTATGGACAATTCAATAAACTAGGAAATAGGCCACTCCAGCCTCGCCGCAAAGTCTTGTATTCCTTCTGTACTGTTTCAGAGCTGTTGCTCTGAAACAGTGCAATTCTCAAGTGCAATTCTCAAAGTTGCGAGATTAACAGTCAAAAATGATATAGACCGCACCTCTGATAAAAAATATTTCTCCTTTATAATTTAGCTATTTAGAAAAGATTACATAAAAATATGTAGACGCATCATTGCCTGACACGTTTCGGACTCAACTAGTCCTTAATCATAGGCTAAAACTGGCCATACACAGGCAATGTCGCCAAATGAGTGGATCTGTCCCCAATATGCCCACATTGAGATGGGTGAAATTGGGCTGATCCGATCTTGGTCCCTAGGGCCCAACGATCGGATCCAAATGGAGGAGATACGGGGGCTCGGATCGCGGGACTACATCAGCACACAACTCGGTCTCTTGGCAGCTTTTATTGGCCTGTGTGTGGGGGCCTTAAATGATGTACAATTTAGATACATAATGATAAACTAATTTGAAAACAAAGGAATTTTTTATTCCAGCACTCCCTCTGAAGAACACATTTAAAGTAGAACGGTACAACCCATATTTATGAAAAATATTTAATATCAAACTATTTGTGGCAAAAAAAAAAATGTTTTCAATAGGACAAAACCTGTAGTGATTATTATCATTATGTATTTAAATGCTGTCTAAATCGTACATCATTTAGCCTATGATTAAGGACTAGTTGAGTCCGAAAAGCAGGCAATGATGCATCGACATGTTTTTATGTAATCTTTTCTAAATAGCAAAATAATAAAGGAGAAATATTTGAATCGGCATTGTATCCTTTTGATTGTGTATGGACAATTCCAAACAGACCACCATTCTATCTCATTCATTGTTTTCTCTATGCATGATTATAAAATGGAACAGTTTGTGAGAATGTCCCATGACCACCTTGCACACACTGACAGCTTGTTTATTTCTCCGAAGAATCTGAGCACAGATGTCTAATTTGGCTTAATACCGCTGAAAAATGCAAACGCCTTGTTCCGTTCCAAGACACCTACTTTGGAAAGTGATTACGAGTTTTTGCTCATTTCTACTGTATTCTATTCTCCTAAAATTACCCACAATGGACTACCTAATTGTGGTGAATTCTGTGTGTATACAATATGTGTACAATATCACAGCTGTGTATAAATAGCCTAGAGCAGGGTTGTCCAAACTGCGGCCTGAGGGCCAAATGCGGCCCAGGATGGATATGAATGCGGCCCACCTTGAAATACTCAGTTCCCGAGAAAACGTCATGTTGCAAAGGATATAGGAGGAGGGGGAATCTACCCATTGCCCAGTTAGTAATAATAATATGATAATAAGTCTATTTAATATCCAGGTGTCCCTTATTCCAGTGTATATCTCCATCTGGTTATCCAACTGGTATTGTAGGTTTTATTTTTTGCATTCTCTTTACTTTTTCAAATCAAAAATGTTTGTGTATTTCATGTGTGGCCCCCAGACAATTTTCCTTTGTCCAATGTGGCCCTCGAAGCCAAAAGTTTGGACACCCCTGGCCTAGAGCTAATCTGAAGAAGATGTACACTGGCTGACCTTTCACATTATTCATGGATCCTTTTAATGGATACTGTGCAACTGGCCATACACATTCTGTTGAGTTGAGATTTGTTTGTGGTTTTGTTTGTGGTTATTTTATATGAACCCATCTACTTGGTTCTACTTGGTTCTCCCTAGGGGTTGCTACCTTTTCTTGAAAAAAAAAATACTGGCCATCCTATATATGTATCTTTTTTCCCTATTAATAACATTGAGATCAACATTATTTTTACTAACCAGGCAGGTAAAATATTGGGCCAGGTGGCAACCCTAGTTCTCCCTGGAAGATGGTGTGAACGTACAAACTCTCTTGTTTTGAGAATAGATGGGCTAGACTTTTTAGCCTGGTTTAATGGTCAGACTAAGCTGGTCTCAAGATGGCCATAAACCATAAGATCAGCTTATTTGGCCACATCTCCAAATTAGCGGATCTTTTGCCGATATGCCACTAATGACAGGGCTATAGTGGGGGGGGGGAAATTACTAACTGGGCAATGGGAATCTACCCATTGCCCAGTTCCTGTGCATTTGCTGTGTTTTACTGGAGGTGTGCGGATATGTTAAGCACACCGGTTGGTGGCCCTTTAAAAAAAAAAAAAAAAAAAACTAGATTACACTAGGCACTAGATTAGAGGAAAATAATCTCTGTGTAGCCATTACCTTCCCTATTTGTCCCTTGGAAGACTTGACTCCTTCTGTAGTGTTGAATTTTCCAGTTTTCCATTAGTGTCCATGCACTAGTCTAAGCTCTTCAGTAGGGGCAGTTTTCCCCTAAAACTGACCCAATTGGAAAAAAACTTTTTGACCTAACATATTGGCATTATTTAATTAACTGGGCTGTATAATATTTATTGATAAAGTGACCATCATATTCTGTACTAATATTAGTCTTCTTTTAGGCTCATTCTTAAGAAGTTTTTATTTTAATTGTCGATTTTTCTTTTATTCCTCTCTAGGACCAGTTTGATAATTTGGAGAAGCATACACAATGGGGTATAGACTTCTTGGACAAGTATGCAAAGTTTGTGAAAGAAAGGTTAGAGATTGAGCAGAATTATGCAAAACAGCTAAGGTAAGGAATTTTGGTTTGTGTTCTGTTTTGGCTCTGAAAAGTCTAGTGCAAGCAGATGTAACATCTTGACTCCCATTGTGTGTTTATGTTATGTTTTGGTGCTGGGAAGTCTAATGCTTGCCGAGACCGTTTTGACTGCCATTTTCATTCAGAGAAAAACTGCATTGGTCAGTCCTCTGCTTGCAGCTTTGACAGACCGAAAACTCCAAGTACATATTCGGAAAGTGGTTGTTTAGCTTAAGAAACATTTTCCATTGCTAACAGTCCACAAATGATGTATATAAAATGTATCAAATTCTAACCATGTCTTCGGCTATTTAATTTTTCACCTTCTAAAGCCGCTCTGGGAGGGGTTGGGTTGTCGACTCTGTAACTGTTCTAAATTGATGCATTTAGTTGACACAGTTGTTATCTTTGTCCCAAAAAAACATTCACAAACATATTTGCAAATGTTAGCGACCATGTTTGTGCCATTTTTGAGTGATTCCTCGTAAACATTGCAACCAAATGTTCGCAGTATACGTAATAAAATGTGCAATCTCAAACCATTTTTTGCGACAAAATATTTAACAAAACTCCAGATCAGGTGTTAAAGGTTCGCAATGTGCAATTAAGATTTGCATTGCAATAAAAGCCTAGCAAAGAAAATTACATTATGACAGGTGAAGTTTTTCTCTTTGTGAATTTTATTGCATTTCCTCCTATCAGTCCAAAAGTATCCTGATGCGTTTTTTGCCAAAAGCATCTGGACACTCACTGACATCCTCCTCTGGAATATTTACTATTATTCTGTCTTCGAAGCGATGTCTGCAAAATAACTATTTGTAGAGTGAATATGTATATGATCTGAGGCAAACAAACCTAACGTCATCATGTTAAGTGCCAATTTTTGATGGTGTAGCGCTTACTGCCATTGAACTCGGAAGTAGTGAAACCGTGTCCGATTCAGTGATAAATCACCATCTGATGGAAAAGTCGAGAGTTGGCAGAAAAACTGTGGAAGAATTCAAGCCACTCCTGATAACCAACATCTGTGATAAACCTCACTAATGCTTTTGTAGTTGAATTGAAAGCAATACCAACAATATTCCGCACTGTTGCAGTAGAAACCCTACATAGAAGAGGAGTGGCAGCTTCAAAGGGAGTACCAACTTATTAATGTAATATATTAATATTCTTGGTTTTGGAATGAAATGTTTGGTGGCCATGGATATTGTAGCCATTTAGTGAGGCATGGACAACTGAATGAAGAATACGTCTTTTTGAAAGAAGCAGACCCAGGTCTTTGACCAACCTTATACATGTTAAAGGTTAATATAATTTTAAAGGTTACAGATCTAAGCCTTTTACATTTGATTTATGAGCAAGACCATTCTCCTTCTGCTTTTGTTTAAAGCAGCACAAAATGTTCTGTACTTTTTTTTGCCCTGGAGGAATTGGTTTATTTTGTGACTTAGCTTTTTGTGAAGTATCCTCTATTTGCTTGTCAAAAGGGAAAGGGAGAAGTGCAAGGCACCTTATGGTAATGGAAAATAAGTAGAAGAGGGATAATTATACAACTCAGTGGGAGGAAATAGGAAGGATGTGGTAAGAGAGAAATAGACCTGAGCTGATACTGTATTTACTGAAAAAATGGAAGCATTGCTTTAGTTGCACAAGGATTGTGTTGGATGATAAAACTATTTCAGTCTTACTTATTTGAACACACATAGTTACATAGTTAAATTGGGTTGAAAAAAGACAGTCCATCAAGTTCAACCCCTCCAAATTAAAACCCAGCATACACACACACACCTCCACTCTTTCACACAAACCATATATGCCCATAGCTATACTAACTGTAGAGTTTAGTATAAAAATAGCCTTTGATATTATGGTTGTCCAAAAACTCATCCAAGCCCCTTTTGAAAGTATCAGCAGAATCAGCCATCACAACATCACCGGCAGTGCATTCCACAACCTCACTGTCCTCGCTGTGAAGAACCACCTACGCTGTTTCAAATGAAAGTCCTTTTCTTCTAGTCTGAAGGGGTGGCCTCTGGTGCGGTGATCCTCTTTATGGGTAAAAAGGTCACCTGATATTTGTTTATAATGTCCTCTAATGTATTTGTAAAGTGTAATCATGTCCCCTCAAAGCGCCTTTTTTCCAGAGAAAACAACCCCAACCTGGACAGTCTACCCTCATAATTTGTCTTCCATTCCTCTAACCAGTTTAGTTGCACGTCTCTGCACTTTCTACAGCTCATTTACATCCCTCCTAAGGACTGGAGTCCAAAACTGCATTGCATATTCCAGATGAGGTCTTACTAGGGATCTATAAAGAGGCATAATTATGTTTTCATCCCTTGAGTTTATGCCCTTTTTTATGCAAGATAGAACTTTATTTGCTTTAGTGGCTACAGAATGACACTGCCCAGAATTAGACAACTTGTTATCTATTAAAACCCCAAGATCCTTCTCACTTAAGGAAACTCCCAACACACTGCCATTTAGTGTATAACTTGCATTTATATTATTTTTGCCAAAGTGCATAACCTTGCATTTATCAACATTGAACCTCATTTTCCAGATTGCTGCCCAGTTTTCCAACTTAGACAAATCACTCTGCAAAGTGGCAGCATCCTGCAAGGAACCTATAGCTCTGCACAATTTAGTATCATCTGCAAAAATAGAAACCGTACTTTCAATGCCCACATCCAAGTCATTAATAAACTAGTTGAAAAGCAAGGGACCCAGTATAGAGCCCTGCGGTGCCCCACTAACAACACTGGTCCAATTAGAAAATGTTCCATTTACCACCACTCTGTGTAGTCTATCTTTTAGCCAGTTCTCTATCCATGTGCAAATGCTATGTTCAAGGCCAACATTCCTTAATTTAACCAGTAACCTTCTGTGTGGCACTGTATCGAATGCTTTAGCAAAGTCTAAGTAAATCACATCCACTGCCATCCCAGAATCGAGGTCCCTGCTTGCCTTCTCATAAAAAGAAATTAAGTTAGTCTGGCAAGATCTATTACGTATAAAACCATGCTGGCACAAACTCATAGTATTAGTTATTTGCTATGAAGTCCAGTATCCTATACTTAATTAATCCTTCAAAAAACTTTCCTACCACCGACGTCAGACTAACTGGCCTATAGTTTTGAGGCTGAGAATGGGATCCCTTTTTGAATAGTGGCACCACATTAGCAATTCGCCAGTCTCTCGGCACCATGCCAGACCTCAACGAATCCTGAAAAATTAAGTATAGAGGTTTGGCAATCACAGAGCTAAGTTCGCTAAGTACCCTGGGGTGAATCCCATCTGGGCCTGGACCTTTGTTTATCTTAACATTTTCTAGTCTCTTTTGAATTTCCTCATGTGTGAACCATACATCATTGGATGTATTCGAATTGGGGCTATTAAAAGGAAACCTTCATTAGCTGGTTCCTCATTTGTGTATACTGATGAGAAGTATTCATTCAGAATCTGAGCTTTTTGCTTGTTCTCATCAACCAACTGACCCCCCTCTGATAATAAAGGTCCTACCCCTTCCTGTTTCATTTTTCTACTATTAATATATTTTACTGCTATATCCTTTTCCATATCGATTTTAGCTTGCCTGCAAGCATTTTAAAGAATTCCCATTTTTGTTCAGTGTTTAGCCCTGTGAAAAGCATTTCCCACCTTTGAATGGATCTCCTTTTGCTTACACACACACACACACACACACACACACACACACACACACACACACACACACACTTTTGTCATTGCCACACACACACTTTTGTCATTGCCACACACACACTTTTGTCATTGCCACACACACACTTTTGTCATTGCCACACACACACTTTTGTCATTGCAATATTTGTCACCTGTTTGTACTATACAGGTATGGGACCTGTTATATAGAATGCCTGGGACCTGGTAATCCTCTTTCCAAATAACACGTCTTTCAGGAATTTGGATCTTCATACCTTGTCTACTGGAAAGTAGTGTAAATGCAATAAGCTTGCTTTGCTAAAGATTAATTATATCTTCATTTGTATCAGATACAATTTACTGTTTTAACAGAGAAGAAGGAAATGATTTTTAAAAATACTAGTTTGACTGGTTTGGACCAAGGAATTGGCCATTGCTACAGTTGTGCTCATAAGCTTACATACCCTGACAGAATTTATGATTTCTTAACCATTTTTCAGAGAATATGAATGAGAACACTTTCACTCATGGTTAGTAGTTGGCTGAAGCCATTTATTGTCAAACAAATGTTTTTACTCTCTTTAAATCAGAATCACTACACAAACTACCCAAATGACCCTGATCAAAAATTTACATACCCCAGTGACATCAATCACTGCTTGAAGTCTTTTGTGGTAGTTGTTATATTCTCAGACGGTAAAGCTGCCCATTCTTCCTGGCAAAAATCCTCCAATTCCTGTAAATTCTTGGGCTGTCTTGCATGTTTGAGGTCTCCCCAGAGTGGCTCAATGATATTGAGGGCAGGAGACTGAGATGGCCACTCCAGAACCTTCACTTTATTTTGCTTTAGCCAATGACAGGTCGACTTGGCCTTTTGTTTTGGATCATTGTCATGTTGGAATGTCCAAGTATGTCCCATGCACAGCTTCCGGGTTGATGAGTGCAAATTGTCCGCCAGTATTTTTTGATAACCTACTGCATTCATTTTGCCATCAATTCTGATCAAATTTCCTGTGCCTTTTGTAGCTCACCCCCCCCCCCCAAAACATCAGCGATCCACCACCATGTTTCACAGTAGGAATGGTGTACCTTTCATCATAGGCCTTGTTGACTCCTCTCCAAATCTATCAACACCAACATCAACCCTGACTTATTTCCTCCCACCCCTCTGGTCTGGGTGGACTAGTTCAAATACCTTGGCATTGTGTTACATAGAAATTTCAGTGCTTTTATATCCTCTTATCTTGAACCGATTCTTTCCAATATGAACGACAAGCTGAAAGTGCGGGCTAACCTACCTTTCTCCATCTGGGGCAGGATCGATATCCTAAAGATGATATTTCTTCCTAAGGTCCTCTACATCTTCCACAATTCCCCTGTTCCCATCCTCCGCCCCTTTTTCACCTCTATTGATATGGCCCAAACAGCATTTCTATGGGCAAACAAGCCCCCAAGGTTTGCAAGAGCCAAACTGTGGGCTCCTATTAGCGAAGGGGGAATGGGCCTCCCACATTGGTATTTGTACTCGCTGGCAGCCCAGATCTAATATATACACTGGTGGCTTAATCCAGATCCATATAATCCGAATTTCCCACTACAGGCCACTTTGGCAAGCTCAATAGATTCGCTCTCCTATATACCATTTCGCAAATATCTCCATCTACACACACCCAGTTATATTCACCCCATACAAAGTGTGGGTGGCAGCACTTAAAGCTTGCAGCCTAACATTACCTCTCCGCTCGCTTCAGCTACCCCTATGGGGGAATTCCTTCCTCCCACATCTGCAACACATAGCGGAGTACAAAATATGGTCACAATGGGGCCTACATACACTAGGGGACTTGGTTAAGGATGGAGTGGTACGCCCCAGGACCAAAATTAAACATGTCCAAACCCAGGAGCCTCTTCCCTGGTTCTCCTATTTCCAGCAGAAAGGCCACCAACACCCAATTTCAAGGGAACACTATGAACCTCACAACCTCTAAGATAGAATCAGCTCTTAGAGCCCCACCACCAAGAAACTTGTCACCAGGCTGTACTCGCTTCTCCTAGCTACTATTAAGCCTCCATTTAACGTAGCGATTGCAGCCTAGAATAGAGACATCCCAGGATTGGAAGAAAGCAACTGACAGGGCCTATGATTACCTTGTCTCAACCAGAGATAGATTGATCCAGTTCAATATCCTACATAGACTTCACTTAACTCCAAATAGGCTGTTCCGTATGAACAGACTCTACTCACCACAATGTCGTAAGTGTAGGGCCCCATTGGCATCTTACCTACACCTCATCTGGTCATGTCCGCGAATACGAGTTTTCTGGTCTCGGGTTCTTGACTATATTCAGGATAAAACTGCACTACCTAAACTATAACCTCTCAGGTGTGCATTCTTGGTGTAATAGATGAGGTCACCCCAAGGGCGGCCACGAGAATACTTTTTGTACACTACTATTCTGTGCCAGGAAATGTTTCCTCCTGAATTGGATGTTCCCCCAATATCCCACATTGAATGGATGGTTGAACCTTCTAAAACAACACTCCCCCTAATAAACTCTCCTATACTGCAAGAGGGTGTCCCCAGAAGTATGATCTGGTGTGGTGAAAGCCACAGAGGAGCCTTAATATCAGAGAGGACGAACTAACAGGGGAACAATTATATATACCACTCATTCAAGAGATCCAGAGGCAATAGAAACAGAATTATAACTGAATTAAAGTATATGCAAATGTACAGGATTCAAATATAATAAATGCCTACATTGTACTGTCTTCATTATAATAAGATGGAACCACACAGGATAATGTTTTTGTTTATTGTTACAAAATGCATAATACAAACCTTTACACACAGTTGTTTGATAATAAATGGCTTCAGACAACCACTAACCATGAGTGAAAGAAAAGTTTTTGTGTTATCATTCATATTCTCTAATAAAATGGTTTAGAAATCATAAATTCTTCCATGGTATGTAAACTTCTGAGAACAACTGTATCTAAACCATGTATGTTTAGCCACTTAGCTTACCCCATATACAAAGCACAAATGGGGTAATGTAATAAAAGTTTTTGCCCAGGGGCAATAACCCATAGCAACCAATAAGCAGAATTTACTAGTCACCTGTTTAAATACAAGAATCTAATTGGTTGCCCTGGGTTACTGCTCCTGGGCAAACTTAGTGCCTTATATTACATATAGGTGTAAATGTCTAAGCCATGTAAGGCAAGCAATACATTTAGTATATGACACCAGTTAAGCTCTTTTTTTTGTGTGTGTGTATTTGATTACAGCACATGATTGGATCCTGTTTTTGCTTGTTAGCACTAACATTTTGTACAAGTTTTATAAGTCTCCAGTGTGTAGGCATGGTGTTTTCCTGTGCCCGTTTCAGTAACTGCAGTAAACAAGACTTTAACTTCCTGCAGGCAAGTTTATCGGAAGGCTTATGTATTGTTAGCTCTGGGAAGGGTTGTGCACAGGAAAGTGCTGTTGCCAAAACAAAACTGTAGCTCTGAAGTGAGACCTCTCCTCCGTTTCACTTGTTTCTTAAAAAAAAATATATGGTGTGATTTACAGCATGATTTCCTTGCAGATAGTCTTTGTTGCATGCCCCATTTGGAGATAGAATCGGAAACGTGATTTTAATACTAATATAAAAATATCTCTGAAAATACACTAAATGTGTCCCCATAAGTATTGAGAACAATTAACGGTGGGAAAAGTGATCACCCTATAGAAGGTTATAGGACCTCGGGTATATATATTTGAGTATCATGTGAGTAATGATTATTCATAAACAGGTTTTCAGGTTTAGCTCCCCAGTATTTGTTATAAGTGCCAAAAGCAAAACATTGCTGAGAGTCTATTACCTTGTTATGGGTTGAGACTAAGGCTGGTAGTCGGTTTCAAGCTTGCATAAATTTTTAAGGGCTTATAAAGCCATTACTTATTCCTCAACACTTTACAGAGATTATTTACATCAGCCTGCGCTAGTGGAGCTTCTAGTCTAAGGCCCCTATCACCTTTACACACACTATAGTAAATGTTATTAGGAATTTATGAGCCTGGCTGAATCCACATAAGCACAGAGAGTACAAAAACTCCCTGTCTTCCAAACAGACATGTAAAATCGTTTTAGTTACATATAGAGGTAGCCTTGCATGTCTTATGTTCTACAAGCACTCCTTGAACACAAAACGTGTGAGGCTACTTCCGGGTCTGCCTAAATAAATACATTTTGGATTTTACACATCTGTTTGGAAGATGGCCCTCTCTACACGCATACGTTTAATCTGCTCCACTTGCTGAAGGCTCAGGATGGCACCCGTTCATCTTCCGGTACTTGGTGAGTTATGTGATTATCTTTTGGGACCCTCCTGTACCAAATAAACTCCCTGGGTGAAATCAAACCTAGAACTTAAGGTAGCCGCAATAATAATGCCTCATATCACTTATTGGTTTGTTTTTCCTGCAAGAAACATTTTTTCAAGACAAATTAAATAATATACGGAACCTTGTCAAGTCTGTGATTTATACGATGCAATACAAACATGTCTAAACTTTAGTAAAACTAATCATGCTGTCTGTCGATGATGAATATATTTATCAGACTTCAAATGGAACTCTGACTCTTACATTTTCTCTTGGAAGTATCCAGCATGTATGCGCTGAAAAGTTTTTGGCTAAATGAAAGATAGCTGTGTTGTACTCTGTGTCTAATGTGGTTTGTTCGTAGCTTGCAGTTGTAAGAAGTTATCACCTCTTACTTTCAGGCTGTACATGGCGGTTTCCATGCTGCTATCTACAAATGCCAGAAAGTCCCTTGTTGAAAAGCCAATTGCCTGGTTGCCAAGAAACCAAATTGTTATGCATTTCACTTAATGAATAATAATGAGGTGTGTTTAGGCTCTGCTGAAAACCAGACAAATTGATGCAATGGGAAAATGATTTGTAAGCTGTAACCTATGGATGTAAAAATGTTTTCTATCCTACTGCATTATTTTAAGTACCATGCTCCCTAAAGATGTATCTCTGCTCGTTAACCTGTTCCTAAACACATTTGCATCTCAAATCCTCCATTACTTCTTCAGTTGTAAAGCAAGCCATTGTGTGGGTTTTGACAGGCGCCAGTGTGGATGCAGGGTTTGCCAATAACCCATTTTAACAGCCTTTTTATATAGCCATACTCCTTAAAGATGCACTTCTTAAAGGGATACTGTCATGGGAAAAATCTTTTTTTATCCAAAATGCATCAGTTAATAGTGCTGCTCCAGCAGAATTCTGCACTGAAATCCATTTCTCAAAAGAGCAAACAGATTTTTTTTATATTTAATTTTGAAATCTGACATGGGGCTAGACATAGTCAATTTCCCAGCTGCCCCAAGTCATGTGACTTGATAAACTTCAATCATTCTTTACTGCTGTACTGCAAGTTGGAGTGATATCACCCCCTCCCTTTCCCTCCCCCAGCAGCCTGACCACAGAACAATGAGAAGGTAACCAGATAACAGCTCCCTAACACAAGATAACAGCTCCCTGGTAGATCTAAGAACAGCACTCGGTAGTAAAAACCCATGTCCCACTGTGTACTATTCAGTTACTTTGAGAAGGAAAAACAGCCTGCCAGAAAGCAGTTCCCTCCTAAAGTGCTGGCACAAGTTTTAAAAATTGAATATAAAAAAATCTATATGCTCTTTTGAGAAATGGATTTCAGTGCAGAATTATGCTGGAGTAGCACTATTAGCTGATGCGTTTTGAAAAAAAACATGTTTTACCATGACAGTATCCCTTTAACCTTTTTCTGAAACACTCATGTACATACTTGCTTGTTTCCCAAATCCACCATTGCTGGTTTAATCTTAAATGGCACCAATCACAGCCAAAATCAAACGCATGTTAACAACCTGACCAGTACAACCTAAACATGTTTATTCAAACTACATACAGTTTTTATTTTTTTTTTAACTGCAGTTTTTAAAAAATCCCATACTTTGTCAAATGGGTTCTCTCACTGAGGGAGTCCGTACTGTGACTATAACATGCAAATGAGTTCACAAGCATGCTCTGATTGTAGCACTGCCCTGAGTATTCTACCCAGAATGCCTAGCTTTAGTAAACTCCTCCACTAGAAGTATCATGAGATTCCCCTATCTTATCCCCTGCTGGTGATGTCATTATGCAAATGAAGGGCACACACTAACTTCCAGAAGGTGGCAGCCCTACTGAACAGTAGATTTCCAAATAGCTTAGAACAGTGGTTCTCAACCTTCCTAATGCTGTGACCAGGACTGGACTGAGAATTAAAATAGGCCCTGGCATTTCAGGTACACAAGAGGCCCATCAGCCCACATAGAGGTCCAAACAGCCCCCACCAGCCCACTAAACACTGACTTTCTATGGGACCTTATAGCAGCCCCTCTGGCATTTGCCCTAACCCACAAATGGCCAGTCCGGGCCTGGCTGTGACCCTTTAATACAGTTCCTCGTGTTGTGGTGACCCCCAACCATAAAATTATTTTTGTTGCCAGAGCAGATTGTTCAGAAAGTACAGAAGACAGCGTGGCTGCATAAGGGTTTGTTTCCGTAGTGTGGCAAAGTTTGTGGCCACACCCCCAATTACAATGTCCATTTTACAAATATATATGACTGCCCTCTTTAAATGAGCAGGGAGAGCTGTATGGCCGTCCCTTCTAAGGGGATATAGAAAGTTTTAGTGCAACTCGCTTCCCTACACAGGTTACTGAACTACAGCTGATTTCAGAGCTGCAGTTGGCTGTGAAGATATAGGTAGGAGGAGTCGGTGAAATCCAAGATGCCTGCCTCAGTTAGAACTGCAGTGGAGATAGGGGAGATTTTGCAGAAGGTATAGTGAGCTGATGATTTACATTATACAAACAATTCTAACTGTTTTAAAAATCGGATTTCTTGAACTTTCACATAGTGTATTTACTTAGTAAATTATTTTAGTTATGATTGCTGCCCTTTAGGGCTGGCGCAGAGAGGGTAAAATTGTGTGGGTTTAGTACAGTTTGGATGCCAGGTTGGCTAATAATGCATAACTGTTTTATATGGGGATGGAAGTCGGATGGAAATTGAAGCCCAGCATTTTTTAGGTATCCATATGGATAGCCATCTGATTATAAGTAAAAAAAAAATTAGACCAATTACTTTGGTTGAATAATCTTAAACAAAGAAGTCTATGGAGATGTTGTGCATGCTGGGAGCCATAAAATATTGAGGGTGCATCCATCTCTTCGGCCTCAGGTTGTACAGATTAGCCATAATAGAAAGCCATACACATGAAGCAGCCTAGTTATCACTGTTAGGATACATGGCACATACAGTGACCATATACCCAGCAGTATTATTGTACAAAAGATCTTTCATACCATAATCAATACATCTATCGGCAGGAATGAACATTTTGAAGGTGCCCAAATATTGTAATGTTAATGCTGAATCATAAATAAGAGCTAAAAAATGTTTTGTTTTCACCTGCGTATCTGACCATTCAGCTCTTAACATTAGTAGAGTGGACAAAAGCTCTTTTGTATGGTGATGGGAAAGATCATAATTGTAGTATGTATGGCCTTCTTTAGTCTCTGGAGTATATAGGATGGCTAATTCTCAGAAGTGCAACTGATTTCTTCCAGCATCAGTGGTGGCATTGTTTGAAGTGCACACTTCCACACAGCCACATACAGATTTGTAAGAGTTGTATTTGAAAAGACACAACAAATTACAAGACATGGTATCTTGCATTGTATTTGGAATTATCACTTTTTGCTGCCTAATAAATATAATAGTAACACCTTTTTTTGTATTTTCTGTTTTAGAAACCTGGTAAAGAAGTTCTGCCCCAAACGTTCAGCTAAAGATGAAGAACCCAGGTATGTTGAGTGGCAGCCCTTTTAGGGGTTTAACATGTCCATTAAATACAAGTATTTCAAAAAGACTTTTTGGATAATAAGGATTCAATATGGAAGCTCTTGTGTGTTCTAGAGATGAAGAAACTTGCAGCTATGTTATATAGTTATCTTAATATATTTGATGCAATATTGAGTATCTGACTTTGCTACATACACACTCTTGAAAATTGAAGCACAACCTCCCCCTTACTAAACTCTTCCTATAGGTTACATTCTTGGTTAAAGGAACAGTAACACCAAAAAATTTAAGTGTTTTAAAGTAAAGAAAATATCATGT
>CM044438.1:84200598-84239140 GCA_024363595.1 Xenopus borealis | reverse complement strand
AAAAAAAAAACCCACAAAAAAAAAAACAGAATTTGGTTGATTATGGAAAGTCTTTGTAGTAGAAGTTTTTTTTGAGTGTGTTGCTTGAAATCTCTAGTTACTGCTTGTGTGTTGCCGTTGATCTTTCAGAATTCTGATCCTGTTTTATTTGAATATGTGTTTTGAGTCAGATGCTATTTAATGTTTAGGCCAAATTTGTTGGTAAAATGCAGCTTTGATCTGAAAGAGCATCACCTAAACTTGCATACATGTGCAATACATGGCAAAGGGGCGCTAGTGCTGGCACGCAGTCTTGAGTTTTAATCCAACTACTCTGGCTGGAATTAAGTTTAGAAAAACAGATTATTTTCAACAAGGAATTCCTGGCCCATATAGTCAGACAAGGACCCTAATCAGCACATTTGCAGTCTTTGTTTATTTAGATTTTTTGTGTGTGTATCTGCATTGTTATTTCCTTAGGCCCTTTGGCAATTAGTGCAATTTAAGCTACAGTCAAGAAGAATTTCTGTGTCATTGTGTTTGCAAACTGTTAAATCATGCTTATACCATCAAAATCATACTCAAACAATGTGTTAATGAGCGTTTGTAGGTAACAGCCCTTCCAAAGTGTCTTAAAGGGATACTGTCATGGGAAAACATGATATCACTCCAACTTGCAGTAAAGAGTGACTGAAGTTTATCGGAGCACAAGTCACATGAGTGGGGCAGCTGGGATACTGACTGTCTAGCTCCATTTCAAATTTCAAAATTAAATATTAAAAAATCCGTTTGCCTTTTTGACAAATGGATTTCTGTTAGGGATGCACTGAATCCACTATTTTGGATTCAACCGAATCCTTATGCCCGACCGAACCCCCGAATCCTTGTTTTGGGACAAAAAATCATGCAATTTCCCTCCCCGCCCCTAATTTGCATATACGAATTAGGATTCAGTTCGGCTGGGCAGAAGAATTCTGCCAAATCCTGCTGAAAAAGGCCAAATCCCGAACTGAATCCTGGATTCAGTGCATCCCTAATTTCAGTGCAGAATTCTGCAGGAGCAGCACTATTAACTGATGTGTTTTGGACAAAAATGTTTTCCCAGGACAGTATCCCTTTAACATATACTGTAGAGCAGTGATCCCCAACCAGTGACTTGATTTTATTATACCTTCCATACTTGTAATACTGGCACCTAATTTTCTGGAATTGCATTTTGTGTCATCGATCTAAAGCCCCCTCTGTGTGTTTTATCACAATTATTAACTCTTTGTCTTCTGCAGATTAAAGGGGTAGTTCACCTTTAAGGTAATTTTTACTATGTTATAGAATGGCCAATTCTAAGCAACTTTTCAATTGGTTTTCATTATTTATTATTTACAGTTTTATAGTTATTTGTTTTTTTCTTCTGGTAGTTTGCAGCTTTCAAATGGGCGTCGCCGTCCCCTTCTAAAAAACAAATGCTCTGTAAGGCTACAAATGTATTGTTATTGCTACTTTTTAATGCTGATCCTGTTATTCAGACTCTCTCCTATTCGTATTCCAGTCTCTTATTCAAATCAATGCATGGTTACTAGGGTAATTTGGGCCCTAGTTACCAGATTGATTAAAATGCAAATTGAAGAGCTGCTGAATAAAAAGCTAAATAACTCAAAAACCACAAATAATAAAAAATTAAAACCAATTGCAAATTGTCTCAGAATATCCCTCTCTACATCATACTAAAAGTTATCTCAAAGGTGAACAACCCCTTTAAGTGATGGTCTCCATCTTTTCATGTATGCTGACTGAGATAGAAATCTTTTGTGTAGGAGCCAACGTTTTTGTTTGTTAAATACTTTTTTTAATGGCTGCATTATCCTGTACTTGGTGAGCTGTGGGTGGCTCTGAGTACTTTTTTTGAGATGTGTGTTCCTGTTGTTGCTGGTGGTAATGTGTAGTTCCTGTGGCTGAAGGTGAATGTTCTCTGTGGTTTCATGTGATATATCATTTATTCTGGCCATGGGGGGCTGTTTCTAATATAGTATTTGCACCACAGTTAATTTCCCAAAAAATCTTTAGAAATTAACAAATGTAAATTGCCAGGCTAAAGCTTATCGAGACACCAAAGTCCTAATCAACAATTCCTGTATTTTTAGTATTCAGGCATATTTAAAATAGTTTTTTGTGATGATTTAAATTCCTTTCAACTGGCATTTTCAACTTGGTAATTGTAACTGACTCAATATTGTGGTGATTTGCCTGAAAAGTCACATGATTATGTACAATTTGTTGAGCCACAATTTCTGATCCATGTAGCCCGTAAAGTTCTGAATTTAAAGCACTGCACAATGGATCAAATGCAAATGGACAAATTAGGGTTCAAAATCACAACAGATTGGTGTTCTGTAAAAACTATTTTTATGATCATACAGATTTCCTTTTTTCTATTGCAGATTCACCTCTTGTTTATCTTTTTACAACATTCTAAATGAGCTGAATGACTATGCTGGACAACGAGAGGTAGTTGCAGAAGAAATCGGCCATAGAGTTTATGCTGAGATCATGAGATACTCAAATGACATAAAAGGAGAACGGAAATCGGTATTTCTATTTGCTTTTTTGGAAACTTCCTTTAGCTGCCTTTACATGTGTGCTGATACCTGTGGTTCCCCTACCCTTTTTTTGACAACCCTATAATCACTAGAGTGCTGCAACTGTGTAAAACTCATCTGCTGTTAAGGTGGCCATACAGGGGGCGATTAAAGCTGCCAACAGACTGAGTTGGCAGCTTATCGGCCCGTGCATGGGGCCCTCCGATGGTCTTACCCAACTGATATCTGGCCGAAAGTTGGCCAGATGTCGATCGGCCAGGACTGAAAATCCCGTCATATCGCAGGTCATATTGCAGCTGCATCTGTTTGTTGATGCGGTCCTGTTATCCACTACCCGCACCTCCTCCGTTGTGATGGACCCAACGAACGGATCAGACCGATCTCACCACCTCAAGGTGGGCATATCGGGGAGAGATCGCCAAACGAGCAAATCTCACCGTGTATGGCCACCTTTAGGTTCATTTAAAGGAAAACTATACGCCCAAAATGAATATTTGAGCAACAGATAGATTATAAGTGGCATATTAAAGAATCTTACCAAACTGGAATATATATTTAAGTAAATATGCCCTTTTACATCTCTTGCCTTGAACCACCATTTCATGATGGTCTGTGTGCTGCCTCAGAGATCACCTGACCAGAAATACTGCAGCTCTAACTGTAACAGGAAGCAGTGTGGAAGCAAAAGACACAACTCTGTCTGTTAATTGGATCATGTGACCTAACTTTATAGTTTGTTTGGTATGTTTGTGTGCACCGTTGAATCATACAATCCCAGGAGGCTGTCCTTGTTGTTTTAAATGGAAATTTTTCTATTTATGATTAACCAATGGCACTTGCTATTAAAAAAGTATATTGTTATGAAAATGGTTATTTACATGAAGCGGGTTTTACATATGAGTTGTTTTATGCAATATCTTTTTATAGAGACCTACATTGGTTGGGGGGTATCGTTTTCCTTTAACATACAGTAGTTGGTGGTTTTTGTCACCTTTTTTATATAAGTGTCTGGTGTCAGCATGCCCAGATTTAGTAAAAAAATACTTCCTATAATGTGGTATGGGACCAGTTATCCAGATTGCACATTCTTCTAGATAATGGATGTTTCCGTAATTTGGATCTTCATTCCTTAAGCCATTTAAACATTAAATAAACCTAATAAGGATCAATTATATCTTCACGTGGATCAAGTACAAGGTACTGTTTATTATTACAGAGGAAAAGGAAATTATTTAACAAAAATTTGAACTATTTGATCACTGACACCATCTAAAAACAAATGCTCTGTAAGGCTACAAATGTATTGTTACTGCCACTTTTTATTACTTATCATTCTATTCGGTCCATCTCCTATTCATATTCCACTCCCTTATTCAAATCAATGCAGTGTTGCTAGGGTAATTTGTGCCCTAGCAACCAGATTGCACAAATTGCCAACTGGAGAGCTGCTGAATTATAATGGAGTATATGTGAGATGGACTTCCGTAATTTGGAGCTTTTTGGACAACGGGTTTCTGGATAACGGATCCCATATCTTCCATGTTATCCACTTTCATGTTTGATAGTTGCTGTGACATTTTGGGACTTCTGACTTTAAAGAGATACTGTCATCAGAAAATAACCTTTTTTATTATCTATCATAACACTGTCTTTGAATGCTATTTATAATTTTGTCATAAAAGTATTTGCCTGATGCTTTTATACATTACTTTTCTTACCCCAATGTTCCTTTATGAGGGGGCTGCCATATTGGTGCAGCAGGAGTCCATTAGCATTAAAAACTCTAGCTGACAGGTAGGTAAAACAGTCATGTTTAGGAACTTCAGGTGACAATTACTTACAAAAGCAGCCCTATCGGCGAAAAATGATCAGCATGACCTCTAGGTAACTTTTAACGTAGATTAATATTTTGAAAATAAAATTTTTAATGTCACTATCACTTTAAGCAAATGAACATAAGGCTCCATATGCACAAAAGTAACCTTTGATGCACCAAGTCAAGGCTCCATATGAAAAGCATGATTAATCATTGTTTATTTGACTCCTCCCAGCATCTTCAGGAAGGGCGCAAAGCTCAGCAATACTTGGACATTTGCCTAAAACAAATGGATAATGTGAGTGATAATCTTCTTTTCTTTTTACAAAACATAACATGCTAATGTCATTAATTTTCTTGAGTAATTCATGTGGTGGGCGGAAGCTCCATAATTATTAAATCTAAAATACACTTTGCAAACCATAGTGCTATTTTTATTTTTTAATTCTTTGAAAAAGCCAGCTAATGCTCAGTCTTTAATTACTATTTAATGTACAGAGCAAGAGGAAATTTGAAAGAGAGTGTAGAGAGGCAGAGAAAGCTCAACAATCCTATGAGAGACTGGATAATGACAGCAGTGCCACAAAATCTGACGTTGAAAAGGTAAGCATGTTTCCCCTCCAGCTTGGAGCTTATATTGGCATCTTACAACAGTCCTTTAAAGGGGTGGTTCACCTTCAAGTTAACTTTTAGTATATTGTAGAAGGGCCAATTCTAAGAAACTTTTCAATTGGTCTTCATTATTTATTTTTCATAGTTTTTTAATGATTTGCAGTTTTCTTCTGTTTCTTTGCAGCTTTCAAATGGGGGTCACTGACACCATCTAAAAACAAATGCTCTGTAAGGCTACAAATGTATTGTTACTGCCACTTTTTATTACTTATCATTCTATTCGGTCCATCTCCTATTCATATTCCACTCCCTTATTCAAATCAATGCAGTGTTGCTAGGGTAATTTGTGCCCTAGCAACCAGATTGCACAAATTGCCAACTGGAGAGCTGCTGAATAAAAAGCCAAATAACTATAAAACCACAAACCATAAAAAATGAAAACCAATTGCAAATTGTCTCAGAATATCACTCTCTACATTATACTAAATAGTCTGCTATATGTGATGAATGTGTGGAAAATGTATTGTAGTTTCATGATGCACCCGGATTCATCTTGCAGCATCTGAATTAGGGATGCACCGAATCCTTCCCGAAAGATTAGTCCGAATACCGAACCGAATCCGAACCCTAATTTGCATATAGAAATTATGGGTGGGAAGGGGAAAACGTTTTTTACTTCCTTGTTTTATGCCAAAAAGTCACATGATTTCCCTCCCTCGCCCTAATTTGCATATGCATATGCATATGCAAATTAGGATTCGGTTTGGCCAGGCAGAAGGATTTGGCCGAATCCCAATCCTGCTGAAAAAGGTCAAATCCTGGCCGAATTCTGGATTCGGTGCATCCCTAATCTGAATGTTCCAAGCACATTTATTGTATCATATCATGGAGCTTTGATCTAGCCATCCTCCTTTCCCCATATTCTGAGACAAATTGCAATTGGTTTTAATTTTTTTATTATTTTGGTTTTTGAAATGATTTAGCTTTTCATTCAGCAGCTCTCCAGTTTGCATTTTAATCAATCTGGTTGCTAGGGTCCAAATTACCCTAGCAACCCATGCATTGATTTGAATAAGGGAGAGGGCCTGAATAGAAAGATAAAAAGTAGGCTTACAGAGCATTTGTTTTTAGATGGGGTCCGTGACCCCCATTTGAAAGCTGGAAAAAAAAATCAGATAACTTTTCAAAAAAAAAAAAAAAAATGTAGACCTGCTGAAAAGTTGCCTAGAACTGTCCATTCTGTAGCATACTAAAAGTTAGTAGTGAACCACCCTTTAATGTGTGCCAACTAAATATATAAATAAGAATAGTACTAGCTAGTTTGTTCTGGTATCTATTACAGCAGACTACTAGGGGAAGCTTGATTTGTTTTCAATATTACTAAAGAAAATATTAAAGATTTTCTACTTATTTACAGGCAAAGCAGCAGCTCCATCTGCGCACACACATGGCAGATGAAAGCAAAAATGAGTACGCTGCACAGCTCCAGAATTTCAATGCAGAGCAGCACAAACATTTTTATATTGTCATCCCACAGGTATATAAGGTAAGATGCTAAAATATACACGGGTGTAAAACATCTATATTATTAACTCTTTTCCTAGTTGGCCCCCTGGAAAACATTTTTTACTTGGTGGTTCTGGCAAGTCTAGAATAACTTTTCCTGTGCTGAAAAGACTAATTATGCTATATATTGTTACAGATCTTTGCTTTTTTTGTTTATTTGGGCATTTTATTACATGACGTAATACAGATTAAAACTGTAAGAGTCTCTGCTGTTGAAACACCAATTTTCTTGTAACTTTGACTCACAGACCACAATCCTGCAGTTCTTTGTTTAGCATGTTGGAAATGCAGAGTTCTGCTCGGGTTTGTATATCAATAACAATTATTTGTGCAGCTTCTTGGTAACTATGAGATTTTACTTTGCTTCATTGACAGGCCTCTCTGTTCTTTCTGCAGTATAGTCCATTTTATTTAAACACAATGTACAATGGTGCCTTTCACTTGTCCAGCACAGGATGTTTAGAAATGATTAACCCTGCATGGCTACAGGAACGGTACAGCATTTCCATGTTACCTTGTCTTTTACTTTTACTCATTGTAGCACCTCCAAGAGATGGATGAACGCAGAACTGTAAAGCTAAGTGAATGTTATAAAGGCTTTGCTGATGCCGAGCGAAAAGTTATACCCATTATTTCAAAGTGTTTAGAAGGAATGGTTCAAGCGGCCAAGTCGGTTGATGACAGGAGGGTGAGTGCTTTTTTCTTAGGCAGCATTAAGAAATTGACAACATATTGGAGCATCAAAGATCTAATGGAACTGCATGTATAAAATGCTCTACTTGTTATATAGGTCTGGGAAGGATCTTCAATAATAATTTCCTTGCTACATTTCTTTTCAGGACTCCCAAATAGTGGTGGAATGCTTCAAATCTGGCTTTGAGCCTCCCGGAGACTTTCCCTTTGAAGACTACAGCCAGCATATTTACAGGACAGTATCTGATGGCACCATCAGTACGCCAAAGCAAGAATCATTAAAGCCTGACCCTAGAGTTACAGTTGGGAAAGCCAAGGGCAAACTTTGGCTGTTTGGAAAGAAACCCAAGGTGAGAGACGCACTTATTGTAGTGGTGTATGGTAAGGTGCCATTTTAACTTCTGTGTTCCATTGGAAACAAGTTTAGAAGAGTGGACAGAAGTTTGTCACTAATCAGTCTATGTACCCGCTTTTAACCACAGCAAGAAATTGGTAGTAAATTGTAGAAATTGTAAATTTTACCAAGTCATTTTCCTTCCTTTATATGGGGGTATGGTGACATAGCTAATGGTACAGTCTATAAAGCAGTGGGTTCCTAGACACGCACACACACGTGCCTGCAAACAGATTTGAAACCTTTATCTCTCTTGCTAGGATGAAAAAAAAAATGTCTATTAAAAAACTCATTGTTTACAGAAGTCCTGTGAGCCACAAGGTGTTTTGATCTCCATATGGTGTGTATACTATTCTGGATTTCTTCCCACTGGCAACATGTTTTGTGATCACTGCTACCTTTGAAGATAACTTGGCTTTAAGACTTAGAACCCTCCTTCAGCTTGTTCCTATGCTTTCCAGAGAATCTGTACACCAACTATATGGAATGCAGAGGAACTTCAAGTTCCAAAAACCATAACTTCACAAAATAAGAAGATGGAGTGGTTGTCTTACATCAGCCTATGGGGGATTGGTAAATGGGCCTTATGAGTAACATGGGTTTATTTTAGTCACCAGGAATTATTCATGTCTGTCTTCAGGCAATTATTGAAGTTGCAATCCATTAACTTGCAGTATTTTCTTTGTTCTTCTTGTTGCCGAACCATGTCACTCACTGATGGTGCTAACTTTGCATTTACTATATGCTGGTCTGTGTGTCATGCAGATAATTTAGCTCCATGCTAATATGTAAGTTAGCCGCAATAGATAATTTAAGTAGTGTTCCTTGAAAGTAGGATAACCGAATATGGTATGTAGACCCATATTTCTTATTGTAGTGGCAGCTGGGTAGCTGGGTGAAGCTTCTGCATATGGATTTCTTTCCACTGACTATAGCTTATCTTTTTGCATTGCTAAGCATGTCTAGACATTGACTGCTTGCTTCCCTTTTCTGTTCAGCCATATGAAACTGAAATTCTTCACTTCAAAGAGAAACATGTTTCTGACAGTGGAATTTTACTCAAGTTTTGGGAAAGCAATTCATCTTTTTCAGTGGGGTAGGATTTTATCAGATGCCAGTTCCCACAGTAATTTATTATCCTTTGTTGGTGACAGTCATTTAGCTTGCCAATGGCCTGGTGTAAATAATTCCACAGTAAAGAAATACAAGGTTTTTGCACTTACTTGTGTGTGTGTGTGTATATATATATATATATATACATTTTTTTTTTCCATGTTCCAGATAATGTAATTTGCAGACAGTTTAAGGTTGCGACTTACAGTAACTTAGTATTTGAAAGAAATGCTAGGTGGGACAGTGGCATTGTTACTAAGCAGGCAGTTGTGACATCTGCAGCCAATCCGCTTTGATGTTTCTCCTTCCCACTGTAAAAGGTAATACATAAAAAAGTTGAATTACTGAAAAAAATGACCATATACAACTTATTGCATAAAACAATAGTGCTGCAGTTGGGAAAAAAAAACTTCATACAGTAAGTATGTTTGTGCAAAACTGTACACTTACATGTTTCTTATACCGGAGTATAAATATGTGAGATTATGAATGTAATACACTATCTTTGGGAAGCCTTTGCTTTGACTGTATTTTACCCATGCCTCATGATACTAGACCCCCAAGACATTGTGTAGGATTATCATTTAAAACATAGGTTCACAGGTGGGATTTAGTAGGACATAAGGTGGATTCTGAAAAAGACATAACAAAGGGAGAATTTGTGAACAGATGTAGAAATACAGAACTAGCAAAGTTAATGGAATTCTATAAATGGTAGTGGTAACTTGAGCTTTCCTCGTGTCATATGTAGGTTGTTGCACATATATGGTTCTATTTTGTGCAAGCATTTTGCGTCAGTAGTACATTCCAGCGACGCAGATCAAAACCAACCACAGAGGGTTATAGTACATGCACCAACAAGCACTTACATCATGGGTTCTGCTGTGTTTTGCACCTCACTCCATCTGGCTTTAGGCATCTGTGTTATTTACATCAGGTACTGGATAGGTGGAAAGTACAGACTTACTTTGCACCCAGGGTCTGTGTAAGTTTTAAAGAATGGCTTGTCTTATGTCACCAAATTTTTGAAGAATCATCTGAAATTGACCTTACTTCTTCCCTTTTGTGTACCCTACTTTAAGACCAATATCCCACCCTGCCCCTTGTCTGGAGCCTTCCCCTCCAGCGGGCTTCACTACACCATGTCAGAAAGTGACCCTCTGCACTATTGTGTGAGTGAGGTTAGCATGCACAAGCAGAGAGCTGCTTCTCTGAGAGGCATAAAAAGAGTGGTAAGTCAAGCGTCTGACTCATGCATGCCAGTGATTGTGTGCAGTGGATTTGCTCCTGTGTGAGGTGCACTACATAATGTCCTTGCTGTGGGCAATAGAAGAATAAAGGTGGTATTTGTAGGCTTGCTTTTAATATATGCCTCTGGCCTATTCCAGGTTTTAGCTCTTTATTGTTTGCTTGCTGGTTATTTCTCACTCCCAAACCACTAATTCATAGTTGGCTATTATAGATGTTATTAGCCAATAGATGTTATTGTAGCAAAATATATTTATTTATAGTTGTTGGCCATTTTTTTTAATGCTTTATATACCATATGTTTACTTTGGGGTTTAATCTGATAAATCCACTTTTATCATGTTATTGCCCCTAATAATAACAGGTCTTTTATACAAGCTTTAATAATGTAATCCCCCTAGCCTGTTTTTTTGCCAGAAGGATGCAGTGTACAGTAATATGCAAAATGCATGCACATTTTACCTGCAACCTCACTATCACCTGGATTATGCTGGAGTACACTCTGCATGCATTGTGTGTCTGATATATATATATTTATATATTTATATTCAAAAAGACCAGCAACACTGGGAATTTTGGTGAAATAAGTCAAAGGTTTGTATTGTAAAGTGCATATGCAGCCAACGTCACTTTTATCATATAAATGTACATTATATCTTATTCACCTTTAAATTACTAGTGATAACGCACAGGCACTTTCCGATATATGAAAATACCTGTTTTAATATTTACAATACTTAAATGCACCAATTAATCACATTTGGCTACTTAACTTTGTTGCAATGTGGGTGTGGTTGCCTTGAGAATGGTCCCAGAGGTGACTGAAATGTAACTTTGGCTGTATATGCACTTTATAATACAAACTTTTTACTTGTTTCACCAAAATTCCCTGTATTGCTGGCCTCTTTGAATGCTGCATACCTGGTTTTTCTGTGCACCTGGTGTGCTACCCCGGTGACTAGTGATATCAGTTATAAACAATGAGCAGTCACATGACTCACTAAAACTTGTGTATTATAATAATAAAGTACCGCTTGTTGGAAAATGAGGATATTAGAAGTAACCTTGAAGTTCCATGACCTGTATAAAAGCACTTGGCCTTCTGCCTCACGCTTTTATATGGTCTTGGTACTCCTTGGTGACTTATAATATCCTTATATTTTACAATAGGGGGTACTTTATTCACTATATAATGTAACCTCTCTGTCATATAGATAGATAGATATGACTTCCAGGGTATAATAGTATTTACTTGTGGCTGCTAAGCATATCCAGGTTATTATTATACCAGTGTTTGCCACCCAGTGAGTTCAGTATATAACCATTAATTATCCACTAAATGTTGCTCTTTATGCTTGCTCATGAACCTGCTAATCTAGATTTGGGAAGTCTTTTCTCTATATTTATTTAGATGCCGGCACCTTTTAATGGTACAAATATGATATACATCAACAAATATTGGTAAGCTAATGGGGTGCAGAGCAATTTACATGTCGCTTCCTACTGGAGAAGTGGAGTTTAGTTTTGCTGTGGAACAGCCATGAAATATTGTGTTCCATACGCTTGTCCAGTGGTGTGGCACATGTGCTCATCTCCCTTTAGCTAATGAGATGTGTACACAAATAGAAAGTCAGTGCCATTCAGCCTTAGTTGCACGAATGTGCATAACAGCATATACATATTCACCCTAAATCCCACCCCAATTGAAGCTGTGTTTTCTGATGTATGTAGGAGAACAAATAGATGTTCTCCCCGGTTCTTTCAAATACCGGCCCCCTCCACTGTTTCTTGTTCCCCTGGGGGTCTTGCCTCACAGTTTGGGAGCCACTGCCCTAAACTAATGATATTGGCAGGTAGTGCAGGGTTGTATTTGCATACACGTAAATGCACATCATGATGATGGGTTCTTTGGCCAGTATCTTTGAATCTGGTAATCTCAATCAATTTAAGGCCTGAGCAATACCATAAAGTATTCCAGTGTTATAAAACCACCAATAAACTATCAATCATCTTTAAATTAAAGAGATATCTTGGCATTAGCTGCTTAGGGTTATCAGTTTAAAGTCGCAATGCCTTTATTTTTGCCTGTTCACATGTCAAAAAAATTAAGGTAAATAAAAATAAATACTTTTTTAATCACCCTTCTGTTGTATTATACAGCAAGGATTGTTTGCATAGATCACTCCAAAATAGATTCTGGTTCATGTGTACTGGTGCAGTGGCCTGTAACTTTGATAAATCTTTATTCAATTCTAAATAGGTTATATCTTATGTTTATAGTAAGACCTAAGGGCACTGTTACACAGGGTTGTCGCATGTGCTTTGAAAATCACTTTAAGCAGCACAAAAACACATGGCAAAAGAGTCAAAAACAGGCTTTTCAGACTGAAGTGTACTGAAGATTTTTTAGGCAACTGATGCCTGACCTGAGCACTTGTCAGGCAATTTCAATGTCGGACTATCAGGGCTGTTTTGTGTTCTTTAACGCAGCATTTGTGGACCACCAAAAAATTGAGAATTTAAAAAACTGCTCCATGACATTGCCTTAAGGTTGTCACACAGAGAGACCTCCCTCAACTGAACTATTTATTTAAATACTCCTCATTGCAGACCGCTAAAACATACAACACTTTTTTAGATAAAGGAAAATTTTATTTTATGTCCTTGCAGAAAGCTGAGGTCATTCTGAGAGTTGCAGTTTAGCTACATGTGTAGCCAAGATTATTTTAATACAGTGGTCTCTGTTATTTCTGCAGCTGTTGTTAAACTGAAGCTCCTTAAACTCTCTAATAGAAGCCTATATTGTAATACTCTGTGACAGCTGTGATGCAACTTGCCTTTTTGTTTAAAGGAGAAGGAAAGGTTAAAACTAAGTAAGCCTTATCTGAAAGGTCCACCTAAATATACCAGTAAAGCCTCAAAGTAATGCTGCTGTGAGTCCTCAAGTTCTAGATTGTCAAAAGAAACACAGCATTTCTTTCCTTCTATTGTGTACACATGGTCTTCTGTATCAGACTTCCTGCCTTCAGCTTAAACTTCCTTGCCCTGGGCATGAGCATGCTCAGTTTGTTCCTCTTCCACCCCCACCCCCTTTCTCAGAGCTTTAAGTGATCAGGGAGAGACTCATGCAGGAAGTGATGTCACACTAAGCTAATACTGCAGAGAGCTGTTTACTCAGGTATGGTAAAACATTCTACAGAATAAATATAGCATTCTAGCTTGCACTATTGCAGCTAATATATTGGCAATAAAATGCATCTGTAGCTTTCCTTCTCGTTTACAGGGGTTGTTCACCTTCCAACACTTTTCAGTTCAGTTGGTTTCAGATATTTTACCAGAAAGAAAGACTTTTGACTGTATTATACTGAAGTGTAAAGTGTAATTGTTCACCTTCTAAAGCAGCTCTCTGGTGAGGGGAATTGCAGACCCTGTAAACTGTTCTAAATTGATACATTTATTATAGTTGTCCCTGCTGAGCAGAATACATGAGTTTTATTACAGGCAGCTATTAGAATTGATACAATAGTTTCTAATACTATTAATTAAATGGCTTGTAGGAGGGGCTGGGAATGATTGGGGAAACCTGAACCAATGGCAGCTCAGGCAAGACAAATACAAACTAAACCAGCAAAGCCTGAATTGCTAAGGGCAACAAGGCAACCGGAAAATGAGTGTAAATGCTTTATGTCTGACAGATACAAAGGGAATATCAACATATATATATATATATATATATATATATATATAGTGGCCCTTTAATTAATGGTTTTTGTTAAGGTCGTCTTCTAGTCCAAAGGGATCGTCAGCTGCAGGAAGACAATTGCATGCAAAAGAACAGACGCAGACCAGGAGTCTTAAGGTGGCTATACATGGCTGATAAAAGCTGCTGGCAGACTGAGGGCCCTCTAGGTGGGCATATCGGGGAGCTAAATGAGCGGATCTCTCCGTGTATGGCCACCTTTATTTGTTCTGTCATATAGATCAACAGATACTTTTATCAAATAAATTGGATACATTTTACTGCTAGTAAGGACTCCTGGATTTTCAAAGGTCCCAGTAGTATGTAATAATATTGTCCAATAACTTGCCCTTTCTTTCTGTTTTTGGGATCGGTACAGTGGTCATTACGGATGGTAAGAACTGTGTGCTGGTCTTTGTCCCATTGCTCAAGCTCAGTGGCATGAACATGTCTGTCTCTGTTACATACTCTGTAACCTTCCTGTGGCCACAGCTTTCTACTCTCTGTCATGTGCAAAATGTGTGTGCACAGGCTGCTTGTGTTTGAGCACATGCGTGTAACTTCTCTTGCCAAAATTTACTTATTTCAGAGTTCTGTGTGTTTATACATTTCTTCCATTTACTTTGTATTTTGTAAAATCAACACTTCTCATCCCGCAGTTGTATGAAGCAATCAAAAAAAATGTTTGATGAGTAGCATCACAAGTAATGTTGCCACCTTTTACTAAAACTTTTACCTGCAGGTGGGGGGGGGCGGGGAAAAAAAAGGGTGGTACCGTGATGTAAAGAGGCGGGCAATGATGTAAAAGGGGCAGGCTGCATCACACAAATCGCAGGAAGAAAAGTTAAGTTCTTGGGGGATTGGGGGTGGGCAGTACAAATTTATTGGCAGCTAAATTACCAGTAAATTTGTAATCCTGGCCCCGGCAGGTGTTTTAAGATCTTATCACCAATGGGGGGGGATAGGAGCATTTGCTGGTCACCTTTGTAAAAATCAAAAATCTTATTGGCTGCTATGGGTTATTGCACTTGGGCAAGCGTTGTGCCTTTCTTTTAATATAGGGTTTCAATAGTGATAGGTTTTAGTGCTGTCCCATTATCCTTTGAAGAATATGATTATAATATCACCCGTCCCTTTGCCACAAATTCTACTGCTTTTATTAGGAAGTTTCTGTTGTATTTCTGGTCCCAACAAGCACAATCAAAGCAAATCAGCCGTTCAATGAAAGTCTGTAGATGGGGAAAGGGTGGGTTTTATACAGATTCCTATAATGGATGATATTTGCTTTGATCACACATGTATTAACTGAAAGTAGAATGTGACTTTATTTTACACTTTAGATATGACAAGCACTGCAGATATTTCCTAATTTAAATATTCACAACAAAGTCTTCATTGGACCTCTGTTGAATGGTGATGCACTAGCACTTTAAATAAAAGTGGTTGTGTTTTTGACCTCATGAATGCTGATATTTATGCACTGATAATCAGGCATTGTGTTCATGTTAATCCAAGGGTGAATTAACAATACCCAATGTCTTAATTGCATGTCATTGCTTTACCATGTTCAGAGCTGACACTTGTGTGTTTGGGTCTGTTTTCTCTCTGTAAATCTCTCTTACTATGTTATGAACTGTAAAACGTAGATGTCAGCCTGTATTAAAGTGGTCAGCTCATGAACTTAATCATATGTATTTGCACACACAGGAACTTAGACACGACAGCAGATGAGCTCACACCTCACTTATTTGCATTTACGCTCTCCCTGCTTTATAAAGACCCACACCTAATAAAGTTAATGGAGTTTAATTATGTGAAAGGGACATATCTTCATGTTTATTAATGTAACGACCTCAAGGTCCTAGATACGCAATGTATTTTTTATTGCGCACAGTTCTCTTTTGGAAGGACATTTTCTATTGGGTTTTTGGTCTCTACCATAGGGCTACAGGGACTACAAAGCAGCCCAAAACCTTGTCACTCTTATAATAACTCCCTATTTATACAACGCTTTAGCTTTTCCTGCATAATTTTCTATTGGTTTACATCACATACAGATTAAGATGGATTAAAGCTCTGGCTAAGACATTACCTTTATCCCTTCCACTCTCACTCCTAAATCAGATGCAGATCATTCAAGTTGTAATGTATAAATATCTATAAACAAACGTTCCCAATACAGTATCATTTATCCTCCTGTGTGTCTGCGAGAGTGAAACTTGCTCTGCTGGGAGTCTGTATTAAGAGTCCTTGCCATAAAGCCATATAGGATTTGGATTCTTACCTCAATATTAATTGCCATTAACTACACGTTTCATGCAAACAAAATAGTCCTAAGCAATACACTTTTTGTTTTTGCAAACTCTATTCAAGTCTGATGTCAAGGGGGCTGATTTTTCCCTAAAAACTGTGCATTTTCTGCCAGAAATATGCCATGGGTGCGTGAAGACAGGCTGATTCATTAATTAAGTGGGAGAAAATTCAGCCTAAGGAGCAATAATTTACTTGATTCCTGATAACTTGAATCTAAATACAGGTATGAGCTCAGTTATCTGGAAACCCATCATCCAGAAAGCTCCGCATTACAGAATGGCTGCCTCCCATAGACCCCATTTTATCCAAATAATCCAATTTTTAAAAAATGATTTCCTTTTTCTATGTAATAATAAAACGGCACCTTGTACTTGATCCCAACTAAGATATAATTAGTCCTCATTGAAAGGAAAATTGGTCTATTGGGTTTATTTAATGTTTAAATGATTTTGTAGTTGAATTTAGGCATGAAGATCCAAATTCTGGAAAGAGCTATAATCCAGAAAACCCCAGGTCCTGAGCATTCTGTATAACGGGTCCCATACCTGTATAATGTATGCTCCAAAAAAAAAAACATTTTTTTTATTCCTTCCTAAACCTGGGAAATAGTTTTTGCCTGTGTTATTACTAGAGGAAGATGTTTTGTATTTGATTGCAGTGTGTGCACCTAGCTGGTGTTTGTTCCAGTTTGGGATGCTAGACATTTGGGGTATTTATATGTGTGTGTTCTGCTTGTCAGACCATGCATCATCCTCCGCGTGCTGTATCTTGTCAGCTGCTCAATGTAGTTTTACTTGCCCCCTGACTTGATGTTTCTATGAAACAGGGTCCAGCTCTGGAAGATTTCAGCCACCTTCCTCCAGAACAAAGACGCAAGAGGCTGCAACAGAGAATTGATGAGCTCAGTCGAGAACTTCAGAAGGAAATGGATCAAAAGTATGTACTATTCTCCGAAGCGCAGTGGGATATACGGCAACCTCCCAGCAAAACAACAGATCCAATAAAAATTACTTTATCTTTATTGTAGAGACGCGCTAAATAAAATGAAAGATGTCTATGAGAAGAACCCACAGATGGGAGATCCAGGCAGTTTGCATCCAAAAATAGCTGAAACAACAAGCAACATCGAAAGGCTGCGGATGGAAATTCATAAAAACGAGGTTGGCATATTTGGTACTGCTTTTAGGTGTGCCCGTGTATATTCTCATCACTATGAGGACAAATGCAAGAGCTTCCTCTGTTTATTTATAGCACCTTAACATCACTGTTACTTTGATATATTTACTTTCCCATGCATTATTTGAAGAAAGGGACTATTTCTTTTTATGTGGTCCTGAGCAGAGAACAAGTCTCGCCAGGCAATTTTGAGCGATTTTAAAAATCGCGCCACTCCGTGTGAACAGGCGCCGGCGTTTTTAAGCCTCGCCGGTGCGCTGGGGTGTCAGGCTATTTGTGGAGATTCGGGGGTGATCCGTCGCGGCGAGAAGTCGCCAGGCGACGGATCGCCCCCGAATCTCCCCGTCTGCCCTTAGCCTAAAGTGAGAAAGTATACAGTGAGTTCCTACTAGTTTGCAGTCAATCATGCGCACCTTGTTTTTTTTATGTGCCTTTAATTTGGTATATCTATACTTCATTGAATCAGAATGGTCTTGAAACTTTCATTGTCTATATTAGGGTTGGTTATCAGAAGTGGAAGGCAAAGTGTCCCAGAGAAGCGAGAGAAGGCACAGTGCTGAAGCCAATCATCTTGTAGCACAAGGAAGAGAGAGGTCAGTACTTGCTGTATTCCATAATGAAGCAGAAAATCATTACTTTGACAATGTATTCCTCCCCAGATGTCTAACCCACTTGTATATCTGGAGCTGTCACTGACCCTCTCCACAGTGTGTGTGTGTGTGTGTCTTTCCCAGTTGTAGTCTGGGAACAATTACATTGTGGCCTAGGTTGCATTGTTCCATTCCATGGTTCAAGCATAGCTTTGTACCAGGGACAAGGATTGAGTGGGTTGGATTTAAACATGGTATCCTCCAAAAAATCATGTTAAGGGCACCTGGTGGGCAAAAATATTATCCCCAGCTTGCCCTCCGGTTGGGGGTAACAGTACATTTTTTTGTATATTGCCCCCTGCCAGCATTAGGAAACTCACAGTGGGAGGGAGCTCCCGGTATGAATGGCCATGTCTTGCATGCGCATAACGCGTCTGACGTCCCATGAATGCACATAAATAAAGTCACTGCATTCACTCATTATACGTGCCCCAACGTAGCCGCTTGTACCGGGATCTCGTTTAAAAATGAAACTACTGTTATCCCCCCCAACAGGAGATGCAGGCTCTATTAACCCACACCTTTGGTTGGGGATAATATTTATGCCCAACAGGTACCCATTTAAGATTTGACAACAATTGTCCTCAGTTGTTGTCTTGCTAACCTACACTAAATTTAGGTCTTACACCACCTGTATGTCCATTTAAAGAAACAATTTAAAGGCATTTTGTCATGATTTTTATGGTGTATTTTATATTTCTAAATTACATGGTTTACACGGCAAATAATTCACTGTTATCATCATGTCAAATTTTATTCCTAACCCAACAAGTGAAATGTTTTTTTTTTCGTTGTAATATTGGTGTGTAGGCAGCCATCTCAAGTCATTTTGCCTGATCATGTGCTTTCAGAAAGAGCTGCTTTCAGGCAGACAATTATTTCTACTACTCAGTATAACTGAATATGTCCCAGTGGGACATGGATTTTTACTACTGAGGAGCGGTTATCTAGTTACCATCCCATTGTTCTGTTAGGCTGCTGGGGGGAGAAGGGAGTGGGGTGATATCACTTCAACTTGCAGTACAGCAGTAAAGCGTGATTGAACATCATCAGAGCAAAAGTCACATGACTGGGGGCACCTGGGAAACTGACAATATGTCTAGCCCCATGTCGGATTTCAAAATTTAAAAAAAAAAAGTTTTTTGAGAGAATTCTACTGGAGCAGCATTATTGAAGGGGAACCATCACGAAAATGAAAATTTAATATAAGCTTTAGCATACTAAACAAAATGTTTTCTAAATTATAATCAGTTAAAGTTTATCTTCAATATCCCTCTCTCAGCATCTTTTTGTCTTCTGCAGGAGTTTGGTGTCATATATTCATTGACAGTTATGATCAATATATCTAATAGGGGGGCTCATTTTGCCTAGAAGGTGTATCAGAGCTCACTATAAAAATCAGCACAACTCCTGTCTCTCTACATGCAGAATTTGTGCAAAAGGCCGTTATTTTGTTAGATTTATTTTGTACTGGATTCAGTTATCTGAGTGAGCTCCAATACATCTGCTAGGAAAGGGAGCATATAAATGAAAAAAAATGTTTTCTCATGACAGTATCCCTTTAAGGTATCTGTGTATGCAGTCTTCTTCACTGCACATCTTTCTGTTATTTCGAATTAAGCAATGGAGGGCTTACATGCTCAGCATCTGTACTATAGGAGCCCAAGAACAGTCTGTATATTATATTGCTGTCTTAATTGCGTTCTTAATAAACCTGTTTGTCTCCTTAGTCCGGAGGGAAGTTATACTGAAGATGCCAATCAGGAAGGCAGAGTACAGCCTCAGCACCATGCTCACCCTGAGTTTGATGATGAGTTTGATGATGATGAACCTCTCCCAGCTATAGGACATTGCAAATCACTCTATCCTTTTGATGGTATGTGTCTTCATTGGCAGGAGTGTAAATACTCCTTTTTTTTTTTTTTTTTAAACTTGTTCACTGTCTAGCAAACTAATGGAAATTCTCAAGCTGCCCACTAGTTTTGCAGAACGGAGCTGTCCTTTCCAAAGGCTTTTTACAGTACGTGCTTCTTGAATTCTAGGCTTATGCACACACACAACCACTAGAGGGACCTAGAGCTTTGCAATGTAGAATTATATGGGAATGCAGGAAGACACGTTATGTAGCTCTGCCAACCTTATGTATTGGCTACAAGCTTTGCTGGAGTACATTTTGTATCTGTAATTTGTTAGCTATTCATATTTAAGCAGGTTCTGGGATTATAACGCCCTTAGCTGCCTACTTTCAACTCGAATGGCAACAGTCTGTCATCATACAAACCAGACGAAGCAAACTCCTTTACCATTAAGTTTTAGCTCAACAATACTTTTGTCTAGTGAGATGCACTAGTTGTGGTAAGTGAGTGCAATAGAAAATGTATAAAAGGGCCCCGGTTACTACATGTAAAACACGTGTAACATTTAGCTTTCTATGTGCAAAATACGAGCTAATATGCAACCTGTATACTTATCTGTAAATGTTATTTATACACATGTTCTAACATGACCATGTAACATTCACCTGTCTCTCTAGGCAATAATGAAGGCACCTTGGCAATGAAAGAAGGTGAAGTTTTGTATATTATAGAGGAAGATAAAGGAGATGGATGGACAAGAGCAAGGAAACAAAACGGAGAAGAGGGCTATGTACCCACATCCTACATAGATATCACTCTAGAAAAAAACAGTAAAGGTGCAGTAACCTATATCTAATGTACACATACACCAGCTACTGGTCCAACAGACAGGAAAAGCAAAAGGACAAAGTGTTATTAGCCAATGTATATTGTTCACTGTGTGAGCTCAGAGATTTCACGAATAGGGTTATTTAGTAGAAAAACAAATAACTTGGAATTTATAACACAAGTAACTCAAAAATAACTCAAAATAACTTTGAACTACTTCCTCTTATCGGGTCTTGGTTAGGGGTTTTTTTTTTTTTTAATTTGCCCCTAGACCCGGGCTTTCCATCCTGAAGTCCCCCAGCTGTGATTGAGCTTGGGTTGGGGTATTGAATACTGCAGATATAGTAGGTTGGCTGACCACTAAATAGACATATACCTGTTCTGTACAAGCAATTCTTGCAGTAATGGTACTTTCAGCACCCTCTGACTTTTTAAAAACATTTAGTTTGGGTTGTTTTTATTTTAACCATTTTTCAGGAAGGCTGTGCTTCTGCACACTTTTTGCGTGTCTTACTTTGAACATGACCAGGTTCTCTCAGACCATGACTTTTATTGTTGTATTGTCGATGGTTTGGGTTTTTTTTTTTGCCTTTAATTCTAGACATAATTCCTGATTAATTTGTAGTCTGTTTTGTATTTAATCACAATATTCCAAAGAAGACAATTTTATTTATAATTTCAAGGCAAAATCATTAGAATGTATTCTTGCCTTGCCATACTAGGATCATATTCAAGAATTTTTTCTTAACACAATATAGTAGTGCCTTTTTTAATTTAAGAAAACCAATTTTGTTTTCTTTAAAAGGGACCTTGTAGAGACGTTTCTTCTTGCAGAAATTCTTACAAAACAAAATCATTCGATACTGTGTTGTAGAAGAACGTGTATATATACCGTGCAATCGTTTACCCGGAATGTTCAAGAGCTTAGGTTTTCTGGATAAACACAATGTCTAAATGCTTAAAAAAAAACATTAAATACCAAATATAGCCTATATGGGACATAAGAATATTTTTTACACTTTTTTGTGTGCTTCCTCCATTTATGTGATCATGAACCTTTAGCACCTTCTGGCGTCATGCCATGGATTGGAGAACACTGTTGAGAGATGCCAACCCCTATCTTAACACAATTCCTACTCTGTGGTGTGCTCCTGCCTCAAACTTTCTCATGAGACAAGTACATCTCGAGTATCATAGGGAGCACTACTGCATGATGATGTCATATGAAGAAGTCTATGGAACCAATGAAGATATCTTTGGCCATAAGGGTCTATTTAAAAAACGAAGAATAGCGACGCAGGGGAACACACTCAACCCTAATAAAAGTTTTTATAGGCCTTTGGCACATGTAGCAGCTTTGTGGCATTTTACCTGCTGTCTTTTATGCTATGCTCAATTGTGGAATCATAAAGCTTGAGACCTGTTTGCTAGCTCTGAGCACAATAGGTTCCTCTATGATTGTGCATCCATGTTTAGAAAGGGAGACTGCTTTGCTTGCTATCTGCTAGCAAACCGTTATTGTATTTTGGTGAAATCTTTATGGCATAAATATCTCTGAAAAGGAACAAATACACATGCTCTGTTTTCTCCATCTGAAGTGCATTGGTAACTGGCCTCTTTTCTCTTTTTCCTCTTGGACTACAGGTTCCTGAAGAGGGTTTCTGTGACTCTGGGCGAGATGTGGAAGGCGGCTACATGCAGCTTCTTTTTAAGGGGAGGGGGATTAGGCCGGGCCCATGTGAGAGCAGCAACAAGCATGAGTGCATGATACATGCATACATTGTTCACTAACTCCGTGACACCCGCTGTTTATTACATGATGCAATAATGCAAGCAGCAGTTCATTGAAATTTGCCATCAACTCATCTTTCAGTGGAAAACATACTAGTGAATGTTCATTAAAGGGAATCTATTGTTAACACACAATTTCTGATATTTTCATTCAGTAAAGGCAAATGTCATAGCACGTCACCGGAGCTGAAGATCAGTCAGATTGTGACCGTGTTCCTCCACTCTGGTACTTTCTGGTTAGTGTGGATATATAGCATATATAACATACAGCGAGGTCAAGCAATCTGGTTGCTCCCATTCAGGAATAGATGAAATGCTTTTCTTTATGTCAAACAGAAAGTATATATTTTTCTTCACACTTAATCCATGTTTTGGCAAGACCCCTCCATAATAGAAGTAGTAGTTACTGAAACACTGCTTATGCTTTTGTGAGATTTAAGTCTCAAAAACCTAAAAATAACAATAGATTCCCTGTTCAGCTGCTTTCAGGTGTAAAGTGAATGTTGGTTGGTAGTTCTTCCTTGGTTTAGCTGAACTCTGGCCTCCTGGGCTCTGCTGGTATCTCAACCAGATACTTTGACCTGGATCTGGACTAATTGCAGGTTGAACATTGTCAAATAAAATTGGTATGCTAAGCGTCTGTGGTTTTAGCCAAAGGCAAGGAAGAGAACCTTGCGACACAAAACTGCACCGTGCGCCACTGCCTTTAGAGAGAACCTGCACAAAAGGTTACATATTTGTGGTTCAAGATGTCATAGTTCAGTAAACCTTCTTCTTGGTTCACAGGGTAGCAATAACATTTGCAGCATTCTAGAATATTCACTAGCATGATCCACCCAGTAGTATTATTCCCAGGGCCAGCTGATGCCTGTTGGGTTTTAACATGTGAATGTCTGCCTGTGCCATCTCCATTCTCGACCCTAACACTCTGCATGTAGCGGGCTTTTTATTCTTTTTATTGTTTTCCTCCATGGGTCTGTTCTTCTTTCCACGGGCTGCCTTACTTTGTATCAACTTATTATCACTAAATCCATTCATAGCGCTGCCCATCTCTCAAGTTTTTGCTGCTATTGCTGTCCTGTCCGTCTCTATCAGTAACTTATTACATTCCAGTTTTCTCTCGGTGATAAGAGTTTGTATGCCTACAATTCTTTTTCCTTTGTGCACCGTTTCTGGCGAGGGAAATCTCTGAAATCTGGATCCTGACGTCCCCCCCCCCCCATTGGGAAGATCATTCTACACCGGCAAAAAGAATGAAAACCTTCTTTAGACCAAGTCAACTACTTTCCATTCAGATGCTGCCTTAAACTGGAGTGCCTACCATGCTGATTCTCAATGATACCAGAACATTATACCCACCACCCCACTAAAATGTCAATCCTGCAACTGTTATGCAGCTAAATCTTTCACAACCCTCTTTTAACATGGGCTAGACTGCTGTGGTTACCTAACCATTCTAAGCAACAGCCTATTAATTAAATAGGAAAACTCTGATTTCTTTATAACCGTTATATAATATGGACTCAATGCTGATTTGCAAACACAGAGGCGGTAAGCTTTTCCACAGTGGCAGGAATATCCTTTGAGATCACTTGATCGCATCCATGGAAAAATCCACCTTCCTGCAAGTTCAGCGAGCCAATTACTAGCTACCTGGGAGTTGTAGATCCACAACAGCTTCCCAATGCTTGTATTATGGGTTTGTTACTTTCAGAGCTTGCGTCCTTCCAGCACTACAACTCTCAGCCAGTTTGTTTATGGTATGTGGTAGTGCAGTTCAGCAACAGATGGAAGGAGTTAGTCTAAATTGGATGTCCTAATCCATTTTTTACCATGAGATCCTGGCCTATAAACCTTATACAAACAATGGTAATATTTTATAATTGTATGCACTTTTACTTTTTTTTTTTTTTTTAAATAAACCAATTGAATTCTGATCTGCTTATATTGTACATATAAATGTCCACCGAGCCCACTTCAATCACTCGCGTTTCTTCAAACTTGTGAGTGTGTGTAGTCGGCTCACTGTTCCACCGGGGCCAAGTCTGATTTTTATGTTTTTGTGGTTTATTGTGTTGGAGAGTTGACCAGCAGTACTGTTACGCAATCAAAATATACATTTAAAAGTGTTGTGATAGTAGTGTAATGGGACATGTCACCTACTGTATAACAATGTAAAATTGCTGAGTTTGTTTTTTTGAAAGATTTCATATTTTTGAAGTCCTTACTCAAACATTATGAATTCCTAGCATGTACCTGTTCAGACAGGCCATCTTACATTACTGAGACACGAAGCATCTCTTGAAGCTTTGCTGGTCAATTCTATGACTTATTTAACAAGATTAATGTGATAAATCCACCGCATTCCTGCAATTCACTCTTACTGTGGTGCTGGCCTTCTGTTGACCGGACAAGGTCTTTTAACAATGGCAAAGAATGTATTCATGATGTACAATAAAAAGGGAAGCTCCCCAACTGCAGATAATCTTGTGTGAGTGGATCGGTTAATAATTTCTCAGTTATAGAACCGAGCAGGGAAACCTCAGGAGATGGTTCTACAGCAGCAGCATATTGTTCTTCTGCCCGAACATGGCGGGATACGCTTTAAAAACAATAGCAGTTGTACATTGCTATACATTGGCTATATGTCCATTTTAAGTTGTGGTATATGACTACTACTGGCTGGTCACCCAGATAGTCTTTAATTGCTCAGACAGAGAGAAGGGTTTGGCTTTGAGCTGCAGCACTCCAATCCAGTGTGTATTTTGCCAGGTTTCTATTGGCTGTGACAATATTTTCCAGTGTCCTTCAGTGTTATCTCCAGTTGTTTTCCTATTAAGTATACAAATTTTCTGTGTCAGGCCAACTGTACTTGTAGTGAACGGGGAGGAAGATAAATACCACTATTACACAGATCGCAGGCTGGGACTATTTAAATATTGTACACAAGGGGTATTTATATAGCGTCTTTATCGACAAAACTACATACGTTTGTAGTTTTTATATATATAGTTAGTATGACGGTTGCAGGTTGTTTTGTTGTTTGCTATGAATTCAGTCAGCAGCAAGCAATAAAGCAACAGAGGTGAATGTTTTCCCGCACTCTCACTATTCGCTTTCACGCCAAACAAGGCAACATAAGTAGATAAGCAAGTATAAGGAAAGAGCGTTGTACTCTCCGCAGTTCTACAGTCATTGTTCTGTTAACGTGACTCCTTTTAATACATCTTTACCCCCAGTGAATGGTTTTTTTTAATCCAATGTGTACACGTTGATTTTTATTGGTAAATACATTGTTTAAAATAGTGTTCTCTGTTGAGAATATTTTCATGGAATAAAACAAAGGAAACCTTTTTACGGCCAGCTTGTTCTTATTTGTTTGTAATCGCCGCAATCTGGAGACAACTCATTTAGCTCAGTCAGAACCACCCAACATTTTAATTCTCAACACCAAGTACAATGAATAAGTGGTTTATTATCCACAACAGTTGTTACCTGCACGCATACCCTAACATTTACATCCACAGTTCTTTGTACTCCCTGGAAGTTGGGTAACCACACCCCCTCTATGTCTAATCCGTTTTTCCATGGCTATAGAGTTTTTATACCAATAAAGTTTGTCTTAAAACAAAAACTCTAGTGCCTGGACTGGTCATTAATCGGGTGATTGGTTTATTAGACATAGAGCTATGCTTCTCCCTTCCTTCAGAGATTCGTTCTGCAATCTGGAAAATATTTTGTAGGATGTATAATTTACTCAAGGAGCCACAAATGGGAGCTTCTGGCCCTCCTGCAATCTGAGGTGTAGGACCTTACACAGCCCATCATGTTAAAAGCTCCTGTGCTCAAGTTTGCTTGTGTAAATTAGGGGCAGGAAAGGAAAAGGTGGGGGAAAAAATATTTTACTTCCTTGTTTTTGACCACAAGTCACATGATTTACCTTCCCACACCTAATTTACATATGCGGATTCGGTTTGGCCATGCACAAGGATTTGGCTGAATCCAAATCCTGCTGAAAGGCCGAATCATGGATTTGGTGCATCTCTATACACAATATAATAGTCCTCCAGCACACATTATGAATTTTCTTCAATGGGGTGCATGCAAAACATCTGTTCACTATCACATACCTTATCTCTCAAAAGTGGAAACATAGCACTCCCATTTCATAAAAATAAAACCGCTTTATTATAACATACAGCAATGTTTTGGACCTGCCTGGACTTTTCTTAGTCAGCTTGAAAAAGGACCCAGAAGGTCAAACGTTGCCGTATGCGATGATAAAGGTGGTTTGATTTTTGTGAAATAGGAGTGCTGCTATTTTTCCACTTTGAGATCATTAGTACAATAATTGCAAACACACTTCGTGATTCCGTTTTCAGTAGGAAAAGGAAATTCAGCTCTAAAAGGGGTACTTTTGACTACTTAGGCAATAGGCAAGCATCAATATATAAAGGGCTCTGGAGACCCATGTAGCTGCCTTAGGAGATGGAAACCGTCCATTGCATAAAAGTTAACAGGTGTCATTTACCTTAAACACTTATTTTACATCTGATTAGATGCCTCCTGTCCCAAAAACAGAAGGGGTAATTTATAATCCAAGGGGGCACAAGAGTACACCCCACCGTACTCACAGAGCACCTGGGGTTGAAGCTCTCTGTGCCTCTATCTGGTGTGCAGAGGCCTGTACAAAGAACCAGAAAGGGCAGATTATGGCTTTATAAGCCCTAGGTGGTTTCCCACAGCAGCAGCTATCAAAACACCCATGTGCTAAAGGTCTTATAGTCACTTTAATTTGAAGAGTGCATTGCACTTCTAGGAGCTTATGGCTGCCTACTTCCTAACACAGATGTATCCTGCTCTAGAGCTATTTTATTTTTTTTGCAGAAACAAGACCCACAGATCTGCTGTGTGAGACCTGTTTCACAAGACACACAGGAGGATCAGTTAGAACTATTTTATTTCCAGTTACTGTACTGCTGCCTGGGAAATTGAGATTTCTGTGATTGGAAAAAAAAAAAAACTGGCAGGAACCAGCAATGGAGTGCCATACTGCATCAAATCACATGGAGATACTGTTGTTACTCATTGGCCCATAAGTCATATTGACATGGCTGCATTGCCCAGTAATCCAAGGACTGTTGCTATAAAGTTACAGCTAGCAACTACAGTATGTTGTGTTCCTTTGTGGATATAAAGCCAACCAAATGGGAATTAGGGCATGTACGGCCCACAAAAAAACTAAAAGACATACTGGCAATTCAGTTTTCACCATAAAAAAAATGCCATATTCTGGCAGCAAGCTTCAGCCGGTGGCTATCTAGTTTAAAGGGATACTGTCATGGGAAACAATTTTTTTTTCAAAATGCATCAGTTAATAGTGCTTTTCCAGCAGAATTCTGCATTGAAATCCATTTCTTAAAAGAGAAAACAGATTGTCAATTTTCCAGCTGGCCCAATTCATGTGACTGGCGCTCTAGTAAACATCAATCACTCTTTACTGCAAGTTGGTGTGATATCAACCCTCTCCCTTCCCCCTAACAACAGAGCAATGGGAAGGTAACCAGATAACAGCTGCCTGGTAGAACAGTGCTCAATAGTAAAAACCCATGTCCCACTGAGACTGATTCAGTTACATTGAGAATAAAAAACAACAGCCAGAAAGCAGTTCCCTCCTAAAGTGCTGGCACAAGACACATGACCAGGGACAGCTGGTAATTGACAAAATGGCTAGACATGTCAGATTTCAAAACTGAATATAGAAAAAATCTGTTTGCTCTTTTGAGAAATGGATTTCAGTGCAGAAGTCTGCTGGAGCAGCACTACTAACTGATGTTTTGAAGAAAAAAAAAACATTTTCCCATGACAGTATCCCTTTAAAACATCTGCCCCTAGATGTCTGCCCAGGAATAATTATTTACAAATGCTGAATAAATGCAAATTTTATATAAAGCCTTTTCAGTGTCACTGACCCTATTACATTTTATGGAAGTAAATAAATAGGTGCACATATATAAAAACAAACATACATTAAACATTTACAGCTACATACACAACTTGGAAATGTTTTTTCACATCTTCACGTGTTTGTTTCTTTTTCACTTCACTCTGTCCTACAGAAATAGCAATGGATTTCATATTGAAAGGTTTAATCAATGGTCACTTCTTTAAGAAGGAGGTTCTAGTTTCCGTGATAGGGCTGTCAAAATTTGCCCAAACTTGTGGTATCTTTCACTTTGCTTTAACAAGGCTCCCTTGCTGCCCCACAGGAGTCGCATCTGAAATTCTGTTTTAAAGATTTCACTCATCAGTTCATCAGGTTTAAATCCTGGTATGGAAACAGAAAAATGTTCACTCATTAGCAAAATACTGATCAGACCTGGTTTCTTACAAGCATCACATAGGATCTCTCCAGAAAATTTGTTCAGCAAGGTGATATGAATAAAATGTGTACCAGATCTCTGTCTCCTAAACTACAACAATGCTGTGCCTTCCATGGAGGAGAAGATACCAGAGTATCGAGGGAGAACAACCTGGAGATAACCTCTCTAGTCAAGATATACAAACCCCTCCCCCCCCATAATACATTGCTTCCCAGTGATAATGCCAGTCACCTTATCCCAGGATGTAACCCTCTACCCTCTGTCAACAAAAATAAATTTGAGGCAGGATCACAATGCCCTTTGTGCTGTAGACTTTAGGGATCCAGTTCCAGTAGTTTTGTAGGAGCTCATTCACTGCCATCTTCTTCCACTATACTCTGGGTGCACAATACAGTTAAAGGAACAGTAACACCAAAAAATTTAAGTGTTTTAAAGTAAAGAAAACATCATGTAGTGATGCCCTGCTCTGTTAAAACTGATCTGTTTGCTTCAGATACACTACCATAGTTCATATAAACAAGTAAGTAGCAATGGCGGAAATTGAAAAACGGTTATATGACACAGGATAAGTAATGGATAACAGATAACATGTTCTACAGAGCTTCTCTGCTATCTGCTGTGTAACTTGAGCCTTTTCTCCTTTGAATGGCTGCCCCCATGGCTACACAACAGCTAGTTTATATAAACAATAGTAGTGCTTCTGAAGCAAACACTGCAGTTTTACCAATGCAGGACAACACTGCATTATATTTTTATTACTTTAAAACAATTTAATTTTTTGATGTTACTGGTCCTTTAAAAGCTGAACTTAGAAGCAAAAGAAGCCATCATTTCACTCTATTGTCCATTAGCCCAGGGGGGAAAATGAAGATTGTGACATGTTGCTCTTGTAGTTGCCTGGTGAGTGCACAAGGACATGCAGGGCTATTTTAAGCATTTTGTCTCCTGCACGCAGAGCGACTAATCATAACAAGGAGAAAACACTTGAAATCACTTCATGTGCCAATTGATTTCATAAATATGTATTTATATCTGGCATCAGTTAATATACTTGGTTTGTATGATACAGTACAAACACATCAAGCTGAATTCCCATTACCTTCTAGTTTCCTCTCTGCATTCTTTTTATACACAGTTGCATTCTGAGCTACCCGCTGAGCTGTTTGCAGGTGGTTAAACATAATTTCACAGCCCCGATCATTGCTTTCCCACAAGTCCATTCCTTCAAAAATGACAGACTGCCGTTCCATCAGATTAAGTAGAGGCATTACTAGAGGGACAGTGGCATCTTCTTGAGCACCCAAAGCTAAAAATGGGAGTTAAAATAAATGTTGTTAAATAGATACGAAACTGCAACAGATTTAGGGCAGAACTACATGGACGATTGTGGCCAGTTTACAACGCATCCAATGCTGGGAGCTAAAATGCATGCGACATAATGAAGGCAACTAATAGAAAGTCGGATGGTGTCGCAGGGTTGATCCGACGCGACACAACTGTCTGATGTAGATGCAGTTATTTCCTCCAACAGTGTCGCGTCAGATCAACCCTGCGACACCATACGACTTTCTATTAGTTGCCTTGATTTTGTCGCATGCATTTTAGCTCCCAGCATCGGATGCTACGAAAACAGACCGCAATCCTCAGTGTAGTTCAGTCCTTAGCCATAAAAGTGTTTCATGCACATTAAATACTACACAACTAAAACTATCTTAGATACTGAACAGCATGTGCTGACATGGTTCTTAAGGCTAGGGCCATACGAATGCAGGCCAAGAATCCACTCTCCCACTTACCTTCCTCTGCTGCTCACTCTGCACCTGGAAGTCTCTGTTTGGGTGCAGGCAGATGTGCCATATTTCAGCTAAAACCACGAGAGTTCGCATTTCACAGCTATCAGCTGTGTCTGCCTGCATTTGAGCAGAGACTGTGCTTCTGGGTGCAGAGAAATTGACCAGAACAGCAGCAGCATGGAAGCAGATAGATCAGTCTAGTGTGGCTCCAGCCTAAATGCTAATTTGTCCATGAGGTTATAACAAGAGTCTATCTAAAGCTCCGATTTACAGAATGGACATCTCCCATAGATCAATGGTAGTTTCTTTTACCGCACACCTCCTTCCACTAGTCTGCGTGGTGGTGCTGGTCCTCCGTTGACCCGGCCAGGTCCCTTAGCTGCTTTGTAGTTAGAAAAACGGTCAGCACACACCAATATAGCAGTCGGGATGATCCTGAAGAAGGGAGGCTGTGTTCCCCCCGAAACGTTGATAATTGGTGGCATTAATAAAAGGGGCACAATCCCCGACTGCTATATTGGTGTGTGCGGACCGTTTTTCTAACTACAAAGCATCTCCCATAGATGCCATTTTATCCAAATAATCCACATTTTATTTTTAAAAATGATTTTCTTTTTCTCTGTAATAATAAAACAGTAGCTTGTACTTGGTCCCACCTAAGAGACAATTATTCCTTATTGGAAGCAAAACCAGCCTAATGGGTTTATTCATTTAATGTTTTTCTAGTAGACAAGGGAGGAAGATCTAAATTATGGAAAATCCATTATCCGATCCCAAGTATTCTGTATAACAGGTCCAATACCTGTATGATTAATGTTGATTAGGGAAGAGATGTTTTCTTTGCAATGGTTCTGTCATTATGGCAGTCTGATTATCTGGTGTACCATAGCTCTTAGATTGCATGTCCTGCCTAATAACAGACAGACAATATGAACTCCACATGACTGATAAGTGTAGATTCATGCACCACAATACACTGGTCATGTTTTTTCTCATTAAGATGTTCTATCAAATGATGTATGAATGCATTTATTTAAATAAAATACAGGCTGAGATGCATGATCCCAGGCTCGGAATTGTGGGTAAGGCGCAAAGACCCGGACCTAGGGGGGGCACATTCAGGGGTGGCATGCTGTTCAGCTGTATCTGCCCAAGTTCTATATGGACTGGGACTGAAAGCAGAGCAAATTTCACAGCTACATCTCCTGCACACAGTCCTCAGTGACAGAGGAAAAGTGGAAGTACATCAGATTTTGCATTTTGTTAAGGACACAAATCCATTGAATTAGCAGCTAAACTTGGGATTTCAGGTGGAAAAAAGTGCCAGTACCATGACTGATTTAGGTGGTCCTGCACCAGCTATAACATGGCAGGGGATAATACACAATTGTGCCATACAACTAAAAATGCTACCAGTACTTACCTTCCCCTTCATGCAGATTTTTACTAAATGGTTTAAGTTGTTTTTCATAGGTTATGGCAGTCTGTGTATACCGATGGCGTAACGTGGTCCACGTCTGCTGAAGTCTGTTAATCTGCCATTACAAAATTCCATGTTACAAATATTTTATATCAGTTTTGCAGCAGTAAATAACAGCCAAAATGTCAGGAGGCAATAATTAAAGGAAAACTATACCCCCCGAACAACGTAGGTTTCTATAAAAAGATATTGCATAAAACAACTCTTATGTAAAACCCTGCTAAATGTAAATAAACCATTTTCATAATATACTTTTTTAGTAGCATGTGCCATTTGGTAATCATAAATAGAAAATTGCCATTTAAAAAAAATAAGCCTCTTGGGATCGTATGATTCAATGGTGCACACAAACATACCAAACAAACTATAAAGTTAGGTCACATGAGCCAATTAACAGCCAATTGTGCTCTCTGCACTAGCGGAGCCGAATTTCCGGGTTAAAACCTGGAAATTCGGCTCTTAAAGTTACAAGAGGCGGCTTTTTGCCACCCCTTGTAACTGGCCGCTCCGTGCCGCCTGAGGCAAGGTTCTCGCCTTGCCTCATGGCCGGAGCGGCCCTGGATCAGGTGATCTCTGAGGCAGCACACAGACCATCACAAAATGGTGGTTCAAGGCAAGAGATTTTAAAAAAGACAATATTTACTTAAATATATATATACCAGTTTGGTAAGATTCTTTAATATGCCACTTAATTTGATATAAACTCTCAAGTATTCATTTTGGGGAGTATAGTTTTCCTACAGCTTTGTGCCCATAACAAGGAACTTCCAACTGCAGCTTCTGGCTCTTGAGGAATAATCCCAGCCTATAACTCTCCCTGGTAGGAGACAACAGCTTGAATCCAGAGCAGCAGGTTGGAGAAAGCATAGACCTTGCTATGCCATACATCTTCTCTAGGAACAACTGCCCCCTCTCTAAAACAGTTCTTACCTGGGGCATGTCGAGTGCTTTCATGATGGCAGAAAAGGCAAAATAATCACCCAGTGTCTTCACTTCAACTGCAAGTTGAATGATTTTGTGCAATGTTGCCACTCTCTCTTCTAAATTTCCTGTGCAACCCAGTATATCCACTGCAATGCCAATAGCCATGGTGGTGTGCCTAGGATAATAAGAGTAAGAAGCTTTTGAGCAGGACGCTTATGCTGAAGGCATGACTGCAGATTGCTAGAATTCTATATTTCCAAGTATAAAGGTCTTTGGCTCGGCTTCGGTGGAAGCACATGGACTGCCTTATATGGCCAGTAAATTTTCAGGAGAGAAGTGGCCTCTGCACAGTGCAAGATTATGGGTTCAGTGTGTAAGTGCCTACAATAAGAGCCACATCAGTAATGGGGCAGCCTGTACTAAAGCTTGGTCATAAAACTGGTAGTTTGCTCTGTGTATTTACAAATATGTGGTATGTATTAGATCACTGCCAAAAGGAAATGTCACTTAACAGCAAGCAGTTTGACTATTTACCTTTCCATTAGGTCTAAGCGCAGTTGGTGCCCATAGGGTAGAATAACGAGTTCCAGTCCAGAGCTTACTCCCATTATCCTCTCCACTTCTGGAGAGACATCCAGTATCCTAGCAACCTGCAAGGTACAAAGGTTTTGATCTACATGCTCTGCAAATATTACATCTGCTTCGGTGATAAGCAAGTTTAATCTGTATTCTGTTTATTGTATATTTCCTGCAGCTCTGAGCATGTACTTACTGGTACAGGTATTGGACCGGTTATCCAGAATGCTCGGGACCTGGGGCTTTGTGGGTAACAGATCTTTGCATAGTTTGGCTCTTAATACATTGTTTACTAGAAAATCATGTAAGCATTAAATAATCCAGATAGGCTTTTGCTTCCAATAAGGATTAATTATCTTAGTTTGGGTCATGTACAAGGTACTGTTTTATTAATACAGAGAAAAACAAAATTGTTTTAAAAAATTTGGATTATTTGGATAAAATTTAGTCAATGGGAGATAGCCATTCCATAATTCAGAGCTTTCTGGATAATGGGTTTTTGGATCCCATACCTGCACCTGAATAAAAAAAGGTATATCATAAAAACATTTATAACAATAAAGCTCTGTCCTCTGGATACATTTGGGTAACTTCCTAATTAACCAAAAACTATTTAAATTTAAGGATTAAAAAGAAAACAGACAGCCATTGCCTCAAAACATCTCTGTGTACATCATTTTAAAAGTTACTTTGAGAGAAACTGCCCCGTTAAGGGTTGTTGTTATTCAGAGAGGTAAGTGGATGCCTTGGGCAGGTAGGGTACCATTGAAATTCCACATACATGAAGTGCCACATACTCTCCATAACAGGGATGGACTTAATCTATATATATACATGTTTCTGTATATCTATTTTTCTATATTTGTTCATTATACCAGTGACAAAACAGTTTGTGCTTTAATCAGGTTCACTAATCTGGAATTTTTAGAAGCAGCAATATTTAAAATAATACATGGAAGATAAGATCCCAACTGAAGTACCTTCAGATTTTATGAATGACATGGATGAGATAGGGATTCAGTGTGGTACATAATGTTGTATGAAAAGCTCTTGCTGAGCTGCAGGCTGAATTTGAATGTTTGGTTCCCCCACCCACTGCCAGGGCCATATCTGGCCATTGATAGGGGACCAAGTTATCTGTGTGCCCCTCTCTGATTTTAGTTATTATAGCAGATGAAGCGGCCAACTGGGGGCACCTGTCAAGGAGGAAAAAAGGATTCTTATTTAAAACAATCTGGAAAGGATTTGCTGTATTCCCTGCTTGTAATTTGTATTGGGGATTAACAGTTCTGAGGGCTTCAGTGGCGTTTGACAGCTTTGTTAGTAATATACTGTACCCCAAGTTCTGGCCCTTCTGTAGCGTCACGTGTCCGCACCCCCATCAGTTCACACCAGCAAAACTACTTTTATGATGGTGCTTTCCAGGGTGGCACATGTTATCTGGCAACTTCACTTGCTAATAGCACATGGAGCATTGCCATTTATATTATGCCAACAAGCATAATGGGGTTTAGAGTTTCTAGAGGAAAGGCCAGGCAAACAAGGAAACATATGTAGGAAATCATGTGGCACCTTTACAAAACATTTCCGTTGTCTTTTCCTAACCTTTCTATTACTATAATTCTAACATTACAAATCCCTTGCTCTAATCTCAATGCCAAATGTGCAAACTGCTGATTGCTCAGTTCCCAAGTGAAGGCAACTCCCTGTTACTTCTCTATCATGTTCCTGTATTTAAAGATCCCTTCACTGCCTGACCGGACCCTCTCTTCTGTTTGTTGCCTTGCTGATGCCAGAGGAGCTCAGACTGATAACTCCCCCAGATTAACATCAGCAGCATATGCTCTGAGAGCTTTCCTGAATTGCAAAACCAATTATACCATTGTTTGACGTTTACCTTACAGTCCATTCTGAGGATGTGTTTTGCAATAGTTCTGGGATCATTATTAGTGAACAGTTCTTTGGCCCGTCTCAGTAGAGCCATTTCAAGTGGTTTGTTCTCTGCAGTCAGGAGAACGGATTGAAAGTCATTTGGGCAAAAAGATGAAACTGTTTCATAAACTGGCCTAATAAACTCATCTTCTATGTTCCCACAGAAATCTGTTGCCGAGCACTGAGAAATACAGTCTTCCAATGCAGGGAAGCTCAGTTCAGAGTTACTGAAAGATAATGACTCTATATCATCTGTCCTTTGATCTTCTATATAGCTGTTATGAGATGAGTGGGAGTTGGACCAAGCACAGTCCTCAAGGGGAGTAGGGTGGAACTCACAATAGTTTGCCTGTGAATTCTGCCACACCACTGGAGACTGAGATTGTTTTATCGAAGGTGCCTTGGTGGGTTTTGGAGGAGGCCTAGGGCACAGCTGACTATCTGATCCCCTTAAAGCAGGATGAGCCTCGTGGTTGAACCTCCTGATTTCTGTAGGGCTTAGGGTTGGTTCACTCCCTGTCCTGAAGACATGGGGTTTAGGAGATGCTTTCATATCCATTCCTTGTGATAAGCATGGTTGCCGAGAGCCTGCAAGCAATTATATTGAAACTCTTAGAAAACAAGAGGAAAAAAACCTATAATAACATCAACTTATTTAATCAGATGCAATGTGAAAGAGAGAACATGAAGAGTAATTCTTCACTGCTTTTTGCACAGCCTCATAAATATGCCACTGTACCTGAACAGTTCTGAACCCATATCTATAAGTGAAATTGCTATGATAAAACATATTTACCTAAAGGCAAGTAACTTTCCGACTGGTGAGCCTTCAGAAGTCTGTGTTTTTCCTGCATATTATCCAGGCGGGCTGGTTGGCTTCCACTTTTTTCTTTAGTTCTGTAGATGATAACATTATTAGTTTGTATAATGATAACAATTTTACACCGCTCTTTACAGACATTGAACATCATTCACATCGGTAGCTGGCCCAGTGGAGCTTTCAAAATGATGTCCTTATCACATTCACACACACAGTCGGGCCATTTTTATAAGGAACTAATTAACTGGGCCACCCTATGACCTCTATAGTTATATCAGTGCATCCCATACATGTACTTGCAAATAAATATGTGCAAGAAAATTCCAAGTGGGAAGACCAAAGGTGTATTTGGGCATCTTCAGTGGACTTTGCATTATGTGATAAAGAATTCTGCTTTATATCATCATTTATTTGAGCTTGTGCTACTTGTGCTGCTTGTGCTACTGGTTGAGTGACTCCTTGAGTTGGCTGTATTGCTCCCACAGGTGGATTTATCAAGTTTTTTTTCTATTTTACATTAATGGCACTTGACCTTTGTGGTTTGTTTCTTATTTAAGATATTCTGCTGCAAAAATCAATAGCTACACTTCACCTGACTGCAACCTTTTCTGATGCTGAACAATATGAGCTTACTTTCAGTGAATAGATACTGAAGGAATAATCAAAATCCTTATCATAAATGTATGGTTATGGGATGCTTTGTCCAGAAAAAAACATTATACAGAAGGTTTAGAAAAGTTATTGCTTTGTAAATTAAACATTCATTTTACCATTATTCCTGCTAATTAACCCACTGGACCACTCTTATGATTTGTAGATGGGGTTACTCTAAATAAGTAAGTAGGTCCACCAAAAGAATGGCTGCTATTAGTGATCTGCAGCAGAGGCAAGTCCCTTGGGGCATTGCAATACAGAGGGAGCACCTGGTAGGGTGAAGGGGATGCCAACTAGGAGCAAGTAGGTGGTGGACCATTCCAAGCAGTTTTGCCTTGGTCAGCAATTTAGGACAATTTATTACCAACCTTAGTAGGTTGCCCCTGGCAAGGCTCTGTTCCTGGGATATCCCCTGTCCAAAGTTAAGGCTTAGACGTTTGGTTGGTTCTGCTTTCCCTTCCATGATGTCCAGTTCCAGCCGTCTGACTGGAGAGGTACCGTACTTCTCCTCAATGCACCGAAGAGGCACTGTCCTGTTAATGGGCTGAAAGATGATGGCTCCGCTCTGCTGTGACATGGCCTTGCGATTACCAACGTAGTATCTAACCAAGGCAGGGATGCTGTCAAAGCTTTCATGTTCCAGCTGGTACTGAATCCGGCAGTAGGCTTCATTCAGCCTGATGACTACTTTATTTATTTTGAAATGCTGGGAGAGATTTTTCCACTGACAGGTCAGCACAAAGTTTCCAGGACTTGACAGAGAATCTCTTATAAGAAAATCCCCATCTCGTTTCACCAAGCTTTCAGATACCTAAGCAATGAGAAAACAAATATTAAATGAGGCTTGTATACCTATCTCCCAGTTAGTGAGCTCAGTATTTCACTAGCTTGACACTTATGTTATTTTTTTATTTAAGTTAGATTATCTTTGCATTTATATAGTACATAAATTCAGCCAGTGGCCCAAGTCTTACAGAAAGACAAACAGATTCAAGAACACAGTATCTAAGGGAGGCAGCTGGACTTTGGAAGAAGGGAAAGCCAGGAGGAGAAAAGAGATGTATTACATGGCTCAATGTCGTATTTATCTGCAGTACCAGCAGAGTTTATACAGGGTTACACAGAAAACATATCCTGGGGGGGGGGTTTAATGATAAAATGAAGAAGCTGACAGTATAGAACATAAAGCAATGTCTCACTTTTCAAAAGACAGAATATAGCTGAACCCTGGTTATCTGATAACATCCTCACTCTGAAAAGAAAATTGAAAAAAATTAAAGTTGATTTTTAAAGAATAAGGCGACTGTATGCTGCCTCATGCTCTGCCCCAACTGAATTCCTATGAAACAGTCTCATTAGCAGCAGTCTCCTACCATTACAAAATAAGACATGACCTTGGGATCAGGGCAATTATGATAGGAGTTTCCACTGCGTGAGATGCTCCTAAGCCACGCCTCTTTTGCAACACATTTACTGCTCTCTTATTTTGCCACCTCTTTTATAGCTCCAACCTATATATATATTCACACATATATTACATAATATAGGCCGAGGGCGTGACCGGATGCTGTGCTGAACAGACGTGCGACACAACAGCTCCCGTCTCTAAGCG
>CM044438.1:84146596-84191162 GCA_024363595.1 Xenopus borealis | reverse complement strand
GTAATCCAACGTTATTGTATTTCATACACTTTGCAACTCATAAATAAAGAATTTATAAAATATTACATAATATAAATCCACTTACATTATTTGCCTTCCACTTTTAACCACTACCCTCTTTAAAATGACATCTTTGGCCTATGTTTAAAAGAGATGCTAGATGGAGGAAGCAGAACCCAGAGGAGTAATGCATTGTTTAAATCAGGAATACCCCATTTTTCAACATGAGGGCCTTCTGGGTAGTATTTTAATATGGAAAATACATACTTTGTATAAAACAAACACTTATTTCCTAACTTTAGCAGTAGACAAAAACAGCACAAGCCCCATTTATTTAACTAATGATGAAAAAGTTAGGTCCATAAATATTTGGACAGAAACAACAACTAATTTTGGTTCTGTACATTACCACAATGAATTTTAAATAAAACAACTCAGATGCAGTTGAACTGCAGAATTTTGTTTTTAATTCAGTGGGTTGAACAAAAAGATTGCATAAAAATGTGAGGAACTAAAGCCTTTTTTTTTAACACAATAACTTAATTTCATTTCAGGGGCTCAAAAGTAATTGTAATCAAAGTCTATTTCATGGGCAGGTGTGGGCAATTCCTTTGTTTTGTCATTATCAATGAGGCAGATAAAAGCCCTGGAGTTGATTTGAGGGGGGTACTTGTATGTGGAAGATTTTGCTGTGAAAGATGTGGTCAAATGAGTTCTCCATGCAGGTGAAACAAGCCATCCTTAAGCTGCAAATACCTTACCTTAAACATAATCTTTAGTACTGCCTGTTTACAGTTGGGTATTGCTTAAGTTCTCCAACTTACAGAATTCCAGCATGTATTATAATGTAGTCTAGTATTAACTTTCTGGCCTCGGGCAGCCATGGACTCATTGTGGCTGAATAACAATGAGTGCAGTGCTGTGTATACTTTGGTGCATAATATACAGAAAGAAAATGAACCCCATATGATGAATAGTAGCAAATTTCAATTTCTAAGGTAATTAATGGCAACTTCATTGTAGGAATTACATTCCCCTGGCAGGAAGAGAGCATGACACAGGAAATCGGCTCAAGTTAATGCAAGTCTGGCAAATATTTAGCATAGTTGCTGATTTGCGGAGAACGTTCGCAGTTCATAAAAGCTCGGTGACATTTTTTATAAGCAGTGCAGGCCCCTGCTGAGGAAAGGGCCATTCCATGTAAATACTCCTTTTTATTTATGCTTGTATGTACAGGGGAAGTATATAAAATGACACCTGAGCTTCGTAGCCTTCTCTCCAACTTTCCATGGAACAGGGAATTGCTGGCACTAATGTCTTATTGTCAGAGTCTAAGACCCACCCCCCCCCATGGCTTGATTTCCTTGGTGACATTACATGGATACTAGAGCATTCAGCAAGTAAATGGAAACCAGAAACATATAAGTTGGTACCAGAGCAAGGACTCCAGTTGCTATGCGATCTATACATGGACTGGGGTAGTTATAGAATATTATATTCTGTATAAATGTAATAAATAAACAGTCACAGGCCTCACAAGCTGTTTATGCCCTGCAACCCACAGCCTCACAGCCATATTTTTCCCTGATCTTATAGCCTTGATGTTTACCTTTTCCCCCCCAATACACAGCAGTTATGAGATTTAGTCACAAGAATGCTGGGAGTTGCAGCACAGAGGGTGGACAGCACTGCTTACTTCCCATGTGTACTGGAAAGGAAGGAACGAACAGGGGCATTCCCTCTCTGCATTTCTAACTTTTAGCATCGGAGCAGGTCGAGTAGGGGCTGCATTGCTAGTGCAGTGAGCACTATTGCGCTCGCTGCACTAGAAGCGCCATATTTCCATTTTAAAAACAGAAATTCGTCTCTTTTTGTCACCCCTGGTAACTGCCTGCTTCAAGCTGCCTGAGGCAAGATTCTCACCTTGCCTCATGGCTGGAGTGGCCCTGGGAAGGAATCTAAAGTGAAACGCTCCTTCTCTATAACACTGTTTTACAGCTATTGTCTGGAATAAAATAAATGAGACTGCAGCTAAACAGCTTTTTAACAAGAATTTGGTATTTAGTATGCAAAGTTTAGACATTCCAGCTGTAATTTATCATCATTCACAGAAAGTTGAGCTGAGCAAATAGTACACATGAATAGCATTGCTGACTTTGTTCAGAAGCAGAGTATACACCTGCGACTCACCCACTGAATCTATATACGCAGCTCAGCCAGGGAAAGGTCAAAAGGTCATTGGGATGGACTCACACATAAGGCAGGGGACAGACAGGGAGATTCGGGGAGATTCAGTCGCCTGGTGTTTAATAGCAGGCGACAATTTCGGGCGATTCCGGAAATCGCCGCACCGCGTGTGCACAGAGCCGGTGCTTTTACATTTCAACTAGCGACGGACAGGGAGAAGGACGTTCGGGAAGATTGTCGCCTGCTATTAAACGCCAGGCGACTGAATCTCCCCGAATCTCCCTGTCTGTCCCTAGCCTTAAGCACCCACAGCTTGAATCCATTTAGGGGAAGTAAATATTGCAGGTCTCTAGAAACAATCATATAAAACAGTCCACATTCAAAACACTGTTTCATACAACTATCCCCTTTCCACAAAAATATTTTTTAATATTATGCAGCACTGACAATGCTGGGGGGGGGGGGGCAGACAAAATGTTGGCTGTATAAAAAAATACTTTCACCATTTTTGTGAATGCGGTTATTGTGGAGCTGAGTTGGATGCAGCCTGGCGCTCTGGACAGAATTATATGTGAGTACATATTGTATAATCCTAGATAGAAAAACTGCCATTTTAGTACTAAAGTCCATCCTTCTGGCTTGTACGAGTTTCTGTGCTCACACAAACCTAGGCATGATGCTAGGTTACATCAGCCAATGACTGGACAGAGCCGCCTCTTTTACTTCCACTCCTATACATAGGGTTGCCACCTTTTGCTGTGGCTAAACCCTGACATGGGGGTGGGGCCCGTGAAGTCAATGGGCGGGCCGGTGATGTCAGTGGGCGGAGCTATGATGCAGTGATCGCCGATTGGCCGATCGCTGCGTCAATCAAGCTAATCCCACCCGGTTTTCCTTATTTGGAAAACCGGGCAGGAAGTATTGACCCGGGCAGCCCTTCAAAATACCGGGCTGTCCGGGTCAAAACCGGACAGGTGGCAACCCTACCTCTACAGTTGGAATCTAAATTACTTCCTGTCAGGTGATCATACAGAGCATCACAAAATGGTGGCAGATGGTAAAAACTGTTTATGGGAGATATTTACAGATAACTAGAATCCAACGTGATAAGATTGTTTCGACTAATTAGGATACAGTATACATTATGTGTTGGTCAAGTTTCCTTTCACAACACACAACTCTGCTTTAAAGGGGTTGTTCACCTTCCAAACACTTTATGTTCAGTGGTTTTCAGATTGTTCTCCATAAATTAAGACTTTTTTCAATTACTTTCCATTATTTATTTTTTACTGTTTTTCAAAAATCTAAGTTTAAAGTTGAATGTTGGTGTCTCTGGTGTTTGAGTCTGGCAGCTCAGTAATTCAGGTGCAGACTCTAAACGGATACAATTTTGCAACATTTAATTGATAAATTTCACAGAAACATCTCTGGAGTATTAGCAACTATTGTATCAATTCTAACAGCTGCCTGTAATGAAACCCAAAAATGCTGCTCAGCAGGGACAAAGATAAGATGTATCCATTAAATGTATCAGTTTAAAACAGTTGGGGGGGGGTTGGCGACCCCCCCTCCCAGAGTTGCTTTAGAAGGTGAAAAATGACACTTTCTTTAATATTGAAGTGTAAACGGTTACAAATAGAAAAAAAAGAGTAATTGGAAAAAGCCGTTATTTCTGGTGATCTTTCTGAAAACAGCTAGTTGTTTGAAGGTGGACAACCCCTTTAAGTCTGTTTCTGAGCCTAACATAGAAATAAATGAGGACATGAATAAAACATATATATATATTCTTGTAGATCTACTTACTATACTCTATTCTTCCATTATTAAGCCTCTTTTTCCACATAAAGAAATATGGAATAAACATGAAATAGGTAAAAAAAAATTGTAAAAAAAGAGGCAAGAGGGCCCACTGACTCCTGGGCCCACCGGGAGTTTTCCTGGTATTCCTGTGGGCCAGTCGAACACTGTATGTGTGTGTATATATATATATATATATATATATATATATATATATATATATATGTATATATTTATGTATGTATGTAAAATCGAGAAATTAAGGTGCACACTGGGATTTGTAATATCAATAAAACTTCATAATTTATAGTTTACATTATAAAACAGGAACTGGTCGACGTTTCGGTCTCTTTCTAAGACCTTTTTCAAGAAAGACTTAGAAAGAGACCGAAACGTCGACCAATTCCTGTTTTATATTGTAAACAATAAATTATGGATAATCTAACCACATTAGGTAGCACCTGGGTATTTTCCTGTGAATGGTGTGCGCTGGAAGGCTGGATTTATATATATATATATATATTTATTTATTCATGCTGATAACTCCCATATCCCACAACATATAGATGCAGGCTTCCTTCCACTCTTTTTAGAAAGCTTGCCATGCCCCTTAGGCCACTCTGGCTTGAAAGAAATGAATGCCAACCTATAGCTTTCCACCAACACAGACAATTTAGCAACTACCACTGGCTTGCTAAGACTGCTGAGATTTTCTAGTTTTTGTACAACTAGAAGATATCAATTGTGTGCAGAGTAAGATTTCCAGTTTCAGAGGGAGCAGACAACACTGACCTGCCGTGGAATCCTCCCATGATACCAAGCATGGCTCCGTAAATCCTCACTGTTCAGCTTTAATTCTTCCTCTAACTCCTTCTTCAGCTTGTCTGGGGTTCCTCCATCCATTATATGGCGATCCTTGGATAACTGCAAGACAAATCAGTGAGGCATAGCACCAGTGAGATTTGCGCATGCTACTGCATCACCAAGCTTCTGGCACAGCACCCTCAACAAGAACTTTTGTTTTGTCTTGTCACCTACTGTCACTTGCAGCTGGGATGTGGGTGTAGCATTTCATAAGCCTACCTGCCTCTGTGATCAAAGGGCGTCACGCAGGATGGAACCGAGTGAGGTTGCACCTGCAGTCACATGCAGCACTCTTAAATCTCCAATCTGCCCTTTGCACCAACTTTATGAGTCATATGTTTAAGCCACTGCTTTAACTATTCAATGACCAGCTATCCTGCTGCTAGATCATCTAGAAGAGAATGTGTAAAAGGATTCTGATCTGCTTAAATCCTGAAGTTCACTAACTGAAAAAAGCTTACAATTTGTGTTTAGTATAGAATTATGTATATGGAGTAACACTCTTCTGCACCAAACTGTGTCAGAGGGAAAGTGAAGATTTGTGTTCAGTGTTATCAAAGTGGATCTGGATGCATTTAAACAAAGTTTATAGCAGTGAAGGCTAGAAAGAGTATATACTGTACTCTTGCTCTCACAGAGGGGGAAATAACATTGTGCTTATGTAGTGATTGGGATCCTAGTTTAGTAACAAATCAGCAGTTAAAATATACTGGATTTGCAGTGTATGAATAAAGAAAGCAAACATCTAATTGGTTGCAAAACCTGTGCAAATTGACCATGTTAGCACACTGGGAGAAGAATGAATACAGTACATATGTCATGGATGTAGTAAGGATCAAACTGACCTTTTCAGTAACATGGGCAAACCCATTCTGGGTGTACAGTTGCCATCTGGTGTCTGCTGTATATCTGTAGATTTCTTTGCCAATTACAACACACTGGTGTATAGCAGGAAATGTAGAGTTGGTTCAGTGTGCATCTGGAAGGGACCGGGCTGTTCACATGCCCACAAGAACCTTTCCTCCACCCCACTGAAGGAACAGTAACACCAAAAAATTAAAGTGTTTTAAAGTAAAGAAAAAATCATGTAGTGTTGCCCTGCACTGTTAAAACTGATCTGTTTGCTTCAGAAACACTACTATAGTTTATATAAACAAGCTGCTAAGTAGCAATGGCGGAAATTGAAAAATTGATACATGGCACAGGGTAAGTAATGTATAACAGATAACATTATGTTCTACAGAGCTTATCTGCTATCTACTGTGTAACTTGAGCCTTTTTTCCTTTGACTAGTTGCCCCCATGGTTACACAACAGCTTATTTATATAAACAATAGTAGTGCTTCTGAAGCAAACACTGCAGTTTTACCAGCGCAGTGCAACACTGCATTTTATTTTTATTACTTTAAAACAATTTCATTTTTTGATGTTACTGGTCCTTTAAGAAAGCTTGCTTGGTTTGGCAAATTATAAGGTTTGATGGCTTATCAGGGTGCATTAGAATTCAGGGTCCCAGGAAAACTTTATGTTTCTTTCATAACGGTCTGAGGGAAGCAATATAAAGTGCAACACACCCAGTATATCTTTCTGTGGAAGCTCAGCACTTACTAAAGGGACACCTCTCTGGTAAATGGACAAGCAGGCCAATGTTTCACAGTAATTCAGCAAGCCTATTTAGCCATGCGAATATATATAAATGAAAGCCTAGTGGCCTGGTCCCAGCACTTGACTACGGAATCAAGACAAGAATTCCCTAGTACCTTCTACAAAATGAGAAGCACATAGGTAACTAAACTTCCCCATCATACAGAACATGCATTGTCACACCACATACCTACATACTACACAACCAGCCTGCTATTAGATAGTGATGCTGTTGCTATAGGTCAAGGTATGGAGGCTGTACACCAAGTGAGGCCCCTCCAAGAGATTTTTTCGTAATATTAAAATTGTATTTTTGTTACAATTTGCTTTATTAAAGGATAAGTAAACCTTTAAAGTAAGCTAAAAAGTGCTTGGTTTTACACATACTTTGCCTTTAATGTATATATTTCACAGCAGCATCTGTGCACTGTTAGTAACTATTATATCAGATAAAACAGCTGACTTTCTGCAGGGCCACAGATTAGAAACATATCTGTTAGCAAATTATAACAGTTTACAGAGTCGGTTTTCTTCGGACTCTTTCCAGCTTTTAAATGCTCTGTAAGGCTACAAATGTATTTTATTTCTACTTGTTATTACTTATCTTTTTATTCAGGCCTGCCTATTCATATTCCAGTCTCTTATTCAAATCAATGCATGGTTGCTAGGGTAATTTGAACCCAGACAAAAACATTGTAAACTGGAGAGCTACTGAATAAAAAGCTAAATACCTCAAAAACCACAAATAATAAAAAATTAAAATGGTTTAATTCTATTTCAGTTATGCATAGTCCTCAAATAACAATCCTGTCATGCTTAATAATCCCAGTTGCTTTTGTAACAGTTACAAGAGTGCAGGTTCCTCAATCTGAAAACTATTGTGTGTAGAACTGCAGGACAGAAAGGTCATAGCAGTTTCAAGCTGGGCACACAAAGGGCTATTGGTGTGCAATATGATCATTTCAGTGCAGACAGAAAAAAAACACACCAAGAGCAGTGCAAAAACTGAATTTCTACTCCACTCTTTTACACAGTTGTATTAAATGCCCCTAAATTAAAAAAAAATGACAGAAACCTTGTATTTATGAACTGAATGCTTTCTTCTCAATAATGATCAAAGGACAGGCTAGTATTATACAGTAAAAGAAATTGGTTCTTCTTCTGAACTATACCAAAAAGGACTATTTTAAATTTCAGAAACGTAGAAGATCTATGTGAACATACATATGATTTGTATATCAGATTATGAGTCCCTCTATGGCCTGTAACTAAAAGAAATTATTTTCTTCTCTGAATGCCTACATTATGAGCAACATAATGACACACAGGATCGGAGTCTTTGGGATAATATATGTCATTCTCTTAGCATAACCTAATTTTCCCCAAAGCCCACAGGATCACTTCTATAGCAGCTGAAAGGTCTCCAGCTTCCTGTTGGGCTGTAAATTGATGCCCAGCAGAGATGTGGGGCTGTCTAACCATGAGTAGATACCAGATGTCCCTGGAGGCTGGATGTCATTACTGGAACGTGCGATTTCTATTAAACCTGTGGATGGTTACTTTATGCAGCATATAATGTTATTAGCTGGATATTTTTTCTCCCATAGCTAATCCACAGATGAATCATTAAAGAGATCATATTCCTATCACTCAGCATCCCATGACAAAATTTATTTTTTTAGTAGTTCAATGAATATGTGTTTTAGCTTTAGTTTACTGAAAGCCATGTTTAATTGTACCTGGGGCAATTTATACACAGTATTGGTAAAAAAGATAAGAGGTTAAATACAAAATGATAAAAGTCTCTCCAAACACCTGCCAAACCCATACAGTTGTGCAGTAGCATGGATTCTATAAATACTCTTTGGCACTATAATTTGCTTTGCTTATTAATACAGGGTTGCTTCATTAGTTAATTATAAATATTAAATCTACATGAAATCACCTGTTTACTGTGCTATATTTGTAGCTATACCAAAGAGGCCCAACCCATGACTGGAAGTGCAATATAATTAGCCGTAGTCATTTAACATTTTTTTTTCTGAACATAACAGCCTAAGCACATTTTCCAGCTTATACTGCAGAGATACTGAACTCTGACAAGATTTCTGGAATGTAAAAAATAGCCTGGATAGGGAAGCCCCTGCAGCCAGAACAACATAGCTAATATCTGGCTCACATAGGCTGACAGCAGCACATTAGCTGCAGTCATAATTCCTACTAGCTTGGTAACTAGATCCCTGCATTCATTCTAGCCAGCTAATAATATTTAGATCATGCTGAAGAATATTCAGCTATTAACCACATATTACATACCCCAAAGAAATATTTACATATGACTTCTATACTTAGTTACCCTGCAGTTCTAGTGCAGCCAAATAATCAAACTTTCTGTACAGCAGTACTGATGTATGGTCATGCCCCTTTCTCAATGCCTGGGTTATTTCAGTTTACACTCCTGTACTATGTGCAGAAAGCAACATGCCACTGTTTATTGCATACATACTAATGACCTGTACTGCATACATCCCGACATTTTGGAAGTAAAAAGAGGTATAACATTTTTTTTTTGCAAGTAGCACAGCTAGATTTTTTTGACCACGCCCATTTTTTGTGGCCACACCCCATAATTACCATGTTCATTTTACAAAATTTGGCAGATTATGGAAGTTTGCAAATATTTCTCCTGCTACAATTACTTATTTTCTTATCTCAAGTGTAACAAAGTATCTTATTTGCACTGGTTAGCTGGTCTGGGCTCTCTGCCAAAAGCCAATTAAGTTAGAAACTTTGTTTCTTTTTCTGGCTGTTCAGTGCAGAGAAAAGAGGGACTGTCCCTCCAAAAAAGGGACAGTTGGGAGGTATGCTGTACTGGGATAGAAATCTACTCCCCAAGAATATAATAGTTCTGTGCAGCTTTATGTAATAAGAATACGTTCGACAGAGCTATGGACAGAGTTATATTAAGTAGTTGAATGATTATCCAATATATCACATGCTAGAAGGCAGGATTTATGTAAAAATATTTTATACCAACCAGTCTGTTTAGCCCTTGGGCAAAGGATCACATTTGTCCTGGAAGCCGCTAGCCCTGACTTCAGATATAGTTTTGTATATAGTTTCAAATAAAAACTGTGGTTTGAGGTTTATCTTTCTTTGCCAGCATTGATATATCAACTTGGTTACGGCATCCATGACTTTTTGATTACCTCTATAAAGATCAAACTGATTTTTTCAGCTATGGGTCACTTCCTCTTTCCCTTGAATGACAAGCATTAAGAGTTGCTGTGTATGGGAGATTCCCACTCAGAAATGCAGTAGGGTGCATTTATAAGCTGCAATCTTGTGTAGAGCCTTTTAGAATATTTCTATGTCACTCCAATAAGTATCAGTGATCAAATGACCGATGTGGAAATTGTAACAAAAAGTTATTATTCAATGATTTTTCACAGAATCCATGATGAATTTTAAAGCCTTCCCTGTAATAAATATAGCTAGAACTTTAGCCATAAAGCATAGTAGGACTTGTACTTTTGCTTTCTAAAGAAAATATATTGGGAACAAACACGTGACTAACAATGAACACATTATATAAACATTGCCTTTCTTACAGCATACAAGTAAATTGCAGAATCAAACCGACAACCCCTAACATTAATCTTCTTTTAGTCTCACTCACCAGTCCACTGAGAGGCTTCGGTTTCTATATTATCCAAGCACCATACTTTATGGGATTGTGTAATGGGCCGTTCTCCCTGTCCAACTCGCTAGCAGTGGAAGATCTGGCTTACCATTATTCATCAGTAGGGTCTCCATCCAGTGTAAAACATATAATTTTCCAAATACTGTGAACTGAATGAATGAAAGCTGTTGACTAAAATAAATAACTCTGGGGCAGACTGAGATGAGATTAAAGGTTAAACTACTACACTTACCAACCTTTAATTTAGCTTCCCCTTTTTTTTACTTATATTTCCTCACACTTTTATTCTTATCTTTACACTTGCCCATATCTATCTATCTATCGATCGATCGATAGATAGAGATAGATATAGTGGTGGGGGAGGATTTAGCCCTCAGACTATAACAAAGGTTCAGGAGACATTTACTCCAATGTTACTATGCAGAGAGGTACAAGACCGTGTATACTATGACCAGAGGTAAACAAGTTAGGGACAACCATGTGGGGTTTACCTTGACGTGGTATGGTGGCTCTTCAACTTTATGATCATAACTTTGTAACAAAAAACCCCTGTTTTTGTAAATATATGCACTGGCATATAAACTGAATTACTTATACAGGGGACCAGGGAATATGCATTGATTAATTGGCCAAGTCAGTAGCACTTCCATTATACTTATTTATTTTAACCTAGCCTTAGGAGTACACCCACAACCCCAATTTTTGTAAATGAGATTAGAGCTTACCCAGAAAGTCACCCAATTTCTATTTATCCTTATGGGATTTGTAAAAGTGTACTTAATTGAATTCACTCTAATCTCCATTTTTATAAATCTGCCCCTATATGTTAACTTGTAAGACAATTCACAAACACAAGAACCTGTATGATAACCACTGGTGAAATTCGGATTCTTGGTCTCTCCATATAGAGCCAAAACATGTTGATAATATTGTACTATGAAGCAGCAGTTCACTATTCATGATTCAGGCCTGCATTCTTACAAGGCAGACACCACCGCTAACTTTTCATCTTCATTTTTCCAGGCACTGAACTCTTGAAAGGTCAAGCGCAAATGACATGACTGCATCAATGGTATACTCATACAGATGAAGGAACACATTATTCCCATAGAAAATGCAACAGATATTTTCCTTTGCCCTAAAATATATTTTCATGGTGGGGTGGGCTGCAGGGGATTTGCATGAACTGCATTCTCCCATCTCTGTACTGGTTTGAAAACACAGATACTATTGCTTCAGTGTCTATATCTATGTTAAAGGACAAATGATGTGACAATGATCTTAATTAACATTGTTAAATAGTGCTTTTGTCATTGGTGGATCTCTGATCTGATCCTAAACTGAAAATTGCCCTGTCTGCGTAGCATTGGCCAAAAATGCAGAGGAGCAAACACTTCCTAAAAAGAGCTGCCTCTCATTAGGGAAACTACTTACACCATGTAGCTGCAACGGCAACTCTTTATAACAACATGGCATATGGTTTGATTTTTACTAATTAATAACCCCCTTTTATAAGAAACTCAAGTGAAGACCAAAGTCCACAAGCTGTGTGTCTGTGGGTGGGTATAGAAGGAAGATGTATGATTGACATATGTAAAGTATACAGTATTTTATATTAAAATATCACACATTGTTCCTATTTCTTTACCTTATATTTATTGTAGTGACTTATAGATCTGATTCAACATGCCCTAAATAGTTTATCTGGTTGGAGATTAGAAACTGTAAATGGGCTGGGTGGCAATTTGTACAAAAAAAAAAACAAAACATTTTTTAAATAAGATGTAAGGCTAGACTCCCTCCAGTTTGGTCATATTCATATATACATAGTTATGTTTTGCAGTCAATCATACACAATTATTTTTGGCGGAGGAAACCTGCCTAAGAAGACATTTGACACACAGATACATTTTCATTTGGAATGTAGTAGTATTTATAGTATAAAGCATAGCTGAGCACAGAGTCGAGCACAAATTGCAGAATATAGATGCATGTTGAGGAGACAAACTCCTGAGGCATTTTAAGCTGCCTGACCAGAGTGCTTTACGCTCTTTATTTTAGATTGTGGTAGGCTTCATTATTATAAAACCTCTGGGGAAAGAGGAAAAAAAAGAAAATCAAACAAGACACCAAGGATTGAATAATTTGTATATCTTGTGGTTAGCTAATTAGGTATTCCCTTAGAACAAAGGGAAGATGTGGTAAAAATGAAGCAAAGAAAATATAAAAGAATAACATTTCTTGTCATGAACCTGTGACAATAAACAAAGCAAATACAGATGGAATTGGCATTACCCCAAGTGTGCTACATGCCATTGACACTTCAGCTTTTCAGAACAACTTAAGTGTTAAAAGAGAACTAAACCCTCCCAATAATAAAAACCCCTACCCACTACCCTACATAGTGACCAGAAGAGTCTGAAGACAGCGGGTGTCCTTGAGCTTCGCTGAGCTTACTCTGCACCTAGTACATAATGAATCAGGGACACTTTCAGAGGTAATCACCTATGCGGGGCAGAATTAGTAGGGGGGGGGTTTGCAAGGTAGTGAGTAGGGTTTTTTTATTTATCTTCTTTAAAGGTCAATTTCTTAGAGGACTCCGATATGGCCATCGGATGCTAAAGCTGGATGCACACAAGAGAATTGGTTCACTTTTAATGGCAACTTTGTCAGTCTAGTGAAGGAGAGCAATATTTTCAAAGCTATGATCATGTGCACCAAACAGTCACCAGTCCACTGTGTATTTATGCCACTTTTATTACACACGTCAGCTTGATCCAGATCTGCTCAATTATGCACTTGCATCTGCTTAATATTTTGCAATTGTAGGCAAACACAGATATCAGGAAAAATCAATTAATGCTACAAGGCGAAGCATACTGTTTCTGCTACCCTGCCTCTTAAGGTTGATATATCTTTCTTTACATTTTAATACAGCTCATTACAAATGCTTATAGTGATAGTAACGATGTAGCTGTAATACACTTTTGCTATCATTGTATACAGATAGAGTGGGCTCACTATCCAAAAACTCTGCAAAAGGTTTACTCAGAAAAGCTGTGCCCTAGAGCAATATGAAATGTAGATATTTTTGCAATGTTCAGCCACTCTGATTCAAAACAAACTCTGGCCACACATTCACCCAAAAACATAACAAAATCACATAATACACTTTTTATCAGGGCCAGAACTAGGGGTAGGCAGAAGAGGCACGTGCCTAGGGCGCAAAGATAAAGGTGTGCCAGGCACGTACCTCTTCTGATAACTTTTCCTAGTTCGGACCCTTGTTCCTCATCAACTGCATCCACAGTTTTTAAGAGCATGCACGCTTTGGCGTGTGAGCTCTTACACTCATAAGCCTGCTCTTCCAGCATATGGGACGTGTCTGCCCTTTCCGTGCTTGCGTGTCTCTTCTTTTTGTGTATGCGCGCACGTCTGCTCTTTCTGCACATGCGCGAGTCTGCTCTTTCCGCACATGCATGCTCATCACTTGTGCTTATTCGGCCATGGCACTAGGAGGGGATGTATGGTCGGCCGTGATGGCTAGGGCGCCAGACCAACTTGGCCCGACACTGCTTTTTATCCACTAATCCATTATAAAACCAGGAAGCTATTTAAAAGCATTTATATATGTAGGGACCCATAGGGTTCATGTGCCCTTATGGCAGCTTTGTGCTCCATCAATGATCTGTAGCAGGGGATAGCTTTCCAAGATTCCTAGATTGCTTAAGAGACCACATTAGATAGGGTGTCAGGCTTTAGGTTCTCCTCCCTGACCACTCCACTGGGTAGGACCCAATCCATTTCTGATGTATATCTGCCTGGAGGTCTACTTTACTTCATCCTCAGGGGAGTCACATTCAGCTGTCTCATCTATCTGTCCTAGTCTGCTGAAAATATATTCTGCATTTGCCTCATTGTTGTAATTAGACCTGTGGGTCATTTGTCTAGGACTGCAAGAACCTCCTGGCTTTTACATTTTTAATTCACAGTAGCCTGTGGGAGTTGTAGTTGCTCTACACCACACCTTTTTTCTTCTACTTAGTGAAGGCCCTGCCTTAAATACTGACTCTAAAAATGTTCTTTTCAAACTATTAATCTGCATTAAAGAGGTTGTTCACCTTCAAACAACTAGTTGTTTTCATCACCAGAAATAACGACTTTTTCCAATTACTGTCTATTTTCTATTTGTAACCGGTTTTCTAATATTGAAGTGTAAGGTGTAATTTTTCCCCTTCTAAAGCAGCTCTGGGAGGGGGGGGGGGTGCTGACCCCCCAAATGTTCTAAACTGATACATTTAATGGATACATTTCTTATCTTTGTCCCTGCTGAGCAGAATATCTGGGTTTCATTACAGGCAGCTGCTACAATTGATACAATAGTTGCTAATACTCCAGAGATGTTGCTGTGAAATGTATCAATTAAATGTAACATGTAAATGTTTAGAGTCTGCACCTGAATTAGTGAGCTGCCAGACTCAAACACCACAGACACTAACATTCAACTTTAAACTTAGATTTTTTTGAAAAACAGTAAAAGATAAATAATGCAAAGTAATTGAATAACGTCTTTATTTCTGGGGAACAATTTGAAAACAACTTAACAGAAAAAAGTGTTTGTAAGGTGAACAACCCCTTTAAAAGTTACATATAGCTCATGTTGATCGTTTGTTTCTAATGCTAACAGACTCCTGCTGTACAAAGATGGCAGCTCCTCATAGAGAAACATGGGGTAAGAAAGGTAATGTAAAAGCATCTGGAAAATACTTTTATGGCAAAATTATAAATAGTATGCAAAGACAATAGTTTGATAGATATAAAAAAAGGTTATTTTCTGGTGTCAGTATCTCTAAGGGGCAGATTTACCAAGGGTGGAATTTTAGAAGTGAAAAAACTTCGAAATTCGACCCTCAAAGTATTTTTAAAGGGCTTTTTTGATAAAAAATGGACCTATTTTGATCGAACAGGTCAATTTTCGATCGATTAAAAAAAAACGTTCAAATAGTTTGATTCGATCTCCACAAAATCCTTTGAATTCTTGGAATTTAGAAAATTTTTCAGGACAGGTTCTGTGAGGTCCCCCATAGGCTAAAATGGCAATTCAGCAGATTTAAGCTGGCTAATAGTCAAAGGATTTTTAAAGGGCAAGTACTTCGAATATTCAATTTTTTTGCTATTTGATAGTCAAAGTAGCCCAAAATTACTGCAAAATTTTAATTTTAAAAATTAAAATTTTATTAAAATTTTTTTTACTAAAGGTCGAAGTGAATATTCGAATAAAATTCGAATTAAAAAAATTTGAATTTCAATGTAATTTTGGGCTACTTCGACTATCGAATAGCCCAAAATTTGATTTGAGTAGCAAAAATTTGAAGGATTTTGCGCAAAATCGTTAAAATTGTTCGATTCGAATGATTTTTATTCAATCGAAAACGGACCTATTCAATCGAACTAGCTCCATAATCGAAAAAGCCCTGTAAAAAAAACTTCGAGGGTCGAATTTCAAAAGTTTTTTACTTCGGAAATTCGGCCCTTAGTAAATCTGCCCTAAGTGTTAGAGTCATATGTAATCCATGTTCTAATCACTAGCTGGACATTAACCCTGTTTGGCCTGTATAATCCAAAACAGTGTTACATATATATTGCATAGTCAAAAATGCATTAAAATCCTCTTGATTCATTCCTTCAAATCGAACTCAACAAACATAAGTCATAATATGAAACAGGAGCATACAAATATGTTGTAAAAACAGGAAGCTTTGTACCAGGCAAGACAAATAACCCGTACAGAAAGTTCACAAAGAGAAACCTATAAATAGTATGTACATTTCCATTCAGAAAAAGAAAATAATCAGATTTTTACCAAACAAAGCATATATCTTTCCTTTCTTCCCAGGCTCTACATGCTCATAAATACCAGGTCACTCTCTCTAGAGATGGAATGGATTAGGCCAAATGGAAAGTTGCCATGGGAATCTCTGAGCTATTTCAGGGATTGAACTGAAAAAAAGAAGTTGAATGGAGAACTGGAAACTGTATATAAAAAGCCTACATTGTTACTTAGATTCAGACTTCTAAAAATGACACTTAGTGGCCTGTTTACTAAACCTAGACTTTTTCTCACTATATTAAAAATAATTTGACCAAACTACAAAACCAGAATCCCCTTAATTTACCAATAATGTCATGTAACTTTTTCCGTCTGAGGCTCAAATCGCACAACTTTTTCAAGTTGTCCCTGCAACAACTCGAATTTGTTGGATTACTGAACAAAACCAGCACAAACCGCCCAAAACTATAGAGAATTCTGAAGTTAAGATACATGTTCCAATTGTTAAAGGAACCATCACCCACTGATTTCTACATTATATGAACAGGTTTAGCTGGAGTATTTTGGATTCAGATTTAGCAGCTTCAGAGCATAATAAGGGGGCGAATTTGAATTTTTGCCACAATTCAACATTTTTTGCACAAAAAATATATTTAAAAAAAATTCTAAATGTTTGGTATTAATCACAAACAATTGGATTGTAAAACTTAGGTATCTTAAAAGCTTGCAAGTTCACGTTGAAATCAATGGGAATTGACCTAGGCTAAATTCAAGCTATTTTCGCAATTCAAGATTTGCGAGTATTAACTAGATTGTTTTAGTTTTAATCACAATTGTATTCAACTGAAGTTTTTATATTCTGATTTTTTTCATAAATTAAGAGACATTTGGTTTTTTTTAATTGTAAGTTTATTCCAATTGAAAATACTTTAAAACCTCACATATTCGATTTTTGATAAAGAAGGCCATAAATCTCATGAATTCTATTTTTTTTCCTCAAAAATTTTGAGTTTTCCCCCTTTAAAAACTTGATCAGAAAAATGTTTAATAGACCACTTAGTGCACAGATATGCAAATCAACAACAACAAAAAAGTGTATTCCTAGCAAGAATTAGCTTTATTCCAGTTTCAAACTATAGAAAATTCAGGCACCTTTTTCGTACACTTAAAACAGATTTAAAATGAAATTGTAAGACTACATGTTCTGCCTTAATTGATTTATTCTATAATATAATCCCTGATGAATAAAGGGCAGTTGGTGACCCTATATGGCACATGCATTCAATTGTTAACCCGTAAATTTATAAGCCAACATGTGCACTGTGTCTATCAATATAGGTGCCCATAACCTAATTTTATTATATAGCACCAACATATTCCACATCGCTTTAGAGTGATTACATATCATTCACACCAGTCCCTGTCCTGGTAGCACTTACTGTGATTGGATGGGCAACAGCTTCACCCATAACCATTTAATGTGCCCTAAACTAATTTAATATTGTTCTACCACAATAAAATCATAATCTGTGTAAAGTTCTATACAATGTGTTATTGCTATTAATGGAAAGATCTTAGCTACTCTGTATGACTTTACAGTACTCTTTCAACCTGCCTGCAAGCTGACAGAAGAGAATACCAGCTGGCAGAATGAAAACAAAAAAAGGGATTGTGTCCCTTGGTATTGAAAAAAAAAACCCTCTGGTCTGTTAACCAAGCACTTAGGACAGGAATGCTTTGGACCCAAAACAGCTTCAAGCGGGATGCCAAAGAAAGCGACCCTGTTTGGCTTCACTTCCTGCCTCCCATTAGAGTGTGCACAGGGCTCTGGCAGCACAAGCCTCACGATAAACGAATAACAAAACACCACTTACTCAGGTCCTTCTATTAATGATGATTTTACTCTCCGCTCAGACTACTACTGCTGTTCATGGAGTTTCTGCAGTCGGCACTGAATTGAAGAATGCCCTGCTCAAGGAATACCTGACTGATATGCCTTTATGTCTGCTATTGCATGCACATTATATAGACACTGTATTCTGTATGTGCCAAGACAATAGCAGAGATGTTTTGCAAGACCCCCCTGAGGCTGATGCCAGACCACAAGTGTCCACTTATAGCTGTGCTCGTAGGTTTACATACCCTGGCAGAATTTATATCAATATATGTAACCATTTTACAGAAAATATAAATAACACAAACTTTTTCATTCATGGTTAGTGGTTGGCTGAAGCCATTTATTGTCAAACAACTGTGTTTACTCATAAATCATAATCACTACACAAACTACCCAAATGACCCTGATCAAAAGTTTACATACCCGGGTGATTTGGCCTGATAACATATAACTATAACCATATTCACCTGTGATCTGAGTCTTTCCCTGCTCACTCATAGCTCTGGTCACAGATAACAGAAGGGAGGGGAGGAGGTTGGGTGAAAAGGGAGGGGGAGAGAGGAGCAAACTGAGCATGCACAAGCCCTAGCCCTGGAGGTTTATGCTGAAAACAGGAAGTCTCATACAGAAGTCCACATGTACACGATAGAAGGAAAGAAATGCAGTGTTTCTTTTGACAGAGGACCATAGGCGGATTTTGATTAAGGCTTGAGGAGGCTAAGCCTTCCCAAAACTGTCTGCTTGAAAAATGTTAAGAAAATTTCAAAGAAAAAAAATTAAAAACCTCTGACTGACCAAGGTGTCTATTTGAGTTTGCCTGGGGGAGGGGCAATGGGTGCTGCTGGGGTCAGGTCCAAGAGACAAAGCAGCTTCTAAATCCTCCATCTTCTTTTTTTGTATGTGGGGAGTGTTTCATACTTACATTACACAAAAAATAAATACCATCAATGGTCAATGGTAGTTCCATTGATCTGTTCAGGTAGGTGTTATCTGAAACTTGAAAAAGTATGAAGGTGTGATGCAGCCATTATATTACCACTGTGACCAGATCTCACTTTCACACCTCTGTGAATTTTATCCAACATCTATTTGAATAGTTCAATTGAACCATTGTGATATTGGTGACTGTTTCTTTAAAGGGGATGTTCACCTTTACAATGTTAAACAGAAATCAAGACTTTTTTTCAATTGCATTCCTTCTTTTACTGTTTTCCCAAAATTTAAGTTTAAAATGTAATTTCCTGTATCTGGGGTTTCAGTCTGGCAGCTCAGTGATACAGGAGCATCAAATGTAACAATTTGCTACAATTAGTTGATACAATTAGTTAAATTATTTATCAGCAGTATATGAGGAATATTAGCAACTATTGCATCAATTCAATTCGCTTTTCTCTGGATCAGCTAACAGATCAGTTTGGCTACTTTCACTTACACACAAATGTTGTGCTGATGATTGAATGCAAGTTTTTTCTCAACCTCTACTATTATATTGTGTTACTTTGATACTGCAGTAAAAGGGCAGCTGCTGTTTTTTGAGGGGACCAAAATACACCTGTATTATACTTTGTATGTGTGCAATCTCCCATAAATGACAATTAACATATCCCTTGTGTTCTATGTTAAAGTAGACCAATAAACATGCTTTAATGTTAAACAACCCAATCATTAGCCCTGATTTCCAGTAATATGGATGAACTGAACTTTTTCTATAATTTTGATAATAAGAGAGTGCTATGCATATTATTTTCAAAATAGTCTGGGCTTCATATGCAGCTTATGGGCCCATCAGTTAGTAGCTCTTAAGTCAGACCATGTATGGGACAGATTTCAGATTGTAGTGCATATTTAGACAAAAATCCTACTTGTGTGCTCAGTCATGTGAATTACAACTGTTGCCAATGCTTATAATATAGGATTGAATCGGCTGTTTCTGCCAGTGGAAAATCACTGTTGCAAAAACTGTTTAAATAACAGGGCTCTTACACACGAGCGTTTTTACCTGCGCTCCCCTGCGTTCCATTTTGCTGTGTTCAGCCTCAGGGGAGCGCAGGTATAGACGCACGCAATGCTTTTCAATGGGGCTGTACTCACACGAACGCATGTAGGCACCAAATCAGGTTCAGACGCAACATGCTGCATTTTTCCTGCTCCCCTGCACAGGTAATTCACCTAGGCTGCATCAACAAGTGAACACAATATAAAAGGCCTCTGTTAAAAGGATATATGAGTTTGAATCATGGATGCTGGATCCAACGAAGTATCCACTTCAACACACAGACTTATATTTTTGGCATATACTGCACACCATGTTCTGTATTGATACTTATCTGGAACACTCTCTCATGAAGGAGTTTTTGATTAGTGACTCTCTGAATAAGGGAGATGTAACACAAATACATGGATAACCACTTTCCATCTTTGTCTCTAAATCCACCATATCACTTTTGAATACAGAACACTCTATGGTCTTTTCTTTGACTAGGATACCAGCAAGTTGACAAGTAACACTGGAAATTACCATTGAAAAAACATTTATAAGAATATATAGGCAGTTTTATTAAACAGAGCCAATACGTCATAGACAGATTTGTTGTATAATATATAACAGTATAATTGTTTTTTCTATTGTTTGCATAATTTATATACAGTGGTGTGAAAAACTATTTGCCCCCTTCCTGATTTCTTATTCTTTTGCATGTTTGATGATCAGAAACATTTTGTGTGACAAACACATTTAACTATTAGTCAAAGATAACACAAGTAAACACAAAATGCAGTTTTTAAATGAGGGTTTTTATTATTTAGGGAGAAACAAAATCCAAACCTGTGTGAAAAAGTAATTGCCCCCTGAACCTAATAACTTGTTGGGCCACCCTTAGCAGCAATAACTGCAATCAAGCGTTTGCGATAACTTGCAACGAGTCTTTTACAGTGCTCTGGAGGAATTTTGGCCCACTCATCTTTGCAGAATTGTTGTAATTCAGCTTTATTTGAGGGTTTTCTAGCATGAACCGCCTTTTTAAGGTCATGCCACAACATCTCAATAGGATTCAGGTCAGGACTTTGACTAGGCCACTCCAAAGTCTTCATTTTGTTTTTCTTCAGCCATTCAGAGGTGGATTTGCTGGTGTGTTTTGGGTCATTGTCCTGCTGCAGCACCCAAGATCGCTTCAGCTTTAGTTGACGAACAGATGGCCGGACATTCTCCTTCAGGATTTTTTGGTAGACAGTAGAATTCATGGTTCCATCTATCACAGCAAGCCTTCCAGGTCCTGAAGCAGCAAAACAACCCCAGACCATCACACTACCACCACCATATTTTACTGTTGGTATGATGTTCTTTTTCTGAAATGCTGTGTTACTTTTACGCCAGATGTAACGGGACGCGCACCTTCCAAAAAGTTCAACTTTTGTCTCGTCGGTCCACAAGGTATTTTCCCAAAAGTCTTGGCAATCATTGAGATGTTTTTTTAGCAAAATTGAGACGAGCCTTAATGTTCTTTTTGCTTAAAAGTGGTTTGCGCCTTGGAAATCTGCCATGCAGGCCGTTTTTGCCCAGTCTCTTTCTTATGGTGGAGTCGTGAACACTGACCTTAATTGAGGCAAGTGAGGCCTGCAGTTCTTTAGATGTTGTCCTGGGGTCTTTTGTGGCCTCTCGGATGAGTTGTCTCTGCGCTCTTGGGGTAATTTTGGTCGGCCGGCCACTCCTGGGAAGGTTCACCACTGTTCCATGTTTTTGCCATTTGTGGATAATGGCTCTCACTGTGGTTCGCTGGAGTCCCAAAGCTTTAGAAATGGCTTTATAACCTTTACCAGACGGATAGATCTCAATTACTTTTGTCCTTAGTTATTTTTAACAAGGGGGGCAATCACTTTTTCACACAGGCCCATGTAGATTTGGAGTTTTTTTTCTCCCTTAATAACGTAAACCTTCATTTAAAAACTGCATTTTGTGTTCAATTATGTTATCTTTGACGAATAGTTAACGGTTTTTGATGAGCAGAAACATTTAAGTGTGACAAACATGCAAAAGAATAAGAAATCAGGAAGGGGGCAAATAGTTTTTCACACCACTGTATATTGGATACTTTCCAACCCTCTGATTTGGCAAATCGGTTGGTGTGATTAAGTATTTAAAGGAAAGGGATCCCTTCCCCCCATGAGCTGCACTTTGGTTTTAAGTATGTTTTAACCTATGGAAGGCATGGTCGTGAATAAAAATTACTTTTTACAAAAAATTGTTGGAATATTTGTGATTATATAGTGAAATGGGGTATATTCAAGTGGAGGATTAGCCTGTTTTTTGATTGGGTATTTTTGATTAGCTTTATCTTTTCAGCAGCTCTCCATTTCATAGTTTTAGTAATCTGGCTGATAGGGTCCAACCATGCATTGACTGGAATATAAATGGTAATAAAAAAGTAGCAATAACTAAGTAAAAATATGCACATGCAGCTTCTCAAAACTCCATCCAAAAACCTAAGGAAAAGGGTGGTTTGCAACCAATATATAATTACAGCAATATGCGATAAAAGTAATAATGCTTACAGATCAGACACTAGGTATAGACAAGCATGGAAACGCCTCTTGCAGAACTACAGCTTCAAGCATCTCTATTGGCCCAGCCACTACAGGTCTGTACAGTACTGAATTATAGTTCTACAAATACTGCATACAGGCATTAGTGCTAGAGTTGCATGATATGTTAGGCACTCAGAATGAAATACTTGTGTATGGCTAATTTAACCATGTAATGCCTGGTCGAAGATGTGAGAGCTGGAGTCCAGCAAAAGCTGGTGGGTCAGTGGCTACGCAACTTTAGAGAGTAAAAGCAAATAAGACATTTAATACCACAGATACATATCACAAATAGAAGGCAGACCATCCCACACTGCGACTCCACATACATACACCTAACAGAACACTCACCTTCACCCCAATAATGGACTTCCGATGATAGAAACAGCACAGGGCTGATGTAAAAGTCTCAAAGAAATTGCAGAAACAGTCTTTAGACATTTTCAAGGGTTTTGAGGGAGGGCGATTAAGCTCTTAAAGGATTACAGCATAAAACCTTTGGCTGTTCCCACGATAATGCCTTCATTCACTGCAAAATCCCAACTTGAGCTGTGATCCTACATCGTGCATGTGATCCTTCCATCTCCCTTGCACTGTGACATTTGGCTAGAGCGGTTTGTTCAGATGAGGCTGTGACTGTGAACTCTGTGTAATCTGGCATGCAGTCATACAGCCTCCATGTATAGAGTGCTGCAGGTCCCATGTGACCCCTCTAGCTCTCCAATGAAATTCTAACCATACGAGTAGCCCTCACTAGCTGTTCTCCCTAAGGGGTTTATTTCCAAGTACAAAACATTAGGCATTTATCTGCTTCACACATACCTCGTGCACCATGCTCCCTTCAGCTCTGTCACCAGCAATTTTTCGTACAGTCTGCAGCCTTACTAGGGGTAAATGCCAAACCCTACCTACTGTTAACCTTGACACACACAATCCCACATGTTCCAATGTGTGAAATTTATTTGTAGAATGTGGAAGCAGGCTGAGAATTGACTCCTCTGAATAGCATTCTGCTTCTGAGATAAAGAGGGGGTATCTTGCACTGTTTACTTTTAATTTGAAATCCTGTGTTAGTGGATGGTAACCAAAATACCTGGGCACCACAGCAGGGGTCTGCTAACAGCTTGCAAATAAGCAGTGTTTAACCAGCAGGTCATTTCCTTAATAGCACCAAAAGTTGGAGCACTCGGAGAACAGAACTGTTATTTGCACTACATGAGGCAAATTGAGGTAAAAAAGCCACTCCTGGCAATTGTAAGGGTCAAATTATCAGGGTATTAAACGGGAAATTCAGCTTTTCTAGCTTATAAAGAGCCGGGGGGGGGGGGGGACCATTTTGCATGTCTGAACTAAATACGGTTTACTGACACTTATTAAAGAGAGTCATGGAAAACCCAGTTTATGTTGGAATATTATCATACCATAATTTCTACTTATACTTAATGCTGGCAATACATTCCTTCCATTTCAGGAAGAATTTGCAAGTATATACTATAACTTATCCCTGTCTAGCGCAGAAGAGTGCTGGAGATGACTTTTCTCAGCATGTAACCCATAGAAATAAATCCACATATTGTCTGGTTCAGTGGCATCCCATGAAACTTCTATGGCTGGGGACAGACAGGGAGATTCGGGGAGATTCTGTCGCCTGGCGTTTAATAGCAGGTGACAATCTCCCCGAACTTCCTTCTCCCTGTCCGTCGCTATTTAAATGACAAAGCGCCAGCGCTGTGCACACGCGGCACGGCGATTTCCGGAATCGCCCGAAGTTACTTCGTGAGGAAACTTCAGGCGATTACGTAAATCACAGCTTGTGCACAGCACTGGCACTTTTCCATTTAAACTAGCGAAGGGCAGGGAGAAGGAAATTCGGGCAGATTGTCGCCTGCTATTAAACGCCAGGCGACAGAATCTCCCCGAATCTCCCTGTCTGTCCCCAGCCTAATGCTGTGGTAAATTCGACCGTAAGAGCCTCATGGGCAGAAACTGAAGTACACGAACATTCCTTTTAAAAAGAGTTGTGTAATATGGTTATCCGTTTGGATTTTCCTAGGATGATTTTACAACTATAGTAGAATCCCCCATTTTACATTTTTCAGGCGACCAGGAAAAAATTATGTAAAATCCAGGAAAATGTAAAATAAGGGAAATGTGTTAAAGGAACTTTTTAGCACAGGAGTCTGTTTTACTTTGAGATAAAAAATTTACAGCGTTAATAACAAGGGTTAAGCTTTACAGCTTTAAAGGACCAGTAACAAAATTTGTTTGTACTGAACAAAAAAAAAAAACCCACCAAGACACAATAAGGTTTAAATCTGCAAAGTCTTTATTAAGAAATAACTTACCTCTACTGTGCTTCCGCTCCTCTTCAGAAAAGGCCATCCAGCGACAATCCATCAAGTGGCACTTGATTTCTCCTCCCTGGCTATATAGAAGGCAGGGAGGAGAAACTGACCGCCGCACGATGGATTGTCGCCGGATCGCCTTTTCTGAAGAGAAGCGGAAGCACAGTATCAGTAAGTTATTTTTTCATAAAAACTTTGCAAATTTAACCCTTAATGTGTCAGTGTTTTTTTTGTTCAGTACAATATTATTTTTTTATGTTACTGGTCTTTTAATGACTATGAAGATTTGAATCCAAGGGGGGGGGGGTAACTTGAAAATGGAAATATACAGAAAACCCACTTATACGGATCAATATCTATTAGATTCCCACCATCCGCTGGAACACAAACTGGGTGTCATTAGAACTCTGCACCACAGGGTGGAATGTATGGCAACTGATACAAAAGTCCAAAGACAAAGAGAAAAAAACATCTCAGAGGAGCGTTGAAAGCTTGTGGCTACCCAGACTGGGCCTTTGTCAAAACAGCAGCAACCAAGCCCAACAGTAACTCCAAAAGAAGTAAACGCCCAGAGAAACATAGTGGTGAAACATAGTCATCACATATGTAGCGGGAGTGTCAGAGAAATTCAGGAGGATCTTCAACAACCACCACGTCCCTGTGTTTTTGAAACCTAGCAACACACCAAGACAAAAACTGGTACACCCAAAGGATCCAACACCAAAAGAAAAACAAAGCAATGTGGTATACAGAGTCCAGTGTAGCGAGGAGTGCACAGATCTATATATTGGGGAGACAAAACAACTGCTCACTAAGCGAATGGCTCAGCATAGGAGGGCGAACTCTACAGGGCAACACTCAGCTGTCTTTCTACACCTAAAAGACAAGGGACACTCATTTGAAGATAGCAAGGTCCAAATAGCTTAACAACAGCATTTGTTCAAGCTGCCTGCTGCCAATATGATACATGGAAATACCACCCCCCCCTAATTCCTTGCTAGTGATTAACTCAAAAAATAGATGGGGCTATTTCTTGTGGTCTGCTACAGGTCTAATACTTCAATCTATTACTAAGTTATACAGTTTATAATTCAATAAATTTTAATGTCCAAATTGTGGTAATTGACACAGTAACTTTGTGCTGCTCATGAGGTGATATAAAACATGTTTAGGGCTAAACTATATAAAAATCCAACAGCAGACCACCAACAAAAGAGCCCTATTGCAAGCATTTTGCTGCTTTGTCCATTCTGTGGTTGCACAGGGATTTAATGCTGAACTGGGCATTACCTGCAAAGAGTTGTTCTCCCTTTGTGTCTGTAAATTTCCACACACCCCCCAAAATATACAAGCAGTTTTACTGGCTCCTGATGAAATTCACGTGATTGTGAAATGTGTGAATGAGATGTTTATATTGTGACTTTTGATCAGAAGATAAGCATTGAAGAGACTAATGCATGGGAGTGGACCCTGTGTCAAGGACTGGGTCATATTACTAAAGGGTAAAGTAATAGTTCAATACAATATTCTTCCATTAAAGGAAAATTCAACCTGTAATAGAAAAAACCCTCCCTCCCCTGGGTAGACCCCCCCCCATTGTTACGTTAAATATTATACATGTCATACTTATTAGAACATTAAACTCCCAAACTGGTTGTTCAGAATTAATGAAGAGGACCACACAAGTGATGTGTGCTGCCTTATAGCCCATTCACAAAGAGAAACAAAACCATGAAATAGACAGTGAAATACAGCACATCAATTCCCCCTATTGTGCTGTGAGGAAGGGAGAATACTGTTGTAGTGCTCTGCCCTGGATCTGCTAAAGATAGACTCATTTGGAAACATCCAGTTTCAGGTCACACAGGGTAATGTTCTCCAATCCTAAAAGTATTGAAATGATGAAAAATTGCACATAAGATCTGTAGGAGCACCATTCACTTCATAAAGATTGATGCCCAATGCACAAAAAGCCCTTTTTATCCACACATCCACAAATAAATATTTTCTGAGACAATGCTTCTTCATACAGTGACAGTGCAACCATTCAGATATCAGGGAGGTGCCATCTGGAGGAAACAAGTCAATGAAAAAGAATGAGCCTACATTCTCAGCATGTGGCAGAATTCACAGATATAGATACATGCAAGTGAACAATATGCCAAATAGGGAGTCCCCTTAATGGAGGGATTCACTTTTAAATTAGCTTTTAGTATGTTATAGAATAACTCCAATAATAATAATTATAAGCAACTTGCAAACTTGAACCAAATTAGATTTGAGTTTTTTTTCCACCAAACAACTCCAATCTGATTGTAGGAGGTTCCCCCATAGGCTAAAACAGCAATTTCTGCAGGTTTTAGATGAATAGTCAAATTTTAATGCTTAAAGGGACAGTACAGGATACATTTCAAAATACCAATTTCTATTCTTTTTTTAATTTGAATTGAACTTGGACTATTCCCTAGTCAAATTACACTAAAATAAATGTAGGGACCCATAAGTATAATGGCCCTTATGGATTAATTTCCCTCCTTGTGCCTTCACTTGCCCTGTTGCTGGGTTAAAACCCATGTAACATATTGGTATCATTTACATACCCATCTTATTGGTTATAGGTTGTGACCACTTCCTGCAGTGCTTTGCACGGAGGGGCACTTCCTCTTTGGCCTGCAGCAGTTGATCCACTGAGCCTGGAATCAACAAGGCCCCAAAAGTGTTAGGCCCTAAAGAGACATGCCCTTTAGAGATGTCGGGGTACAGGGACCCCATGAACAGGTGAAGCCAGTGTATAGGATAGCTCCTGTAATAGCACTCTATAGATATAGTGAGACAGAGAGACTAGTTAGTACAAGTATCTCAAGCTCCACCAAGGAGAATAGAGAGAGTAGCTCTCCCCCCCCCAGGCTCTACTTTGCCTGTAGGGACCACAGTACTGACAAGGGAATCAGGCTATTTTCTAATCCTGTATCCACCTCTGCTGTTTTGGATCCGGTCCACATGAGGTACTGAAACCCTGGAAGGTAATCCTTTTCAAACTCTTCTGTGCTATTCCTTCTTTGGTGCCCTTCCATGCTGTGTCTGCTAATCTTTGACTGTACCAGGCATGTGTTTGATCTACCTCAGTTGTAACTACTACGACCCTGAAAGTGCACTTGTATTGAATAAATCCTGTTCTACCTGTTTGCAAAGAACCCCTGGCGTCAAACATCTGTTACATCTCTGGCAGAATGGAGTTGTAGTTCCACCACATCAACACGTGTATTTCCACTTAGTGAAAGCCCTACCTGGTGTAAAAGGGTTGCATATAGCTCATGCTCTATCATCACTAGTTGGATTTTGTCTAGATCAGCCAAAAAGGGTTGAAATTAAATTGAAATTTTAACTTAAAAATTTGAATTTGCAATTCTGCCCCATAGTGTTTAAACAGAAATGGGAATCTTATACAAGGCTGGCCTATTGTTATTTATGGTAATTGTGCTTTAACCACAAACATCATTAACTACTTTTAGTCAATATTCATATCTTGCTTTTAAAGCTGCAGCATATAGTCCCTTTCTTTAGAAAACAGGCCACACAACTCCAAAAAAACAAAAAAAAAAACCACAAATATACTGTAAACTGCATGAAACAGTAGTTTAAAGGGGGAGTTCATCTTTTATTTATTCTTTGAATTCTTTGTAGTCCTGCAGTTTAGAATCAATAAAATTCTCTCAATGCTACTGTCACACTTGCCTTAGTAAGTAGACACTGGTATGGATGGTAGACAAAGAAGAATAGGAGAGGGTTAGAGTAAAACAAGTGGTGTAACTACCGGGGGAGCAGGGGTGCAATTGGGCCAGAGGCCGTACCCCCGTAGGGCCCTTGCAGCTGCAGCAGCATTCAGATTCGGCACAGACGAGGTGGGGCCTGGCTGCACGGCCCACACCTGCGCCAGGCCCCACCTAGTTCCGTTAATGTAAAACAGTAAATAATAAAAATAATTCTGCAAGCCCAGCAGTCAGGCAGTTATTTATGTGGTTATGAAAACATAAAATAATAAAGACCAACTGCAAATTATCTCAGAATACCATCAAAATATGAGATCAATTAAGATTTCCCCACTGGCCTAATTCATCAATGCACCAGAGGCAACCCCTTTATATTAGGGGAACATAACTTTCATTTGAACCAGCATAGGTGGCCCCGTGACAGGGAGGGCAGTGAGGCTGTGGAATATAAACTTAATACTGGAATATACAATTAGTATTTTGGTACATATAGTTTATACTGTACATGCGACTGTATAGTTAGGTTGGTATAATTATGTGTATATGTGCACTTGGGTTTGTTTGGAGGGGTTGAATTTGATAGACGCTGGGTCTTTTTTCAATCCAACTTAACTATGCTAATTTGGGCTAAGCAAGCTGCAAATAGTTAATGTCCAGCTAAGATAGGAGCATGGGTTACATTGGACTCACACTTCAGGATCAGGGCAGTCGCTAAGTGGAAGCATTCCCAGACTGACGTTATGTAACTACCTGAGGAGGTATGTGCCTGGCACCCCCCAGCTTTGCGCCCTAGGCAGGTGCCTACCCCTTGGCCCAGCCCTGGCAGCAATCCCCGGCAACACAACCCTTACAGTGATCCAAATTCACCTAGCCAGGGAGAAAGAAAGAGTCTAGCCCGACACCTTATTCGCTGTGATTCCTGCCTGTAAGACCAACAAGAAGCCTTGGGAAGCTACTACCTACTAAAATACTCGTTGGAGCTTCAGCTGCTCTTTCTATATACACGCTCTGCCTTTCTCTCCTAGACAGACTATTACAGATCTGCCCTGTTCCAGCTAACCCTCATTCACGGGGTTCCCTGGTCCCCAACTTAATCACTAAAGGTGCTGTCCCTCTCGTGCATGCACCTATTGGGCACAGTGGCTGGCCAGGTTGCCTAGGGCGCCTGGCCCGGCACTGGTACCCAGGCTAAATGGCACATCCAGTCGATCTGGACACCAGCAGCCAAAGAGGAAGAAGCCACTCCCTTACACACACTATATGGCAGTGTGGTAGGAAGTGGTCATTACACCTCTTGGTCAATGACAATGATGTTAAACTTAAATGGATACATAGGATTTTGCTTAGTAACTAAGGAAATGAAAAGGTAGGGCATTAAATCCATAGGGGCAGATTAACAAACTGTATGTATACATGTACATGCCCAATTACCCAATTCTATATACGAGGAGGTAGATAGACTACCAGAGAAGAATGAACAGGGGCTGTAAGTAAGGGGCTGCTGGCCAGTCTTCTGTGTTGGGTGAGAGATTCTCTGGTGTTATGCAAGTTATAGACAGCTGCCATTTGTTGTTGCCATTAAAATATTCACTGAAGACAAGTAAACAATTTGTATTTTTTGAGTCTGCTCTTGGTAAAGGGACAAAAAGAGTAAGGGCTATGGCCAGTGGGGTAAGAAAGATGTGTGCCCTCCCAACATAAAAATAAGTCATAGGGGCCCAGTGCACACAGGACCCCTGCTGCCTGCCCGCTTGCTCTTAATCCACCTGCACAGAGGTAAGTAGGAGAGCAAAGGGATTTTCTAACAATTATAGAGGGAGCAGACCCTGTGGTCCGTGCAGGGTCTGATTCCTCTATAGTTATGCCAGTACCCATGGCACATAAAGAGATTAGTCAGCTATGATAAGGCTGCTCTACCACAGAAGAAAAACTCCCAAAAATGCTTTCCCACCAGCCTTAATGTAAATCGTGTGTGAAAAAAACATACATGTAACCTGTGCTTCACATAGTAACCTGAAACTGGGTCATGTGGCAATTGTGGTGCTTATGTATTTCCACCAGTGATTTACATTAAGGCTGGTGGGGAAGCATTATCAGATGACACACAGACTACTAACTGCCTTGTGTGTCATCAAGCTGATGTTACACCTTTTACACAAGGCTATCTGGCTTCTCATGAAATTCACAAGTATTTTGCATGAATGTGAACAATCTCTGTAAAGTGCTGGGTAAATATGTTGAGATTATATAAATAATTAATACAAATAAGCATGACGTTTGTTTCCTGTAAAAAATGTTAATTGCTGTGATCTCAGGGGTCAGATGTACAGGTCTTTCATAAGCAGATTTCAATGTAAAAATGGCATCATTGTAGTAGTGCCAGCTCATTAACATCCCTCTTAAAAGCATCAACAGAATCAGCCATCACATCACCCGGCAGTGCATTCCACAACCTCACTGTCCTCACTGTGAAGAACCACCTACGCTGCTTCAATTGAAAGTCCTTTTCTTCTAGTCTGAAGGGGTGGCCTCTGGTGCGGTGATCCTCTTTATGGGTAAAAAGGTCCCCTGATATTTGTCTATAATGTCCTCTAATGTATTTGTAAAGTGTAATCATGTCCCCTCACAAGCGAAAACAACCCCAACCTCGATAGTCTACCCTCATAATTTAAGTCTTCCATCCATCTAACCAGTTTAGTTGCACGTGTCTGCACTCTCTCCAGCTCATTGACATCCCTCTTAAGGACTGGAGTCCAAAACTGCACGGCATACTCCAGGTGAGGTCTTACTAGGGATCTATAAAGAGGTATAATTATGTTTTCATCCCTTGAGTTTATGCCCTTTTTTATGCAGGACAGAACCCTATTTGCTTTAGTAGCTACAGAATGACACTGCCCAGAATTAGACAAATTGTTATCTATAAAAACCCAGAGATCCTTCTCACTTAAGGAAACTCCCAACACACTGCCATTTAGTGTATACCTTGCATTTATATTATTTTTGCCAAAGTGCATAACCTTGCATTTATCAACATTGAACCTCATTTTCCAGATTGCTGCCCAGTTTCCCAACTCAGACAAACCACTCTGCAAAGTGGCTGCATGGAACCTATTCTCTTCTTCTTAGTCCGTTTGCTCCAGCGGGGAGCATAGGGCCTCAACGACACTCCTCCAACGAACTCGGTTTGCAGCGGTCTTCTTCAGCTGAGCCCATGTCCATCCGGCTGCCTTCATTTCAGCCTCCATGCACCTCCTCCATGTCTGTCTTGGCCGGCCAACTTTTCTTTTCCTTTGTGGGTTCCACTCAAAGGCTTGCCTTGTGATGTTGTCAGAACTCTTTCTGAGGGTGTGGCCTATCCAGACCCACTTTCTTCTTCTGATTTCTCGGTCGATGGATCTGTTTTGATCTCTTCCATAGGCTGATGTTGGAAGTTTTCTCTGGCCATCTGATGTGCAGGATGTGTCGTAGGCAGCGGTTGATGAAGGTTTGGAGCTTACTTGTGGTTGTCATGGTCAGTCTCAAGGTTTCCAAACCATAAAGCAAGACTGCTTTCACATTGGTGTTAAAAATACAAATTTTGGTTTGTTGTGAAAGGGCAGTGGAGTTTCAGATGGGACGTAAGGTGTTGAATGCATGCCTGGCTTTGTTGATGTGGCTCCTGATGTCCTCATCTGCTCCTCCATCCTTGCTTACTACACTGCCCAGGTAGACAAACTGGTCCACGTCCTTAATGTCAACTCCTTGCAGCTGGATTCGGTCTTGCTGCTGGTTGTTAATCCTCATGGTTTCTGTTTTATTAGTGTTGATCTTGAGGCCAGTTTTTAGATAGACGTGTGAGTTTCTGTTGTGCATCTTGTTGTCTGTGCGTTAGGAGGCTGACATCATCTGCAAAGTCTAGGTCCTCCAAGATTTTAGTGAAGGACCAGTGGATTCCTGTGTTGGCATTTTGTGTAGAACTCTTCATAATCCAGTCCACTACCAGCAGGAAGATGGTTGATGACAACATGCAGCCTTGTCTCACCCCCGTCCGCACTTCAAAAGGCTCTGTCATTTTTCCTTTATGCACAACCTGGCATGTGGAGTTGTTGTAAAGTTGTTTGATAATGGAGATGAATTTTGGTGGTATCCCATAATGTGCCATAAGTTTCCAGACGACCTCTCTATCTACACTATCAAAGGCCTTCTCAAAGTCTACAAAGATTGTGTAAAGTGGAGACTGTCATTCTAGTGACTGTTCTATGATGATGCGCAATGTTGCAATGTGGTCCGTGCAAGATTTGTCCTGCCTGAAACCTGCTTGCTCATCTCGCAGTCGTTTGTCTAGAGCCTCCCTCAGTCTCAGCAGCATGATTCGTGTGAGTACCTTGCTAGGTACAGATAGGAGCATGATGCCTCGCCAGTTGTTGCAGTTGGAAAGGTCGCATTTCTTGGGAAGTTTCACCAGATGCCCTTTCCTCCACTCTTTTGGCATGCTTTCCTGCTCCCAGACTTTCTGAAGCAGTGGGTATAGCATGTTCGTGGTTGTTATGACGTCTGCTTTTAGGACTTTAGGTGGGATACCATCTGGACCTGCTGCTTTCCCAGCCTTGATTTCTTTTGCTGCTGTGATGATCTTGGCTCTACATGTGTGGGTTGATGTTGATGTCCAAAAGGCTGTCTGCTGGTGGGATGAATGGAGGCCGCTCTAGATGTGGCCTGTTGAGGACTTCTGCAAAGTGTTCGACCCATCTCGTTCGTTCTTGGCCTTCGTTGGTGATGGTGCGGCCTTCTTTATCCTTTGTTGCATGGAACCTATAGTTATGTACAATTTAGTATCGTCTGCAAAAAAAGAAACCGTACTTTCAATGCCCATATCCAGGTCATTAATATAATTATGATTTATCTCTCTCTCTCTCTCTCTCTCTCTCTCTCTCTCTATATATATATACATATATATATACACACACATATACACACACATATACAAGAAAAATATTAGATATTCATAGGAGAATAAGTTGCATATATAAAAATTTCCCAAGTGTTTGCCAGTAAACCCAGCATGGGACCCCAGCCCTTTGTGACATTACACTTGTGTTTTACATTTTTGTAAATTGAGCAGTTTCTTTTCGATTCATAAATCAAGAAGAAAAATCTGTAGCTTCCTAATGAAACTAAGAGCATTGTTATCAAACTTAATCTAAGAACAAACATCCTTACAGTGCAGACATACAAATTAGAGAAGCAGACATTGCATAGGAAGGAATTTACAAGAGCATGGGAATCCAAAGAGCAAGCTAGTTTCACTTGCTTGCCTTCCTGATTGGGCTCAATGGACAAACTGAGAAACACACAAATTTGTAGCGGATGTAAGTTTAACTTGCTCAGAATAGCTGTAGGCCAAATATAAACCAGCATGCAATACAAAGAAAGCACTGATGGCTTGTATATTGGAATGACTCGCCATCCCACCATCAGTGATGTGGGCTACCATTAGATACTACTTTAGGGATGCCCAACCTGGGGTAGTCCAGCTGTTCTAAAACCCAGAGCTCCATTCTGTTCTACAAATGGACAGAGGACTGCATTCAGTCTGTCATCCCCCCCCCCCAATGGCAAGTTAGTAGCCTCTTAGGGATGACACAAAAAAATTCCTTAGTTCATATTTCCAGTACAACATAACTGCAACAGGAGGCCAACAGGATATATGTTTATGGTCCCAGACTGCTTAAGAATTCAATAGATCTTATCATATGAATTATTTCATATATTCAGGCCCAAGAACACACGTTGGAACTGAATCCTACCTGTGTGTCAAAGAGAAAGAGTACTTGAACGCTTCTTTTTCACAAAATGGCTAATTTCTGTGTATGTTTAAGCTTATTTCCAAGTCTTTCTATTACCAAAATAGCAGTTCAGTGCCACATTAAACATTTATAAAAGCAGATTTTCCCAAGTGGTTCATGAGCAAAATGGGCTAACGTTTCCCTCTAGCTATTTAAGAAGTGCAATAATATTGTAAATTCATCTGAGTCTGTATTTACTGCTGCAGATGCATCAGACACACAAAGCTTCCTAAAAGGGAAGCAACACTAGGTACTGGCTTTCACAGTAGTGAACCTGATACTGCATGCCAACAACTAGTTTATAAATATGTTGCTATAGATCCAAGGTCATAAATATAGAAGACAACTTACAGCAATTTGTCAGGCAAATTATTTTTACATGATTATTATTAATAATGATGCAATAATCAATCTTCCAATTGGTTAATAAACACAGTCAGTCTAATTCCCCAAAGTATACTCAAACTCCTAAACAGCTTTAGCGGAATTGTTATGTCCCTGCTATACAAGTATGGGACCTGTTCTCCAGAATGCTTGGGACTTGGGGTTTTCTGGATAAGGGATCTTCCCATTATATGAAACATGAAATAAAAAATAAAACCAACAGGATTGCTCTGACACCAATAAGGATTAATTATATCTTAGTTGGGATCAAGTTCAAGGAACTGTTTTAATAGAGAGAAAATGGATTTAAAAAAACAATAATCTGAATTATTTGCTTAAAGGGATCAGACACAAAGCTTCCGAAAAGAGAAGCAACACTAGGGGGCAGATTTACTAAATTTGTTTGAAGGATTGGAATATTTACGCGAATAGTCGAGAATAGTCTCAATTTGATTGTGTGACTATTCAAATATGCAAATTAAGTATTTTTGACCATCGAATATAGAATATTCAGGTGCTTCGAATAAATATATATTCGAGCACTCGACTATTTGCCAGTCGAAGAAGTTGCCCTTTAAATGTTTATTCGACTGCCTACTTCGTCATATTGAACCTACTGAATTACAATAGAAGCCTACGGGAAGCCCACATAGGCTTTTTTTTCTAAGTCTTATATCGAATTACAATCGTACGACCGAACGCTTCAAATGTTCTATTCATATGATTTTGGCGAATATTCGAGCATTTTTTCTGTGTCTATTCGTAGAATCGTTCGATCATACGATTATAGCGAATAGTCAAAAATGCGATCAAAACCGGTGAATATTTTATTCGATTTTGCCGAATATGTATTCGCCAAATATTCACCAGTCGAATTTGAGGTATAAAAACCCTTGACAATTTGACACTTGGTAAATATGCCCCTAGGTACTGGCATCCAGAGATGGCCTTCCCATAATTCGAAACTTTCTGGATAAGGGGTTTCCAGATAACCGATCCAATAACTACTTCCAAGAGACAGCTGCTTAAACTGATAACTGATGAGGAAGTAATCATTCAGCTTCCATCTATTGTTTGCTTTCAGATTTCTGTGACTATATGGAAGACAACTATTTCAAGGCTTAACCACATGTTTTGCACCAAAAACAGCCATTGTTAAGTGTCGAGCGAATTTGTCAGTGGATGTTTTTTTCTTAAGGCAGTTTTTATGTCTAAATGCATAATGTCTATGGGTGTTTTCATTTTGTCACAGCAGTTTTATGTCACAGCAATTTTTCAGAGGTAAATTTTTTCCTGCTTTTTTAAAAAAATATTTGTAGACGGCAAAATGTGGAATTGTGCCATGAATACATGACTGGTGAAAAAATTTGCCCATCGCTACTATTGTGTTTAAAGTATAATCACATGACATTAATATAACAAAAAGTTTATTAAAACAAACAATATTTCTTCTCTGAAGTATCGGATATATTCCTTGAAGTTCCCTTTTACCCAGATGCCTCGTTATTAACTCATAAAGGGATTCTATCTAATGTATCTCTCTTTTGCACCTCTTCTGCCACCCTGCATACAAAACACACACAGTTCATTATGGAGGGCTGGGGTTAGATAGTTACATAGTTACATAATGCCACCAAGATGATAATATTAATAATAACAACAACAACAGTGATCTGTGCAAATGAGAGAGACTTGTATATGAGGCAGACAACCAAGCATTTAGTATATGGAAAAATCCCTTTGCAAAAACTATTGTTTATTTACCTATATCCAGAGAGGTGTGATTAAACATGGTCTTACAACTAAATAAAGGCCAGCACAAGCAGCATTTCACTGTATGGCAGTAAAAGCTTTAAAAACAAAAACTTTTCTTCTTCTGCCACCTTGTGGATATTTCAGAGTAAATAAGCCAGCATGGATAATTTTGATGCAATATTTGCTTCTGTGTGTAGTCCCACTCTTTTTACTATTTTAACACTATTGCTGTTCATTTAGTCACTTTAATGCTATAGAAAGTCTTATATTTCAACACTGGTCAAATCTGCACCTTAGCAGTAACCAATTGATATCAAAATGTATCTTTTATTGCTCTTCCTGCAGCTGGCTAACAAACAGTTAAACATTGATTTGTTGCTATTGGCTACTGCCCAGGTGTAAATTTGCCTGTTTTTGATAAATGAGCCCCACTTGTTAAGGGCAGAACTACACAAGCGTTTAATATAAAATATAAAATAAAATATAATTGAACTGAATGAAAAGTCAGAAGTAACAACTACACTGTCCGTCAAAGATGCTGCTTACTGCGTCCACATCCGGCAGTCATGTCTCGTCGTATATAATGTAGTTCGTACATGAAACTTTTCATTCAGTCCAATTAGAATTTTGACGCCTGTGTCTCCATCCGATTTGTCGCACGAGTTTCATAACCAGGCGCCGATCCAACAAGAAATGCTTGTGTAGTTCTACCCTAAGGCAATACCGTGGCTCAGTGGGGAGCACTTCTGCCTTGCTGAACTGGAGTCCATCGTTAGAGCAAGTACAATCAGCCAATATATCCATTATCCTCTACGTACAGCCAGTGCTAATCTCCAGCAGGGTACAACATGCCATTGTTTCTGCAAATCTCTTTCATTGCTGGTTTGCAGACTGATTCAGAGTTGCCAGATTGCTTTTACTTCTTGGATAAAGGAGAATTGCAAGTGAGTCATTACAGAGGAAGCACAACAAGCTGCAGACAAAAGGTCTTACCGCTACTTTCTGGACCAAAACCAAATTACACAGTGCCATTCTGCAGATACCTGACCTGTTGTCTGTGCTCTCCTGTGCGCTTGGGTGATTGTGCTCACTCGCTTGCCACAACACACTGAAGCAGCTATAATTAAAAGAGGTGTCACTACAATGCTTTATACCAAACATACATGAAACACATCTGCAATCCTTGTATCGGAGGGTGCATCTGTAAACATGTTGGTGCAAGAGACCTAAACATAGTCAAAGGGGCTTTCTACTTTTCAGATGCCGACGGCTGTCTTTGACAAGGAAGACATGCAGAGATAATTAAACCATTCAATTGAATAATAAATTCACATAGTCAAATAACTGATAATGTCCAGCACAGCACAAGGAGCTTTTTGTGCGCTGGTGGAAATACTATTACCTCGGAAATTATTTTTCAGTTATCTATGCCATTGGAAACGGAACCTCAAAATAAACTAACTGGTCTCTACATAAACCAAACTTTTCTCTACACTTTACAATTACTACTGATGCTCATTAACCCAGTTTATTTGGTACACCCCCATAGCCATACCTCCCAATATTTAAAAAATGTAAAAAGGAACAAACACATTAGCCATGCCCTCTTTATGACCACATGCCCTAATTTTATATTTAATAACAGGTTTGCTAGTGAAGCTGAAATTGCTCTTAAGCTGTGAATCACACTTTCCCCAAGAGACCTGCTTATCTAAAATTGTTAGTGGTTTCTTTGCTCATCTTATATAGTTACAAATGTATTAAAGTGCAGCTGCACAGTGTTTTTGGCACTCTACAGATAAGTTTTATTTAAGTTTTAGAAACTTTGTATCTGGCATCAGTGCAGGAGATCAAAGAGAAACTCGGAACATTTCAGTAAGAACCTGGAACTGTGGGCTGAGCTGTCAAAATCGGGTTTGTCCTGCAGAAAACAGGACAGTTGGAAGGTGTATCTAATGCACCCTTTCCTTCTTTAAACTTTAAGACACAGATACATAGATATAGTTATACAAAACTGATTTTCAAACTATGAGTGGGATTGGAATAATCAGCCCAACAATTTATGTACCATTGGAATCGGTCATTGGACTGGTTGGACTGCTCGTCAATAAAATCATTGTCTACGGCCAGCTTTAGTCAGATACAGAACACATTCCTAATCTTTTGATTTTTGCTAAGATCCACCCCTTCTCTCAAACAAATTCTCAAACACTCATTTATGTTTTATCCTATCCTAGACTACAGCAACATCTGGAGGTCCCCTAGATGCCCAGCACAGAATGTCACAAAAGATTCAAATGCTATTAAAGGGGTGGTTCACCTTCAAGTTAACTTTTAGTTTATTGTAGAAGGGCCAATTCTAAGAAACTTTTCAATTGGTCTTCATTATATATTTTTCATAGTTTTTTAATGATTTGCAATTTTCTTCTGTTTCTTTGCAGCTTTCAAATGGGGGTCAATGACACCATCTAAAAACAAATGCTATGTAAGGCTACAAATCTATTGTTATTGCCACTTTTTATTAATTATCATTCTATTCAGTCCCTCTCCTATTCATATTCCAGTCTCTTATTCAAATCAATGCAGGGTTGCTAGGGTAATTTGTACCCTAGAAACCAAATTGCTGACACTGCAAGCTAGAGAGCTGCTGAATAAAAAGCTAAATAACTATAAAACCACAAACAATAAAAAATGAAAACCAACTGCAAATTGTCTCAGAATATCACTCTCTACATTATACTAAAAGTTAACTCTTAAGGTGAACAACCCCTTTAAATAATATTGAAGTTAAATGAAGATGAAGTTAAAATCATACATCATTGTATTGCTTACATTAATAAATCAGCAACAGCTTTGGTAAGGAACATTCTGAACCCTTATAAATAAGTTTATGGCATCAAGAGAAAACACCATATGTTCCAAATACAGTATGTAAGCATTACTAATTTAATATCTTGCTGTAAGGCCCTTTGTTTTGAAAAATAAAGCAGCAGTATTTATGTTGCAATAACTTCATTGTCACAATTCATAGAAATTAACTGAGAAAATCATATGGTTATCCTAAATCTGTGCCACAAAAATCTTTCAAAGGGGTCTTCCACCCAAAAAGCTTTTTTGTATAAAGAAATTAAGGCAACTTTCTAATTTACAATCAACATTTACATGGTTTGAAAGTTATTTGTAAATGTATTACTTCTGGAAGCATTGTCCGTCTGTATATGTTTCTGCACTTCTGGTTCGGACTGCTAAAACAATGCAGAAGTAGCCCCGGAGAACCAATTCCTGTTACAAGAGACAGAACCAGAGAACAGAAAGGGGGAAAAAAACTGCTTTCAAATGTAATTACATTTAACTTGAAACCCCATTTTAAAGCAACAGTTCAGTGTACAAATAAAAACTGGGTAAATAGATTATATGTGCAAAATAAAAAATGTTTCTAATATAGTTAGTTAACCAAAAATGAAAGGCTGCTTTTCAACTCAATCAGTCAGCAACTTGAAGGGGGGCCACATGGGACATAACTGTTCAGTGAGTTAGCCATTGATACTTAGCATTCAGCTCAGATTCAAAATCAACAGTGCCATGTGGCAACACCTCAAGTCACTGATTGGTTACTGCCTGGTAAACAATCAGTGGAAACCAAGTGAGCTGCAAATCAGGAAGTAGTGTAGTGTTCTGTTCAACATGCAGTCACTCCAGCCTTTATAGATTACATTTTTGGCTAACTAACTATATTCTAAACATTTCTTATTTTGCACAGCCTATTTACCCAGTTTTTATTTTTACCCTGAACAATTCCTTTAAAATAAATGTACGTATATTGGATATTTGCTTAGAAATGGTTCTCTTTCATTATGCATCTTGGGAGGAGTTCCCCTTTAACCTTATACCTGTGCTTAGCAAGCCTAGTAATAATATGTGCATTTTTAAGAATTACCTGTGTTATGTTTCAAATACACAAATAGGGAGCCAATTCCCCAGGGAAACAGATATATCAGTAATAAATTTGACACCTGAAAATAACGATTTGTTGTGCTTTTACCAGGATTATTAACAAAATATTAACCTACAGTATGTCATATTCCAACAAGTTACTCAACTACAATTTCCAATGTGTCAATCACCAGCAAGAATTTAAAATTCTCTAGTTTTTACTCTTTGGAGTGGTATGACAATACACAGAGGCTTGGGCACTTATATATGGAAACAAAATACAAATGGTATGGGACTTGTTATCCAGAATGCTCAGGACCTGGTGTTTTTGAATAATGGATCATATTGTAATTTGGGTCTTCAAACCTTAAGTCCACTAGAAAGGCATGTATAAAAATACAAATAAACCAAATAAAAGGCTGGTTTTGCTTCCAATAAGGATTAATTATATCTTAGGTTGGATCAAGTGGAAGGAAATAATTTTTAAAAATTTGGATTATTTGATTATAATGGAGTTATTTAAATGAGAACAAAGAGGCTAAATAGATGGAATAATAGATCATAGTATGCAAAGAAGAGAGACTAGGAGAATAAAGGTTGAGCAAAGAGAGTAAGAATAATAGTACGGAGAGGGGGCCCCTGGTCTAAGGTTTTTATGGTGGGCCTCTAGTGTCCTAAACTGACACCCGAGTTTATATGCAAACAGGAATAAGACCATTGTGACAAAAGCTCCCAATGCAGGTGAGGCTGGAAACAATACACATTTGCTCTTACAGTTGATATTAATACAGAATATGTTCTAGGAAAAAACAAGTGTATATCATTTAATATTTAGGGACACATTTTCTAAGGGTCGAAGTGAATTTTTCAGATAAAATTTGAATTTTTGAAATTCGAATTTCGAAGTAATTTTGGGCTACTTCGACTAATGAATAGCCCAAAATCTGATTTGAATTGAAAGAATTTGAAAATTCGAAATTCAAAGTACTGTCTTTTAAAAAAAATTTCAAATTCAACTATTCGCCACTTAAAAGCAGCCGAATTGCCATTGTAGCCTATGGGGGAACTCCTGGAAGCTTTACTGAAAATTTTTCGAAGTCCTGGAAAAATTTAAATTTTTTTTGTTAAAATTGATTGAATTTGAATGGATCGTTTCACAATTCGAATAGACCCACCAAAAATATTCGCTGGTCGAATTTCAATTTTTTTTTTTTAATTCGAAATTTGACCAATAGTAAATCTGCCCCTTAGAGTCATAGCATGAGAGAATGTAACGGACAAGCTTTTACCTTCTGTATGCCAGAATATTAGCAATGCACATTACATCCTTCTAGTGTTCATTTGCCAGATAGGTATTTTAATCTATATTTTATTGTCTGGGTATGCCCCAGCTTGGACAGATTGTCCTTGGAAAATCCAGTCAAGGGACATGTCAAACTGGAAGGGTAAGGATTTGATTTTAATACATAAATAAATAAGGTGTACACATGCCAGCTAAAACCAAATCTTTTGGAATAGAATAGTTACTATAAAATGTAGTGGATCTGGTGGATACTTTTGTTTGTGTGTAAGGATAACAGTTTCCATGGTAATTTTAGATCAGATTATGTCACTTGTATCTAATTTGTTCCACTGCTATGACAAAAAGTAGGGAAGAGTGTAAATGAGATTAGGCATTTTGCAGTCAGTATCCACTAAAATGCATATAATGTAGGGATGCATTGAATCCTGGATATGGTTCAGCATTCGGCCTTTTTAGCAGGATTCAGGTTCGGCTGAATCCCTATGTCTGGCTGAACCGAATCCAAATCCTAATTTGAATATGTAAATTAGGGGGTGGGGAGGGATATCAGGTTACTTTTTATCACAAAACAAGGAACTGAAAAAATGCAAATTGGTATTCGGATTTGGTTTTTTATTTGGCCGAATCTTTCACAGAGGATTCAGCCGAATCCCAAAAATTGGATTTGGTGCATCCCTAATATAATGTATGCTAAACAAGGTGCAATTCACATTCCGCCTTGTTGTATTTGTGCCGCCTGTAGATGCTTCCAATTTCACTTACCTTGACATACTCCATAGCTGGATCCAGATAATGTTCTCTGAAGGGGAAAAAAGTTAGAAAGAGTTAGTTTATTTTGTCTGCCACACAAAAGCAGTTCAAAAGTGAATATGAACAGCCATGAAAAGTGTAATAGTGAAAGTTACTGGCTTTAACAGTAGGCAATTTTCTTCCAGTAACTTTCAACATTGATAATAACCATACTTATTAAAATCTGCTTCACAAAGACTGCCTTGTGCTGGTAACCATGGTACTTTCCCTATATATTATTTAGTTAAATGGAAACATTACCCAAGTCTGGCCTTATGCACACCAAAGACTTTCCTGGAATTGTATATAATTCAGGTCAGACTGAGTCAGCAATTTCAAGTAATCAGATCTCAACTGCAACTATTATACTTTTTTTTTTTTAGGTTTTAAGCTCTCCGGAACTTTGTGAGCACACCTAATAACTCAAGTGCCTGTGTGCCATAATCATAAGAACAACACCACACAAACCATCTAGCAACAGATTAGCAAAGGGACTGTGACTGGTGCAGCTGATTGAATGCCAGCTGACACATCGAATTGTATCAAGGGGTAAACTTATCATTGATCCTTGTATTTTAACTTTTTTACAAAGTAATCTTAAACTGTTAGCTCAAGTGTAAATAAAAATGTTTCTATGGAGAATAAAACGTGGTAACCAATATTTCTGAAATCACGGCAAATACTCCGTTATAACCAACTGAACAATAAAAAATGCAAATTAATTAAAACTGACCACATTCCTAATGCATTTTACCTTGGATTCCTGGATGACCTTAAAATGTAAAGCTTAAGGCTTTAATGCAAGTCTTCCTAATTAATCTAGTGCATTGACCCCCTCCCTATATTGTCTAGAACACATAAGCAGACATCATCTGAGAAATCCATGTTCCATAGCTATGCCTTCTAAAACATTCCCAGTAACACATTAATTAGGGTCCCCTCTCATGAAGCTTTGCTTCAGTGCGCCTGTTACACAAAGTGGGAGGATTAACAAGGGATATCAGGTACAATTAAGACCTCCTTTTCATCACAATTCACTCCCAAACAAGCCTTTTGCGTTTGTATTAATGAGTTCCAGCAAGAGAGGCTACCTCATGGACAGCAGTAGCAATATTTTATTGGTTCTTATTAATCATGTCAAAACTGTAATATATAAAGATAGAGTCTTCTTTAAAATGATGATTGTAGAGAGTTACTTCTGGGCTTCATTATTATATACATTTATGAATTGTGAGTGCTAAAAAAGCATTTTCACTAAATATGCAACGAAAACAGTCACAAGGCAAAAAATCTAAATGTTACAATCTAGTCACTAGCATTGCTATTTGCAAGTCTACAGACAGCAATGAAAAAAATGACAGTATATCTTCTTTGGGAAAGGAAAACTAATGTGCAAAGCCAATTTCGAACGTGTCACAAAGCAGAAGGAGCATGTTCTGGGAACCAGTGGGGTTTTGCATTCCATGCAATATGGTGTATGTGTGTTTGTCAATCAAATTATCTTCACCAAAGCCTGCTAGGAGGATGTACAAGGACCCTAAAAAAGTGTTTGCTGGGGCCCCAATAACTAATTAGTTATCTAGTTCACTGGGAAGCAAGTACAGCAGCAAGCAATTTATATATTTTGCAGTTCGTATGATGGTCTGTAGAGGTCTCTCTAGGCTGCTCATATTACAAAATGGATTTGTTTTAGAATACTTCAAATTATAATGTAAATTTATGCAATCACATAAGTGCTTCTCTCAGGGATTGTGTGATTTTATTAAGGTGAACAACAAGTTCCTTTATTGTCTGAAATATCTACTGACTTCGTTTGTTTACCAAAACAATAAATATTACATAACTTTAAAAGATCAAGGACAATTGATTTTAAAAGAAAAAAAAAAATATTTTCAAGCTTGATACATACAGTGGTGTGAAAAACTATTTGCCCCCTGCCTGATTTCTTATTCTTTTGCATGTT
>CM044438.1:84125611-84137069 GCA_024363595.1 Xenopus borealis | reverse complement strand
TGATGGACGCGAGTCTTTTTTCAGCCTAACTTACTATGTTACTATGTTACTATGTTTGGCGACATCGCCAAAGGAGTGGGTCTCTCAATGTATGGCCACCTTAAAACTTTTTTCTTATGTTTTAAAAAAATAAAAGCTATATTTTTCTTTGCTTCAGCAACCTCTGTTAAAGGGCCCATGTCACAATAGCTTGTGTCCAAAAACTTGAGCAGTACAGGAAGCAATCAGCGCAGAAGGTCTAGTAGAATATCTGATGAATGAATATAAGTTTATGAAAGGCTTCTCTGGATCATATATTTATTATGCAATACATATTGTACTCTGAAACAAAGGAATTTTGATTCTGTTTTTTGCAGATCCAAATGCTTTGCTCAGTGCATGCCATGCCTCCCAGTCGTACAAATGAATCTGCATTTGTTTCTGTGTGCTTATGCGCTTCCCAGCAGTCACTACTACACACCCACATCTCTGCATTCTCTCATTCTGTATGCAAGTGACAAAAAAGTTGTTGCACGGACAATTTTTTTCTCATCAGTATTTCAGATATCTATGGTTTCTACAAATTTTGGATGAGGACACATTAATGCAAACTGATGTGATACGAGTTTAAATATAGGACTAGCTGTATGCAATGTTTTAATTCATTCCAATCTGAGCTCTGCCATCTCTCACTATTAATTCTATAAGAGAAAAATAAAATGGAGAAATGTATACTTATAAATACAGTGTCCAGCCCAACAGCCATAAATTGGGAAAATATGTATGGCACCAAGTGTGCCATTTGTGCAATTTATAAATATGTTGAACGGTAATTACAAAGATATCACTATATTTCCCATATATAGCCATATACTTTCCTGCACAGCAAGCTCAGCTAAGCATATGGCAGCTACACGCTTGTACGGTCAGTAGCTGAACTCCTACGAGTGGTGAGTACCATTTTGAAGTAATCATTTTCATGCGTCTTGGTGGTACTGTATTTTAAGTGAGTACAGTGAAGAGCAGCACTGGTGTGGTAAACTCTTACTTGAAGATCTGGAATTTTAACAGAGGTTTTTTTTCCAAAGTATCACAAGTTCACAGTGCTATGTAACCATCATCATTTTCTTTGTGTACATATCCTTAATGCTTTCATAACCTTCTTTTCCAGGAAGGCAAATACTTTATTATTTTCAAAATCTGTAGTACATTCATATGAATTTTCAACTGCTTTGTGGATGTTTATGATCCATGAAATTCCTTAAAAACTCTGCATTCCATCTGCTTATAAATTGTGTCCCAATCATACTTCTCAAGAAACATAACATACCTATGAGGTGAATACTGATGAATGGGATGGGGTAAATATATATTCAAAGGTTTTTGTGCAGTTACAGTGGATAACCCAGTCCAACCCTGGCCATGCTATTTATAACCAGTGGCATTACAAAACATTTCTGGGACCAACACCAAACATTTTTACTGCAACCTGCTGCTGAAATACTACATTGAAGAGCTACCAAACAGAATGTTAAACAGATTAAAAATCACAGGAGGTGAAAACCTCCTTTAACGAATTAGGCAGAACACAGCCCAGTTTGTCCTTTAATTACAACTACAATTAATAAAATACAATACACAATACATTAATAAAAACACTGAATTACATGCCATTGGAAGGAATGCTAAGACAGCTAAACAGTCATGATTTTTATGGTGTAGTTTTTATTTCTAAATTACACTATTTACACTGCAAATAATGCAGACTACAATATAAAATGTCATTTGTGAGCCAACACTTTAGAATGGAATCACTTTCTGGCAGGCTGCCATTACTCCTACTCAATGTAACAATGTGTCACAGTGGGACCTGAATTTTGTTCTTAGATCTACCAGGCAGCTGTTATATTGTGTTAGGGAGATGCTATCTAGTTACCTTCCCATTGTTGTGTTAGGCTGCTGGGGGTGATATCACTCCAACTTGCAGTGTAGCAGTAAAGAGTGACTGAAGTTTATCAGACCACAAGTCACATGACTGGGGGCAGATGTGAAACTGACAAAACTATATGTCTAGCCCTATGTCAGATTTAAAAATTAAATATAAAAAACATCTGTTTGCTCTTTTGGATTTGAGTGCAAAAGTGTGCTGGAGCAGCACTGTTAATGGATAAATTTTGATAAAAAAAATGTATTCCCATGGCAATATCCCTTTAAAAAGATGTACTGGGTAACTAGAATAACACACTGTAAGTAAGCAGTTGTACCCCATTTCATTGAAAATTTCTGGTGCAGTTAGCACAAATAGCTACTAGCATACATACATTATTTTTCTAATCAAGACAGCCAAGGAATGAGCTAATGGGAAGTTGCATCCTTTAATGAAAAGTCAATAGGGGGCATGTCGATAAATGACACTAAAGACTCACTGTTCGGATTTTCACTCTAGAAAACAACTTCTTGCCAGGGGCCAATTAAACAAGGATAATGTACACACCACTGACCACCTTTTAATAAAAGCTAACTTATACCACCACCTAGAATGTTGCTGAAAAAAACAATACTAAATTCAAGCAACTCCAGCTGGAATGAATTACAACCCCTAGCATCCTCAGCCCTTAGCCAAACTCCTGGAGGGTAAAGCTGGCCATAGACGTAACAATTACGATCTTTCTCGGAAAAGATCTTTCCAAGAAAGATCGTTCGTTTCAACACACACGTGTAGAGCTGAATCGTCAGATAAACGGGTAGAAACAATAGAATTCTACTTGTATCAGACGATTCAGCACTAACAATGGCCGATATTCAGGGAGCTTTCAAAGGCATCCGATCAAAATTTTCCGTCCAGTCCGATCAACCAGCCGACCGATATCTTAATCCTCTGACGATGTTGGTCGGCTCATTTCCCACCATACACGCACCGAATATCGTACGAAAATTCGTTTCGTACGATATTATCTGTGCGTCTATGGCCACCTTAAGAGTTCAGCTCGATGGCATTCTGCATAACACCCATTATAATTGCTCTTTACTTTTGTCAGAACTTTCTTCTATCAGAATAACTATAAAAAAAACTACTAAAACTATTTTAAAAATGGGTGTGTTGTATAAAAAATTATGATAATTATGCTTAATTAAGATGTAATTTGTAAATGCTTGTTTCATAATAAAAGCCATAGAAACAGAACTGTCTCCCCTTAAACTGCCATATGAGCTTTAATTCTAATTCTTTCCTCGTTTATAAATCTTGTCTGGTGCCCTAACCGCAGATGCACCATACACCCCTGGCCTATCTACTAGAGAAAGCGTATACCTTCATCATCCAAGGTGAATGTTAGTGGTCCCTTTAGTTTGAGGGCCCAGTGCATACAATACACAGAGCTATCTGCTGTGAAAGCCGATCCAAGCTGTTCCCATTCTCACATGCTTTCATTTATACTTTGCTGATGACTGTCAGAAACAATGTAACTAGATGGTTTTTACATGAACGCTCATTGTTTGTGTTTAGCTGCCACGGTGCTGATGTAATGCAAATTGTGTAACCCTCTTAAATTCTTCAGACTTCTGCAAACATAACTTTTTTTGAATATACAAACATCCAAGAATTAAAACAACATTTTAAAAGGAGACATGACATTTCCAAATACCACCCCCACCCCACCAAATATGCATTATTATTTAGAACTACTGATGAACTAAACCTCATCCCCTGGAATGGATAGTATTTGAGGACAACAAAATACTGGCATTAATAAAGTAAAATATTACACATGCAAAGGCCAAAACAACACCAAGGTGGTCTATACCACAATAATGATACTAACCCCCAAGTTTTATGAAATGGGGAATGTATGTAATATAAAACACTGAGAAGGAGCCATTCATGTATGCAACAACTAAGACAAATCCAGAGAAAAAGACTGCATGGATTGCATTTCATACAAAAGAAAATCGCTTGCCAATCAGTGCAGCTTGGCAATTTCAAAGTGATCATGGGATTTAGTAACCTTACCCTTAAAGGGATTGTTCACCTTTAAACACTTGTTTCAGTTTAGTTGGTTTAAGATTATTCACAACAGAGCTGGGCCAGGCCGGTCTGGTGCCCTAGATAACTTGGCTGGTCACACCTCCTCTCATGCATTGACCCTTCTCAGCCAGAAACAGCCAGCATGAGAGTTGAGAGAGGAGCCAGACTAGGGGTAGGAGGCAGAGATGGTAGGTGCCACCACCCACAGCTTTGCACCCTAGGCACATGAATACTCAGCCAACCCCTTGTTCCAGCCCTGGCTCAAATAGACTTTTTCAATTTACTTTCTATTTCTTATTTGTGACTGTTTTTCTAATATTGAAGTGTAAAGTTAAATTTTTCACCTTCTGAAGCAGCTCTGGGAGCAGGGGGCACCAACTCTTACAGTTTTAAATCGATACATTTCAGTGATGATACTTTTGTTTTCTTTAGCCCTGCTGAGCAGAATCTAGTTTCATTAAAGGCAGCAGTTAGAATTGATACAATAGTTGCTAATATTCCACAGATACTGCACCAGAGAAATGTATAAACTAATTGTATCAACTAAATGTAGTAAATTGTAACAGCTCATAATTCTCTTGGGTCAATGAGCTGCCAGACTCAACAGGTACATTAAAGGGGTTGTTCACCTTTGAGTTAACTTTTAGTATAATGTAGAGAGTGATATTCTGAGACACTTTGCAATTGGTTTTCATTTTTTATTGTTTGTGGTTTTATATTTATATTTAGCAGCTCTCTAGTTTGCAGTGTCAGCAATTAGGTTTCTAGGGTACAAATTACCCTAGAAACCCTGCATTGATTTGAATAAGAGACTGGAATATGAATAGGGCATGGACTGAATAGAATGATAAGTAATAAAAGTGGCAATAATACATTTGTAGCCTTACAGAGCATTTGTTTTTAGATGGTGTCAGTGACCCCCATTTGAAAGCTGCAAAGAAACAGAAGAAAATTGCAAATCATTAAAAAAACTATGAAAAATAAATAATGTAGACCAATTGGAAAGTTTCTTAGAATTGGCCCTTCTACAAAATACTAAAAGTTAACTTGAATGCAAACCACCCCTTTAAACTTACATTTTGGGAAAACGGTAAAAAATAAAAGAAAGCAATTATGAATTATCTGAAAACAACAGAACTGAAAAAAAGAGCTTGGAAGGTGAACAACCCCAACATTCAAGAAAATGTCAATAAAAGAGTAGTAAACCAAGAGTGAACATGAACAAATGCTTCTAACCATAACAATGGATGGAACAGTTTTTCTCTCTCTGGAATGTCTTCCAGCTTATAGCAAAAAACGTTTATGACGCAAATGCAAGAAAATATTAATATTTTGGCCATGTTACCTCATACTGAATATTCCTGTCCTCCTCTCCTGAAATGGATATTGCTCTTTGATACCCTGCATGAAAAGGTTAGGCAGCTTGTGTGATTTAGTGTGGGGCAATGTTCCCATATTGCAGAACATGTCAGAGGACCCCATAGGAACCCGTTCTTTCTTCATCCGTGGAAGAGTGCCATGGATGCATACATGAAACAAATCTGTGCGCTTTTCACCAAGGGCAGATTTGCTGCCCAAAAGGTCCATTGAGGATACCAGTGGGAACTGAGGATTCATTTGCACATTTCTATGGTAACTGGCAAATTTCCCAGCAGCCATCATTCTTCTGTTCTGCAAAAAATAAAAACATACACATTGGTGACTGCAATGGCAAAGCATCAAAAGGTATTTAGTTTTCAAGAGCCCTACTAAATGCTGACAATCAAATGAAATAAAAACACATTCAGCTAGACTTTGGATTCTTTTCTTTTAATCTGAATTCAAAAGTTTCTTTGTTCATAGTCTTGATGCACTGAAATTAATTTGGCCAATTTCCATTATCACCAAACCTAACCTGACACAATTGTGTTTTCCTTCTAATTGCATGAATCCTCTCTCATCCTGGCACTAAGAATGTTCTGCATACTGGCTCAAGGTCAAAATGCCATGAAATGAACTTCAGAATTATGTACTGAAGACACTAGACAAAAATTCATCTGTACTAAACACAGTAGTATGTTATCAAATCAAATTCAGACTTTATCTGCTAAATTATGTCAGTAACAATTCAAATATTAAACTCATATTGCAAATGGTTTCTTTTTTGTAATTATTTATCTTAAAGGAGAACTAAAGCTTAACTAAAGAAGGAGGCTAGAAATGTTGTACATTAGATCCGTAGAAATAAGTAAAATTAACTGGACTTGCTGTGTTATCCAATGGGCTTTCTCAAGTCAGAATAAGTTATTCTGAATTGAGAAAGCTAGTAGGATGAGTTGAAAGGAAAGGAAAAAACACAGCAAGTCCAGTTGATTTAACTTTTTTCTACAGATATACCATGATCTGAATGAATGGGAATCTTCACAGACATGTTGTACATTATGTTTTGGGCTTCTTTACCATCCCAAGGCAACAACAGCCTGCTCTCCTTTAAGTGATGTTCTAACTGATATTCATTTCTTGCTTTTAGACTGAAAGGCAAGAATGTGTTCTGAATGTTGCATTCTAAATCAGTTACATAGGATGGGACTTAGGGGGGTCAATCTGCATAACATTGGGTGTATGGGTTCCACCACTACCCGCATCTCACTTGCAAGTAGGGTGTACTAGAAATTTTTTTTTAAATTTCATCCAAACTCTCGTGTCAAGGGGTTGGGTGACAAACAAATAGTGTAGTCCAAGATTATTTTTCTTCTACCCCAATGTTCATAGAGGGTAGGAAGTCAGGGTAATTATTAGGATAATTGGAGCATTTTGAACACTGATGTTTTCTACCTGCTCAGTGTCAAAGGGCTGCCCAAAATCCTTAGACCAGGGGCACACCAAAAAAACCTTAGTCCAGGGGACCATTATTCTTCTACTATTATTATTCCTCTCCTCAATCAACCTCTATTCTCCTAGACTTTTCTTTACATACAAATCTCTTATTGCATCAATTTAGCATCATTGTTCTCATAATAGTGAATGGCCATAAAATTGGCCAATTATTTAGCAGAATGAGGGCCCACTGACACCTGGGCCCACCAGGAGTTTTTCTTGCATCCCGGTGGGTCAGTCCGACACTGCACCTCCTAAAATACCTTGTAGAGAATAAATAAATTATGTGACACCTTTTATATACAATGTTACTATAAATATAAACAGTGTGGTATTTACCCATGAGGAAACTCAAACAAGTACCTTGGTTATAATATTGCCTGTCCATCCCAGGCTGGAATTAATATCATTATATATTTTTCATACAGTGGCAACATGTTATGGCATTTTTTAGCTCCATCTAATTGGGCAGCTTATATACCCTGTATGGGGACAGTCAGACAGGCCTATCCAACTTTCTGCCCCTGACAAAGACCACCCTGAGGTCCTGCAGTCAGATAAGGCCAATATAATGCTCAAGGTGGGTGATCTCACCAAACGCAGAGATCTTTCAATATGTGGCCAGCTAAAGCTTGTAGCACTTAAAGGGGTTGTTCACCTTTGAGTTAACTTTTAGTATAATGTAGAGAGTGATATCCTGAGACAATTTGCAATTGGTTTTCATTTTTTATTGTTTGTGGTTTTATAGTTATTTAGCTTTTTATTTAGCAGCTCTCTAGTTTGCAGTGTCAGCAATTTGGTTTCTAGGGTAGAAATTACCCTAACAACCCTGCATTGATTTGAATAAGAGACTGGAATATGAATAGGAGAGGGACTGAATAGAATGATAAGTAATAAAAATTGGCAATAACAATACATTTGTAGCATTACAGAGCATTTGTTTTTAGATGGTGTCAGTGACCCCCATTTGAAAGCTGCAAAGAAACAGAGGAAAATTGCAAATCATTAAAAAACTATGAAAAATAAACAATGAAGACCAATTGAAAAGTTTCTTAGAATTGGCCCTTCTACAATATACTAAAAGTTAACTTGAAGGTGAACCACACCTTTAATTGTTCTTTAGATATCAGGCACTTCTCCGGTTAAGTGCACATTTAAATTTCCTATTACAGTCATACACAGTAAATCTGGAGCAAATTAATCTGCATGTAGGTGTCCAATCACTGATCACATAGACAACCAACTAGATGGTATGTTAAATAAGGTGATAATGGTGAAAATAAGTCAATTATGGTTTCAAAATTATGAAGAATGTAAAAGGTTTGTGCAATGTTGCCATGTAAGACTACCTTTAACAATTCACAATATAAAACTACAACAGTCTACAGACCCAAGGTAAATGTGTGATAGATATTAATACACAATTTCATACAATTTCAACACATCCAACTCATCTTTGTTAGCAACAGGACTGCAGGAGGAACATCATGCTCACCAGACTGCTCAGTGTAAATATTTAGAATTTGGATTTGATAGGTGATGAGTTATTTAGAATTTGTGCCTGGTAAGGTATCATTTAGATTTTGTTTGCTTTTTCACACTCATTTAATAAAGGTTATTGCCAGGAACTTATCTCTTGCTGTTTAGTATATTTATACACCATGGAATATTTTCAGAACATCAGGCTGTTATTGTCCATTATAGAAGTCCCAGATAACCTCAAAAGACACATCTGGAAAATATAAATAACTTTATTTTATTGTAGAAGAAATTATGATGTCAAAATGTCAATTTAAATCTTTCTTTTGTTTTCCTTCCTTAGTCGACCTCACTATCCATCCAAAGGTCGACTCTTCTTCTTCTTTTCTTTTCTTTTGATCGAGATTACATATAACATTAACATGTGAAATTGACGATCAACTGTTTCTGGTTATGTTAAAAACGCAAATAAAAACCATTGAAAAAGAAGTCCCAGATATGCCCCAGGGAGAGAAAAATCACCCGTTATTACCTTATCCCAAAACATTAAGCTTTCCAGAGTCATGAGGGCATATATAAAACTCATTAAGTACATCATTACAGTGTAGAAGCTCTTCAGTTTCATGAAAAAAATCCCATCTCTTTGCCAACATCAGTTGCACCAGCATGCAGCTCTTTAGGCCCACATTAATGATCATACATTTTTCATATAATTAACAGTAACAACACAAACAGAAAGCCAAGTTCTGCCTATATTTACACTAAAATACACTAAATATAGATCATGTGTATATATTTCCCATAAAAAATAAATGTTTGTACAAAACATCCAGCTGCAATATATTAAAGGAACATGAAGATAATGTGGGGAGAGAAATGATTATTGTGGCTTTGGAAATGTTAATAGATTAAATAAAAGCAGATATGAGATCAGCACAACATTACAGCAATGCAATGAAAGAAAAACAGCACATCTCAAACTGGATTTGCCTAGGCCATAATTTGAGCAGGGACCAAGGTCACTGTCAATATTTTGTATATTGTTATTAGCATGTGTGATACTGGCTGATTTTTTTTCTTTTTTACACATACAGGGGGAATGTAATTAAAAGTCACAAGCATTATGCAAATGTTTAGCACTACTCGCAATGTAAAATCAGTCACTGTTGAACCTTACATTGCGCATTTTCATTAGACAAAGTAGGAGTTTCGTAAATATTCTGCTGCAAAAAAGGTTTTGCAATTACACAATCTTATTGCATCCACTGTGTTTGCAAAAACTATTTGTTCTTAAACTTTGCCATGAAGTTGTTAAGGTCTTTAATCTTCAAAAAGGAAGCAAACCTGGTCGCTAATGTTCGCAAGTGTCTTTGCTCAGGTTTTTTTTGTTGAAACATGAAACATATTATATTCTCCTTACAGTGTCTAGTAAACATATTGAGACCTTTCTTCCATTTTACCAACATTGTGCCTTCTGCTTACAGGAAACCTAAAAATTCAAAGGCAGTTAGTCATGGGGCAAAAAAAAAAAAAAATTGTATATAAAGGAAACAAATTCCTGGAAATGATTCCGTTGGACCAGTGGGCTGACACAGCTCACAATAATGTAACTGGCTGCGATGTTCTGCTGTGTGCAACAAAAAACATGGCCCCTGTTTGTTTAATGCAACAGGAGAGCTGGGGCACTTGTCAGGCATGTACAGCATAATATAGGTGATTGTAGACATTACTGAAGGCTGTGCAGGGTTCCCGGTCTACTCTGTTAATCAGCTACAGAGCAATAGCTTCATTAGATGTCATCATCCAATGTGAGGAATGTGACCAAATACTGAAATTTGTGCATATATTAATATTGTAACTTTAATTCTTGAAGCACTTTATACAACAGATTAAAACATCTGCCTAAGTCTATAATTTGCACGTACAGGTCTAGTAGTAGCACAACACAGGGCTGATTCCATCAGTGTATCTGTTCATGGACTTTTCTACTTAATTGAATTATGAAAAGCCTTAAAGGAACAGTTCACTGTAAAAATAAAACCTGGGTAAATAGAAATATTTTTTATAGCACAGCCTAATATAGTTAGTTAGCCAAAAATGTAATTTATAAAGGCTGGAGTTACTGGATGTTTAACACAATAGACACTACTTCCTGCTTTTCAGCTCTGAGTTAATCATTGACTTGAAGGGGGGGGGGGCACATGGCACAGAACTGTTCAGTGCGTTTGCAATTGATCCTCAGTATGCAGCTCAGACATACTTCCCAACATTTTGGAAATAAAAAGAGGGACAAAAAAATTTGGCACGCTTACAATGTTCATTTTACAACATTTGGCAGGTTATGAAAGTTTGAACACATTTCTGTGTTTTTTTCAGTTATTACAGTTTTGCTAAAGAAGTTATTACTTTTCCTTAGGGACATATCTTATATTGTTACAATTACCTATCTAGAAATTGTTACAAAAGTATCCTATCTGCTACTGCTACTGCTACTGCTCTGGGCTCTCAGCCAATTAAGTTAGAAACTTTTGTTTCTTTTTCTAGCTGTTCAGTGCAGAGACAAACAGGATCCGGTACAAACAAGGGACTGCGGGTCATGACTGTTTGCTTTTGAATCTGAGCCATACCTCCCAAGTCAATGATTGGTTACTGCCTGGTCAGATGAAACCAAGAAAGCTGAAAAGCAGGAAGTAGTGTTCTGGATATTGTGTTAGACATCCAGTCACTTCAGCCTTTAATAAATTACTTGTTTGCCTAATTGTTTTAGAAGCATTTTTTTTTTTGCACAGCCCATTTACCCAGTTTTTATTTTTTATACTGAAGACAAAAAAAAAAAACTGAAAATGCGGAAGATATTTAAATTGGAAAACTCCTTTGAAGTAGACAAAATTAAATAATAAGACAATTAAGTGCTACCTGCTATTAAATTATGATGCTGGCATAAAAAGTACATTTGTGCCAATGCTGTAGATTCTATGGTTTTGGGATCCATTGTGATCTATATGCCATGGTGCTCAGATACTGGGATTACCCAGTATGCCAGTATGGGGAACTCAAAGGACCTGTCACGGCTGGCACCCTAAACCCAGAACTAATGCCAAGCACCCTGGTCTAGGCTCG
>CM044438.1:84045001-84077918 GCA_024363595.1 Xenopus borealis | reverse complement strand
TCCCCTCAGAAAATGCCCCTAAAGCGAGAGAGCACAAATGTTTCAAAAACTGCTGGCATTGCACGTAACCAAAAATGTGAAATTTTTCTGGCACTTAAAGGGTTAAAGACCCAGTGACACAATGAGTGTGCAGGAGTGGGTGACTTCTCAGGGATGGCACACTGCTGTCTGACTTGTATAATCCAATTTCATGTTTATTCAAATAAGTAAAAAAGTCCTGGGAATATTAAATGTACACTCTAATATAAGAACAATATTCTCTTTATTTTATATACATACTCAACTACAAAAAAAAAAAAAAAAAATGGCCCAAACAAAGCAGGTATGTATACAAACAAAAGCTAGCTAATCCATTGTACATGTGCTGCATCTATTATAGAAATCTCTATGCAATACTAGACAAAGCCCAGGCACAAATTCAACATGCTCTATGCACTAGGGTTACATCTGGGTATCACACATTACCCTGGAGACATAGAACAAAAGGATGAGCATGGGAACACTCGTATTTGACAATTTGGTGGGAGAGGGGTGGTTTTTGCAAGAATCTTCCAAAATTCGAATTAAATTTAGTCGAATTACACTAAAATAAACTTTAAATTCTAATTTTCAATTTGACCCTTGATAAATCTGCCCCTTGGTATGTTATAGTATGGCCAATTATAAGCAACTTTTCAATTGGCATATATGTTTTCTTTTTTATAGTTTTAAATTATTTGGTTTTGTTGGGAGAGGGGGTGGTTTTTGGAAGAATCTTCACTGTGTTTCCCCTGTATGTCCTACTCTGGTTTTGCTAAATAAGTGGCATATTCTCTTTGTGCTGAGGCCTATGGTGGATGTGAGGTATTCATTAACCTTCTCAATGAAAATTTTTAACATTCATCTCACATCTATAAAGTCTCCACCACCCTCACTTCCTTTTTGAATATCAGCAACATGGTTGATGCTGAAAAGAGAATTTGCTCTAACCCATTTGTTATTTCCTTTGACACAAAAAAGTTTTATTTATACTTCAGTTGTATCTGTTTGTCTATAATCGCATATAAAATACAAATATGGGATCCTTTATCTGGAAACCCATTATCCAGAAACTTCTAAATTACGGAACAGCTGTCTCCCACAGGGAAAATTTGAATCAAACAATTTAAGATTTTAAAATTTTCCTTTTCTCTGTGATAATAAAACAGTACCTTGTAGTAATTAAGCTACATGAATCCATACTGGTGGCAAAGCAATCCTGTTGAATTTACTTGCATTCAATAAACAAAGTATGGAGATACAAATTATGGAATGTCCCCTATGTGTAATTCTGGTTAACAGGCCCCATACCTGTATTTTCTGGCTGGCAAATAGCCTTTTATTATACGAGGATTTCATCCTGTAGGTTTGTTGGAGTCATTAATGACACCTGTTTACCCTCATTCACTGTATTTCTAAAAATGAAACTGCTCTGATGATAGGTCCCTTAAAGGAACATTAACACCAAAAAATGACAAGTAATGAAAATATCATGTATGGTTGCCCTGCACTAGTAAAACTGATCTGTTTGCTTCAGAAACACTACTATAGTTAATATAAACAAGCTGATGTGTAGCAATGGCTGAAATTGAAAAAAGGCTATATGGCACAAGTAAAATAGCGGATAACAGATAACATTATGTTCTACAGAGCTTATCTGTGATCCACTGTGTAACCTAAGCCTTTTCTCCTTTGAATGGCCGAACCTATTGCTACACAGCATCTTATTTATATAAACAATAGTAGTATTTTTGAAGAAAAGACAGCCATTTTACCAGTGCAGGGCAACACTGCATTATATTCATATTACTTTAAAACTTTGTTCCTTTAAGTCCTGCTGGAACTTAATTTGACACTCCCATGGCTATACTGTATAGCTGTAAAGCCCAGACTGGTAATTTGAATATTCTGGCAAATGCCAAAGGTGATGCTGTAAACTGCCAGAGACTGGATTTATTATAGGCTTGGCCCTATTCTGGAGATTTAATTGTTTTAATTGTTTATATAATAATATTATTAGAATAGGATGTTTATTTATATAAAAACAACGTCATAAAAGATTTATTACAATTGACGGGTTAAATAACAATTGACGGGTTAAATACAGAATAATTAATCTACATATCCCTTTGCAGTGAAAACTATACAGAGAAAAAAACTTGGCAGGAGATGCACCTTATGTGTTTTATAACCAAAGCATTGATCTAGTCTTCTGTTCATTCATAGAGCCACCAGAACTAATTGAACTGAGCAGAAATATGTCCTTCTTGGTATGCAGGATTTAAAATCAAGGTGCAAAACTGCTCATCTGAGATGCACTGCTGTCAGAGAGCATATTCTGTTTCAGTGAAGGAGATCATGTTTGCCAGATCAGCAGAGCTAGCAGAAAAGCCAGATTCCCATTGATTAAGTTCACTAGTATAACCAACTCACTCAGCATCTTAAACTGAATTTAGAAAATTAAGATTTTTGTACTTACAAAAAGCCCAGAGTAGGAGGAGGAGCCACCTTTAACATCTTAGTGTCCACTCTCCAAGCTGCAGGATCTTCATCCCCATGGTGCCTGTGTCCCCCAATTTAGGTGAGAGAAACATCAATATTTGTAGTATTTAGTTTTACAACCTGTGGAATTCCAGGGTACATAGTGACAGGGATCAACCAACCAAGTTGCAATTATACCAGGGGGTACTGGTGGATTTAAAGGGGAATGAAACCCACAGGCGCAAACTCAAACCCCCCCTGTAGGCTCCCCTCCCTTCTACCCCCCCGGCCTACCTCTCCCCTCGGGCTTTTGCCCATAAGTCCCTACTTACCCCTTAATGCAGGTCCCCTACAGCGATGTTCACAGGGGGCATCTTCTCTTCAAACTGCTTCTTCCGGGATCTGACTGCGATGGGCGCGCATGCGCAGTAGGACGCAGGTATGGAGTTTACCTATTGAACTTCGTGAACTTTCGGCACATGCACAGTAGTACCGGCATCCTATTGCGCATGAGCGCCCAGCGCCATCAGATTGAGGAAGAAGAGAAGAATCTGTTAGAAGAGAAGATAGCCCCTGTGAACATCACTGGAGGGGACCTGCGTGAAGGGGTAAGTAGGGACTTGGGGGCAATAGCCCGGGGGGAGAGGTAGGCGGGGGGTGGAGGAGGGAGAGGGGCCTACGGGGGGTGGGGGATTTGAGTTTGCACTGGGGGGGGGTTCATTCCCCTTTAAAGGCTTCTGTGTGAAAGCACAGGGTCTGCGTACTGAACCTGGTCTAACTTAAAGGGCACCTGTTGGGGCAAAATTGTACCCCTAACCAAAGGTGCGGGCTGATAGAGCCCGCATTCCGGTTGGGGGTTTCACAATTTTTTTTCTTAAAAAATGCCCCACGCCAGCGCTAGCAGTCTCGCTCCGGGAGCGAGACCGCTAGCGCTGGCGAGGGGCATTTAAAAAAAAAAAAATAAAATTGTGAAACCCCAATTTTGCCCCAACAGGTGCCCTTTAAGCCCCAGAGGCAACTGCTAGTACAAGTTCATTACTGAAGAACTTGCAAAATACTAAATAAATATTATTCATCAGATACTGTATGTGTAAAGTTGAAGCCAGGGCTATTCTGGTGCAACTTGTTTATGAAATTATTTTACCTGAGCTCTGTTAACCCTTTAAGTGCCAGCAGAATTTCACATTTTGGTTACGCGAAATGCCAGCCGTTTTTGAAACATTTGTGCTCTCTCGCTTTAGGTACATTTTCTGAGGGGAAACCTATAGTTTACCTAGGAAAACCATACAATGTTTTTTTCGGGAGAAACTGAGCTTTCTTAATCTGCCTGAGTTTTCATGTATTTCCACCTCTGCAAAAACATTTATAACTCTAAATACAAAAAAAAGAAAAATTCCTATTTTTGACAATATATGCATTTATAACAGAAAATTTTTTCATTTTACGCATGAAAATCCAACTGATTTGGAAAGCCTCATGTCTCTCGAACGTGCCAATACCAGATATGTATAGTTTTAGGGAGATTTAGGACTTCTGTACAGCAAAAACTCCTGACTGCACATTACCAAATTTGGAAAGCACCAAGGCAGAAAACGGCATACTTTCGATTCCAAGGCCAAAAAATCCTGAAACCGTACATTTACCCCCAAAAAAACACATACATTTTTGGAAAGTATACATTCTACTGATTCCAATATGGGTAAATATATCTCTCTACTCCTAACTACCAAACATCAAAGCTTGTCTGAACGTAGCAGTTTTTATAGAAATTTTACAAAATGTTGAAAAATCCCTTCAGAGGATTTATTTGCTGCTCTGCATATCCCACACTGTATTAGGTACCAAGAAAAAACACCCTGGATATGATTGCCATGAGTCCACTGAACAGTTTGATGCCCATTGTGCATAGGTTTACCAAAGTATCTGGCATTTAGAGACCCCAATATGAAGTTACCGCATCCAAATTGTCCAGAACTTTACTTCAGCTAATAAAAAATCAGCACACTGACTGCAATTTTTGTGGTGTAAAAACACAGAAATATAGATTTACCCCCCAAAACCATATATTTTTGGAAAGTACACATTCTATCACATCTAGTCATCAAAGTCGCAAGGCTTTCCCACAATTTTTTTCAACTTTCCAGCATTATATTGCTCGGGTATCACCACATACCAAGAAAAAGCACCCTAAATATGGTTACCAGGGGCCCTGCAAACAGTTAGATGCCCATTGTGAATAGGCATACCAAAGTATCTGGCATTTAGAAGCCCCAAAATGAAGTTAGCGCATCCAAATAGGCCTGTGGGTAACTTTACTTCAGCTAATGAAAAATCAACACATTGACTGCTTTTTTTGTGGTGTAAAAACACAGAAATATAGGTTTACCTACCAAAACCATATATTTTTGGAAAGTACACATTCTACCAAATCTAAAATGGGTACTCATGCCTTTCTGCTCCAAACTACTGAGTCGCAAGGCTTTCCTACATTTGTCAGTTTTGGTGAAATATCTGAAAATTGCCTCAAAGCTTCAACTTTCCAGCATTATATCGCCTGTGTATCACTACATACCAAGAAAAAGCACCCTAAAAATGTTTGCCAGGGGCCCTCCAAACAGTTTGGTGCCCATTGTGAATAGGCTTACCAAAGTATCTGGCATTTAGAGACCCCCAATATGAAGTTCTGCATCCAAATTGTCCAGGATTTTACTTCAGCTAATAAAAAATCAGCACACTGACTGCAATTTTTGTGGTGTAAAAACACAGAAATATGTTTACCCCCAAAACCATATATTTTTGGAAAGTACACATTCTTCCGAATCTAAAATGGTTACCCATGCCTTTCTGCTCCAAACTACTGAGTCACAAGGCTTTCCTACATTTGTCGGTTTTGGTGAAATATCTGAAAATTGCCTCAAAGCATCATCTTTCCAGGATCGTAATGTCCATGTATCCTTAACAGCATAAAGTATCCTAAATAGGAGCACAGGGGTCTACTTAACAGTTTGATGATCAATATGCATAGATATACTATATGGTGCACGGAGATGCCCAAATGACAATAGTGTATATGAATTTTAATGGCTGAAGCACCCCGATATGTGCATTATGTGATACAAGACCCCCTAACAGTACAGAGACCCTAGAAAACCATATATTTTCAGAAAGTACACATTGTGACAAATCCAATATGGGTACATATGTGTTTCTACTGCAAACTGCCAAACTGTAAAACGATGCTGAACGTAACTTTTTATAAAATTTCTGAAAATCATCACAATTTTACCCCATTATATGCCCCACATTTCGTAACGTATCAGCATAAAACATCCTGCATATGAACGCCAGGGGTCTACTGAACACCTTGATGCCCAATATGCATAGATATACAAAACTGTGGCGAATGGGGACACCCAAATTACAATAGTGTACATAAATTTTCACGGCTGACTTGCTCGCTGCTGCAATATAAGCACCCCCTTATGCGTATTATGGGACATAAGACCCACTAACAGTACAGAGACCCTAGAAAACCATATATTTTCAGAAAGTACACATTCTGATGAATCCAATATGGGTACATATGTTTCTACTGCAAATTCCCAAAGTGTAAAGCGATGGTGAACATAACGGTTTTCATCAAATTTCTGAAAATTGTCACAAAGCTTGAATTTTACCCCATTATATGCCCCACATTTTGTAACGTATCAGCATAAAACATCCTACACATGAACACCAGGGGTCTACTGAACACCATGATGCCCAATATCAATAGATATACAAAACTATGTGGCGAACGGGGACACCCAAATTACAATAGTGTACATAAATTTTCACGGCTGACTTGCTGGCTGCTGCAATATAAGCACCCCCTTATCTGTATTATGTGACATAAGACCCACTAAAAGTACAGAGACCCTAGAAAACCATATATTTTCAGAAAGTACACATTCTGATGAATCTGAAAAAATCCAATATAAAATATATATATTCTGAAAAATCCAATATGGGTACATATGTGTTTCTACGGTAAACTTCCATACTGTAAAGCAATGCTGAACACAACGGTTTTTATCAAATTTCTGAAAATCGTCACAAAGTTTGAATATTACCCCATTATATGCCACACATTTCGTAACGTATCAACATTAAACATCCCAAATATGAGCGCCAGGGGTCTACTGAACACTGCCCAAAATGCATAGATATACCAGATGATGTGGTGCACGGAGACGCCCAAATGGATATATAGTAGAGTAAAAAAATAAGACAGAAAAGTGTGAAATGCAAATAAATTACTAAAATCCACAAAAATCAATAATTTTTTTCCAGACTAGTGTAATCAGACATCGGAATCACAGTTTGAATATTTTAGCTTGTCAAAATAGGTTTTACAGAAAGAAAAATGCAAGCAACACCTATGCTGAACTGAAAATGCAATAAAATGGCTAAAAATGCACCAAAATCTACAAAATTGCAATATAATCACCAAAATAACATACAGAAGGAATTGCACAGTATGGTTAGCGAGTACACTAATCGCAATTCATTTTGCAAGAATTTGGCCGTCATATTGAAAATACCGAACTTTGTGAAATATATTTCGAAACCTGTGGATCCCAGAGTTTAATAATATGACGTTTCCTTGGCGATTGGGTTTCTGCTATAAACCGCAAATACTGGCATCTTGTGGTGGATGTTGGCTCGCAAGCCCAGTGGGAATTGCTATAGTATTCCATTATTTTCAGTAGGGCTTCAATTTGGGCGTATTTATGTGCGTTTCAAAAACGCAACTTGAATCACTGCTTTAATTTCCTTTGCATGAGACCTCCTCAATCAGAGAACTTTTTCCCAGCTCTGTGTCTTGGTACTATGTCAAAGTACATTGCACAAGGTTTGAAAACTGATAAACTGCCTGAATAAGCAATTGGAGACAGGGAAAAATGTCAGGTCCAAGGGAAATAATAAAAATACAACTTTTATTCTATCAATCATAATACAGGTATGGGACCTACGTATTATCCAGACTCATCGGAACCTGGTTCTTTCAGTAATTTGGATCTGCACACCTTACGTCTACTAGAAAATTATGTAAATATTAAATAAACCCAATAGGCTGGTTTTACTTCCAATAAGGATTAATTATATCTTAGTTGGGATCAAGTACAAGCTACTGTTTTATTATTACAGAGAAAAAGGAAATCATTTTTAAAATTGGATTATTTGATTATAATGGAGTCTATGCGAGATGGCCTTTTAGTAATTCATAACTTTCTGGATAACAGGTTTCTGGATAACTGATCTCATACCTGTACTAACCTTTAAAAAAAAAAAAAAATGGGGTGGGAGGTTAATGCCTACAGTACTACAGACTAGTCACCACCACAGCCACTGGTGCTTAATGTGCAGAATCAGTATATTGGTAGATTCAGGAAGTTGGAGCAAATGGAATAGATCTATAAAAAAAAAAAACTTTGTTCTTAATAAAATGTTTTTATTTATTCATTTTGTAAGCAACATGTAAATTAGGCAAGAAGGAAGAGCTAGGGGAAAGCTGCTGGGAAACGATTGGTAAAGGCAGCAGAGAGGAGTTGAGTGAAGGCAGCAGGAAGCTGATTGAGTGTACGCGGCAGGAGGAAATTGGAGAAAGCCGGGGTGCAATCGGTAAAGGCAGCAGAGATGTATTAAGTGAAGGCTGCGGGGAGCCGATCAGGGGAGGTGGCAGGGAGATATTAGAAGATGCAGGGAAGTGAATTGGTGAATTAAGAAGGACCTGATCGGTAAAGGAAGCAGAGAGGTGTAGGGTGAAGGCTGCGTGGAGCTGATCAGGGAAGGTGGTTAGAAGATATTAGAAGAGTATACCTCCCAATATTTTGGAAGTAAAAAGAGGGACAAAAAGTTTTTTTTACTTGTAGCGTGGCTAAATGTTTTGACCACGCCCATTTTTGTGACCACACCCCCTAATAACCATGTTCTTTTTACAAAATTTGGCAGGTTATGAAAGTTTGAAAATATTTCTCCTTATCTAAACTGTTACAATTACTTATTTTCTTATCTCAAAATTGTTATAAAGTATCTTAGTTGCACCTCTCTGCCAAAAGCCTATTAAGTTAGAAACTTTGTTTCTTTTTCTGGCTGTTCAGTGCAGAGAAAAGAGGGACTTTTCAGTACAAATGAGGGACTACTGGTTGAGCTGTCAAAAGAAGGACTTGTCCCTCCAAAAAAAGGGGCAGTTGGGAAATATGGAAGAGGCAGCATGGATGCGAATTGCAAAAGTAAAAAGGCTTAATCAGGAAAGGAAGCAAAAGGTAGGCACCAAAAAGACATCAGTAAAAGCGCCTCCTATTTCTGTCACACAGTCCAGCCTGATTGGATGTGGTCTAGCCTCAAGCTTTGGAAGTACCCGAGAGACACAGAAACGAGCCCTTGGACTAGAAGTGGGTGGGTCAAGTCCTGTTTTCTGACTTTTTAACCTATATTTGATCAGAACGGCATACAAATAAAAATCAATACTTATATTGCGTGCTAATTAGAATGCTTTAGTCCACTGTGAAATTTGATGGTATATGTCCCCTTTAACTAGTCAATCTTACACTTACATTACATCACAGGTGGACGATAAAAACCTAGTTTACCTTCCATCAAACTGTGACCATTGCCTCATATGCAAACACTGCATTATAAAGATTTCACTTTCTTCTGTCATTGTCTAATCTCGCAGGACGAACTGTTCAGCTCTACTACTACACAACAACACATCTCCAAGCGGCAGTTAGCTTATCAGGCAAATCACGTATTGTACGTCACGAGCATGCGCCTGCTACCATAGCCTCCGTAGCTGCGCAGATTGCGGCGTAAGCCTGAGTGGGTTGCAGATGGGAATGAGCATGCGCAAGGTACTTCCAAGTTCTGCAGCTGCGTAGTTCGATTTTGGCTGGCGGAAGGCCGGTTGTTGTTTTAAGACGCATGCGTGAGTGCAACTAATTTTACGTAATGAGACGACTAACGTGAAAGACATTTTTGATGCTTACTTTTAAGTTAGTTTGCCCGGTGTCAGACCTCAGTAGACAACGTGTACATATAAAGAGCCATTTTGGTATGGGTTTTGGAATACGCTTTTGTGTGTTTAGACGTTTGTTTTGTAGGTGAAATGCAACAGGTGTCGGCTCCGTGGCGCAATGGATAGCGCATTGGACTTCTAGCGGAGGAAGACATTCAAAGGTTCCGGGTTCGAGTCCCGGCGGAGTCGCAAATTTTCATTTTTGTATCTTATATTAAGCTGTGCGGTATCTACAGTGAAGATCTGAACGTACCACATACGTTGTTTTCTTAACGTCTGACCTTGAAACGGATTTATTCAGTATATGTAAGTTTATAACAGCACAAATGGGGAATCATGTCTACGATTTTCTACAGCACGCAGGGCTGCATCAGAATTTGCTGAATGTTCTGATCTTAAGAGTTCCTGTTCTTATTCCTGGTCCACCAAATCTATAAAGTATCTAGGTATTCATCTTACTTCAACTATCTCACAATTATATAAAGAGAACTTTAAGCCCTGGTTAACTAGATTAAAAACACAACTAGAATCCCTTTCAAAGATGGAATTTTCCTGGCTAGGTAGATCAGCCGCATTCAAGATGATGCTATTGCCCCAACTACTGTATCTATTTAGAAACCTGCCAAGAAGACTTCCCCAAAATCTTTTTGATACTAGGCAAAAAATGTTAAACAAATATGTACTAATAAATAAATCCTCAAGATTTTCTAACAAGATCTTAACCACACATACATACACACCTAAATACTAATTTAGGTCTACGGGTCCCTGATCTAGAAAAATACTTCAAGGCCTCAGTACTTGAGCAATCCAGATCAATTTGGACAGAAGACTGGTCAAAACAATGGCTGAGCACTGAACAAGAACAACTCCCTATTGAATCATACAGATCCTTTCTAGAGTCCAGATTGATCTGGAAGGTGCAACAGAATATTTCAAATCCTATAACAGCAAACACGGTTAGAATTTGGAAAGAAGTGGTTAAGTACTGTGGAAATGATCCATTAGCAATATCTAGCCCAGTGGTGCCCAGGACGTCGATTGCGGTCGATCCCGGACATTTTCCTGGTAGACCGTGACCCGTCCGAAGATTTACCTACACTTCCTGGTTTTGACGTCATAAGTCTCACGAGATGAGACTTCAGATGTCAGGGCCAGGCCAAGTAGCTGGAGCATCCGGGGGAGGGGCAGGGGGAATTCCTGATCTGACACCCTACTATGGCTATTGCTAGTCTATATTCCCCTTCACTTCTACATAAACAATCCAGATAAAGACCCTGGACATACACATGCCGCACGCACCACCCAGGCCACGACCCTTGCTGCAGGTCTTCACAAATGCATGCGGTTGGCCTCGTCTTTCTCACAACAAATTCCTGCAGAAAGGCACGTTGGATGTATGTAAATTGGACTGCAGCAGGGGAAACGCTCATTTGCCTTAATCCATCTGCTTTATGCCTAAAAAGATGCTTATTTTTTTTGTTTGTTTGTTTTTTTGCTGTGGGTTTCATGTGTATTTTTTCCACAAGAATGTATTCGGAAAGGACCTGGTATCCAGCAATGTTACTGCCACTGAAGCCCCCAGCGTAGGCTGGAAATGGCCACGCCCCCTTGTAAGCACGAGGGCCTTAACTATTTACATTTCCCGACAGGGCACACGCCTGGCCTGCGCAGGGCTGCAGTAGCAGTAACATTGCTGCCTGAATACATTCTTGTGGAAAAGATACAAATGAAACCCACAGCAAAAAAGAAAAAGAAAAAAAACAAGCATCTTTTTAGGCATAAAGCAGGTGGATTTAGGCAAATGAGTATTTCCCCTTCTGCAGTCCTATTTACACAATATACGTCCAACGTGCCTTTCTGCAGGACAACGAACAATGTCACAATAACAAGTATGTGGCTGGTTCAGCCAGAAACACTGGTTTGTTATGGACTCCAGTTCCAGGTAGAGACACCAGTCACATTTTCACTGTGGTCTGAGCCCCACTAGTTACTGCGTACAGTGGGACAGACAAGAGTTGGGTGGTTGGCAATTAAGGGAATTAAGGGTAGACATCCGTATCTACTGCTGGGATCTGCTGTTCCATTTTCCAAAATGTTCTGTAAAAGACCCTTGCCGGCATCGTAGATGTTGGGTTGATGTGTGCGCCCTGCCTTGGGTGCTCCAGCTACTTGGCCCAGCCCCTCAGCGAGACTTCTGACATCAAAACCACGAAGTGCAGTTGAATCTTCGGACAGGTCTCTGTCTACCAGGAAAATTATGTGGATCGGCTGGTAGACTGGGATCGACGTCCTGGGCACAACTGAACTAGGGGCAGCCAGGGAGAAGAGGTACGTTATTGGCATCCCCTCACCTTTGCGCCATAGGCATGTGCCTCTTCTGCCTACCCCTATTTCTGACCCTGTCAGATGTGAATCCTTACTGTGCCACATCGTGGTGCTACAGCCCAGCAGCCGGTATCTTTATTTTACTTAGGAGAAAGAGAAACGGAGGGGGATGAAGGGTGGACTACAGGCACAGGGAAAGGAAGGTAAACAATTAGGGGTGTGGCCACAAAAGGGGTGTGGTTTAAAAATCCCTAACACTATCAAGGTAGATCTCCTGATGGGGGCCAGGTGCCGAGAGTAGATCCCAGTGTAACAAAGTCTGGGCAACACTGATCTAGCCCCATACCTATAACCAACCTTCATACTGTTATTAGAGGTGTTGGATAACTGGACAGAAAATGGTATAAAAACAGAAGATTTGATGGTAGGATCAGAAATCAAGTCTTGGTTGGTTTCTTTATATAACATTCCTGAAACTGATAAACTAAAGTATTTTAAAGTAAAAAAATTCCTAACTAAATATATTTCAAACCCCATATTACTTACCCCACAAATTAGTAAAATATTAAGACCAGAAGGAAATAAATTAAAAGGAACATCTGTATTTTACAAATCGTTATTAAAAATGAAGGATGAAACCCCCAAGTGGCAACTGAGTAGGTGGCAGGAGCTCTTACAGATAAATATTGACCAGGAGGATTGGGAATTGGCATTCAGATCAGTTAAAAAGTCCTCACATTGTGTATTCCACCACGAAAATATCTTAAAAATGATTTGGCAGTGGTATATGACTCCCGAGAAAATAGCTAAGTTTGATAGTAAAGCATCCCCACTATGCTGGAGGAATTGTAAGCAAATTGGTTCCTTAACACATATATTTTGGTATTGTCCTAAAATCCAGAAGCTCTGGGAAGAGATAGAAGAATTTCTTAAGCAATTACCTATGTCACTTAATCAAATCCCCCCTGGTATGGTCTTATTTCATTTAAAGACCATGGACTTGCCCCCAAAAGAGAGATTGATATATAACCATATCTTCATTATGACAAGAATACTCATAGTTGCAAACTGGAAATCCCCCATTATCCCAACAATAGACGATATGCTCAAAAAAGTAGATTTTAATCTCAAAACAGAAAAATCTTGGTCTATAAGATGTGGAAACCTTCAAGCCTTTCTTAACAGGGCAAGTTTATGGCCTTCAGTATATCACGAGTCCAAATTATTGGAATTTTAGCAACTCCACAACATTATTTACTATCACCTATAATTTACTTATCACCATTTGTCATTAGTACCTCTCACTAACCCAGACATAATCTCTGCCATCCCCTATATAGATAATATCCTATATATATATAATATACTGCTATACAAAACAGAGACCCATGTTTAGAAATATATCTTATTGGATAATCTGTAGTTATAGGTATAGATTAGTTATTTAGTAAGTTAGTAACTAATATTATTGAGGTGTTTATTATCAGACATATCTGATTTATTGATAAAGTATTTGCTGCTGTATTTGAATAGTATATTACATTACACTAACAGTATCATCATGGATACGGTCTCTGGAATTATGTAGGGTGGTCTTAATCCCTCATTTTCCAGGTTGACCAGCTCCATGTAGAAGTCAACAATAAAAGAAGTAATGTTTTAAGGCATAGTACATCATGCAAAAGCAGTAATAAAATTAGAAGAGTTAAAGTAATACCATAGTACTCCAGTTATATCCATAATCTGTTATATTAGTAATAAGCATATGTGCTCATTACCCATTGCATCACCAGAATAGTTTAGATGCGACCCCTTGAATCTAAGTAGGGTGGTTTTAATCCCCCATTTTCTAGGATGTTCTGTTCCATGTTAAACACCAATCTAGTAACAGATGCAATGAGACAAGTAATACTACTTTCACTGAAAAAAGTTTAGATATGCTACTACATTATTGTTATACTGTATATATGTAACTTGTTACAACTTGGTCCCATATTCCAAACTTCAATGTAAAACTTTTATTTTAAAAATAGATGTTGATAATGTTGTATATGATATGTCATTAATATGACTGTAAAAAACTTTAAAAACCCTCAATAAAAAATATTAAACCTTAGAATTTGTGGAATGTTCTGATCCTCCTACAAGTAAAAAATTAAAGGAAACCTATACCCCCTGAACAATGTAGGTCTCTATAAAAAGAAATTGCATAAAACAACTCATATGTAAAACCCTGCTTCATGTAAATAAACCATTTTCCTAATAATATACTTTTTTAGTAGCATGTGCCATTGGGTAATCATAAATAGAAAATGGCCATTGTAAAAAAATAAGGACAGCCTCCTGGGATCTATGACTCAACAGTGCACACGAACATACCAAATAAACTATAAAGTTAGGTCACATGTAGTGATGGGCGAATCTCCCGCGATTCGCTTCGCCTATAGAAATTCGCAAATCGGCGAAAAATTCGCGAAACGAGTCGCGGGATGATTTTGTTGCGCGTCGCGTCAACTTTGTCGCGCGGCTCGTCGACTTTGACGCGTCGCTTTCGTTGCGCGTCGCGTCGTTTTCGTTGCGCGTCGCGTCGTTTTCGTCGCGCCGTTTTCGCCGCGCGTCGCGTCGTTTTCTTCGCGTCGTTTTCATCGCGCCGTTTTCGCCGCGCGTCGCGTCGTTTTCGTCGCGTCGTTTTCGGCGCGTCGTTTGTCGCACATCGCGTCAAAAACGACACGCGACTGACGCGCGACTCGTTTTTCGGCGAAATTTCGCTGGTGATTCGCGAATTTATTCGCCAGCGGCGAATCGCGGGAATTCGCCGCGAATTCGACCTAGGCGAATAAATTCGCCCATCACTAGTCACATGAGCCAATTAACAGACAGAATTGTGTATTTTGCTTCCACACTTCTTCCTGTTACAGTTAGGGGCAGATTTATTAAATTCACATGAATGATTCGAAATTCAGTAGAATTTTCAAATACATATGTAAATTAGGTAAATTCGACCAGTGAATTCACTAAATTCGATCGAATTGAATGATTCGAATGATTTGAATAAAAATCTATTAGAATATTCGTATACTAGACTATCGAATTACTTCCCCTTTAAATTTTTATTCGACTGCCTAGTTTGCCAGTTTCAATCTGCTGATTTAATAGATGGATAGAATTTTTACTATTCGATCGTTTGACCAATCAGATAGCGGTAAAATCCTTCGAATTCGATAATCGAATTTGAAGGATTTTACTTCCCTTCTATTCACATTGTCAAATTTTGAATTCTTTTAAATTCGAAATCCAACCAATGATAAATCTGCCCCTTAGAGTTGAAATATTCAGGTGATCTCTTAGGCAGTACACAGGCCATCACGAAATAGTGGTTCAAGGCAAGAGATGTAAAAGGGCAATATTTACTTAAATATATATTCCAGTTTGGTAAGATTCTTTAATATGCCACGTAATTTGATATAAACTATCTGTTGCTCAAGCATTCATTTTGGGGGTATAGTTTTCTTCAGTGTCGGACTGGCCTACCAGAATACCAGGAAAACTCCCGGTGGGCCAAGGTGTCAGTGGGCCCTCATGCTGCTAAACTTTTGGCCTATTTCATGTCCATTCCCTATTTATATGAGAACAAAGAGGCCAAATAGATGGAATAATTGATTATAGTATGTAAAGAAAACAAACTAGGAGAATAGAGTTGGATTGAGGAGATGAAGAATATTAGTACTATTAATAATAATAGTAACTAGTAATATTAGTGGGCCCCTGGTCTAAGGTTTTATGGTGGGCCCCTGGTCTAAGGTTTTTGGGTGGGCCCCTGGTGTCCCAGTCCGACACTGGTTTTCCTTTAAACATTGGTGGCATGGCCCACCATAAGTTTAAAAAAAAAAAAAAAAAAATTGGTGGCCAGGGCCCCCCATAAAAGTTTAATAAAAACATTGGTGTTCAGGGGTTTAAACAGAAAAAAAAAGACCATTGTTCTTCAGTGGAACTTACCTTTAAAGGTCCTCTTCACTCTCCTCTTGATTGGCTCCATTTGGCTCCTTCTCCTCTACTTCGGCTTGATCCAGCTTCGGGTCCTTTTAGGCAGCTTCAGGTCTTTTTGGTGGCTTTCAGATCCATTCCGTGGTGGCTGTTGGCGGAGATTGCTTCTTTGCCTCTTAGGGGGGCCCGGCAAATCCAGGAAGTGTAGCACAGCCAGTCCCCACTTTAAGGTTAAAAAAAACACTGGACCCGGTACAGTTGTACCTGCTGTGCCCCCCCGATGGCGGCCTGACTGCATGTAAATGAAATCATTATAGTGGGGTTGGTCTGGGAAAAGGAAAGAGGCGACTAGCCTAATGTCACACCACATGGAGCTCTCATATTTCTTATTAGAAAGCAATTTAGATTAAAGGGGAAGTTCCTCTTTATAATAATCAATAGAGTAAGTTATAAATGAGCCAGCCTATTTCTTGGTCTTCATTATTTATTATCTATGTGATTCACAACTGCTCAGATGATTTCTGCTAGGCAATGTATATCATGACCTGGAGGAATGAAAATCTGCCAGGCCCCCAAGCTAGCCATGTCACCCTCCTCCCACATGTGCAGATGAGCTTTTACAAGCAAACTATGGAATACTACTGTATGTATCATGCATTTCTAGGCAGAGACTGAAGTTAGTGAAGATTCCATCAAGTTATTGGATTCTGCAAGAAAGACACGAGATAAAACTATGGGCAAAATAGGCTTTTATTCTCAAAATCAATGCCTACTTAGAAAAGTAATATCTGGTCATACAGGCTGTTGACTGGAAAAAGCAACTTAAAGCAAACAAATCAAATGAAAAGCATAAGAATTTGTTATTAACTGTTATTTTATATTAAGGATGTATATTTAAATACTGTGGTTTAATTTTTTATAGTTTATTTTCTGTCTTGGGTGCTAAATAGCAGTTTGGTGTGCTATTGTGCTTACAGCAAGTTTGTCAAAACTTGATTTACTTTGCAGTTAGTTTTCCCTCAGCTTGAGGGGGTGGGGTATGATTAGTTGCACCTGTACAGACTGTATCAGTAGAACCCCTGGGACTCCAGTGGAGCTTGCTCTAGTCTTTAGCAGCACTTAGTGGGTGATCTATAAATGGACTTGAAAAAACACAGGAGTTGGAGTTGCAAACACAGGAGTTTCAAACCAAAGGAGGATCAAACTAGGTCAAACGTTGGTTCTAAACCCTAATCTCTTTTTTTTTTTATTCCTGTTTTGATCTGTAACTGGTATAATGAGCGCTAGCAAGATTGAAGGTTTGACCCAGTGCACAGTCTGCCATATGCATGCAGATTTGCAACAAGAGATCCAAACTGCTTACCTCTGTGGTGGATAGGAGCAAATTGCCACTTCGGAGGATTAAGTTCAAAGCCAGGCCAGGCCAGCCAGACGCCCTAGGCAGCCTGGCTGGATATGGCACCGGCTGAGTGCGTGCAAGCGCGAGTTGGCATTTCTGCTCGCACATGCGTGTTGACACTGACGCGTATTGACGAAGAGCGCGTGCTGTGACACTGCAATGCACACGGCTGAAGAAGAGCAGAAATAAACAAGCACAATCTGGGAAAGATGGAACCAGACAAGGGGTAGGCGACAGAGCAGGTACATGCCTGGTGCCCCCCCATTTTTGCGCCCTAGGCTTGTGCCTACCCCTTTGCCCAACCCTGCTTGACTTAGAGCACTAGAGCAACACTGCGGTTGATTGACAATCTTGAAAGGAGTCTCTGGGCAATGGAATTAGTAAGGGGTCATGGGGAAGAAGTGAGGGGGGCACACAGTTTACCAGCTAAGGAGGTACCTCTGTTGCAAGGAAAACAGACTAATACTAACTTAACATATAATTCTTCACTTTGTATGAATTATGAATTAAAGCCATGCACTAAAGAAATAATCATTGCTGGCACTGGTGAGGGTTTCAAATCCCTCTGGGTAGAGATTTTGACTGGGCAAAAGGTAACAAAGAAAATTATCATTGGTGTATGCTGTAAACCACCTCGTTTAAGTGACGAGTATGAAGCCCAGCTACTCTTACAAATAGAAGCCGCTTCACAACTAGGTCAAGTTATTACTATGGGTGCCTTCAATTATGCAGACATTGACTGGGGTAATGGGGTTGCCAAGAAAAAGCTAGTAGGTTTATAAATATGCTAAATGACAACTTTTTATTCCAACTCATTCAAGAAACTACTAGGAACAACTCTCTTTTGGATCTTGTAATAACTAAAAATACTGAACTCATCTCTAGCTTTGTATGGGTGAGCATTTAGGGAATAGTGATCATAACATCATTTCCTTTGAGATTTTGTTACAGAGGCAAGTCTATAAGGGAGTAACTAAAACACAAAATTTCAGGCGTGCAAACAGTATAAGGCCATCTCTGCAGCATATAAAGTGGGAAATGCTTTTCACTGGGTTAAACTCAGAACAAAAATGGGAAGTCTTTAAAATGTTGCTTAATAAATATACATGTCAGTATATACCCATTGTAAGCAAGGAACGTAGTTGCAAAGCAAAATCTTTTTGGTTCAGTAGAAGTATTGGTATTGAGGTGAATAAGAAAAGACGTGCTTTTAAAGGACCAGTAACACCAAAAAATTAAAGTGTTTGATTAAAGTAATGAAAATATCATGTAGTGTTGCCCTGCGCTGTTAAAACGGATCTTTTTGGAAACACTACTATAGTTTATAAAAACAAGCTGCTGCGTAGCAATGGTGGTAATTGAAAAATGGCTAAATGACAGGATAAGTAATGGATAACATTATGTTCTACAGAGCTCATCTGTTATCAGCTGTTATCTTGAGCCTTTTCTCCTTTGACTAGTTACCCCCATGGCTAAACAAAAGCTTCTTTATATAAACAATAATAGTGTTTTGGAAGCAAACACTGCAGTTTTACCAGTGCAGGGCAACACTGCATTATATTTTTTATTACTTTAAAACAATTTCATATGTTACTGGTCCTTTAAAGCTTTCAAGTTAGCTGGGATAGCTGAATCATTTATAAGGTACAAGGAGGCCAATAAATCATGCAAAAAAGAAAATCCAAAATTATTTTTTAAATATGTTATTAAATAATATAAATAAATATATATTCCAGTTTGATAAGATTCTTTAATATGCCACTTAATTTGATATAAACTATCTGTTGCTCAAGTATTTATTTTAGGGGTATAGTTTTTCTTTAACAGTCCCAATTCTAGTAATAAGTCTAATGATCCATGGTTCACACATGAAAAAATTCTAGACTAGAACATGTTAAGATAAACAAAGGTCTGATACCAGATGGTATTCATCCCAGGGTATCTAGTGAGCTTAGCTCTGTGATTGCCAAACCTCTTTACTTGAGGTCTGTTATGGTACGGAGAGACTGGTGAATTGCTAATGTGGTGCCTCTATTCAAAAAGGGACCCCGTTCTCAGCCTCAAAACTATAGGACAGTCAATCTCACGCCAGTGGTAGGAAAGCTTTTCAACGGTTAATAAAGGATAAGATACTGAACTTTATAGCAAATAACAATACTAGAGGTTACTGGTTACAATACAGAAGGTTACTGGTTAAATTAAGGAATGTTGGCCTGAAACATAGTATTTGTACCTGGATAGAGAACTGGCTAAAAGATAGACTACAAAGAGTGGTAGTAAATGGAACATTTTCTAATTGGACCAGGGCTCTGTACTAGGTCCCTTGCTTTTCAGCTTGTTTATTAATGACCCGGAGATGGGCATTGAAAGTACTGTTTCTATTTTTGTAGTTGATACTAAATTGCAGATTTGTCTAACTGGGCAGCAAACTGGAAAATGAGGTTCAATGTTAATAAATGCAAGGTTATGCACTGTGGCAAAAATAACATAAATACAAGTTATACACTAAATGGCAGTGTGTTGGGAGTTTCCTTAAGTGAGAAGGATCTTGGGGTTTTTATAGATAACTAGTTGTCTAATTCTGGGCAGTGTCATTCTGTAGCTACTAAAGCAAATACAGTTCTGTCTTGCATAAAAAGGGCATAAAATCAAGGGATGAAAACATAATTATGCCTCTTCATAGATCCCTAGTAAGGCCTCATCTGGAGTTTACAGTGCAGTTTTGGACTCCAGTCCTTAAAGGAGAAGGAAAGTGAAACCAAAGAAGTAGGCTAGAAATGTTGTACATTATGTTTTTGGATTCTGTACCAGCCCAAGGCAACCACAACCCTTTAGCAGTAAAGATCTGCGTCTCCAAAGATGCCCCAGTAGCTCCCCATCTTTTCTGCCGAGTCACTGCACATGCTCTGTGCTGATGTCGGTTACTGAGCTTAGGGACGGACTCAAAATATACAGAACACATAGAATAGAAATGTTACAATATAAGGCTGATTAGTCATTAATACAGATAATTACTATAGGGCAGCACATAAACCAGTGTAACTAGCATCAGAATTTAATAATAATCCCTGTAGCATCATTTTATATTACAGGCCAGCCTCATTTTCGGTTTGATAATTTGCAACAACCCCTAAGCTTAGCTGCTCAGAGCCCACTGAGTACGAGTGTCAGTGTCACGCTCAGTGGCCCAAATCCCACACAGAAACCAGAAGGGCCACTGGGTTAATATTTAAAGGGTAATTAGAGGGAGTAGACTGGATAGGATGCTCACAGAAAGTTTGTTGGCAAACAGAAGATACAGCAACTTACTGGCTCAGGAGATCAAGGTAAAACAAAGTCCAAATACAAAAGCAGGAACAAGGAATCAGGAATCCAAGAACAAGGTCCAAGAACAGGGTCAGACTAAGACTAGAAGCATAGAACCGGGTGACCAGCAGATTGTAGAACTATGAACTGGCAGTGGGGGGGAGGTCTGCTCAAGCTTTAAATAAGGGCCCTTTGCTGGGAGTTAACTAGGGAATAGGCTGCACCTGCCAGTTAGTGCAGAGCAGCTGAATTAATCAGCAGCACAAGGGATAACCATAGGGACCTCAATACAAGGTGAGCCCATGCCTGTCGCCTGCCAGAATAGGGGAGAGGTAAGGGAACAGGCTACAACACAAGAAGTCCCAGGTTCAACCCCAGCAGAGGAATAATTCCTTACATGCAGACACTTTCCAAGATGGTAACCCCCTGTGACAAGTTTGAAGTTATGAATCATTGCTGCTGTTGACAAGCTGCAATATGCTCAGTATATAAAACATGGCATTTTTAGACTTTCCTTGTCCTTTAAGAGGGATATAAATGAGCTGGGGAGAGTACAGAGATGTGCAACTAAGCTGGTTAGAGGGATGGAAGACTTAAATTATGATGGTAGACTGTCCAGGTTTGCGTTGTTTTCTCGGGAAAAATGGCGTATGTGAGGGGAAATAATTACACTTTACAAGTACATTAGAGGACATTATAGACAAATAGCAAGGGACCTTTTTACCCATAAAGAGGATCACTGCACCAGAGGCCACCCCTTTAGACTAAAAGAAAAGGACTTTCATTTAATTCACAGTGAGGACTGTGAGGTTGTGGAATGCACTGCTGTTTGATGTTGCAATGGCTGATTCTATTAATGCTTTTAAGAGGGGCTGGGATGATTTCGTGGACAGACATAATATCAAAGGTTGTTGTGATACTAAACACTGCAGTTAGTATAGAAATGGGCATATATAATTTATGGGAAAGTATGGTGGGGTGTGTGTATGGATGCTGGGTTTTCATTTAGAGGAGTTTAACTTGATGGACTTTGTCTTTTTTCAAACCAATTTAACTATGGAAGCCCCAAGACTCCGCTACCCATCTTGTAGAATGGGCCTTTACACAACTTGGAATATGCACTGCTCTAGCCTTGTATGCCTCTGAGTTAGGCCCACTGGAATGTCAAGAATGTCTCTTTTATATATCTTGTTAAATCTAAGTTCCTATCTGTCAGTAAGGTATTAACCTGACACAAACTGCTTCCCAAGAACATACAGTGCTGAGACAAATTCTCTCAAAAAGTCACTGCCCGAAGAAGTATTAATTGTGCAATCTTCAGCAAGGACTTGCTCCTCTTACCTCCTCTTGATCACGCTGAAAGATAATACGGGCATGCTGAAAATGCCTTTCAAGTGCGGCAGTAACTGGCTTACGGTTTTAGGAGATTTGGAGCACGCACATAGGCTGTAGCAGAGGGCATGCTGCCATATTTTTTTTAAAGGTGAAATTTTTATTTATTTAAGACACACATGAAACATAACATAATTAACACAATGTGTAGAGATAAAGAAGTATAGAGTTCCTAAGTCACATATACATCAAGTTAGTTTTACTTATTTTGCAGTCCCTTTTTCCTTTATTACTTAACAAAGTACTTGCTCACTATTTTCCCATAACTAGAGATTTCTGGAGGATCTTCTCCTAAGGAGTGTCCATATCTTATATAAAGCTACAGATCAGTTGCACAAGTATTTCCTTTTACTCATTGTCAGTCTCATCCTTGATTGAGACCAGAAATGTGTATATATTATCTGTAGCTTCTTCCCACTCCTCTGGAGTAAGTTCTGGGATATTGAGAGGACCACCACTCTCCCGCCGCTTCAAATGGTTTAGGGCTCGTAAGCAGCAGATTTTAATAGATGCGAGATGTTAATTTAGCAGGGTTGTCAGAATGGAGCATTTCCTCTTAAGTGAGGGTGTTTAATTGTGGGGAGAGGGAGTTAAATTGGACTTGGAATGCGTGTCTCAGTTGAAAGTATTTATAGAAAAGAATATGAGGCTTCTGGATCTTGTCCTGTAACTGTATATATGTTGGAAAGGTTTTGTTTTCAAGGCGATTGGTAAGATATTTAATATTATTTCTAGGCCAGAAAATAAAGTCCTGTAAATTTCTTAAATGTGGCAGAAGTGAATTCCCCCATAGAGGTAAATATTGAGATTTTACAAGAGAGTAGCCCAGCATTTTAATTGCTGTTGACCATGTTTTTTATGGAGTGGACAGTGTAGTCGTAGTGGAGGGGCATCTTTGAGTTGCCGATAAAGAAAATTGCGTAGGCCTTCAAGGGACTCCAGAATTGATGCCTGGAGGGGGTGTTAGGTTTATATGCATCCTAGACAAAGCACCAGTGTTGATAGTGTATTTGTGATGCCTAGTAATACCACTGGAAATGAGGCAGTGCTAGTCCCCCTTCCGACAACGGGGTTGTAAGTTTTTTCCAGGCTACTCTTGTTGGTTTGTTATTCCAAATAAAGGGAATTAGGCTCTGATTTATTTGCTTGACGAAGCAGTTGGGAATAGGGCAGGGAGCATTGTGTAGTATATATAGGAATTAAGGAAGGTAAATCATTTTAATAACGTTTATTCTACCCCAAAGTGTTAGTGGTAATTTGGCCCATTGAGTGAGTTTGGTATTAAATGTTATAATGATTGGATCTAAATTAAGTTCAAAAATTCAATTTATCCAAGTCTGTATGTATCGTTATTCCTAAATATTTAAATTGTTGAGACCATTTCAGGGGAATCTCTGGGGGCAGGGTTCATGGTTGATCAATATCAATAGGGAACAGTTCTGATTTTTCCCAGTTAATCCTGAGTCCCGAGAAGTCACCAAATTGGTTAACTAGTTGTAGTAAGACAAGGAGTGAATCAGTTGGGTCTGAAAGGTAGATAAGCAAGTCTGCATATAATGAGATCTTTTCCTGTATTTTGTTATATGTTAGGCCTTTGATCTGAGGGGAGCACCTAATACATATGGCAAGCGGTTCAATAGCAAGGGAAAATAGGGTTGGGAGAGAGGGCGCCCTTGTCTTGTCCCTCTCATTAGTGGAAATGGGGAGGAGATTAGCCCATTCGTTCTTATACGAGCTGTGAGATGGTGATAGAGTAATTTAATCCAGGCTTCAAATTTTCGATAGGAACGGATGTGTTCATTTTCAGCCATTCTCTGCTTCCTTAACTCGGTCTTAAGTTATATTTCTGGCTTGATTTAAGACTCGGGAAAGGGAACAGTGTTGTCATTAATCTCCCAATATTAACATTTTCTGTTGCTACTAACTCATTTCACAGCCAGAGTGGGCTTAGTCGCCAGAGTCTATTTGATTATTGGGGATTCCAGCGTAGTGATACTTGGAGGGGCGAATGGTCTGAGAGTGCTTGTGGTAAGTATTGGACCTGTGTTATTAATGGAAGAATTTCTGATGAGGCGAGAGCAAGGTCTATTCTTAAAAATGTGTGGTGGGTGTATTCAAGTCAGAATTGAGCCTGTCTATAGTTTAAGACTCCTAGTAAGCAGAAAGGACTGGTGGGGAATTCAGCCATTTTGTTACTGATCTGGTCTAAAGTGGACATTGCAAATGGCGGGGGTATGTAGAGGTTTATAATCAACAGTGGTTTGTTCATTAGATAACAGTATATGATTTGAAACCTACCATAATGATCAGAGTGCACTCTGATTAATTCAAAAGTAAAGGTTTTTCCGTATTAGGATTGATACATGTCTGGAGTAGGAGGAGTATGTAGAGTGGTAATGCCAGCCCACCCACGGCTTTTTAAGAGCCAGTATTTTTTGGCCAATCAGATGGGTCTCTTGTAGAAGAAGTATAGAGGGTGGATATCTCTTTAAAGGGATCCTGTCATGGGGAAAACATTTTTTTCAAAATGCATCAGTTAATAGTGCTGTTCCAGCAGAATTATGCACTGAAATCCATTTCTCAAAAGAGCAAACAGATTTTGTTATATTTCATTTTGAAATCTGACATGGGGCTAGACATTTTGTCAATTTCCCAGCTGCCCCAAGTCATGTGACTTGTGCTCTGATAAACTTCAATCACTCTTTACTGCTATACTGCAAGTTGGAGTCATATCACCCCCTCCCTTTCCCCCACCCAGCAGTCTAATGAAAGAACAATGGGAAGGTAACCAGATAACAGTTCCCTTACACAAGATAACAGCTGCCTGGTAGATCTAAGAACAGCACTCAATAGTAAAACCCATGTCCCACTGTGTACTATTCAGTTTGCTCTTTTGAGAAATGGATTTCAGTGCAGAAGTATACTGGAGAAGCACTATTAACTGATGTGTTTAAAAAAAAAAGAACATGTTTTCCCATGACAGTTTCCATTTAAGTAGTTAAACATCAGACTTCTTTTAAATTTAGAGTTGAGGCCTCTTACATTCCACGATAATATTGAAATATCAGCCATTTTGTTGAGGATGAGGAGGGTATAACAATGCTTTATTACTTTCTGCAGGCCATTTGTATAAACACCACACACCCTCTAGCCAAATAAGTTAGTTTGATAGAAGGGAGAGTTTTGTTAATTCGATTGACCCATTGGATAACAGTAGGACTGTTTGTAACCATCCAGGTCATTATCACCAGTTTCTTTGCGTAATACAATGTAACCCGCATTAGTGTTCTGGTTTTGTTTAGGGGTACTAAGTCATCCACTAATCCCAGTAGACAAGTTTCTGGGGAATGCACTTGGGGGAGAGCTAAGTTGTCAGCTAGATATCGCAAAACCTCTGCACTGGGGGGCAGTGCCATGCTAGGTGCAGAAAAGATGCCTCTGTCTCCTGACATCTTGGACACTTGGATTCCAATTCTCTGCCCATTTTATGGAGCTTTCTGGGGGTTATATATAGTTGGTAGATACATTTGTACTGAACAAGCCTATCACACAGAGAGATTATATCACAGTAGAGTGAGCCAGTGGCCTGATCCCACTGTTCCTCACTGAGGGCAGGAACTGCCTAATGCCAGCGTCTCTGGGCCCTGTTAAATAGTGAAGGGATAGTGCCTATAAGTTTTTGATAGAGCCTAGAGGTCAACCTGTTCCTTTCGGGGTCTCAGAGTATCAACTCAACTGGGGGAGTATTATATGTTATTTCAAAGGAAGAAAACTGAGCTTTAAAGGCATGACAAAGTTGAAGGTATCTAAAAAAACTGCAATCTTGGTTCTTTAAGCTGTACCTTTAATTGTTGAAAAGTTGGGAATTACTGATTTATCAGAATTTCTCCCAGAAGTTTAAGACCTTTTGCTGGACAATAGACAAAGTCTTGAAGAGATCTGAGATGGGGTAGATTGGAGTTCCTCCACAGTGGCAAAAAGGGGGAGATTAAAGGGGACTTGTGACCAGTGTATGAACAGGCTATCTGCCACATTTTCAGTGGAGTAGATATTGTGGATGGATAACTATCATAGTCCCTCAGCTGTCTGTATGACATATTTTTAAGCGCGTCCAAGGACCCCATTCTAGAAGCCAAAAGTAAAAGGGCAGGATCCTCCACTTTGCTGTGGAACCAGCTTTGAATATGGTGGAGTTGGCTGACCAAAAAGTAAAAATGTAGATGGGGCAGAGCCAAGCCCCCTTTATCGAGCATGGTTGTTAATGAAGTCCATGTAATGCGTGGGGATTTGTTGGCCCAAATTGAAGGAAGTAAGATGGTGTTCATTTTACGAAAGTGGGACTCAGGAATCCATATGGGGGAATTATGTAACATATATATTAGTTTGGGCAAATAGATCATTTTATATAGGTTAATTCTACCCCAGAGAGAGACGGGCAGATGGGACCAGATGCTGGTTGCATTCCTGAATTGCTCAGTAATTGGGTCGATGTTATCTGATATATATGAGTCAGGGTCTGCGGGGATGGTAATGCCCAAGTATTTAAATCTGTTGACCCATTTAAGACCATGGGTGATAATAATATGGGTGGGAATCTCATCAATGGGAAAGATAACAGACTTAGACTTGTATAAAGTCCAGAATAGGTACCAAATCTCTCAATAATACTAAGGACCTCTTGTAGGGATGGTCCCGGGTTTTCTAAGAAAAGGAGCAGGTCATCTGCATAAAGAGCTAGTTTGTCCTCTAGTACACCGTGTTTTAGTCCCTCTACCATTGGGGCCTGACGGAGGCAAGCGGATAGAGGTTCAATCACTATTGCAAATAGAAGTGGAGACAATGGGCATCCTTGTCTAGTTCCCTTGGCCAAGGGAAGGGAGGAGGACACCATGCAGTTGACTTTAATACATGCAGTAGGCATAAGATACAACATGTAAACCCATTTAAGAAAACCTTGGCCGAATCCAAGTTTCTTCATGACCACCCACAGATACTGCCATTCCACTGCGTCAAATGCCTGGTTAGTATGTTTAGTCTGGAGGTAATGGTAGATTTCGCAGGCATAAAGCCGGTTTGATCCATGTGTATTATGGAGTGGACTATCTTAGCTAATCTGGTAGCCAGGATTTTAGCAAGTATCTTGGCGTCCTTGTTTATCAGTCACATAAAGTAGGGTCTTTGCCTTCCTTCGCTATCAACACAATAACTGCCTCATAGAAGGAGGGCGGAAGAGTCCCTTGCTCAAAGGCATGTATATAGGTTTTGTGTAGGGGTTTACTCAAGAGGTTGCCCTGTAATGTGTACCAGGTGGCTGGAAAGCCGTCAAGGCCCGGGGTTTTATTGGAAGGGAGAGCTGAGATGGCTTCTGCTACTTCTAGTATGGGGCTGTCCAGGTAATCTCTCTCTGCCTGTGTTAGACAGGGGAGGGTAATTGTATCAAGATAAAGAGGTAATTGGTCTTGAGAGTATTCGGCTTTTGTCTGATATACAGAGTAGGCTCTCATAAAAGTTAGTAAAGGCAGTAAGAATGCCTTCTGGGGTGCTAACTACATTTCCTACCAAGTCTTTTTTTTGCACTATTAGGGTTTGTGAGTCTCTAGCTGAGGCCAACCTTGCCAAGACTTTACCAGCTTTGTCACCATGCTCAAATATTTTCTGGTTGGTGTATAATAGACGCTTTCTAGTCAACTTTGTTTGGGCCAACTCGAGATCTCTTTGTGTCTGGGCTAGGGTCTGGTAGGAAGTCTCTGTGGCGGCTTGACTATAGGACACCTCTGCCTCTTTAAAGGCCAATTCTGGCTCTCCGACTCTGCTTTGACTAGTTTCCTAGCATTGGCTATTTGACTAATCAGTACCCCCCAGGCTACCACCTTAGATGCTTCCTACAGAGTGTCACAATATGCTGCATATTCCTCTTGGGAGTGGTCTCTAACCTTGGTATTTGAAAGCCAAAGTGGGCAGAGTCTCCAGTTGGCTCTGGTGCCATAGTCCCCTACTGAGTAGCCAAGGGGGAGTGATCAGAAAATGCTCTTGGGTGATATTCAGTCGTGGTGACCAGCTGTGCAAGGTCTGCAGAGGCCAGGGCTAGATCTATTCTAGATAGGGAGGCATAGCTAGCTGAGTGACAGGAGTACTGTCTCTCACCCGGATGTTTCCAAAGCCAAAGTTCTATGAGACCAAGGTTATACACCCATCGTTTCAGACCCTGATTGTGGCTGCTAGATTGGCCCAGCCTGTCCAGGTGGGGGTCAAGTGTAGCATTGTAATCTCCCAGCAGATGGTGGGAGACAGTAGATGTTGGCCAATGTGAGAAGTTGATTGGCCAACTTACAATGGAGAACTATGTATCTACCGTAAAAATCATATTTAACTCCAGTACAGTCAAATGGGATACCTTTTTTTAATGAATATAGAGACTCCTCTAGCGTGAGTAGAGAAAGAGGCATGGTAAGTGTGGGCCACCCATTGTTTCTTAATTGAGAGGTGTTTATCCCCACTAGGTGGGTCTCTTGTAGCAGCAGGGCAGCAGGTTTGTGTCTTTTAATGTAGTTAAATAGGCAATTTAGTCCCCTGATGTTCCAGGAGACAAGGGTCAAGGTCTGCATGATACTGGGGGTTGTAATGTGTTTTTAGGATGAGAGATAGTTGAAGACACCTTAGCTAAGGAAAGCGTATGTGAACTGAAACATAACAAATACAAAAGAGATAACATCCCGCAAACACCCAATACCCACCCTGCCCACCCCCCAAACTTGGGTGGGCCTAGACCCATAACCTAGAAATCTTATAGGGAGGAGCTGTGGTGCTCCTAACTAGTGGCCTGTCAAGCTGACAGGACCTTAAGGTCGATGTAAGTTAAACTTCCTAAGTTTCCTGTGCTTACAAGTCTTAGGTTTTGAACCAGTCGCAGGAATCTTCTGCAAGCCCAGTCGATCAAGTCAGACAGGATTTAGCGAGGTGGGGATCTCCAGGGCCTGGACTTCAGCCACGAATTGATGTCTTTCAGAATTAAGAAGAAGTGGGCTCTGTCCCCATCTTGGACTCTCAATTTGGCTGGAAACAGCATTGCATAGGGCAGATGAAATTGTCATAGGTGTTTTTTAATTTCGCTGCTTGCGTATTTCCATAGAGAAGTCCGGGTTTATCGAGATTTTGGTGTTCTCTAGAGTAATCTCTTGTTTTTTGCGGGCTTCCAGGAGAATTCTGTCATGATCTCTGTACTTCAGCATTCTGGATATGAAAGGCCGAGGTGGGGTGCCGGGGGGAGGAGGACGAGCCTGGATTCTGTGGGCTCGCTCCACTGTGAATGTTGGCGAGAGATTGGTACTGCCAAATGTGTCCCTGAGCCAAGTTTCCAGGAAAAGTTCAGGTGTGTCACCCTCCTGCCTTTCAGGCAAGCCTACAAGCCTAATGTTATTTCTGCAAAGCCTGTTTTCGAGGTCGCCCGCTTTCGCCTCCAAAATCTGAATTTTCTGTGCCATCACAGAGAGATTATTTGGGATAGGCGTGGTAATGTCCTCAAGTGTACTGATACGTCTTTCTGCCTCCGTTGTGCATTCCCTTATCTTCTGCACGTCGTTTTAAGGTCATCTTTCTTTGCAATGGTAATAGCATGGTTGCTGTTGATAAGTGACATGAGCTCAGCCAAGGTTGGTTGAGTCTGCTCTGCTACCTGCATATCTTGGTTGCTAGCTGGAGAAGGCACCGGAGAGTCATAGGGAGAGGCCTCAGGGGATATGGGACATTGGTTTCCCTGAACAGGGTCATTATGGGAATTGTCCCTGGCTCACTTGCCCAGTTTCAGTGCTGCAGAAACGTTGAGGCTCTTCCTTTTCTCTGCTTGCTCAGTGCTGAACGGTGCTCCAAATCGTCCGATTTCTCCAGCGCCAGTTTCAGTTGCTGTTTGATCCCAGATATTTCATTTGGTAGTGGATTTACTGTATCTTCCAGGGTGGAAACCCTAGTTTCTACTTCTTTAGTGCGTTCTCTGACATTTTGTAAGCCGTAGCGTAAGAGCGAGAGATCCACTTTTATTTCACTAGCTGTATCGTGGTGGCTGTGTGGCTTTCCATAATTGCAGTAAGAAGTTCAGAGGTTGTTGGTTCTTTCACTGCCATGTCTGAAGCAGGAGAAGCTGGTCCTGTGGGGGGGGGTCGTGTGGGACTGTTCATGAGAAGTGTTCCAATTTAGCGGCTGTTTCTGATTTTTGTTTTTGTGTATGTTTCTTCATTTTGGTGGTGAGATAGTGGAAAAGCTCCCCCAAGCAGTTTGAGGAGTTAATATACTTGCTGGACAGAATTGCACTTAGGATAATTGCAGGAACATGGGGTGTTCGTGTGCTTTAGTTATTCAATTTGGCATTTTGACATTGATTGTGCACCTTCTGTAAGTTCCTCCAGTGGTGCGGGCCATCCGCAGTTATAGGGATAAGGGAGCGGCACAGTTCAATAGTTTAGCGGCCAATACCATGGGGCTTTGTCAAATTGCAATATTTGTAAAGAGTTCTGGGTCTAACAGTGTATTAGACACACACCCTTTCTTTTCAGATCCTGTAGAGATGTCTGGTGCTCAGTGGTAGAGGTACGGCCACCTCACATATCACATGTAGAAATAGAAAAAATCCACGGCACTCAGAACTGCTGCAAGCAAGGGAACACCTTGCACGTTTAATGCGGTGATGCAGTGCAACGTTTCGGGGTCAAGCCCCTTTGTCAAGCATGCTTGACAAAGGGGCTTGACCCCGAAACGTTGCACTGCATCACCCCATTAAACGTGCAAGGTGTTCCCTTGCTTGCAGCAGTTCTGAGTGCCGTGGATTTTTTCTATTTCTAACTGTGTATTTCACAGGGAACCCCTTGCAGCTTCTGAGTTCACATTCTGTTAAGTACTGTGTACTAGGGAGGTTTGCAGCAAGCAGCCTGGTGTGTTTTATGGCACCTCGCCTAGTTTACTGTGGATTAATGTGCTGCACTGTGTCTCTGTCCCCCATAGAACCTTCTCAACTGTGAATCGGGGACACTCCAAAAGGGCACTCCCAGGGTCCCACTCCCACCACTCACCTCCTGTCAGCGGGGGCCTCCGGCACCCACAGGGGGGGTGATGTCAGGATCAAGGAGGAAGTCCCTTTCCAGCGAGTCCAGGCAATGTACAGTTCAGGGGAATCCAATAGAGAGGTCAGGTCCAGGAAAAGGTTCAATTAGGCAGGCAGCAAGGTTCAAGGTCAGGAACAGGCAATTGATCAATATCAGGAGAAACAGGCGAGACAGAGAGACCCAGGAACACAATATAATATTGAGCTATACTTGGGCATTGAACCTGGGTCTCCGGCGTCCTTTTAAGTTCGAATCTGGCGCCGAAATGCGCTTGGCGTGGTGCGATGACGTCACGGCTGGCGCCGAAACCACGTGGCGGCTATGGGCGCCGCCATCTTGAAGGCACCGCCGCGGAGGAAGGAGCTGGAGCTCAAGGAAAGGCTCCGGGCGGCGTTCATGACAGTACCCCCCTCTCCACAGGGGGGCCACCGGACCACCAGGCTGAGGCTTCTGGGGAAACTGTTTGTGGAATGCCTTCACAAGACGGGGGGCATGAACATCTGAATACTTCTCCCAGGAGCACTCTTCAGGACCAAAGCCCTTCCACTGTATGAGATACTGGAGAGAACCTCTGGAGAGCCTAGAATCCAAAATCTGTTCAACCTCGTACTCTTGCTGGCCATCCATGAGGATGGCAGAAGGAGGGGACTGACCAGAGGAGAAGTGATTGGACACTACAGGCTTCAACAAGGAAACATGGAACACGCTGGGAATCCGCATCTCAGGGGGTAGTTGCAGACGGACAGCCACAGGGTTGATGACCTCAGAGATGGAGAAAGGACCCACGAACTTGGGACCCAACTTAGGAGACAGAACCTTCAGGTGGATATTCCTAGAAGAAATCCAGACACTATCACCAACCTTGTATGGAGGGGAAGGCTTTCTTCTACGATCAGCGAAGGTCTTGTGCACCAAGGAGCTCTTCTCCAAATTAGACTTGGTGGCAGCCCAGATGGCAGACATGTGGGCAGCATGATCCTCAGCAGCTGGAACGTTGGAGAGGAGAAAGTCCTGGGGAAAGGCTAGAGGATGCTGACCGTACACAGACAGCAATAAAGATACTCCTGGAGAACCATAAAATCAGTGTGCTGTGTTTATTGGCTTTTCATGCGCGACATGTTTCGAGTCACATGACTCTTCCTCAGGTGCTTCATTATGCAAGTGCAAACAACCCACCCTTAAATTGGCTACCAAAAATCAACAAATTAGTCAGCTCCATCTGTGGCCAGACCAATACATATACATAAATCACATATAACCAACATGGTACTACCATCTAGTGGTTTACCATGAAAATGCACCATCACATTTTATCACATGTATTCATTTACTCTTAGATAAGAAAGTTACAATGGTTACAATCATATATTCCTAGTACAAAATTTCAAGGAGTAGTGAATTCCTACCCTTTGTAGTTTTTACCGTTCACCATTCTCAACAAAAGGTTCTTTCTTTTTCTTTCCTAAAAAAATATATTACAACACAGATCATTCGAGGTTCTTTATAGAAAACATTTCAAGCTATATGCCTCATTTAATCCCCAAGGTTCCATGGAATTAAGCGCATCAATCCATCTCGCCTCACATTGTAATAGCAGAGTTTTCCTGTCATCACCTCTTTTGAGTAACCTCACTTCCTCAAGTACTTGCCATCTCAGGCTAGCACTATTATGCTCAAAGAAATGTTTCCCTACGGGGGTGTATGTTTTAGAATAATTTGGATTATAATTTGTTATAGAGCGTTTATGTTCACTAACTCTGATTCTCACCTTTCTTTTGGTCTGTCCCAAATACAATATGCCACACGGGCATTTAAGTGCATAAACCACTGATTCTGTATTACAGGTACTGTAATGTC